>JAPDOI010000001.1:5167500-5767500 GCA_029168955.1 Aplectana chamaeleonis | reverse complement strand
TATACCGTGGTTTGGTCGGAGACTCGGATTTGACTGAAACTCTGCTACATACAGTCGGTACAGAGGGCACTGATACTTTGCGTTCCTTCCTGTGCCTTGGCGCAAACTCGGCACGCATATGCTATAACAAACGTGCACCGAGTTAGCGCCAACACACTTTAGGGAACGCAGGGTATCAGTGCCATCGGTTTCGACACTGTAGGAGACTCCATGAAGTGCTCATCACGGAAAAGATGTTCGTTTTCCGATTTTTGGACGACTACGGTGCATATACGGTAGGATGCTCAACATTTTAAATTGCTTCTCGACACGCTTTGCGGCCGCCCGCATTCGAGTCGGAAGAGTTTCCAGCGCAGCAGCCGCCGACCTGTTGACTCTAAGTGCGTTTTAGAAACTGAAAAGTGAACAAATTATGAGAAAACTGTATAAAAAAGCCATATCTAGTCGGCTTTGACGCTGGGAACTCGACTGACTCGAGCGCGTGCGGCTGCATAGCGTGCCGAGACGTTTTCCGATTTTTCGAAGGATTATGGTAGGTTATACCCTGTCTCAAATGAGATGGCAAGCGAAGAGTCCAAGGAAGCAGCCCTCCCACTGCGTCTATGACATTTTGGATCACGGGAAGACGTCGCGTACGCAAATCACGCAGCACGTCTTACCGTAATCCAAAAACAGAATTCAACGAGTTTTTCACGTTCTCACGTTCTGAAACACTTCAAATGCCTTGTAAAGAAGAGTATCCGCATCGAGAGGGAGTATCACGAGCATTTTGAGCGAAAAGAACGCAAAATAATAATGTAGTACGTGAAAAAAAAGGAAATGAGAACGCGAAAAGTGAATTCTGTTTTTGGGTTACTGATTTGCGTACGCGACGTCTTACCGTAATCCAAAAATGTCAGAGACGCAGAGAAAGTGCTGTTTCTTTGAACACTTCGCTTAGGACAGTGTATAGTATATGGTAGTCTGATCAGAGTTTCGTATTTGACTGAAACTTCGCGAAGATGTAGTTCTTTGCAGTGCCGATTACGAATCAGTATTCCGTTCTTCTATTTTCGAAGAATTACGATAGGCATACGATAGAATGGTCATGGCCTTAGATTTGAGTGAAACTTTCTCTGTAGTGGTTGCTCATAGTGTTGGCCACGAATTCGATGTTCTTTTTCCGATTTTCGAGAGATCACGGTAGGCCAAAATGACTAAATGTTGCCTCAAGTACCGTGACCTACCACGATCCTTTCAGAATCGATAAAAGTATATCGCATTCGTATTCAACAACCCGCCTTATCACCCTGTGCAAAGTTTCACTGAAATCTGAGTCATCGATATACTACGGTATACATACCGTAACCTACCGTTATGTTAGGAAAAACCAGAAGCACTCAGAAGGTTGGAGCTCGCCACCCGCGAAGCGAAAGTCCGGTGGCGAGCAACCCTTTTCGCGGGCAGCGAGCGAAATTATAGCGGGTGGCGAGCACTCGACGGCGGGGGCTCGCCGCCCGCCACCACTAATTCGGCGGCGCGCTCGCCACATCACACTCACCCGCTCGCCTTCTATTGGTCGCTGACAAAATGGTAGCGGGTGACGCGCACTCTTGCGTGATAACTTAACACTAACTCACACCCCGATCATTAAATTCTCATATCCCATCGAATCTATGCCCCCACCTCTAACCCTTATCTTTCAGTAATAGATTTATGATCTACAATCGGTTAAAATGTATTTATTATTATTATATTATATTCCGGCAATCAAAATAAATTCACTCAGCATTTAATGTCACAGGCGGGCGTTCAATTAATGCAATGTTTAAAATCAGAGTTTCACATGCCGAATTCATATCAATCTCATTGGTCACAAATATATTAATATACTCATTTATCTTTAATTTCACAAAAAACGGTCCTCCAATAGTCCTCTAATGGGCCGGCTAGTACCGTGGTTTACGTCCACGACGCGTTCTCGGCAGACCCAGGTGTGCACCGGGGTGTGCTGAGCGATCGATTCATCAATGCCGTCACTCGGCCACCCACCCTGCCAGTGTGCACAGGCTGAATCCGTTTGGACGCACCTGTCATTGCAGTTAGGCGTCGGCTAAATTGTGTGGTGTAGTCACACATACTACGTGCACCATTTACGCCCAAATCCTTCAAAGCATTTTGATAGGTGTTTTGCACGTTATGTGAGGGGTAAAATGGTTTCGAAGTGTATTTTAAGGTATTCGCCATTTTACTATAACCCTTTTTATCACAAAAAGATTTTAATGTCACACGGTCATTAAGCTGAGCGGAATGTAACATCAAATACGTAACATCAAAAGAATATTGGCCTGGGCAACAAAATCGGTGAAAAGCACTATAACTTTGACCGAATCGAATGATTCGAAAAATCATTCGACTGGAAAAGTCGACTTCGAATCGTTCGAGCATTCGAAAAAGGCCATCTTCCGAATTATTCGGAGAACCGAATATCCGGAAGAAGCCGATTCCCGAATTATTCAAAAAGTCGAATATTCGAAAAAAATCTGAAATCGAAAGAGTTTAACAAGCAGTATCATAAACGCCATGCACTATGAAATTTTATTTTATTGGATTAGATGAAAAATCTAATGGATGTTGAGAGGGATCATGAGCGCAAAAAAAACTGACTAGGATATTACTACTGGGTCATCAGCCAATTTTCAAGGGGTTTTGGAGAATTTTTCGGATTTTGCTCAAAACATGTATGTAGTTTATAGGGTGCCGAACACGAGTCTGGGGTCCGTTTAACGAAATTCTGAGGTTTACTGTAGGTTACGATAGGTACCATGCCATTTAGGGGCAAAACCTACCTTGGGAATTCGAAACTTGACAAATGGGCATCGAATTCGTATTCAACACCCCGAGTACTCTGAGAGTTTTGACCGAGAAATAGCCTCCGATCGGGAGGAAAATTGAGGGTAAAGCGCGACTTTTGTTCTTGGGGTTATTTGGAGCACTGAACACGATTCTGAGGTCAGTTTATCTATTTTTGACAGCTTGTGAAAGATTACGGTGGGAATACGGTAGTCTAGTCAAAGTTCCAGATTTGACTCTAATTTTGTATGCGGGGGTTATTCGGGCTGGTGAATACGAATTTAAGGTCCATTTGTCGATTTTCGAATTTCTATGGTACGTTTTGCCCTCTAAATGGCATGGTACCTATTGGCATGTAACCTACAGTAAACTTCAGAATTTCGACAAGCAGACTTCAGATTCATGTTCAGCACTCTAGATTACCCCTGCATACAACTTTTGAGCCGAACCCGAATTTTTTTTCAAAACACGCTAAAAATTTCATGGGGGGTGACCTTACTTTGCCGCCAGGAATTGAAAAACGCGCGTAACTTTTTCCAGAGTGTTTTTAGGCATCTGCGGAGGGCATATTCGAACTCTGCGTCCGAAATTGGTTCTAGAAAAGTTCATCTCATGTGAAATTGTTGGTGTGGCTAGTAGTAGTTCACTTGTAAGCAACTGTTATAGCGATGAAAATGTATGTTTACATGATGTGCCTAACACAAAAACAAAGTTAACTCTTGAAAAGCGTGCTCTAACGTTTCAAAATGCACTGTAAAACCCTTTTACCCCTCATACAACGTGTAAAACACCTATCGAGATGCTTTGGAGGATTTGCGCGTAACGGTGCGCGTACTGTGTGTGACTACACCACACGATTTATCCGACGCCTAACTGCAATGACAGGTGCGTCCAAACGGATTCAGCCGTGTGCACACCCGGGTCTGTCGAGAACGCGTCGTGGACGTAAACTACGGTACTAGCCGGCCCATTAGAGGACTATTGGCGGACCGTTTTTTTGTGCAATTAAAGATAAACAGAGTAGTTATATATATATCATGGCGTGTAGTAAACGAAGCACGATCTCATGTACAAAAAGCATTTGGCTCTATCCCGGACTGGAGGCACTCGAGATTAATCTATAAAAAGGAAACAAAGGGTATCGGTATCAATCAGTTATTATGGAAACTAAAAAAACTTGAATAATCATTGGTTCATTTTCGCTCAAGGCCTGAGTGCCCCCCGCCTAGGATAAAACCAAGTGTTTTCCTACCTTGTTTTAATTATCAATATATAAATATTCTAATTCTACTTATCCCAATATCATTATCGCATCAAGTTGTAATATTTTTTGTAAATAACCTCACTGTAATGAACTATTTCATGGAAAGCAATTCGCAACATGGCACTTCAATTATACAGGAAATGAAAAAATATTTACAGACTCCACTAGCAATATTGCCTCACGGCTCTGCCAATATACGCGACATTAGCTCCTCTACTCCTCCACATTTACTGCTCTTCGGTGTGCCAAGTCGCTGAAAAAAAATTGATTTTTGTGGAATTAAGTAGTACAAATAAGTAATAGCAGCGCACTTACATTAATTGGTATCCGTTGCAAATTGTACGATCCTTGTGGAATTTATAGGCTGCGAATACCTCTCCTGAAATGATACTGCATTACTGGTTTAGCGAAGTAATTGAAAAAATACATGAAAAGTGCCCTTTCTAGGGACTGATTCACCCGCGCCACGATGATTTGAAGGACAACGTTTTCGCTGTTGTAGGTATAGGACAGTACATGAAGAATCCGGCTCGAAATTTCCTAATTACGTGAGTGAATTCGTAAACAATGCCTTTTTGGTGCTAGCGATATGTTAAGGGAATCGACATGGACATTTTAGCCGTTCTTTCGAAAATCCTCTTTCGAAACAAAATGACAAATGGGCCTGAGATTTGTAATCAGCACCCAAAATAGGGCGAACTTTGAAACAGTTTTTCTGGACGTCCTAAATTTCCCCTCGGATACCCCTTTTCCCTTCGCAAATATGAATATGCCACTCTAGGAATGTGGAAATCTCTGAGGCGATTTGCAATTTTTTTATTGAAGAATTATCTACAGAAATCTGCGGATTATGGTTTTCTAAAACATCGTGGTGCATTGAAAACAAGCCCTGTGTAAAAAAAATTGAAAATTGGCCTTTTTCAAAATGACTCACGAATCAGTCGAGGGCTGACTTACATTTTCTTCGTCCAGTCCTCAGACGCTCCAAATACGCAGCTCTTCTACGAACTCTATTAACAAGCATCTCTAAAAAATTTGAGACGTTCAGAGCTTCAAGGAAAACTTCTAAATCAGCTGCTTCTTGTCGTCTAATATAAGCCCGGGAAAGGGAATCGCAAACAATTAAAAATAGCATCTCACCTCCATAAGCGCGAGCTCCCACATCGTGCACTCTGCGGACCGGTTCGTGAATGGAAGCATGCGTAACAACGGAAAAATTTGTCACTTGGAAAAAATTATTCAGCGAACAAAACAAAATTAATTAGGATGTTACACACATAATTTGAAGACCGTTCGAAAATTCAAGTACTCGTCCGTACATTCCGATAAATTTACATTTATTGAATTTCATCAAATACATTCAACATTTTTTTAGCTCACGAGTGATTCGAAATGCAGGAATAAGCAATGAACTTTTTTTCTGATTTTTCCTCATTAAAAAAAGAAGATTTAATTTGAAGTGTTCGATTTAATTTAAAGGCATCGTTCGCGCTGAAAACCGATTTCCATTTTTCAAGCTCAATTTCATGAATGAGCCCGCTGGACCACGTCGGTGAAGTTTTGCGCGTCAAAAACGCATTGTTCTGAAGTTGGAGCGGTTCAAAATGACGATCCGCCACCAGTTTTCACCAACAATCTAGCACAAGGAACAGAAGCGCCATCACAGGCGTAGATGATTCAGCATTTGAAATTCTTAATTCGGGAAATTCTAGCATCCAAACTTGCCCAATTGATACTTCTTTTTTTTTAGAATAAGTTCCAGTGAGCGAAAGGCAATAGAAATTCACCCACCTAATAAGCTTGAAGCAGAAAACACATCCGACGTTTCTTAAAAAATTTCCGACGTATTGCACCAGACACACCGAAATTGACGGAGGGGTGGGAATTGAATAATTCCAGACGTTTTAAAACGAGTTTTTTGGCGAAAGTTGATGGTTTTGTGGAGCCTTTCCACTCTTATTCTGTATGTTAGAGAATCACCTGCGCAGAAACATGAAAAAAGGAGATACGTTTTTTTGCGCGTACGATGCCTTTAAAGTGTTCCAAAAAAATTTTATTCAATTTTTTGGAGAATTTGTGTCAATTGCAAATATCTAAATGGAAAACATTTGAGTAGCGAAAATAGGGATAGGGAACTACTCACGTGGAGTAGCTGGGATTGACAGAAATGTTCAAAATACATTTGTCGGAGAACTCATCACATATGATCTGAGGCGTATCGAGTCACACGTCTACGTGAGGATGGTGATAATGAAGGCGTGATTGTCCTAGGGCCAGTCATTAACACCTATCTGGTACTCGTGGGTACAACTAAGGCATTAAATAATTATGTGCTGACTCGCCGAATGACAACGAGGTCGCACATATGGTCTGGCTAACGGGTCACAGCAACCACGGAGAACAGTTGGTAAACTTCACCGTAGTTCTAAATCACAAAGGAAAACAAATCAAAAGCATAGAAAAAAGATACGATCCAGAGGAAAGAGACGCCAGCTGTGATTTTTGAGGATACAGCGGTCGACTGGCTCGCAATGGGCTCGCGACCCGCTATACCTCCTCCACTCGCGCTCCCGACCCGCTATACCCATAGCGGGTAGCGTGCGGAGACGAGGGGTCAGCGGGTGGCGAGCACTTCAAAATGAGGGGTGGGCGGGTGGCGAGCAAGGCCCGAAATGCGCGCGGGTCGCGAGCACCGAGTTCCTGAGCAGGTCTCATATTCGGATTCAGCAGCGCGAATAACTTTATTGGATGGAGTTTGAGTGCAAAAGATTTTTTCGACCTCTCAAGTCCTGAAACTGGTACCTACTTACACACTCATAGTCGTCGTTCACCAGACCGCCGCCGTTTGGAAAACTGCGCCAATGCCCCGAAACGTGCGCTGTTTGTCCAGAGAATTCGTCATTGGAAGCTGTTTGAGCGCCACATTTTGACCCAAAACATCCTGCATTTGTCTCAAAACACAGACAAGCCCGCCTGTGTGGAACATCCGCCGTCCAGAGGGGAAAGCTTCGCACAGTTAGACCAGTCTGTGTTCGTCTCGGGGCGAAAACAAGCTGTTTCGGGTGCAGCGACCGGTATTTCGGACAATACCAGATGTTGAAACAACCGCCGTTGAGCTACGTTTCGGGATAAACGGCGGACCTTGGGGGCAACCAAGCAAGTTGTCGAACGACGGCGGCCTGGCGGAAGACAACTAGATTTATCTGACGAAGAGTTGAGGATGTTTAGGTAGTACTCCGAAAACCGTGTCGTCAAAGACTCGTAACTTTCGTCGTGCCGCAGTAATGGCAGGAGATGAATTGTGCCTTGAGGCACCGACGCCGGCGAACACGCCGGTCGCACCGAACAAGCGTCAAAAGACAGATAAACTTAGCAGTGATTGAAACATTTATTTTTTATTCTGTATTATTTTCGCTATTTATGTGATGGCAAAGCATACATTGTTCCAGATATGTTTTCGTTATTCATTTGATGGTGAAGCATAAATTGTTCGAGATAAAATCCGTAACCATAAATTTTGATTTTTGTGTTGAAAATTGGTGGAGACGTCAACCGGTACACCTGCCGTGTATTGCAGACCACACATTTTATTTCACGCCTCTTTGTATTTGAATTTTTTTATTTTGTTTGGTGACATAGTTTTGTTTATATGTCTTAAATTCGTATAGTAATCCTTCTTTTCAGACCGGTTTCAGCAGGAATACACAACTGGAAAGAACTTGGAGAGTGGGTTTTCTTTTTGTTTTTTTTTTATGATAGAAAAAAGATTAGTTTAGAATAAAAATTCCATCTTTAATCGTTTTTAGTAATGAAATGGCTAGAAATGAGTTTAAATTAAAGCTATGCAGATATCTAACAAGGGAATCGTTCAGAGTGGTAAATGCATTTGCGAAGACGACTATTATTGTTAGTAACTATCTCTTGTGGCTCAATAGTAAAAACGCGCAGTATCCCGCCCCGAGTTGAAGGTTCCAAGAAGTTATAAGCGCTTTTCAAGCTTCGGGAAGAGGCAATTTTCCGGGTGTTTTGAAAATTTTTCTCGAATTTTGCTCAAAACTTGTATGGAAGGGTAGTTTAGGGTGGTGAACCGGAATATGGAAACCGTTTGTCGAAATTCTGAGGTTTATTGTAGGTTACGGTAGGTACCATGTCATCTAGGGGGCAAAATCTACCTAAGCATTACCAAAATCGACAAATGGACGTGAAATTCGAATTCTCTACCCCGAATAACCCCCGTATACAAATTTTGAGTAAAATCTGAGACATTGACCGAACTACCGTATACCCACCGTAATCTGGCAAAAATCGATAAGCCGACTCTAGATTCGTGTTTAGAACTCCAAATAATCCATAGAGAAATATTTTTGAATCATTTCTACCGTAGCGTTCCGGAAATCGCCAAAAGTCAAGCAAGTAAATCTCAGATTCATGATCAGCGCCCCAAATATTCTTTGGTTCCGGGCCTGATTTAGTGTGTGCAATTGCGGGCTTGCGTCGTGGCGGCGCGACGCATCACTTTCGTACGAGCTTCAGCGCCCGCCCCTTATCAGCTGATCGTGTGAGTTTTTCAACATTTTCGAGGTTTTTACTAGCTCTTTGATCTTTTTCTCAGCTGTCCGCGCCCCTATGGCGCAAGTCCGCAATTGCACACACTAAGTCAGGTCCTGAACCCCAGGGTAACTACCCTGGAAGGACTCTATGTCAAATCTGGAACTTTTCTCACTTTTCGCTTTGACAGCCCTCCAATTGGTATAAATAAACGCCCAATTGATAATCCGTACTACAATTCTAAAACGCTATCACTCTGGAAAAAGTATGGAAAATTTGCCTTCACCCAAACTCTGCTCAAGGGGTAGTTTTGGGCGCTGAACACATTTATGAGGTCCCTTTTCGGTTTTTTCCGAAGACTAATGCGCTTTTTAGAGGGTACAAAAAACACAAAAAAAAACGACCCTTATAAAAGCAGCAGACACGCTCGAAAAAGTTGTTGAGATAACTACTCAGGCAAACTGGGGCGTCGACAACAGGTTGATAAGTTGTCGTCTCATAAACCGCTCCCTGTTGACAAGTCAAATCGCGCGTATTGTCAGCCTGACACCTGCCCGTTGCCCAGCGACGTCCGCCTGTTGTCGGGCTGTTGACAACTCGGTGTGTCTCGTTTAGCGGCCTATTTAGCAGCAGTTCACATCCTACAGGACTTTTCATCTAGCTTAGGTACTACTTTACACCAACACGCGTCGCGGTCGGCACACCGACACGCGTCGCGGTCGGCACACCGACATGCGTCGCGGCTGGGACGCCCAGCCTCCACTGGGGTCACCACCGGATAGGCAGGACCTCCAGATGCTGGGCGGGGCCAATGTACCGCAAACTTGGGTAATTAAACCGGCTGGGCTCTCATCATTCACAGCATGCCTGAAAATGCGTCGTGTACTTCCCTTGTATCTAGGGATATCGGCGCGTTGGCCAGCGGTGACTCATGGTGGGCGGATCAACCTGTTGTCGACGCCCCAGTTTGCCAGAGTATGTTTCTGAAGTCGCATGGCTCCTAGTAGACTGCTCACGCCTTTGGAAGCGTCAAAAACGAGTCAAAACTACTAAATTTCAGCAATGTAAATCGGAAGATTTCTGCAACCCCGCCCCAAAATACAAACTTGTCCAGATTCATAGTACTAATACGGTCCCTTTGGCTGGTTTTCGATGCTTCCAACGAGGTGAACGTTCCGGTTTAGGCTGAAAGAGTATATCGGCTTTTCTACCTCAACCGTTTTGTTGGTAATATTCGCTGTTTCAACTGCGTGCCGTAAAACTCGTCCACTTTCACCTGATAACAAAATAACTGTTATTCCTATATTTGCAAACAGTTTTCGTTCGTTTTTTCGTCAGTTCCCAATACAACCAGCTCCAAATCTTTGATTTATGTAATAAAGTCGATATCATTTTTGAGCGTGTCTGCTGCCTTTAAAGGCAGTGTTCACGTTAAAAGTCGTTTTTCTGTTGTTCCACCTATCATGAAAACGATCCCATGCTGATTTCAATGATGTCCCTGGAATAGTACAAGACCCCTTTGAAACGGAGTCATGGCCCCTCGAAATTTAGCAAGGGAAAATTGTGGACGAGTTGTCCGAGGCTTGTAACTCCCGTTTTTTGCAGCCGATGTGTGCGAGCTAACCTGAGTAAAGAGAGACGTTGAAAATGAAGGAAAGAACGGGGCTTTTGAACGGAAACCATCGCTCATTTAACCACAAATTGAGGGGAACTGTTATAGGACGTGGGCGGAGTGGCCCAATGGGTCGGCTGGCCCACGAGATTTTCACCCACTTACCGGCCGTTTTAGGTCGCACTTCCGTTCTTAATCTTCTTATAAGGACCCAAAGCTTACGTTTCAGCCAAAAAAAACGGAAACTTTTTCTTCGTGAACACTGCCTTTAAGCTCGCAACTTCTTGGAACCTGCAGCTCGGGGCGGGGTACTGCTTATTTTTACTACTGAGCCACAAGAGATACTAACGATACTAGTCGTTTTCGCAGATCCGTTTACCACTGTAAACACCCCCTAGAATGCCGTATCGAATAAATATTTGGATCATATTCGAATACCGTACGCGTTTTGAAGCTGAGTTTTATTTTACTGGAATATTCATTCCCTACTGAAGATGCGCAAAATTCTGCTTCCTGACGCTTTCTTATTTTCGAAGATTGTGGAAGAAGATCGGAAATACTACTATGAGGGGTCCATAACATAGATGAGCGGATCTCCCATCTCTGATCTGCCTATATTCGGTGATTTTGGTGTCCCGATTTCTGCTTCCCCAAATTCAAACGGTCTTTTTGGTTACCGGAATCTTGAGAGGAAACAAATTTAGCTCCTTCCTGATTGGAGTTATGGATTATTTTTCAAATATTTGGTCCATAGGTGATTTCAGTGTATCCGGTTCTGTCAAAAAAATCAAACTATTTTGCTTTCAGAATACTCAGCGCTTTTTGAAGTCAGGTGGTCGACGCTTTTCTATCGCTAAAACTTACTTCTTTGGAGTTATTTGGGGCGCTGAGCACAGTATTTGGAAGCAGGGTCAAGCAACCCGTTGGACAAAATGCGTTCTTTGTTGCGACCCCCCTCCATTCGTGACCAAGCTTTGCGACCCCTATATAACAATGTCCTTGTTGAGTTCAGGGTAGACCTGTCCACTTTGCTGAAGATTTGAGTGCTCGTCAAAATAGAAGTTGTCCAAACAGCGAAAAAGTGGTTTCTGGGCGCCTTCCAGTGTCATATAACGTCGGCATGGATCATGAAGAGACTTTGCGTTCACTGTTGAAAGTTGGCGCAAACTCGGTGCACCTATGTTATAACATATGACACCGAGTTTGCGCCAACCTTCAACAGTGAACGCGAAGTTTCCTCACGACCCACGCCGATGTTACATTGCTGTTATGGGCCGTAGCTCAGCGGTGTGAAAAGGCCTTTTTTTTCAAATGGCCTTTTCAGGCTTGGTTTTCGCTTCAAGAAGGCCGCATTCGAGCAATAGATGCATCTATTGAATGGTTGTCGAAAACTACATTCGCTGGATATTTTCTATTTTTTTTTCGTGATTTTTTACCTCACCATGCGGTGGAGTGAAATTGGTGAGATGAGAAGTCTCAGAATAAAGAATGTAGCAAATAAATCTTCTGTTCAGTTGCTTCCTTCTGAAAGTGAAAACCAAGGCTGAAAAGGCCATTCGAAAAAAAAAACGGCCTTTTTTCACCACTTTTTCCAACGGGTGATTTTTTTCATTTCTTGCTTTACATGAGCTGCTTTGCTTTTCTCTGCTTCACTGCCTGGTCTATTTCACCGAACCGCTGAGTTACGGCACACAAAGGTAATGTGTATGACATTGGAAGGTCCCCAAAAACCATTTTTCGCTATTTGTACAATTGCAATTTTGACGAGCATTTAGGTCACCAGCGGTTGACATACGGGTGTGGACAACCGTGTGTGTAAGAATTCGGGAGCGACCCCCCACTTTGGAAAATTTCCAACATTGCTTGATCCTAGTGGCAAGTTTTGAGCCAAATCTAGAAAGAATTTTCAGCATTCTAAAGTTTCGCTGTAACTCACCATTACCTTTTCGCGAAGCAATGAGAATGTCCTTTTTTTGTAATTTCCTGAGGCGTTTTAGGAATTTGGAGATCGGATTTTTCATGCTCTGTCTCACACCTTTAATTATGAATACACGATTTTGTGAAACCTCACGGGAAAGTAAGAGCGTGTTATTGCGAAGGTTGCGAACGAAGGGAATTGGAGGGATAGGACAACTCGTCCACCTAATTTTAGCACCCCGAATTACTCAATTTTGAGGTGTAATAACTTCAGAACGGGTGTCGGTGGTAAAGTGGTTGCACTCTCACATGGGAATCAATGCTGGGTAGGTTCGATTCCTGCCTGACTCATAAGTTTTGTGTTCAACTCAACTACCTTGTGTATCCTGTGATCTCAAACCATTCCATAAAAATATCATAAAATAAAAAGCATCAGAAGGTAATACATATATCCGTTTACAGGGGTTTCGAAGAGGTTTAGCTAGGAACTGATCCCAGCGGAAACCTGAGTTCTGAAAAATGATTAGCTGAGTGCTGTGGGAAAGGTAAAAAAACAATTAAAGTTGTGTGAATTTCCTTAAAGACACAGTCCAACCTCAGAATCGAAATTTCGTTTTCTTGCTCATCTTAGAGAAAATTTCACGCTGATCACAATGGTGTCTCCGGAATCGCTCAGAACTCACTACTAGCGGAGTTATGGCTCCTTAAAGATTCTGAATTTGAATGGCGAGAAGTTCGCGGACGAGTTGTCTCGAGCCTGTTTTTACTCGTTGTTCGCAGCCATGGTTCTGAAACAGGTCACAGTATAAAGCCAGACCAAAAACAAAGGGAAGAACATAGATTTGGATCAAAATCGATCGCGCTTCTCTTCAGTATTGAGACCGGAAGCTTGTCGGTGGCGTTACCCATTTTTTCTTCCGTGGAGGCGGAGTCGAGTTTTTCCCCGCTTCATTGAGCGAATTGAGGTTTTGGGCTTGGCAGGGTTGCTATACACGGCGGCCGTAATACAATATCAAGAACTACCGCTGAGCTAGGACTGTGCCTTTAATGCACAGGGTTAGATCAAAAACGGCAAAAATGCATTTTTTGGATTTAAGAAATTTGAACATTTCAGGCCAAACTTTGTCCAGGGGGGTCATGAACACGAATATAGGGTTCAGTTTCAGTTTCGCAGAAGATTACTGTAAGTTACAACAGTAAAAGTGTCATTTAACAACGGTAACCTACCGCAATCTTTCGAAAAGCTGAAAATGGGCCTCATATTCGTGTTCAGCGCCACAGATTACTTCTCTGGACAAAGTTTGACCTGGAAGTGTTCGAATTTTTAAAATTCAAGGAAAAAAATATGATTTTTGTCGTTTTTGATCTGCCCAGGTGCATTACACAAATTTAGCGAACTTCAAATTGTTTCTTCTGAATCCCTCCGCCCCTTAAAACATTCAGCAGATCATTTTTGGAAAATCCGGTTTGCGCTGGCCTTCCTAGTAAGAGGTGCCATTGTGATCTGCTTGAGCTCCTCTCGACGATAGACGTCAAATCCGAAAAACTGATTTCTGGGTGCTCATCCATCGATTTACTCATCAAATTGATAGATCTAAGGATCCTAGACCCCAAGTACTCTTTCATACAAAAATTAGCCGTGAAGTCCATTGCAAATGTACCGTCTGTGCTAATCAATAATCAATATTTGAGTGAACTCCGAAGATGCTTTGAGCCGACGGCGATTTGCTGATCAAAATTGGGATAAGGACCAAGACTGTGATGCGCCTACATCAAAGCGTGTTTGCGGTGGAGACGATTGGGTCATCAGTGAAGAAAAGTGCGTCTTCCATTTCATTTTTTTTTTTTTCAAAATCAGTTAGAGCGTGTTGTGGTGGGCGCTGTTCTTATCGGGTCGAGGTTGAGTATAGAATATTCGGCCATAAAGTCATAGATAGTTAGATATAAGGTTCAGCCGAAAATTTCCCGCCACTTGATTTTGACGATTTTCAAACCTTTAAGTTTGGGTCCAGGGTTGAGCGGGCCGTTGTGGCGATTTTTGTCGCGGCTACGACCCCCTATTTTCCTTTTTTCGAAGAAAATTCCCAAAATTTCACGACCCCCTGGGACCAAATTTTTTTGAAGCTTTATTTAGTGTCTAGTTGTCAATTTTGTCAAAAAAGTGCCAATTTTCTTATATACAGCTTATGTGTATATTTTGACTTACTTGACTTAATCGGTTGGCTTTCGCCTGACGCGGTCATTCCGCATCTTCACCGAGGTGTGCCGTCCTAGTAGTCAGCCGTGTCCATTTTTCACGGTCTTCAGCCACAATTTGAACACATTCCATCCAGCTGTCACTATTCCATTTCCTGCGAAACGAAACATCGCGCCTGAACTGTCTTTCGATGCCGAGTGACTTTAAATCCTCTTTAACCACATCCGTCCAGAACTTTCGCCTACGCCCAGGTGGCCGTTTCCAGACAGGATTTGGAAGCATTTTTAAAGCGTGTTGTACGAGACGATCCGGGGTTCTTCTTAGTATATGCCCGAGCAGTCGAAGTCGACTTTCCATTGCTGCTTGAGATGGCGTTAGGAGATGCTGGCACCTCCCTCGTGTCAAGCGTTGATGTACTGCGTCGATTTCCTTGTAAAGGTCTTCGTTATGGCATACACGCGGCCAGAAATATCCAAGCAAACGCCTAAAAGCTTCCTCTCCGTGCAATCTAACCTTTCCATCTGCGTTTTCGGTGCTGCCCACGTCTCCGATCCGTACATCATGATAGGGCGAATAGCGGATAGGTAGACGCGCAACTTGACTTCCTTCGCGATGGTGGTAGATCACAAACACTTGGTTAGAGAATTGAATGCAGACGTAGCTTTCGCACATCGTTGTCGAATATCCGCTGCATAACTACCATCGTTCTTCAGCAAACAGCCCAAATAACAGAAATCGTCCACCAGTTCGATACGTTGTCCGTCCACACAAACTCCAGTTGAAGGCCTCTGAGAGACCCACATCTGCTTGCATTTGTCGGGACGAAGACGAAGTCCATAGGCTGCGGCATACTTCGAAACGAGGTTCACAATCCTTTGCAGTTTTGCGTTGTTTTCAGCGAATAACACAATGTCGTCGGCGTACTCCAGGTCGACAAGGGAGCGTCCTGATGGTGTTAGGATCACATCCGCAGGAAACTGTTCTGCAACTCTACGCATGATGTCATCAACGGCGAAGTTGAAAAGAAAAGGTCCTGCAACGGCTCCTTGCCTTACTCCTGTTTTCACCTCGAAAGCTGACGTAAATCCGACAGGTGTACGAACTGCTGCTGTTGTTCCTTTGTTCATGTCCTCGATCAACCGAACATACTTTTCCGGGACTCCATCTGCTCGCAGAGCATTGAGCAATCGATCACGATGAGGAGAGTCGAACGCGGCTTCAAAGTCCAAAAAAGCAAGCTGTAATGGCTTCGAAAACCGCTGCCACGATTCAATTACTCTTCTCACGACGAACACTTGGTCGATGGTCGATCTTCCAGGTCGAAAACCGGCTTGCTCATCTCTGGTCGTTCCTTCACGATGTTTGATAAGTCGCTCGAGAATGATACGTTCTAAAACCTTGTACATGACACGAAGTAGAGATTCCTCTGTAGTTCTTAGGATCCGTGACGGATAGCTTCTTGTGAAGAGGTACGATGATCGCATGTCTCCACGAATCGGGTATCCTTTCGCTCATCCATATGGCACGGATGGTGTTGGTCATTTCACGAATCCCAGACGGAGGAAGAGCTTTCAGCATTTCAGCAGTGATGTTGTCATCTCCACCTGCCTTTCCATTCTTCATTTTCCGGACACAATCCAAAACTTCAGACTCAGTCGGCGGTTCCTCACTGACATCGTAATGTGCTCTCTGAACATGCGGGAGCTCAGGTACTGATGGCGCTGGACGATTCAGTAGTGAACTGAAGTAATCCTTCCATATTGGCAGCGTCGCATCACCAACTGCAACTCCATTGGTAGTGTTCAAGACAGGAGAACATCTCTTCATCTTCCCGCTATACTGTCGCAGCAACGTGTAGGCTTTCCTCGGATTCTTCTCCTCCCAAGCCTTCTCGAACTCCTTAGCTCTACACGTCCACTCTCGTTCGCGGCCACTTTGAAGCTGCCGACGCAACTTCCTCCTCAGACGCTTCTCCTCCACGAAGTTTCCTGCAGTTCGGAGAGCACATACTCTGTTGTAGGTAGATGTTGTTTCTTCTGAGACGTAGGCGAACTTCTTCTTAGGCTGTACAACCGGGAGTGCCTCTTTCGAAGCGTCCTGGATGCATTTGACAAAAGAATCCGCGTCGCAAAGTTTCTTCTTAGTCCGTACTCCGATGTGAATAGAAACGCGTTGTCGGAAATTCCTTCTGCACTCTTCATCTCTGAGACTTGTCATGTCAATCCTCTGGAGAGGCTGAGCCCCTCGCTTCCTCTTATGAATCCTCGCAGTGAAGTTCAACAGAACAGGACGGTGATCCGAATCGAATGCGACATCCCACACAGCTCTAGATCTTCGAATGTCCGATACTGGAATATTCCTCGTCAGGACATAGTCAAGCTGTAGTTTCAAAGTTGTCATCTTCCGCTTCCGCTGCTCTTCTGGAGATAGCCGGGTTGGTCCCTGCCACGTAAGCTGATGGCGGCGATGATTCCTCTTGAATGTCGATGCAATAATCAGACCACTGCGTTCACAAAAGTCGACAAGGCGGTAGCCATTGTCCGATGTTTGCTCCACTGGGTAGAACCATTTACCGAGTACTTCGGATTTCTGATCAAGTCCCATCTTCGCATTTGCGTCAATCCCCACGACAACAGCATGTTGACAAGGTATCCTGGCCAGCAACGTGTTGAGTTCCTCATAAAACGCATCCTTCGAATTGTCTTCGGCGGTTTCAGTGGGCGCATGAGCACTCACTATCCACAGATTGAATCCTCTGTGATCCCGCAGTCGTACGAATGCATTCCGACACGACGTTGAGCCGAACTCCTTGACCATACCATTGAAATCCTTCCTTACAGCTATTGCACAGCCTCCCACTCTCCTATCGTCAGCGTTACCGCAGTAGATGGTGTACTCTCCGACGCTGATGACGGGTCTATCCTTGAGGCGGGTTTCCTGCAAAGCAGCAAACGGTGCATGGAAATAGCTCAGAAGTCTGGATAGCGCAGTTTTTTGGATATCACTCGACAGCGATCGACAGTTCAGGGTGGCGAAATTGTGGCTTGTGGCCAAAGACTCCATGACTCCCTAGGTACGGATCCTAAGGTGTTATGGACCGGAGGCCTTAGTGTGCCGGACGGCGACACCTTTATGCAATGTGCGGGATACTTTCGCGATATAGTTGTGCACGCTATATCGCTCGAACGTTCCCTGTGTACACTCAAACGTCTGCTGGGTTCAGTAGAAGCAGGGGCACCAACGAGCAGGTACCAACAGACTTGTATACACACCCCCATGTGTATATAATGTGCTTTATATTGTTGAAATTGCATACACCTCGCACGCGACTGAATATTCCTACCTCATTTTACCTTACCATGTGGTTTGAAAAAATCCTGTTTTTTTTCCGAAAAATTTACGACCCCTCCCCAAACTTTCATTTTTTTCCCAAAATTTCCAAAAATTTTACGATCCCCCGCTGTGACCAGTCACAACGCTGCTCAACCCTGTGTGGGTCTTTTGCCCAAGTGCGATATACCGATGGAACACACGAATTCTTTTCTACTATGCTTCTCTGGGCCAAACTCCAGTCCGCAATTGCGTCTCGACACGCTTCGCGGCCTCACACTCTTGAAACGGAAGAGTTTCCAGCGCCACAGCCGCCGATCTGTTGACTCTAGGTGGGTTTTGGAAAAAAAACTGGAAACAAAAAAAAAGTTGAAGAAAATGCTTAAAAAAGCCACATCGAGCCGGCTTTGGCGCTGGAATTTCGAGCGACTCGAGCGCGTGCGGCCGCAAAGCTTGTCGAGACGCAATTGCGGACCGGAATTTGGCCCAGAGAAGCATAGTATCTAACGCTGCCTTCAGTTCTATCAAAAGCTTCTATTAACCTTCAGGTAAACCACCAAACCTGCCAGAGCTGACAGGATATTTGAACCACCTCAGAACTAGATGATAGCGTTTGTGGAAAATTCCAACGGAGCGTAATTATTGATTTTTAGCGGATTTTGTGATTTCGCAGCATCCGTCTTTTCTGGCTTATCCATGAAGTTTTGGCCTCGAAGATTCAAGGTTGAGTATGTATAATATTCAAGTCCTCACTCATAAGTTTTTTTTATCGTGGATTGTCGACTGTTTTTTTCTTTCTTTCGAAAGTCGATAAAAATTGCGAAAAAAAGATTTTAGAAAAAAACGATAAATAATTGACGAAAAAAATAATATTAAGTAGGGACTTGGCCATTATATTTAACTTTCTTTAAACTATGGCAGGTTTGACGGTTTCCCTCAAGGTAAATATAAGCACTTAAAGATATTCAGTACTTGAGATTACTACCGAATTATAGCCTGTATTTCGAAAATGAGCAGACTATGGCCCAAGTGGAAGGCAGCGTTAGATAGAGAAGAATTTGTGCTTCCGAACGGTATAGCGCTCTCGGCCGAAGCTGAAAGGTTAAAAGTTTGGCAAAGTGAAGTGGCGAGAGGCTTGGCTTTAATCTAAAAGCTTTAAATCGCACTTGTCCTCGAAATAATCACCATTTGGGGATGAAACTCACAATACTTAGACTCAAAGGTTGTACCTAATGTAAAGTCAGCCTTGAAGGATGAATACCATGTTCTGACATTTTTTTCATATCTCGTTGAAGAAAAAGTGACTTTGGTTCTGGAGGGCGATTTCTTTCACTGTTCTACTTAATAGATCAAATTCGACCGTATTTTTTCTTTACAAAACGGTTTGGAAGACAATACGGCCACGTGCTGCTGCAGCCTTGGCAAGCATCATGTCGTATTTTTCCAGTCCTGTTGGTGATGACCGCAGTGATCGAGATTGCGCGATGGCTATGGATATAAACTGCAACGAGTATGCTTTGGACAACAAAGAGCAGGTGGTTTTATCACAGTTCACCTGTTTTCTGAGGATTATTTCGATTGATACAGTTTCTTGTGTTCTGGTATTGATTATATGATCATTAAGAATGTTGCCGAGGCGGAACGGGATTCCCAGCAAGATAGTAGTGTGCAGGACTGTGAATCCGCATCCATTTCTGACCAGAGGGATGAAGATATGGTAAGGCTTTCAGTACGTACCCTATGTGCTTTCTAGGGTCTGCTTTAAGCTTCCCGTGGCGATTTGGAAAACCATGTTGTCGTTTTTGTAGGTCTGTGACAGTACATAAATGACCCGTACTTGAAATTCGCTGAGTGGCTGCTGGTATTTTGAAAAATGGCATTTTTATTGCTTTACGAAAAGGTCAGGATACCCCATCAGGGAATTTTCGGGGTCTTCAGAAAGAGATTTTCGGATTTGGCTCGAAACTTTCAACTGTGGGTTATTTAGGGTGCTGAACCCAAATCTGGGATCTATTCCTCGCCAGACTTGAGGTTACTGTAGGTTACGGTAGGCGTAATGCCTTTTAACTGGCGTTACTTACCCAGAAATATCGAAAATCGATAAATGGGTCTCAAATTCGTGTTCAGCGTCCCAAAGAACACACATAAAGGAATTTTGAGTCAAATCTGAAACTTCGACCTAGGTACCGCATACCCACCGTTACACACCGTAATCCGAGGAAAATCGATAAACCTTCCACAGATTTGGGTTAGGCAACACAAATAACCCAAACCCTACGTAACATTGGCGTGGATCCTGAAGAGACTGCGTTCCCCTTAGGAGGTTGGCGCAAACTCGGTGCACCTATGTTATAGAATATGGCACCGAGTTCGCGCCAACCTTCAACAATGAACGCGAAGTCTCTTCGGGATCCATGCCGACGTTAGAAGTTTCGAGACGATTTCGTCGTTGCGTTCTCGAATTCGTCAAAAGTCGCGTTTGGCCAGCAAAATCACCCCATTTTGAATCTCGGACCGAATCAGGGGTGCGTTCCAAGTATGTTCCCACGACGCCGTGGGAGGAAGAACAACCTTTCCATAGACAAATTTGCTTTCCATGGATGCGAATTATAACTGAAAATTGCTCCCACGTGGCCGTGGCTACGTTGCAATGGACGCGTTTTGCAATGGGAATGTTCTTGGAACGCACCCTAGATGGAAATTTTCGAATATTGACAAGTGGCCCTCAGGTTCGTAATCAGCACATGAAACAACCTCTAGAATTAAGTTTGTTTTTTTAGCTTAATCCGAGACAATCATTGTGAACGCCCTAAAAATTCCATTGGTGTGCCCCTTCTCGCTTGGCAAAGCTATGAAAATGCCCACTTTCGGAAATCTCCTGTGAACCCCTGAGGCATTTAGGGGATTTGGAAAACGGGCTATCAATGCTGTGTCCCATACCTACAACTATCAAAACATGGTTTTACAAAAGCTCTCGAGAAATGTAAGGTATGCCCAAGCTAGGTGCAATTGGAGTAATACCCCAATAAAGGGATTAATTCAAGAGTTCGAATAAGATTCGAGAATTCATTTGAGGCAAACTGAGATTGGGGTTCATATGAGACTTTTGCGTAAAGGGTGCGCGCAATATTCATCCATTCGACAGTAAGGAAAACACTAATAGATTTTTCTTGGAAAATCTAGTGATCTGTCGGAGCACAATGCCCGCGCTGAATTTTGTAAAAACTGGGAACGTTTGGCGAACCTGGCAAAAAAAGAGATAAATCTTCGTTACTCTCTCGAACGAAGGCTTTCGGATTCTGGAAACACTCAAATCACCAGCTGGAATTGCTACGTAATGATGCTCTTAATTGGCCAAATCATCCGAGAATCACTTTATTTTCAAAAGAATTGGTTTTTAAGATCGTTTCTCGAAAACTTCGTGCGCCTCAGTGCGGCGAAATTATGATCAATGTTTGTACAAGTAATACAGCGCGACTCAAAATATAGGAAAGAGCTAAATTTCGAGGTTTAGCAACAGCTTCAACATTGCGGTTCAAATTGGATGCCAAATTCGGTTTCCGCGTCTCAAATAACCCCACTAGGCTGAAAACTAGGAAGTCTGTCCCCCATCTCTAAGCCTTCTCCTCAAAAAAGGTGCAGGTAAGACAATCTTGAGATTTGCGCATGTTGGAGCTCGACTTTCAAGAAGTTTTCAAGCGTGTTCTGTAAAGGGTTTTCGAGATTTCAACCTGCAGAAATCTCGAGATTGCTCTCAGAGTTTCGCCGTATTTTACCGCGCGCGAAGTTTTCGCAAAACTAAACACATTTCTTCAAAAACGAAGCGATCGCGAAGAACTTCGGCCGAGGACGTTTTTTTTTGCCATGGTTCCCAAATGCTCCACGTTTTGACAAAACAACAAATAAATAAGAGAACAGCTAGGATTCATTCATGCTGTGGAACACAAATTCGTTCGGAGGTCTCACCAACACGTTCTTTTCAGCTCGTTTCATGATGTTTGCCATGGACGATGTCTGTGATAAGAAGTGTTGAAAGACTTTTCGCACATTGAACTTCTGAGTTCTAAAAATAAAACTGAATCAAGGAGAGAAGGCTTATCAGATTATCTCATATCACAATCAGTAATGAACACATGCAGGAACAGATGCCAAAAGCAATGTGCAGATCACAAAATAGAGAAGTTTTGCAGTTAAGTACCTTATGTTGGGCTTCAATAACCAGGTAAACTCTGTTCGTGGGATAGAATACATTCTCAGAAATAAATGAGTCGTTGACAGCAAGATGATTCGTACCGGGCAGGTATTCGGCAGCGCCGTGTCGAGATCATACAGCCTTTTCGCGATAGGCGGTATATAGCGTGCGAGTCAAAAGTATAGGAAACTGTTAGATTTAGAGGTTTTGCAACGAGTTATGTTTAGGTCTGTGGCTTGTTTCATCAAGAAAAAACATCTAAATCTAAACCGCGGCTGCCGGTATGGTAAGCTGATCAGCTGCACTCTTCTCTCTTTCTCAATCGTTTAGCGCCCCAGCCGCGGGTGAAATTTCAATGTTTTTCCTGAGGAAACAAGCCATGGACCTAACTGTAAACATTAAGGCCCAATCTAGATGACAAATTCAGATTCCGCGTCTCAAATAACCCTACTAGGCAGAAAACTAGAGAAAGTTTCATGTAAACATGAGAATTTCACGGTTTTTGGAGAAAAAATGCCATGTTAGCCTGCGCCAGTACAGGAACTTCAGGTAGAAAAAAATTTTTTTGAATTAACAATAGCAGTAACTGATGAGTTAAAGTGATGGGCATTTCCTGAGTTCTCCCCAATGCCGAGTCACCTGTGAGATCCAATCTGGAATCGACGCGGTTCTGGTCTGCAGGTTATTGTTTTCCTCGTCAACATCTGCGGCTACAATGGTCTGAAACGGTCGACGAAGTTCTTCTCGATCTGCGGATTTCCTTGATTAGAATTTCTTAGAGGTGTTCTGTTAAATTAATGTTAGACCATCACATGGGTGAGTACGAAATTCTGCTCTGATGGCGACTGAACCACTCTGCCGCTAAGGTGCTGCAGTGGATACGAAACAGTTAGTGACGAACCCCAAGACGTAGAAAACATCAGCTCCAGTATTTGACGAAAATCTCCCAAATCTTCCGGTTCCTTTAAAGAAGAAAATCTAGTCAGTTGTGCTGAATTCCGTTCGATTCTGTATGTTCAACTTACATCGAAAAATGCAATATTTGCTGAATCCGCTGTTTGTAGATCAAGCGAAAGATTGTTAACTTTTTGTCAATTAATGGAGCTGATGGTTTCTTTGACTTGGGGTGGTTCTCACTCATTTTCCGAAATTCAGCATAGGCATCGACTTATCTGGCTGCACACAGCGAAAAAAGTACTAACTAGGAGGCCTCAGCTCATCGAGCATAACGACAAATAGCAGCATAAACATGGGCTCCGCTTTTTTTCACTCCACCACCTCGACGCTGCTGGAAATTGAGTGCTATGCTCTGGACGGCTTCAATGCTAAAAAAACTCAACGCACTGCTGGTGTAGGATTTTGAGGTTGACAACCCTGGTATACTGTCGGAGAATCTATTGAGCAGCCTTTCCACCCAGGCAGAAAAAGTGGATTACCGCGTTCGTCAATGGACGCCGAGCAAGCTGTTCCAGAGATTTATCTTCTTCTTCTTCTTCTTCTTTGCAGCCACATTGAGGGTTTTGTCATAGGTTGTGGAAATGGGCGACCAGTAACGGATTCGTCCATAAGTCCATTACGGTCAGCGTGGTAGGTCTCTCCGGACAGTTGAATAAATGTGCGGTATCGTGGCCGATGGTACCGCAGTCCGGGCACACATCAGATTTACTGCTGTCAATCCTGCTGACATAAGACATTAGCATTGTAGAGTGACCACAGCGTAATGATGCGAGCGTGCACCTGGCCCTTCTTCCGAGTTGAGCCTCGGATGTGCAGACTTGGGGCGGCACTACCCCCAATATGGGATTAATGACCGCCTTTTCCAGATGACACCGTACAAATTGAGTATGCTCCTCGCGCAATAGACGGAGTCGTTCTTGCTGTGAGTCGTGCCATCTCTGCAGATTGACTTTGCTGGGAGCATCGGCGAATGGCTTTCTGATCTTTCTTTCTCTGACGGGGTTTAGCACTCTCCAAGAGGGGTGATTTGGTTGTTTGACAATGTTGATGAAAAATTGTTGGGCCTGGAGCTCACAGTGCTCCCTTACTGGTAATAAGCGGGTCTCAGCATGCAAGTGATCGACCGGGGAACTTCTTGCACACCCGGTGGCGATTCGAAGAGCCGCATTCTGTATGCGTTGCATCTTAGTCCAAGAGGATTCCGAAACTAGATGCTGCCAAACTGGGGCGCCGTATTCCAGTGCAGGCTGGAGAATAGCCTTATACGTTGTAATAATGGTTTCTTTGCTACTACCCCATGTTGTACCGCCCAGGGCTCTAAGCACGTTAAGCTTCGCTTTAACGATAGCCTGCTTCTGTTCCGTGTTCTTATGGAATTTGAGCGATGGATCGAGTACGAGTCCGAGAAGTTTTGGGAAGCGGGCGGCAGGCAAACGATCTCCATTCCATACGACATACGGATGTGCGCTGTGTTCAGATGGGTCCGTTGTGAGTACGGATACCGATGACTTTGACGCAGAAATCTTCAGCATTTTGCGGTCGAAGAAGCTTTTCAGTGCGGTCAAGTACCCGTTAATCTTAGTGGCGGCCACATTTATGTCCCGATCACGACACAAGACAGTCATATCATCAGCGTAAGCGACCACCTTGATATCTTGGGGTGGGGCGGGCATATCTTCGAGGTACAGACTGAAGAGAGCAGGCGACAATACACCGCCCTGTGGGACTCCAGCTGCAATCGGAATGCTGTTTGAGACATGATTCTGGAACATCACTCTAGCCCGTCTTCCCTTAGTGAATGCAGCTATCCAGCGCTTTTGCCATGGCGGGATTGATGACTCCAGTAAGTTGTTTGATAAGATACCAAGATTCACTGTGTCGAAAGCCTTAGTGAGGTCCAAGGCAACTGCTACAGTTCTTTCCGGCTTATACGCGTTGAAACCATCAATTGCATAGCTCGTAATTTCTAACAAAGCTGTCGTGGTGGAATGCATTTTTCTGAATCCATGCTGAAACACCTGTCTCTCGTTGTGCTCGGCCAGGTCTTTGACGATCAGCTTTTCAGCTACTTTAGCAAAAGAAGACAACAAGCTAATGGGCCGATATCCCTTGACTGAAGCTTGGGGCTTGCCAGGCTTGGGCAGCGGAACGACGTTTGCCATCTTCCAATTCTGCGGGATAGTACACGACATGAACGAGGAGTTTATCACATCAGTGAGGAGCGGTAGTAAGTCAGTGGGTATCTTCTTCAAGACAGCAGGACATATCCCATCAGGACCAATAGCTCTAGAGTTCCGCATTTCCTTTATAATCTTCTCAATTTGCGTCGTAGTAAACGCTTCGGCCGTGCTCATAAGCGGGAGGCGGCACAGCTCTCTTACAGTCACTCTATTCTGCGGACCTCGTTTAGCACTGGTGATGAAAAAACTTTTCCCGAGCGTATAAGCGGCTTCCTTTCCTGATTTGAATACGCCGTTGTCGAATTCGATAGTGGAGACGGTGGGGGGTGAGCTTTTAGCCGAAAGCTTCCGTAAAACCTTCCAAGTAGCCGCACTGTCCGGCTTAAAGTCCATCTGTCCGGTGAACTTCTCACTCTTCTTTCTTGTGTCTGTCCAAATCCTTTTTGATCTCACTGTCAAGCTCAGCAACCACAGGGTCCAGATGATTAACCGCTCTCCTCGCATCTCTCGTTCTAATTTTGTCGAGGATTTCCCTGTTGACATTTGGATAGAACGTCTTGACGCGACCGATAGGGATAGCCGCATTCATGGCCTTGCGCATTGCGTCAGATAGATGGCACTCCTTCTGGTGCACGCTTCCATTCCACGGGTAATCTGCCGATAGGCGAAGCGCAACTTCACTGAACAGGCGCCAGTCTGCTCGGCCTAAATTAAGATAAGAACGTTGGCGAACACCAGAAAGGGAGCGAGAGAATTGGATAGATCGATGTGGACAAAGACAGGAACGTGGTCACTTGGCAGAGTAGTCGAGGTAGACCATGAGCAGCAGCTAGAAAGGTTGGACGAGACAAGAGATATGTCTGGGCTAGAAGATCGGCCGCTGGCAGGAGACGAGTGGGCTGATCATCGTTTAGAATGACCAGGTCGCACTCATCTGCCCATTCTTCGACGTCATTTCCTCTAACATCAGGACCGAGAGACGAGCAAAAGGTGTGAGCGTTGAAATCACCCGCGAAAACGACCGAGGATGAGAGGGAGCAGTCGCTCAGCTGCTTGAGAAGTGGGATTGGATTGTAAGATGAAGGGCATGAAGTTGTAGGTGGAATGTATATGTTGAAAAGAGAAAGGGGTGTTTTTAGGGGAGATGGATTGGGAGGTACTCGAGAGTACCGTCCGTGGGAGTGCTGGGAATGAGGTGTGAGGGAAGTGAAGATAGAACGACAGTAGAAACTCCACCGCCGAGAGATGACCTTGGAGCATGGTAAGAAGTATAGCCTGGGATATTGGGATGAGGATAGGTAGGGGATGGAGAGAGCTTGGTTTCTTGAACCATGATCACGTCTGGATGGTAAGTACGTGCAAAGAGAGAGAGTTCAGAAAGCTTGGCACGAAGGCCGTTTAGATTGATATGCACAATGGAAAGGGGGCGATTTGAGATAGAGGAATCTGAGATGGAAGGTGAGGAGCATAACACACAACGAAAAGATGAGTTATGATGCCTCACAGAACTGAGACCCAAACAGGAGAGATGCACCCACCTTTGGCATACGAAGCACTGGACGCTGGTATGTCTCCAGTTTACATCCTCTCCGCACGTGGCGCATTGGTACTTCTGAGCGGGTCCAGGATTCCTCTCCACGCCGGCCCTTTGTAGGAGAATCCGAAGGAGAGTTGCGGCCGGCCAGCACCTCTCCCATGACAAAAACCCTCTTTGTGGAGGGGATGACGTCGGTTTGCACGGAGGCGATCTTCTTTCCTCCACACTGCCACGGCACGAACGTACGACATCTCGGCAGCAGAGATTTATCCCTAATAGCATCCTTATTGCCGCCGGCGTCTCCCAAGGAGAAGTTCTATCGCCGGATCTTTTCGGTGTATACTTTGAAGAGCTGCCCAGCTCCCGTCACGACATCAAAGTTGTTTCGTATGCCAATTACATCACAACCCTGTGCCGAGTTCGAGACATGAGTGTAGCTGCAGACAAGTTCCTCAGCTACCTTATCAAGCGGAAGAGCTTTTCCGACATTATGACGCTTATGGTCTGCCGCTAAATCGTCTTGTATGCCTATTCACCACTGACTATGCGGAACATTGTGCTTATCCTGTTGTCAACCGGGATGATGCTCGTCTGTCTGCTGCACGGCTCCCGAAGTTTATCGGCCTCATTTTAGGTTCTTCACTGAAGTTTCACAATAAGTGAGAAAAAGCTACAGTGGTAGCGAAGCTCAACGTCTGAGGCTCCGTCCATAGCAGACGACCAGCGACAAAGCGTCAGAGCATTATGCGCCAGCGCTAAAATGCTGGTGCAGGACGCCCGATGGCTTGCGCAAGCAACGTGTTCGAGGACGGCAAGTGGGTAACGATGGTATCGATAATATTAGTGACAGCCGCTACTGCCGCTATGCCTCCACCATCAGCGACAGGGCGGCTGCAGTGGCCGCAGGGGAGTGAGATCAATAACAAATGTTGAAGATGCAAACACCCAGCGTCACTGGAAGCTAGAACGTCTGCTATGAACAGAGCCTCAAGAACTCTGGGTGCTACGACGTGGGGCAGCATCAAAGAGACAATCCTAATCACATGCAAGACTACCCTGCAGCCAGCGTTGTAGTATGCTGCACCGGTATCGCAGCACATAGTACCGGACTCACCGTGGACTAGGACACATCGAGTTCAAAATACTGCTCTTCGCGTTCCGGCTGGAAATCCGTTTTTGGACCACTCGGCCAGTTTAGTTCGGCGGGGTAGTTGAAATGAACCTATGACACAGCGCTCGCCGTTTCGACACCATTTCAAAGATTGGCCCTTAACTTTTTCTTGCACTTTTATTTGGGCTGCTGGTAGTGTTCTCACGACTACTCGGAAAGCAGTCTTTCGGTAAAAAACGGGTGTATGCGCAGTTCTGGCAGGTCGGTCTAGTCACTGCCTTGTAAGGTGATGAATTCATGTGAAATTATTCAACAGGATTCGGATGGCTGTCGAATAGTACGCTAAAAGCGACACAATAGGTCGTGAACAGACGGACAACTTACAGAAATTTCATGGCAACGGACAGGTCTTAACAGACCAGCACGCCTATTATTATTCGTCAACTGTGAACTGTCTACAATTGAATTCAAATTCTTGAGGAAATATCAATTTCTTAACTGCTACAACACTTGAAATAAGTGCGCTTTTGAAGGTGCAAGTCTATCCGCAGACCGTTCCTCTATACCAGTACAATCCGCCGATCAACCACTTCAGCTACTGTGATCGTTCAGTGTTTTCTCGTCATCTCTTCTTCTAGGTCGTTTGGGTGCTTGTCAAAGATTCTTCATTTTAGTATATGGACCGAAGAACCATTATATTCCCACATACAAATCTGTTAATTACACTGATTACAATGTTTATTTTTTAACGGTTTTTCTCGTAGTTTAAATCATTGTTTCTTCTCAAACCTATGCTCATTTTCAAGCGGGATTGTCACGACTAGCACAAAAAGGTGTCTGCGGTTTTTTGTTTGTAAATTGAAGTGTTTGAAATCATCTGCTCATGTAAAACCATCTCTGTTCTGATTCGTTCTTTTTCATGATCTACCTGATTTGCAGTGTACCCGTACCCATCTCTTTGTATACCTCTATTTTTAATGACAAATATAATGTGCATGCATAATTGAAATTAAAGCTCATGAAATATTTATACATCCTTTCATTCTGTCAAACATTTGAAAAGAGAAATTACATCAGAGGGCTAGAAAGGAAGCAAGATAAGGGAACAGTTGAAGATAGAAAATAACTGTGCGGCAGTTTTAAGTGGGCTTATTTGACTTGATTTGAGTTCTGAAGTCATAGAAAGAATTGGCAGGAAGGTGGTCTTCTGCATCACCCCATCTCATCAAAAATGTTGATACACGGGCATCGAAAGGCCCTAGGTATACTAACTAGGACGCGGAAATGGTAGGACAACCTCCTCCGCGTTGTTATGGAGCACTCCAAAAGAAGCTGTAGTACATGGACATGGAAAAACGAGGTGGAAAGTAGCTCCGAATCGCGGCACCGTTTACTGGATTCTCCAATAAGTTGTCCAGCTGTAAGGTTTCCATATGCTGACATCTGGGGATTTCTTAGAACAGGAATAAAAAACAAACAAAAAAAATAAACGGCACAAATAAGGAAAAAAACATTCAACAATAACACATCCAGATGATTGATGGAAGAAAACTGCATGAAACGCAGGGATTGAGAAGAAAACATGAAAAGAATGCTGCTCTCACAGTGCCCGAAATTCTAGTGTATATCGTGTACGCGGAACCGCGTAGGTCCTTAAATCAGTTGAACTATAGCCTGAATAACGACGCACATGTGTCGGGACATTCGTATGACTTCATCTAAACGAACGTGCCTGCTCCGACGTTGACCTGAATAGATCTTCACGGGCTATACAGGGTGAGATAACAGCGCAATTAGAGCTGTCGACCAATTATAACGCATTTCCCGTTGGAAGCGCTGGAAACGTGCCAGGGTGATTAGTTGAGCAGTCTTTTGTGACCATCCTATAAGCCCCCATCCCTGCGAATAATTTACAGAAAAGTGGAACTTGAATAAAGGCATCTTACGCGCTCATAAACATGGTCTAGATAACAGCGTAAATAGGTGCGCACGGCCACAACAATGCCGTCAAGAAAATTTGAAGCGCTGAGAAACATCCAGTATGACTGCATTTGAGCGATCCTGTCTCGCGAGCCTGTATTTTCTCACCTCCACCAGTAACGGAATGAAAAGTGGATCTTGGAAAGACATGTGAGAAACAAGAGCTGTACCTCTGTCAGATGGCAGTCATCGAAAAAAAAAACAGCTCGATTCACCTGAATATGACATGTCTACATACCGATCATTTCCCATATGCTTCCAACAATGCTGCTGTAGTCGGGTTGGATCTTGGAATGAAGGATTTCATCGGTAAGCAGACATGTTGCATTTGGATCAATCAAGCTGTTTCTCTCGTAGACTTCCGTTTAATAGTGCTATCACACTAGATTATCATATGTTTTATCATGGTCCACTTTTCATTTAGTTACTTCAAGGGGTGGGAAAATACAGGTTTGCGAGACAGGATTGCTGAAATGCTGTCATAGTGGGTGGTTTTCATCGCCTCGAACTTTGTTCACGGCGTGGTAGGGGTTGTGCGGGCCCATTCATGTTGTTATCTCAACCATTTTTTTTGAGCGTGTGTGCTGCCTTTAGGCAAAATGTAACCAAGAACAATAGCGCTACTAAATGGGAATCGATGAGATCAGCAGTCTGATTGATTACGACATAATATGTCTAGCACCGGCATGGATCCTGAAGAGACTTTGCGTTCCCCATTGGAGGTTGGCGCAAACTTGGTGCACCTATGTTATAACATATGTCACCAAGTTTGCGCCAACCTTCAACAGTGAACGCGAAGGATCTTCCGGATCCATGTCGACGTTACTTGCCTGTCAATTCCCCCGCTCTGAAATAGTCCGCAAGAGACTAACGTCAAGAAGACATGCTGTATTACAATCGAACTGGCGAGTCCCATCTGATAAAGTTACTGTTATTCATAGGCTGCTTTTTCAAGTTTCGCCTTTGATTCTTTTATTTGTAGCGTGGGAACCAGCAGCCTGTCGACTAAGGGTCGCTCAAGTATGGACATCCTGTCTTGCTTTCGGTACTTCAAACGGTTTGAGTTAGTAGTGGGAGCTATACGGGCATACCAATTTACGTCATTCTCTCAACCATGTTCAGGCGCGTGTACTCTGCCCTTAAATCTACCTAATATTCCAAAGCTAGACCCTGATGAAACAATGTTGTACAGAGTACATGAGGCCAGTCGCTGAGCCTAATCGTAGAACGGTTTCCGTGGCATCGGAACGCAAAAGTCTATGAGCCCATCATGGGTGGTGTTCTGATAAGCACCACAGCAGTAAACACTCGTTCCGTTGTCCATGGGATGTTTCTGCAAAAAAACTTTAATTTGTTCTCAACTCCGGCACATCACCGTGTTGCTACAGATTACCTGATTTATGAAAGGAATGACGTAACATGGCGGCAGGAACTTCGTCGCTGAAATTTCCACTATAGCAGAGAATGTTGCTGCGGCACCTCCCAGGATGCCTAATCCTGAAAGAACAACACAGATTTCTGTTTTTGGGTCATTAAAATGACTTAACCTCTCAGTCAGAGGCTGCCCATGCTGAAGTACATGAAATGCACGTATTATGCTCTGTTAGAAGGTGCGGTTTCATATACGAGCAGTATTTGAGCTCACAGAAGCCCAGATACACGGAAGATGGTCTATGGATGTTGGAGGCTTACTCAGAAAAATCAAAACAAGTTACTTGTAATATAAATGTAACTTACTTGAGTGTCTCAAGTAACTTACATTTATATTACATGTAACATACATTTATATTACACGTAACCTGGATTTATATTGCAGTTATGTGTACATAAGTTAAACTTATGTTACATGTAACTTACATTTATATTTTCACAATGGGTGGCCATCACGTGACGCAGACGACACGCGACGCAGAGAGTGTGTCCCAGACCACAAACTACGCGATAAGTGTTGTGCGAGGCCTTTCCTGCTGGTGTGGGATCAAGTAGCTCAAACTTCGGTAATCGAACCAACAGCAACGGCAGTCGTAAGCCTGACCCCGCGAGTGCGTCGTACATCCCCCTTGGAAATATCTTCTCGGCCGATTCAAGTTACTTGCGACTTGTATTGTGCCATTTAAGTTACATGTAACATATCGGAGGCGCACTGCACACAGTGTCCTCTCAGAAATCGAAAACAAGTCACTTGTAACATATCTGAGCCAATGTAAGTTACTTGCGACTTATCTCAGGTCATTTAAGATACATGTAACATATCGGAGGCGCACCGCATGCAGCATCTCGCCGATATGTTACATGTAACTTGAATGACCTGAGATAAGTCGCAACTAACTTACATCGGCTCAGATATGTTACAAGTAACTTGTTTTCGGGCATTTATGTTACAAGTAACTTGTTTTCATTTTTCTGAGTAGTCGGTACGACAGGCAATGCGTTCAACCTGCCTTGTGAACTTTACATAATAAATTTAGTCTGATGAATGGCTGAGCTGCGGCGGTAAGTCGCCGTGCGCGAATCGAAACACCGTTGGCCAGTGATGCCGCCAACACCGCACGGCCAGCCAGCTGCTCCATGCGTCAGGCTTAATCGAGTACGGAAAATATAGTTGGAGGACCGTGCAAGATGTCTAGTTCGTCAAAAGTGGAAGTACCTTGACAAGTGTGCTTCTAACGCACATCAGACATCCTCAAATTTCTGATCTAAGCAGGCTTTATCTGTTAGCGGATCTGTTAGGGAACTGGATCTAAACAGACGAAAGAATTTTGCAAAGAATACTTACCCATGATCAGAATACATGGTATCAACGTCGTCCGTGGTACATACGTGAAGACGCTGAAATCTACTATGTTGTTGGAGGAGTAAGACCTGTCTTCGTGAAAGCGGAGCAGTTCCGGAAGCTCTGATAATTGCTAAATGCAGCTCACTCGCTAAGACTTGCTTGTGAGTCTCCCTTGTCACCCTCTTGAGCCTTAATACGTCTGGCTTCCAGATGAAGATAAAATAGACACGGTAATAGGAGAGAAACCAGAATCATTGTGGAACCTCCTGTAATCATGGGTAAGCAGTAAATTGAACACTTGTCGACGTCTGAACTGACCGACAAGATCAAGAAGTGGCCCGAAATTAGGTATGCTTTCCGCGACGAAAACCACCGCAAGCATTGTCGCTGTACGAATAACCACACGCTGCCAGCAGAAGTCTGAAAGGACTTTGAGTGGCACGAAGTGTTGCGGCGATCGCTCAGGAACTTACGGTGAGGACAGTGAAAGAGATCCTCAACGTCCTGGTTCAGCGGATTCATAACAATTGTCAGAGTGAGAATGCAATGCAGTGTGATCATGACATTGCCAACATGTTGAATCCATATTGTCTGAAATGTGGGAACGACAGTTTTCTAATTATATAGAATACATGTGCTGAATGTCCAAACATGTGCCTGAATAGATGGAAGAATTGAGTCCCTGATAGCGTCGTGGTAGGTCAAGTAGCCGAAGATAGATATGGGACCGTACATTGCCACAAGAACTGCAATAGTGTCACATAGGGTGGGCCAAAATACTCAGACAATGCGGTTGTCAACAGCAGGTCGGTGGAATGCTATGCCACAAACCCGTCCCTGTCGACAACCGAAACCAGGACTTTGCAGCGAAAAACCTCTCCGTCGCCTCAAATGTCATGCCTGTGGCCCTTCTGTGCGCGCCATATTGAATAAATGGAATTAATAATTAATATAAAAAGGCTACTTACATCCAAATGCCGTGATAATGGATTTGTTGAATTCGCCAGGATTGCGCATGTCGTGTTGAATCGTCGGGAAACAGGCATGGCCGCCACAGGAGAATATGAAAGTTCCCAGTGCGAGGAAGAAACCTTTTGGTTTCAATTCCGGTACTCCCCTGAAAAAAAGCATTAACAGCGTCTTTACGACTCTGAAGTACGTTTTTTTCCTAAATTCGAACGCATCCATACATACGTGTAATCTGAGCACAGTCCGTAGTCCAAAGATATTCCGCCAAGGATAAGAACAACGGAAGCCACCGACGTTAGCGTTGCAGTCACGACCGCCCACCTGAGTGTACGCTCTGAATGGCAAATAGGATGATATGAAAAAAGTCATACCAGAAATCCTGCGGAGATTTGAGATATGTAACCGGACAAAGACACGAAGCCAGAATCAGTATGACGTAGCAATAGCTGAAGTCCTTGTCCGTAAAAATCTTCACCATGTCATGGATATTTTTAGATGATAAGAGCAAGTACACAGTTGCCACTCCAAATTGCGTTACGTCAAGGATGACGGAGACGAATTTTCTGGAAAGCGGCGATCAACGGATTCCGTAGTAGATTGGATCTTCTCAGACAAAAAGCCGCTCAACGCCTGGCTTGAAAGCCGGTGTCGTAAGCGAGATAGAGGCCGTGGAGCCCAAAACTTGGAGTTCCGCCGTCCGCGGTAGTGACTATCGCTTGCGCAGTAAAGACTGTCGCAGGCAAACAACTGCATAATACCCAGACGGCGCGCCGCTGATCCTGAAAGGCCCAGGCGATCAGACACTCGTAATCTTTTCGGCTGGGCGTGAAGTCCAAGCATATATACACGGCGCACCGACACGTGATGCGGCCATTGCGCCAAGCACCAACTGGGGTTGCCAGCGGTTGGACGGGGCCTCCAGCAGCCGGTGGGCAAGTACGCCAAACTTGGGTGCTTGAACCGACGACATAGCTGACATCTGAGTCCTGGCTCAACAGTGTGTCGTATGCTATACTCGGAAATAGGCGTTGTGGGTGTCGAGCCTTTTTGAGCGCAGGCTTCGCCCGTGGTAGGCACCATCTCTCCCTTCTCCCCGCGATAGGCACGTTTTTGTGTCAGGGGGGGGAGCACGTGCTCATCACGTGTCTCTGGGAAAGTGGGCGGATCGGCATGTGCGTCGAGCTCTTTTTTGTCCGAGGAGTCTCTTTGAATCTTGTGGGCTGGGCGTAAAGCTCAAGATTTCACACACGGCGCACCAGCATGAGGCGCGGTCGCCGGCACGCGATGCGGCTAGTGCACGAGCACCAACTGGGCCGCCAGTGGTTGAAAGGGGCCTCCTGCGGCTGGGTGAGTCCTGGCTCAAGAGTGCGTCGTATGTTTTCCTTGGAAATGGGCCCCGTGGGCGTCGAGCTTTTTTGGGGGTGCAGGTTGCTCCCGTGATAGGCACCATCTCGCCCTTTTCCCAGAGGTAGGCACGCTTTTGTGTCAGGAGGGCGTGCCAGTCACGTGTCTCTGAGAAATTGGGCGAATTGGCGTGGGCGTCGAGCTCCTTTTTGTCTGGGCTAGAAGAAAGCACATAAATGAAAATGTAGAAAATCTGCTCTATGACTAGGAAAAATTGTTAAAATAACAACAAGTGTTTTCAAAACGAAAAAGGTGCAGAAGACAAAAAAGACGTATACTACATGCTGATGACGCACACATCCACAATGTCACACCGGTGGCACCACAATCGTCAATAATTGCTCAAGGTGCAGGGACGCAGTACAACATACATTTTGTCCACGACAACGCAGCTAGGACAGACTTCTAACACAAAACGATTACAATTACAGACCCTGTAATCATATGTGAAGGGAAAGTTTCGTTTGTCTTCCGCCGCGATGGACCGTCACGATTGACTGCAAACAAGTATCAATGCTCACCGTGTTTTCAAACCCATTGCTCTGTATCCGATCTCGGGATAAGGTTTTCTGCAGTGTTCCCGATATTTCGGCCAAGTGTTTAGCAGCATATTCCAACAGCACCCGATCAGGTATCCGGTGTACATTGTGATACAGGCCATAATGACGAACAGTGTCATCCCCACGTAGGGTCCTGAATAAGGTTAACAAATTTCGTGGGTTTCCTCCATGTTCTTGAGGAAGAATGTTTTCCTTGGTGATTATAGGCAAGGCCCGTAAACTTGCATCATATGAGAAACAATGAGACACTCGATCGCCGAGCTGATAAGAAAGTTTTTTTTTTCGTTAAAGAGATTACATATTTACACCCTGGCTGCACTTTTTATGAATTCTTCTGAAGGTCAGAGCTCTTGCAGGTGAAAATGGTAAGCCGAAGGAGAACGTTAGAGATTTCCTGTGCTATATGTTTATTACATGTAATTGTGCAAGAGTCTAAACGAATCAAAATTCATATACATACAAACTCCAGAAATCCAATGCATGGGATTAGCACCCACTCGCGTACAATGAAAGGAACACGTCTCTTGATTGATTAGAAGCAGCTTTAACCCCTACTACAACCCTTATGATCTATTTCAAAAGAAGCAAAGAAAACAAGTGAGGAGTATTGATCTCCCGATTTTTAACTTTGGCACGAGCAGACCGCAATTTCAGGACATCGTACGCGCTGGACACCACTAGCCCTTTTCCACTCATTGGCTTAGTTGAACTCGCCTGAGTGGAATTACAACGCTCGGTGGGTCAGAAATGCTCTAATCGTGAGATGTGGGGAGCTTAACGACAGCGTTCACAAAAAAAACTTCGAGTTTTTACCGGAAATCGATTTCACCGGGGCTTGTTGCAACAATAATCGTGAGGTTGTGATATTCCCGCCCCGCCCACTCGTTCAACGGACAACAAGGAAATGGGCGGGCAGGGCATAACGCATACAATTTCGAGGGCCGTATAGGGCTAACCATGGCTTGTTTTTAGCCGTCCGTCCGCCATTATTGTTGCAATGGAAGGCCCGTTTTTTTTTCAACAATGTCTTTAATGTAAGCGACTTTACCAAATTCCACCAATCATTACCATGTGAACAGTATTTCGTGCTATCGCGTGCAGAATTCAGAGCATCCCGATCAGGGATGAGCGGAAATTTCTTTCTGAATTGCGGAAATTCGGAAATACGTTCAGCGACCCCCTTCTGAACTGTGCCCACCAAGAAAACTTGGTCTTATTCTTCTTTATTGAACAATTTATATGTATATAGTCTTTTGACACTCCAAGCATGCTCTTGGAGTGTCACGTTTCACGCAAGTGGGAGGAGTAATCAGTTCCGAACTAAGCAGACCGTCAAAAATCAGGGATCCGGTCGAATATGCTAAATTGTCGAAAATCAGGTGGGCCGGGCACGTAATGCGTTTCGAGGATAACCGTTGGACAAGGGCTGTAATAGATTGGGATACCGCGGAACCTCAGGCGCATTACTGGCCGTCCTCCAACACGATGGTCGGATTTGTTCACCATGAGCCTTGACCGAAGGAGTGAGAGTCTTCGTGTTCCTAGAGCGAGTAGGATTTCCTGGCCAACTTTGGCGCGCGATAGGGACAAATGGAGACGTTACTGGCGCCCGCTCGGCACTGTCGATGATCAGCGGGAGAACAGGTGATACAGTTGATACTCTTTTCACGGAGCTCGACCCATACGATCTTCCATATCTTCACAATAATGTGTTGGTGACCCAAAAACTCTACCTACGTTTTCAGGCGGATCCAACCTATAATTCAAACCCAAAGAACGGTGAGTGGTTTTCAGCGCGTACGATGCCTTTAACGCGAGATCGGATACGATGACGAGTGTTCTTTGCGCTTGTTTTGCTGAAGAACACTCACGCCGTGGTGAAAAACATTCAGGACGCTGACGAAGTGGCATGACCCTAGAGAGTGTGTGCAGGGTGTATTCAGGAGCTCCGTGGGAGTGTGCAGATGAGCGGGATCCCGAGTGAGCGTTCAGATTGTGCGCGGGATCACTGGGATTGTGCAGGGGTCATGGAATGTGCGCAGGACTTTTATGGGAGGGTGCAAGAAGTCAAGGAATGTGTGAAGAGCATCGTGGAATGTGTGCAAGACTTCAGTGGTAGTGTGCAGGAGGTCGAGCAATTCGTTCAGGACTTTAGTGGGAGTATGCAGGACGTTGTGGAAAGCGTGTAGGAGTTCACTGAGAAGTCCTGCTCACACCCTGCACACTTCCACTGTGGTCCGGCACACATCCTGCGTACCCCCACCCGTGTCCTGCACACTCCCACTAGTATCCGGCACAGATCCTGCACACTTCCACTGGGGTCCCGCGCACATTTTGCGCGATCTCCTTGGGGTCCTGCACGCTTTCTACGGGGTCCCTGATGTCCTCTTATTGAAATCGAAGATTTGTAAGCTAGCACGGACCTGACGGTTTACTCGCCTAGGGTTGGTGGTAAGCTCGCACTCGAAGGTGGTGGTTAACTCACATCGAAAAATCATTTACGTTGATAACCCTGGCTTTGGAGAAAGTGAAGTCGGACCTCGAATTGGAGTTCAGCGCCCGAAATAACCCCCTAGGAACTTGGAAAGGCAAAGTGTGAAAAAAGTCTGATTTTGTGGATATTTCCGATTTCTTCATAATTTTTAGGCTTTTTTCGGAAGTCGGAATTCGGAAGGTCAAAAACCATCGGAAATCGGAATTCGGAACTCCGCTCATTCCTGATCCCGATGTTTGCAGGCCCGTAGTAGGATGAATGTGGCAGAAAAAAAAGCAATCCCCTGATTTCCCCTCAAGCAGAGTTCTATCCGACGACGCGCCATTGGGCGAATCAAGGAACTGTTCCGTGCTCCTGCGCAATTATCCAGAGGCGAATTCGGCGCAAACTTCGAATACTGATTCACGTATTCGAAAGATTGAATTTCTTTACAATTTAGGATTTTGACGGAGATTTTCGGAACTTTAGGCTACTACGGGCGTATAGCAACGCACTTACGCCAACGAGCGGGATATAGTTTTCAACGCGTTTGATGCATTTGAAGGGATGCAAGTGGGTTATACTCTTTATGCACTGATTGGGCGACGAAAAATCGTTCGAAGGTGTCGCTAACCTGTTTGTACCATTGCCGTTGGCAGCGCCACAATACCTCCGCCCACCATGTCGGCTACGACAAAAAGCGCACTAACGAACCAGTTGATTCCGTTGGGATTTCTGAATGCTTTTGCGGCGTCGGGCCGTGATGCAGTTGCCGATGATTCGGTTGAGTCGCATCTGAAGTTTAAAAAAATTCTGTGGCACCACAGACGTTAGATTGCGTTGAACACTTGTCTCAGACGTGTTGCTCACATCTAAAGATAAGTCTTGCTTCGAGCGACAGATGCAAGCCTGGAGTGACCGCTTGCTTTTATTCGGACTGCAGGAGTGCACAGAGATCAAGGCGGGGTGTGGTTGTCAGCGAAGAACAGCGTTTGGTGATGCAATATCGACCACTTTCAGCGATGGGGCGGCGTGAAGGGCGAGGGGTCATCCCAGTGTTTTGTTGCCGTGATGGCCTCGCGTCACTGTCAGAGATTGGCAAATGACGCAGCGACAATAATGTTTGACAACACGTTTGTCGCCGCATCAAGGCTGACGCTCGGCGACCATTCGCCGGCCGCTATAGGGGTCTGCAGAGTTGCACCGACCAGCGACTGGTTGCCGAGCGTCAGCCCGAGCGTTCCTATTGACACAATAACTTAAGCTTTTTTAAGAATATTAGCTTTATAACACAATAAATTAGACACTTCAAGTATACTTGTGATCTTTCAACACATATCGTACTCCATATGGAGAACCTATCATTCGACCTCGATGGTTGACCCACACCTAGGATCGTTGGCGCCAAAATTAATTAAGGGCATTTATAAATATGTGGTTGGGTCATGCTCCACCCAGATATACACGTTAGGCTTACCACTCTTTCCTACCTAAGCTGACAATGGGCTATTATTCCTCTGCTATTTACAGATATTAAAGCCTTTTACTACTAAATATATTTATTCTATAAAGTTTAATCTCGTCGCAACAGACCATATTAAAGGTGAGCTATTCTCTTAATCCCATATACATCATAAGATGGTCCTTTCGTCACTACTGACGAGTTCCAGGAAGGACCATACACCTTTGCCTTTTTCCGTATAGTGTTTGGGAACGAAACGGAAAATAGGTTATTGCTTTCTGTTTCCTTTTGACGCGGCGACAACAATGTTCCCAAAGGGGTCCGCAGAGTTGAAGTCGCGGCGTTGCTCGCAGCGACGAACAGCTGTGGGTGATGTAATATTGATTACATTCGGTGACGATGGCGACCGACGCAACGTGAAGGGCGACGAGGGGGCACCGCAGAGTGTATTGACGCCGCGACGGCCCTCAGCCCTTCATCACTGCCAACGAGCGGCAACCGACGCCGCGACGATAATGTTTTGAAACGTTCTTGTCGCCGCGTTAAGGCTGACGCTCGGCGACCACTCGCTGATCTGCAGCTCTGCAGACCCCTAAACATTATCGTCGCCCCGCCGGTTGCCGCTCGCTGACAGTGACTCAGCCTCCAAACACTGCGGTGGCTACTCGTCGCCCTTGACGCCGCGTCTTTCGCCCACGTCGCCGAGTGTAATCGATATTCTACCACCTAGCGCTGTTCTTCGCTGCGAGCAACGCCGAGACTTCAACTCTGCAGACCCCTAATAACTCTGCAGACCACTTGCGCCTCACTCAATCAATCTCGATATGCCTGCGCCTGATTCCTCGTCGGCAGTGGAAGCCAACCACATTCAATTGAAAAAAAAAAGAAAATCGTTTAATTTTCTGGGCAATCCATTTGTTAGGGATGCGTAAATCATTGACCATTCAAACTATATTGATGACCGCTAACGAAACTAGCCGGATCAAGGAAAAGAAACTGTAAGAAAAATTCTGGAAAAAAAACTCTACAGTCGGTTCTAGCGCTAGGCTGGCTTTGATAGGAAGTGAACATGGGTAACACAACCCAACAGTCATGTAGCACTTGTAAAAGTAAACTACCAGAGGAAAAAATTATTGATGGAATAAGCCACGTAAGCTTTGAACATTTCATGGTCAGAGCTCGGCGAAACATTCATGCTTGATCTCTAAAGCGCCAAGGGTGAAATACAAGTTTCCAGGCAAAAATTCGTGCAATAAGGAAAATATAACTTAAGCGCGCTCTGCTAGCGGGTCGTAAGCTAAACTGGCTGATACTAGTCTCGAAAGAAAGCAGTACCGTCGTTTTCCCCGTTCTGATCCTCTCCGGAAAACGACGCATTTTTTTTTTCTGGTAGATCTCCCAGAAAATGACTGGATGGACATATCTTTCATTCAAAAATTTTAGGCAGATCTCCCCCCCCCCTCTCACTCACGATCTGGTGTTCGACATTCTTAATAAAGCCACATATTCACTTACGATTTCTTACGATATGGCGGTGGCAAAACGGAGCGATTCGTATTCGGGGACATAACAACAATACTAAGAATCGTTATCTGAGCAAGAGTGCACAGATGAAAACTTTTATCGTCAGAAGACTGGTCGTAAACAAAAAAAGGTTTTCGACTTAACACCGATTATGAAGCGCATCCGAAACGGTTCATTACTGAGCGGACTTCACATTATGGGCTCACTTTGAAAGCAACTGGTCAGAAGAACATGCCATTAGAGCAGATGAGATGGACGATATTCACAGGTAGTTAGTTGACAAGATCTTAGGATTGGCGAAGTCCGGCTTGAGACCAAGGGATTGCAAGAAGTATTCTTGATGACTGGCTCCATGCCTAAATCGAGGACCAGCATTTCGCCAACATTCATCCCTGTCAACTGCATTTTGTGCAACATGCAAAAAATATCAACATTTTCTATCGGCACCGATCGGTAATATGTGATGGGTACAATTCCTAGCAAGTGCGATAAATACCTGATCGACCTATGCTGATCGGCGACAAAAGCCCATTTCACGTTTGAGTTTTCATCAAGGGCGTTACCAGACCCGTTTGTCAGAACTACGCCAGGCAGACTTGCTTTTCTAATCCAGAAAAATTTTCTGTTACTCGAAGAACGCCATTTAAGCGGACTGAGTAAGGACTTAATTGACATAATCGCTGGCTTCCTCCTGACGCAGTCAATCCGCATTTTCACTGCGGTGTGCCGTCCTAGTAGTCAGCAGTTCCCATTTGTTACGAGCCTCAGCCACATTTTAAATACAATCCATCCATCTCTCACGATGCCGTCTCCTGCGAAATAAAAAATCGCGCCTGAACTGCTTTTTGTTGCCGCGTGACTTGAAATCCTCTTTCAACCACATCCGTTCAAAACTTTCGCCTACTTTCTGGTGGCCGTTCCCAAACAGGATTTCTTACATCCTTAGAGGGTTTTGTACAGGACGATCTGACGTTCTTCTTAGCATATGCCCAAACAGTCGGATTCCACCTTCTTTTGCTGCTTGAGAAGGCGTTGGTTGGATGCAGGCACCTCACTGGCGTCGATTTCCTGGTAAAGATCTTCGTTATGGCATACTTGCATCCAGAAATGTCCAAGCAAACGTCTAAAAAGCTTCGTCTCCATGCCATCCAACCTTGCCGTCTGCGTCTTCGGTGGTGCCCACGTCTTCGATCCGTACATCATGGCAGGACGAGTAGCGGATGGGTAGACGCAACTTGATTTTCTTCGCGGCGGGGTAGACCACACCCACTCGGTTAGAGAATTGAATTCAGACGTAGCTTTCGCACACCGTTATTGTATATTCTTGTGCATAACTACCATAGTTTAGCAAATAGCCCTTGACTTACTTACTTTGACTTAATCGGTTGCCTTTCGCCTGACGCGGTCATTCCGCATCTTCACCGAGGTGTGCCGTTCTAGTAGTCAGCCGTGTCCATTTTTCATGGTCTTCAGCCACATTTTGAACACATTCCATCCAGCTGTAACTATTCCATTTCCTGCGAAACGAAACATCGCACCGTAACTGTCTTTCGATGCCGAGAGACTTCAAATCCTCTTTAACCACATCCGTCCAGAACTTTCGCCTACGCCCAGGTGGCCGTTTCCAGACAGGATTTGGAAGCATTCTTAAAGCGTGTTGTACGAGACGATCCGACATTCTTCTTAGTATATGCCCGAGCAGTCGAAGTCGACTTTCCATTGCTGCTTGAGATGGCGTTAGGAGATGCTGGCATCTCCCTCGTGTCAAGCGTTGATGTACTGCGTCGATTTCCTTGTAAAGATCTTCGTTATGGCATACACGCGGCCAGAAATATCCAAGCAAACGCCTAAAAAGCTCCCTCTCCGTGCAGTCCAACCTTTCCTGCGTCTTCGGTGCTGCCCACGTCTCCGGTCCGTACATCACGATAGGGCGAATAGCAGATAGGTAACATCGGCATGGATCCTGAAGAGACTTCGCGTTCCCCATAGGAGGTTGGCGCAAACTCGGTGCACCTATGTTATAGCATATGGCATCGTGATTGTGCCAACCTTCAACAGTGAATGCGAAGTCTCTTTAGAATCCGTGCCGATGTTAGGCGCGCAACTTGACGTCCTTCGCGATGGGAGTAGACCACAAACACTTGGTTAGAGAATTGAATGCAGACGTAGCTTTCGCACATCGTTGTCGAATATCCGCTGCATAACTACCATAGTTCTTCAGCAAACAGCTCAAAAAACAGAAATCATCAACCAGTTCGATACGTTGTCCGTCCACACATACTCCCGTTGAAGGCCTCTGAGAGACCCCCATCTGCTTGCATTTGTTGGGACGAAGACGAAGTCCATAGGCTGCGGCATACTTCGAAACGAGGTTCACAATCCTCTGCAGTTTTGCGTTGTTTTCAGCGAATAACACAATGTCGTCGGCGTACTCCAGGTCGACAAGGGAGCGTCCTGATGGTGTTAGGATCACATCCGCAGGAAACTGTTCTGCAACTCTACGCATGATGTCATCAACGGCGAAGTTGGAAAGAAAAGGTCCTGCTATGGCTCCTTGCCTTACTCCTGTTTTCACCTCGAAAGCTGAGGTAAATCCGACAGGTGTACGTACTGCTGCTGTTGTTCCTCTGTTAATCTCCTCGATTAATCGAACATACTTTTGCGGGACTCCAACTGCTCGCAGAGCGTTAAGCAATCGATCACGATGAGGCGGCTTCAAAGTCAAAAAAAGCAAGCTGTAATGGCTTCGAATACCGCTGCCACTACTCTTCTCACGGCGAACATTTAGTCGATAGTCGATCTTTCAGGTCGAAAACCGGTTTGCTCCTCTCTGGTCGTTTCCTCAAGATGCTCGAAGAGTCGCTCAGTCCCCCGTCTTAGTTGGCCGATCGGCCGTGTCCGTTCCGGTCGATACGTATGCAGCATTAAAGCAACATATCTGAGCGAAAAAACACAAAAACTCGACCAGATCTCGTTCCATTCGAGTTAGTATGACCCACCTGTAGGTATTCGGTGGCGCAATATTGCACGTAGTTCGAACGGGGAGTCACCCAAAATCAGGTGTCGTCGGAAATTCTTCGAGATCTCATTGATATCAGAAATTTGAGTCAAAACGGTTAAGTGTCAAGGATAAAGAGTATCTGAGGAATGATGATTTCCACAAACGGATGGGGCTTCAAGAAAATAGCGTCAAACGCTCATCATTATCTCATCTAGTATTTATTCGATACTGGTCTTTGGTTGGAAGCATGCTGAAAGCTGCGCGGGTAATTGAGTCTGTTTGACTAGGCTTTCGCGTCCCTAACTTAGAAGCAGTGTGCGGGCGGTACAAAACTTATAGATGGGGTTCACCTAATGCGAGTTGACCTATCTAGCACAAACTTTGGGGAAGTCAAAAGGCGACCGAACCTTGCTTCTAAAGGACTATCGGAAACGCTAGAGCTGTGGAAGTATATGAGGTGCTAGAGAACACACCCTGCTATTGCACTGCTTTCTAGCCGTCGAAATCGACGACCGTCGTTGACACGCTCACGGCGATATAATTAAATCTGTCCACCCACGAATTCCGAAGGCAAAAAAAAGATCAGCGCAAAACCTTATTGAAAGTGCGTGGAGACTCTGGTACACCTCGCAGTCTTTAGAAGTCAGCGGAGCATCCAGGGCACTGCGTACAGATTCAGTGGAAGGGAACGGGAATTCGGGAGCCTAATCTGCGGCACTCGCGGAGTTGGACGACATCACAATAGGGGTAGCATCTCTGGGCTGGCATCAAACTGAACCTTTCTTTGTACAGCAGCATAACCCGCCAATGCATAATGGGTTTCGATGAGCAACATTCTTTTTTCCAAATTCCGATTTCTGCAGGTTTCTTGGCCTTGGAATTTCGTTTTCCGAGATTTTGAAACTTGGTGTGATTTACGATTGCAGAAATTTCCAAACGTTTTTCGATTTCCGATTTCTGACATTTTAATTTCGTTTTGATTTCCAAAATTTAACTTTTCGTTTTGATTTCCGATCTCAAAGTCGCCCCGATGGGCTATCTGCTGTAGCGAGAATTAGGAGCCATGGCGCTACTGAAATATGCCCAGACGAAGCGTGAATTCCAATTTACTGCACTTTGGCTCAACCTTGCATGTAACCACTCGGTATACTCAATAAAGGTCACTAACTAGGGGCTGGTTTAAAATTCCCATGACGATTTGGAAAACCTTGTTGTCGTTGCTGTAGGTCTGTGACCGTACATAAAGGGCCCGTACTTGAAATTTCTCAAATGGCTGCGGGGATTTTAAAAAAATGACATTTTCATTGCTTCACAAAAAGGTAAGGGTACTAGAGTGTTGCCCGAATATTCGTTTATTCGAATAATATTCGAATATTCGAATGTTCGAATTATTCGATAATTCGAATATTCAAAGAAGTGGATTATTCGGGTTATTCGAATATTCGAATATTCAAAGAAGTGAAATATTCGGTTTATTCGAATATTCAGCACGAATAGTTTGAATATTCGACAAGATCGCACTCCATTTTGCCCTGTTTTTTACAATTTCAAACATCTTAGCGTAGTGACTACTAATTTCTTACAATTCTTCAGTACCTCATAAATATAAAGTTACTGTGCTTATCTGGGTTAAATTCCGGTCCGCAATTGCGTCTCGACACGCTTTGCGGCCGCACGCGCTCGAGTCAATCGAGTTTCCAGCTCCGAAGCCGACACGATATGGCTTTTTTATACAGTTTTTTTTTCAATTTTGTTTAGTTTCCAGTTTCTAAAACCCACCTAGAGTCAACAGATCCGCAGCTACGGCGCGGGAAACTCTTCCGACTCGAAAGCGCGCGGCCGCAAAGCGTGTCGAGACGCAATTACGGACCGGAATTAAACCCAGATAAGCACAGTATAGCAAGTGTTTACAATATATTAAATCGCTCGTTGGATTTTGTCAAAACGCTAGAAATGCCCATTTCACCTTTAGTTATAGAGAAAAGTTTAAATCTCGAGCGGCACATAAGTATAGCAACACTTGAGCAACATGGAAATTTCTCACGATGATGGCCAAAATGAGCCATTATCATGTGTATTTTCATGAAACTGGTTCGAGATGATGCTATTTGTCTACTTTTCCGCTGAACCTCACTTGAATTCTGACGGAAAAGCCCAAGTTCCCTCCTTCCATAATGCTGCACGTGGAATTCGATGGTTTCCAGCCACCTAGGACGACCAGCTGGACGCAGTTTCAAGTTCGTGCCAGATCCGTCTGTTGTCGCCCAGACGTGTCATGGAACTGGGAAGCGAGATATGTATTACACGGCGAGTTCCCAGTGACATAGTGTCGATTTCAACTATTAACTTCGAATTGTCGCTGAGATTGCGGAGTAGGGCACGGCTAAGCAGCACTAGGAAGTTTGCCATCACATAAACCGCGCATAACTCAACTGAACTCAACTAAGCTAAACCAAACTAGACCAAAGCAGACCACAAATTTGGCGGCAATTTAGCGGGTATTTTGCGGCTATTTCACGGCGAGCATTATTTGGCGACTATTTCGCAGCCAGCATTATTTAGCGGCTATTTCGCGACTGTTACTCGGGAAAAAGGCATTTTGCGTCTGTTTCGCGGGTATTTCTCGGCCAAAGCTCAGAGTACACGCTCGTAAACGTGGTTGAGATAACTACGGAAATATAATGGTATGGCTCAGAACACAACGGCTACGCATTTTGAAGCGTCAAAAACGACCCACAATGACGCTACACGAGTGAGGAGTTGGGCACGCCCCTGTATCTGCCCGCCCTCTAAATTTGCGTCCTCCTCCAAAAAAGGGGTGCTGGGCCATTCCCACCATCGGCGACGCTTGTGGGTGGTGCAATAGGTACAATAGGTAAACCACAAACGTCACCGACGGTGGAAATTGACCAGCACCCCTGTTTAGAAGGACGCGAATGCAGGGGCGGGCTGATACAGGCGCGGGGCCGAGTCCTCAGTCGTGTAGCGTCACTTTTGGTCGTTTTTGACGCTTCAGGGTGCGTACGCATTGCGTTCTCACCCATGCCATTCAACTTCCGTAGTTAGAATCTCAACCGCGTTTACGAGCGTGTAGGCTGAATTTAGGTGACAAGAGTGCAGCCGGTTCAATTACCCAATTACATTGGCCCCGCCCAGCATCTGAAAGCCCTGCCCATCCGGTGGCGGCCTCAGTGAAGGTTGGGCGACCCAGCCGCGACGAGTTGGTGTACCGACCACGCTGCGTGTCGGTGTGTCGACCGCGACGCGTGTCGACGCGCCGACCGTTACGCGTGTCGGTTTGCCGACCGCGATGCGTGTCGATGCGCCGACCGCGACACGGGTCGGTGCAAAGTAGTTCCCAAGCCACATAAAAGTCTTGCAGGATGTGAACCGCTGCTAAATAGGCCGCTAAACGCGACAGGTCAAAATGTCAACAGCCCGACAACAGGCGGACGTCGCTGAGCAACGGGCAGTTGTCAGGCTTACAATGCGAGCGATTTGAGTTGTCAAGAGGGTGGGATTATGAAATGACAACTTCTCAACCTGTTGTCGATGCCCCAGTTTGCCTGAGTGGATTGGACGGAATAGTGCGCAATAGAGTGTTGCCCAAATATTCGTTTATTCGAATAATATTCGAATATTCGAATAATTCGAATATTCGAATATTCAAAGAAGTGGATTATTCGGGTTATTCAAATAATCGAATATTCAAAGAAGTGGAATATTCGTTTGTTCGAATAATCGAATATTCGAAGAAGTGGATTATTCGAATTATTCGTTTATTCGAATATTCAAAAAAAATTATTCGTTCCAACACTCTAAAGGGCTCTACCCATCATGGAATTTTCGGGGTGTTCAAAAAAAATTTCGGATCCGCCTCAAAACTTCTGACTGAGGGCTATTTAGGGCACTGAACCCGGATCTGGGGTCTATTTCTTGCCAGACTTAGGGTTAGTGTAGGTTAGGGTCGGCATAATGCCTTCTCAGTGGCGTTACGTACCTTGAAGGCACAGGACACACAGAAATTAATTTTTAGCTTTCATACTTATCTTGGAGAGGGTCACACTCTGTTCACAATGGCATTTGTGTAATCGTCCAAGACTCCCTACGAATGGAGATATGGCTCCTTGAAAATGCCTCTATTTTGAAGGCAAACACTTGGTGGACGAGTTTTCTCAGGCCTGTATTTCTCTTGATTCGCAGTCGCGGAACGTGGGCAAAACAGGATGGGGAGATGGATCGCAAAGAGTGTGAAGAACGACGACTCGGTTGAAAATTATCAATCCATCTAGCCGCTATTGAGATTGAAAATCAGGAAGGGGCCGGGCCTGGGGTGGTGGCTGGAGGGGGTCGGGCCGTGGTGGTCGCTTTTATCTCGCTTATTTGGAGGAACTAAGATCTCGCATTTGGCACGTGTTATGCAGTAGGGGTCTTCACAATTACACGAAAATCTCAAAATTCATATCTGAGGGTGTACTGTGCCTTTAAAGGCAGTGTTCACGATAAAAGTCGTTTTTCTGTTCTTCCGCCTATCTTTAAAAACGGTCCCATGCCGACTTCATTGATGTCCCTGGAATCGAACAAGACCCCTCGGAAACGGAGTTATTGCTCCTCGAAATTCACTACGGGAAGCACTGTGGACGAGTTGTCCGAGGCTTTGTAATTCCCGTTTTTGCAGCCGATGTGTGCGAGCTGACCTGAGTGATGAGAGAAGTTGAGAATGAACGGACTAACGGGGTTTTTGATCGATAACAATCGCTCAGTTAGCGAATTGTTATAGGACGTGGGCGGAGTGGCCCAATGGGTTGGCTGGCCCACGAGATTTCCACCCACTTACCGGCCGTTTTTCGTCGCACTCTCGTTCTTAATCTTCTTAGAGGGACTCGAAGCTTACGTTTTAGCCGAAAAACGTGCAACTTTTTCTTCGTGAACACTGCCTTTAATAATTCGAAAAGCGAAAAATGGACCCCAACTTCGTGTTCAGCGTCCCAAATAACACCCACAATGAAATTTTGAGTCAAATCTGAGACACTCGAACAAACAACCGTTCACCCACCGTTACATAACGTTAACCAAGGAAAATCGATGAACCGACCACAGATTTGTGTTAGGCAGCCCAAATAACCCCTATGTAGAAGTTTCAAGACGATTTGATCGCTGCATTCTCGAAATTGTCAAAAGTCGCGTTTGGCCAGCAATTTGAAGCTTCATTTTGAAGCTTTGGACCGAATCAGCCGGAATTTCTCGAATATTGACAAATGGGCCTCATTTTCAGATTCTTAATCGGCCTCCAAAACAACACCTAGATGAATTTTTCGAGCTCAATCTGAGACATTTTTTTGAACGCTTTGAAAATTGCCATACATGCACGCCTTTTCTCTTGTCAACGCTATGAAAATGCCCTTTTTTTGGAAATCTCGTGTAAATTTCCCACGCATTTAGGGGATTGGGAAAACGGATTATCAATGCCCGTTTTCAAGAGTTGCACGTACGCCCGACCTTTATCATGTCCAGGAAAATCGAAACGTGTTCTAACAATTGCCCATGCACTCGGGGGGCACGGCCGCCGCACCATTGGCTGCCGAGCCGCGCCTCCGATCAGCGCATCGATGTCGAAAGGTGCGCGGATCGGCGTCCTCCGGTGTAATCTGTCGATCCGTGGCCCCTGAGCGGTCCAAAATTTGTCCACAAGCGGCTCAAAAACTTTCCATGTCCATTTTCGGCATTTCCGGATTCACACAGGGGACCCGGGGACATTCCACAAGGATCACCTCTGTTGGGATCCCCACGGAGGGGGATGGGATGACAAGCCAGTAACGGTTAAATGTTTCAAGGGCTGCCCCCGATCCACAGTCAGTACCCCTTTTCGTGGCGGGACCAGCATGGATTATTGGCTCGCATGCACCCATGGATTCTTGGCACGGTTGTTCGATCAATATGCCTCACTTATTCGTCATCACAATGTACGCCGTGGAGAACTGTTCAAATCAGACGTTTTTTTTCCAAAACGGCAGAAATTCTGTCTGCAGGGCCATTTTCTCGTATGTGACGTCATTTTATCGACCGAATCTATGTTTGCTGGCGATAGCAGACATATTGAAGAAAAACTTGAACGAGAAGACCTTTTTCGTGGGTAATGATATTTTTCGCACATTTTAATCATTTTACTCTTCTGTATTGCTTCGGAAACGAAAAACGAATTGACCAACTTCAAATTTGCTTCTCTTCAATCCAGTATGTTATTTTAGCTCTATTTCATCTGTTGTTAAGGGCCTTTATTGGAAACACCATGGAGAGTATGACCCTGCATGAATTGCTTATGCTTGTGTCATTAACGAATAAAATGAACAAATTCTCATCGACGAAGACCGAACAGATGCGCCACGAATGCTTTCGCCTCAATCATCAAAAAAGTTTTCGTAGAAGTTTTTGAAAGTTGTTTAAAGATAAAGTCATCCCAACGGAAAGCACAAATTCAGCATGCATTCACACCGTTCAGACAGTGTTGAATCCACCATACACGAGTTTATGATTTGACACATCAATATGAGTTATATTCTTCCAATGAATGACTTCACAAGAGAAGCGGCTGCAAGCAGGAAATTATTGGACATATCGATCGACCAAGTGTGCCAAAAATTCACGCGAGCCAAGAATCCATGCTGGTCCCGCCGCGAAAAGGGGTACTGTGGATCGTGGGCAGCCCTTGGAAATTTTGACCGTTACTGGCTTGTGATGGGATGACCCCACCGCCACGATCCGCAGTGGGGTGCACCCCACCGTAGACCGTGGGAAGATGGCCCGCAGTTGAGGACCAGCCCCCCCCCGAGCCGTGGGGAGCCCTCGCCCCTCGGCTACAAAAGTTATCCTCCGGTATCCGGTGGATCTTCTGGGAAGTGACTCGAGGTCATCTTCCAGGTCCGGCTGCGTAGAGCCGACTGAGGCACACGGTGAAATGAGGAGCCTTTTATACCAGCAACATCCTACTAACTATACGCCGCTTCGTGTGTGTGTGTGTGTGTGTGTGTGTGTGTATGCGCGTGTGTGCGCGTGTGTGTGTGTGTGTGTGTGTATGTGTATGTGTATGTGTATGTGTATGTGCGTGTGTGTGTATGTGTATGTGTGTGTGTATGTGTGTGTAAGTGTGTATGTGTATGTGTATGTGTATGTATGTGTATGTGTGTGTGTGTGTATGTGTATGTGTGTGTGTGTGCGTGTGTGTGTGTGTGTGTGTGTGTGTGTGTGTGTGTGTGTGTGTGTGTGTGTGTGTGTGTGTGTGTGTGTGTGTGTGTGTGTGTGTGTGTGTGTGTGTGTGTGTGTGTGTGTGTGTGTGTGTGTGTGTGTGTGTGTGTGTGTGTGTGTGTGTGTGTGTGTGTGTGTGTGTGACAATGAACGGAAATTAGTCATCGCCACCCGTCGTTAACAATTGACACCCAGTTGTCACACACAGACACTGTCCACGCATGCAGCCTTGGCGATTGACCTCCCGTGTCAATGAGAAAACATTCTACTGCATATATTAGGATTAGTGCGTGCCTATTACTTCAACTGTTCCTTTCTGCGATGAGTTCAAGAACTGAGCGGGACATCAATCTAAACCGAAATGTTCACCAATCCATGGAGAAGTGTGTCATAACTTTCTCCGTAGATTCTCTTCTTTCAAATCTGTGTCAGACTGTAAAGGATATGCACTGCATTGCGAAAGTTGCCTGCGTGAAGTTGGTTGAGCACAGTGTAACTGATTTCCGTGAAAACATAGAGTAGCGCACAAGTCCTTTTTCTGCAAAGGGGCTTTTTGTGACGTATTTTGCTCATACAACTCTGAGAAATACTGCCGCGACTCCACCGCAACTCCTTCGGCTTGGCGCCTGGAGGATTTGCGGGGGAGATGCGGGGCAGAACCGCGGACTATTCTTCATTCACCGAATCGCGGTAGGGCCGCGGAAAAGTCCTGAGGGAGTCGCGGTAGATTTGCGAACGCTTGACACACGAAGAAGTCGCGGCAAAGCCGCGGAAGAGTTAAGGGTCGCTGGAGGGTTGCCGAACAGTCCGGGATCACGGTGGAGTAGCGGGGCAGTAGCGGAAGAGTCGCGGCAATATTTCTCAGAGAAAGCGCCACATCGCCATATCTCGCTTCGAAATTGACGAAATGAATTTTAGGGGTAGTTTTCGTGGTCCTCTCAGTGAGGCAAACGTAGAGAGCCATTGCAACTCCCGTATCCTATTGGAAAATGTGTATTTCCTTCTAAAATTCATGTCGATAACAAATCAGAACATGAAAGATTTCTGCTATCATGATCGACTGTCCAGTTCATAGTGAGGGATTATGTGGTGCAAATATTGCATTTCTCGATCTATTTCTTAAGTTCAACATATATTTTCTAACACTATCGTACAGAGCTCAATAAAAGCGATTCAGAATTTACTTCAAAATTGAAATCGAACCACTCTGAAGCAAGTTATGGCGATGAAAGGGAAAAGAAATTTTCTCACCTAGAAAGTTTAAAGCGTGAAACCACTTCAGACTTTCAGGAAAACTTATTGCAGTGGGCACACCGAGTTCGACGGAGGGGGTGGAAAGTCAACTTTTCAAAAAGTTTTTAAACGCGTTTATCCAAATCAGGAGTTTTTTGAGGTTTCCTTGCTATTATGGCTTACCTCAAGAGTTCGCCTACTCGAAAACATAGAAAAATAAGACACCGTTTTTTGATCGTACGTTGCCTTTAAGGCTGTTGAGCACAGCGAGGCACCGCCCTGCACTTAAAATAATCCATAGATCTTAAAGCACGACCACAAGTACGCCGCGAAGCGGCGTGGCTGTGCACCTTGTTGTTAATACTTTGTCTAAACATGCAGGGGCGCGGATGGCTGTGACTGCCGATGTGCGTAGACGCGTCGCGGTCAAGAATCTGCGTCGCTGTCAAGAACGGGCGCGGATGGCCGAATGACTCTCTCAAGGTTGGGGGATGGCCGTTTTGGCCTCAAAAGTGTGGCGGGCCGTCCCTCCGAGTGCCTGAGTGACCATGCCATGGTTGGGCATCATTTTGAACACTGTCATTGGTTTCATCCACACCTCATCTTTAATCTCATTGCTGTCTTCTGCCTTCGGATAGCCTAATATATGTATTTTCTTTAATCGTGTGTGTGTTAGTGTGTAAGTGTATGTGTGTGCGTGTGTGTCACATGTGTCTGACAACCCTACGAGCGCATGAGTAAAGTCCATCCGAAAGAGATTGTCCGCCTACGCGGTTGGCGTGCGTGTCGAGCAACAGTCGCGAAAGAATTTTCGGGACTTGGAAATTGACTAGTAGGAAAATTTGGTGAATGGTGAACAATACCTCAATCTGCTGTTAGCAGCCATGGCAAGGCTCGTGCGAGATAATGCCTTTGTGATGGCCACTCCATCTATTTTAGTCATTTCTTCTCGATATCGTAAATTTTCAAGTTCGTGTTCCATAAAGGTAATGTAAGTCTTGATAAACCTCTCTGCGGTTGAGTTAGCTATCAAATGAGGGTTGGGAGCGGGGATCGAAGACCACTCATTCTCTAACAAGCGGCGCACGCTCTACATAAAGCGCTACTGACTTTCTACGACGCGGCACACGTTCTCATGAACCGCTTAGCATTTTCACGACGTCCTGCTCTACATCTTCGAAAGCCTCACCTAGTTTGCATGACAACCTGCTGATATCATCTGAAGCCCTACCTACTTTCCATGATATCCTCTGAAGGCCTACCCATTTTCTTCGAAGTTCTGACCGCGTCATTTCAAGCCCACCCACTTTTCACGACGTCCCGACGACGTCATCTGGAGCCCTACCTACTTCCCACGGGGCCGTGTCTACTGCTTCTGGAGCGCTACGCACTTTCCACGACGTCCTGCTGATGTCATCTGAAGCCTTACCTACTTCTCACGGGGCCGCGTCTACGGCTTCTGGAGCGCTACGCACTTTCTGCGACTTGCCGCCGACGTTAGTAGAAGATCTATTTCATTTTTCCTGGGATTTCTGAAGATTTATGGGTTTTCGTTGCGGTCAAGTAATGTTTTTATAACATTTAACGAAGTCCAGAATTAACGTGTTAACGTATTAACGGGTTAAAGGCAGTGTTCACGATGATTTTCGTTCCCGAGTTTTTCACATAACACAATGCGTTGGCCTCCAAGTGTTACCAAAATTACGAAGAAACGGCGAGAAACGCATTAAAACGTCATATTTCAGTGACATTATTCAACAACATTGACTGATTGTCCGGTTGGATGAACATGTTCATGGTGGTTGTCACCGGTGGAAAATGGGGTCGATCGAAAATAGAAGAATATTTTATGACAAGCAGGATTAGTTAGGGCCTTAAGGAAGAACGGAGCAATAGAGAGTAGATAATTGCTAAAGACGGATCCACAAGAGGTTTCATTGTCACAACAAGCACTTTCTGTGATACTTAAGAGGCGGGCTGATACTTAGGGATTTCTTGAACTTCTGGTGCGTTTTTCTCGACTTCTTCGTCATTTCAGTTCTACACGGAGGCCACTCAATCAATATAGCGGATAATCTCAAAATCGAAGATTATCGAGAACACTGCCTTTAAGGCGGCATTTTTTTTTTCGAAAATTAACGATTAACGCTTAACGATTTTTTTTTCATTAAAGCACACCCCTGGTCTATAGCCATTGAGAGTTTGAGTTTCGCTATTTGGCGAGCCAGGCTTTTTTAGTTCCTCTCTAGAACACACTACTATAGCGGTGAGAAAGATGTTTCTGACAACCGCAAGTTTTGTCTGAGTGGGATGCGTGGACCGCCAGTGAACCACAATGCTTGACCTATGCGACGAGCAATCAACTATTAACATTTTTGCCGCGCGGCACGCGGAGGATGCGTGGGAACTAACTTTGAGTGAGATCGAACTTCCGAATAATTGATTCTCTTTATTCATTAATTTTTCTTGTTTTCAAAAATCCTTTCTCGTTTTTTTACTGCCTTTGATCTCCTAACTTATTTGAATACAACAACAAGAGATTAAGATAATAATCAATTCAACAAATTACCGCCAGGTTAACTTTCTAGCAGGAGCGCCCGATGCGACGGTCGCTCAGCACGCAGATCGCCCGCATAGGTGGACAGTCTTCCAACAGTATTTTCAATCAAATCTAATAGCGGAATTTCAATAGCTTCCATAGTTGACACGTACCGGCTCATAGAGGGTGTAATCTGCGCCTCTGTGTGTCTATGTATGCGTCGCGTCTTCCTAATCGAATGACACGGACCATATTTGTAACTCCGCCAGTGTGATCTGTTGAGAGCAATATGGACACGTTGTGTGTAAGCACGACATAAGCAGCAGCCTTCTTACAAAAAGTCAAAATCATAAATATATCTCTTCATTTATAGTCGAAATCAAAAACGTGTGAAATACATCAAAACCCACTTTCATAAATGTAATACAATGTATGGTTTCCGTTTTCGATTTAGTCTGACGCATGGACCAGGCGGTTGGCAGTGCGGGGTTCGCGGCCTCACTGGAGAATGAGGGTCCGATTCGCCCGGGGTGATCCAACGTGGCAGCCCCGTCCATTCATCAGACTAAAATTAGTACGTGAACTCTACAGTCGCTGGATTGCATCTAAATCCTATTGCACAATGACCATGACCACTAGGCCGGACTAAGTGCGCTCGAGAATAATCGACTGGCATAAGGTCTACACAGTAGGGGCTGCGCTTAAAGGTGCAAGATTAGAAGAAACGGTAGTGGGCGGTTTAATCCGGCCCTTGGCCCACTCCGACGAGGGCCTTTCGTGTTCCATGTTGCTACCTGTCAACTGAGGATGCTCTCCTACATTTTACGTTGAAATGACATCGATTCCTGGAATGTCGAGGCCATAGCTGAAGGTTCCAAACCCTAAAAAGCTAATGCCTACGTGCTAAAAGCGGTAAACTTAATATTTTCAGGGGTTCAGTAAGAATAAAAAATACGACCGGCTCCATATTACAAGGGTGCGTTCTCTGTGAAAGGCGGTCAGAAAGATGGCTATTTTTGCGTATTTGAAAAAACGGCTTGTTAAGAAAGAATGAGATAATTTGGCCAAGAAGCCAAGTGGGTGACAATTGCTTTCCGATGTTAGCAAATTGAAGAGGAAGAAGAACTACGAGCAATCGCTCTACAAAATTCGTGGCAGTGCCCGCAGGAACACACCTAAAGACAGCGTTCACGATGATCACCCTCGGTGAATTTCCACAGTAAAATGATAGGCGAGAAGGGTCCTAGGCGCCCAGTACCAAAAGAACGGTAGAAAACGAGCCAGGAGTGGCGAAATAACGGCTGCAAATAAGCGTTTTGGTGTTCCAGAACCGCTCCGTGCACCAGTCCCGCCCCATCGATGTGAACAAATGAACACTCAGATTATACGAATGATTAAGTCAAGGAAGTGTTGATCAGTGAGATGATCGCTTCAGTGCGCTGATAGGTATCACACTTCATAGCGGTCAACTCCTCCGCGCTCAAAAATCAACGTAAACAAGGGCGGATCTATTTTAGCTCAAAAACGGGTCTTTCGTGTCCTTTTCCAGCATGCCTTGCTATATAGGGCACCACACCTTCCGTAAACCGTGGAGATATCGGAAGTGAAATTTATCGTGAACACTGCCTTTATACGTTCTTTGGTGTGAAGAAGTGTTTTAAAAAGCGGAATGGTCTATTATGCGCCAATTTCGAATCAAGGGTGAGAAAACGTCCTGATTTTCCAAGAAACGTTGATGACCTGGGCTTGGTCGACACAGGCGGCAACTCCTACTTCTTTGCGTCTGTATCAACGACTGTGAGGATTGCTTCCAAGTTTTGAATGATTTCTTGTTAAGAATCTTGTAAAGGATAAAATCTGTTCCTTCGTTCCACGCTCGGAGCTCTGATTACGTTTCCGCGAGGCTTTATTCATGTCATACAGAAAACATACAGAAAATACAGAAACATAGTGGTAGTACAGAAATGGCATACAGAAAACAAAACAAGATTAACTCACAATGCCGAGGTTGCAAGACAGGAGAAGTTGGAGACTGTTTATACATGTCATCTCGTAATTTTGCCCTAACCTGTGCATTGTTCTAGAATAGCAAGATGGAAGGGCAGGCATAAACCTGTGAATAATCGCCATCGTTTAACAGGAGTACGTCATATTCTGTATAGGGCCCTCCTAACCCCAATGTGCGCCTTGACGTATGTTTTTCGTATTATAAATATATTTAGTCTGACGCATAGACCAGGCGGCTGGTCGTGCGGTGTTAGCGGCATTACCGGCCAACGGGGTTTCGGTCGCGTGCGGCGATTTACCGTCGCAGCCTCGTCCATTCTCCAGACTTGATTGATTACGTGAACAGTCTTGTCTACAACGTACATAAGGTCGATGTTAGCAGTTCGCATACGGCTATAGTTCCCCTAGTCAGGTGAGGGAGAAGGAATGATGATGGGACTGCGAGTGATTGGTAAATAACAACGAGAAGAGAACAACAGAGAAGATGACAGCTCATTCAGATCTCATTGAAGTGGGTATCTGCGAGGCCAGGAGGACCTGAAAGCAAAAAATGTAAAATCGAAAGCGACGAGCGTGTTGATAATCTTATCGTTCTTACTTATTCGTAGAATGGTTTCCGAGGCATTGGAACACACATATCCGTTAGGCCGCTATGAGTGATATTCTGATAGGCTCCACAACAATAAACATTCGCAGGGTTGTCAGCTGGGTGCTTCTGAAAGAATTTTCTACTTAGGTATCCTGCCTGTATTGCTAAAAGAGTCTTGATCATTTTCTCCGGGGGCTTCATTTGACTCACTGCAGGTCCCCCTGCAGGTGGCACTAATGCCTCTCCATGGAAAAATCTCTGTGAAGCGTGACATCTTGTCACATACTTACTTCTCATAACATTACCAACGACATGAAAACCCTCGTAAGCGTTGCAATGAAGATAAATATTGAAAGTATACGTGATATTTCAAGAGTCTGAATTAATATTAGCTAATAAACCATACAGTAAAAGCTGGCCATTGTTTGTATAGTGAGGTGCCTCACTGTTATTATTGTGTCATTTAGAATACTGGTGTGGCATCTGGCACGCAGTGCAACCAAACAACCTTTTTGAAGATGCCCGCATTCGCTTCCTTAGTCACGGCCCCATTCATTTGACTATAAGCACTTGGCACCTATATCCTGGATGAGAGTTACCTGGTGAAAGAATGGGCTGAGCCAGCAGGGTAGCAGGAAACTTGTGGTTGAGACTTCTAGTATGGCGGAAAACGTGGCAGCGGCACCTCCAAGGAAGGAGAACACTGAAATGGAACGTTGAGTTTAGCTAGCTTTTTGAAATCTTACTGCTGACCGTTGGAGGCATGTACGAAGTTGATTGCTGCGGCTAACGCTACTTTCAGTTTGCATGCGTTCTCAATTCACTGTGTCATCCACTAGATGCTGAGTGAATCCAGGTCTGGAGAGGGTGTTATGAGCGGGGAGTGTCATACAGCCCAAGTGTACCGTATGAATACGGTCATTCGACAAAAGGAGCCCACCGACAATGCGAAGTCACAGAGCTTGGAGTGTTTTAAAGGCAGTGTTCACGATAAGAATCGTTTTTTTTTCTGCCTACCTTAAAAACGGTCCTACGCTGATTCCAACGATTTCTTTGGAATCGTAAAAGATCCCCCGGTAACGGAGTTATGGCTCCTCAAATCTTTAGCTACGGAAGCAAGGTGGACGAGCTTTCCGGGGCTTGAATTGTCGGTGATTTGCAACCGATGTATGCGAGTTGACCTGAATAACGAGAGAGGCTGAGAATGAAGGGAAGAAAGAGGATATTGATCGGAAACCATTGCTCATTTCTTCATTGTTGAGCTCGAAAGATCGTAAAAGGGGCAGGTAAAAGAGGCTTCCTGGTGTGGGCGCCTCAGGGAGGCTTCCGCCTATATCTCGCTTATTCGGAGGAATTGAGAGCCCGTACTTGGTAGGTGCTTCAAAAGATGGTTCTACTTCACAATTCTCAGATTCTCAGAATCTCAGATTTCGTCTCTGAGGTTCACTACAACTTGTGAATTTGTGCATACGGCTCATAATCCCTTTGGCGAGATTCGAAAATCAACATGTGTCGATCTAGCTGATTTTCGACTTACATTGTCATACAGTGCGCGGAAGAGAGGCGATCCCAGCTGCATGGTTGTTCCTTCCTCACGGCTTACGGCAAATCACCCTAGCAGCCAAAATTATGTTTGGCAAGGTCTTCTGGAGAGCGACTCGGGGTCACCCTCCACGATCCATGACACAGTTTCGAGTTATCAATTTGTGGATTACTGGATTAGCGAGGGGCGCAGAAGCCTCACAGCTTTCAGCGTAACCAACACGGGTGGGTTGGGAATGCTGTTCAACACAACGTCGGCGCTGTAACTAAATGGTGGATTTCTGGCGAGAAATCCCCATTTATCGATAGCGTGGAGGAAAAGGCGAATTAATCTTCGCGAATTTCGTAGAGATTTGTGGGAATTCTCCTCTCGCACCCTCCATGCTGACAAGTTTTTAAAAATGCCGCTACACTCTTAGGCTTCTGGCCAACCATGGGGAGAGCAGCTGTCCTGCTCAATTGCCAAGGCAGCGAGAATTTCAGCCTCTGTCTGCGAAGAAATCAGCAGGTGACTAAAAACAGAACATATATACAGCGTCGGTATGGCCGCTCTGCTCTATGACCAACTTTGTACAAAGCTCCAACGGCAGCTTAGAGTTCACGTAAACAGTTTAGTCCGATGAGTGGAGGGGGCTGCGACGTCAGATCACGCGCGCGATAGTAACTCCGCTGGCCGGTGGTGCCGCCAACACCGCGCTGCCAGCCGCCTGGTCCATGCGTCGGACTAAATGTAATGCGGAAACCATACTGGGGCGTGCCAAGAAACATTTAATCTTTTTTGCCAAAAACCCACACATAATGAATATACACACGAACAGTGTCCTCCGAGGAACGTACGTAAAAACACTGAAAATCAAAGTATACTGTCTTTATTCAGGAGTGCACAAGCCCCCCTTTTCACCCGCACACACTGCTACAGTAATGGACCACGGCAGCGCGGTCTGCGGTGAGCCTTTTCTCTCCCACCCCAAGGGACAGGCATCGACTTTTGCATGACTACCGTTCAGTCGTCCGTGTGACCGGCGATCATGCTTAGAGACGGTGAGTTTTTTTCATTTTTTTCTCTGCCATTTTCACTTGTTTCTGTGATAATTCAAATCAAATCTCATCGTATTGGCTAAAGGTTAGGGAATACAAGAAGCTTTGCAGAATCCTTCGCGCCACCAAAGAATTCAGAAAACATCTGTTCTCTTTTTTACCCAAAAAAACTTTCTTCTTAAACATTTATCTACTGTTTCAAATCCATGGATCATTTACCCGCATACCATTACGACAACATTTAAATTATCACTGAAACAACATAAGACGGCAAAAAAAACTCAAAAACTCACCTTCTCTGAGCATGATCGGACGAATGAACGGTGGTCATGCGAAAGTCGATGCCTGCCACATGGATGAGATAGAACGGGCTCACCACAGACCGCGTTGAAGTGGTCCATTGCTGTAGCAGCGTGTGCTGGTGAAAGGGGGGGGGGGCTTGTGCACTCCCGAATAAAGGCAGTATAGTAGGTTAGGTAGTCGCAAATTTATAGCTTCATAGAGTATGAAAGAAGAGCGAACTCTTTGAAGCTTGCCGGAGAAGATTCGTCTTTGACAGCGCTCTCTGCTTTCAATCGCTTCGCTTCCAGGTTTATATAGAACAGACATGGAAGGAACACTGACGCCAGCGTCATTGTAGAGCCACCTTGAATAGAGTCGTCTAGATGAGGTCAGCAAAATCTGGCTAGAGGGTCTGACCGATGAGATCAAGTAAAGGCCCGAAGGTTGGAATACTTTCAGCCACGAATACAATCGCTAGCATGGTTGTTGTTCGAAGCACCACACGCTGCCAACCGAAATCTGAAACAAAATGAACACAAGAGTTCCGATTCTATGACTTAAGTTCTGAATGAACTCACGTTGAGGGACGTGAAAGAGGTCTTCAAGATCTTGATTAAGCGGATTCAAAACAATTGTCAAGGTGAGAATACAATGTATTGTAATCAGAACATTGGACACTTGCTGAATCCACACAGTCTGAAACACCCTACACAACAATTTAAACCCACAAATTTAACTTTGCATCAAAAATATACCTGTATTGATGGAAGAATAGAGTCCCTTATGGCATCGTGATATGTTAAATAACCCAAGACAAATATTGGTATGTATATTATTAACAAAACTAAACATTCAAACACGATTATAATTTGCCACCGGCACAAAATTCTCACGGAAGTTTAGAAGTTTTTCCTTCCAGTGTTTTCCATGATTAGGGCCTGATATCGTGATATCTTTATCACCGGTGAGGTTGCTTTCCTATTCCCTAGTCTATTCAAAGCTTCAGCCGCTTACCTCTGGAGAAAGACGGTGTGTGAATGTAACACACCGCTCTTCATTTCTTTTATACCCTACCCTTTATCAATTGGGTATCATCAGTTTTGTTTACCGTGAGAATTTTGTGCCGGTGGCAATTTATAATCGTCTAACTTTCAATGAGACTCAAGTGCTTCACAAGAGGTCAACTCATGGCTGGATTCACCAGTGAGTTAAAAAATGCAAAAACGTTGAAAAAACAGGAGACTTCAGGGAAGTCAGCAATTGCGCTCCATCGATTGTCGTCCTACATAAAATGGGCGGTACAATCACAGACAAACACACTTTGGGCGTAACCGCGTCGTGTTGATACCATTGTTATAAAGGTGTTCGCGAATTAAAACGTTGTAAAATTACATGCACATCGGGTCACATTACCTCTTGATAGCGCTTGTACCTTGTTACCCTTTCCCCAAAACTCACTACAGTCCCAGCACGGTAATCAACCAGTTATAGAAATTATGCTCACGTCCAAACCCAGTTAGTACAGACTTAGTGTACTCGCGTGGGTCGCGCATGTCGTGCTGTATAGTCGGAAATGCTGCATGTCCACCACAAGAGAAAATCAACGTGCCCAATGCAAGGAAGAAGTTCTTCACTTTTAGTGAAGGTATACCCCTGAAAATGAATAAACCCTTGAGAGCCGTTGAGGACCCTCGAAAATCTTTTCTATCACATACAGTGCCCTTACGTATGAGATGAACATAATCCATAGTCCAGCGATATCCCAACAATGATAAGTATAATTGCGGCTGCAGAAGTGAACATTGCAACCAGGACAGCCCACCTGAAATTATGACCGTTTTTTATTGGTAGGAGAAAATCCAGTACATTCGTTTTCCATTTGGAGAAGCATCACTTGGCTTATGAATTGGTGCGTCGCATTTCATTGAAACTATGTAATCCCCTTTTTTTCACTCCCAAGTCAATAGGGAGCCGTGTAGGCACGAGGCGTCCGAGTGAGATAAGAAGTGGAGTTTGATCCAAAGAAGCCGTCAGTTTTTTCAAGGAGTATTTTAAGTGGTTCATCAACAGCAACTCCCAACAAACCTGTTAGAGATGACTCAAATAAAGTCGTCTCAATGAAATCTCTTTGTGCACTGGACCGATTTGAGCAAATGGTCACATTGAGTCAGACTGAATCGTTCACTTCCTACTCGGAAAGGCTCTTAGAATAATCATATACAGTGTATACGAAAGAATGGATATTCAATAAAGGCAGGAGACTGAGAGCTTTATTCTGAACCACCCAATGTTTCCTTGAGCCTGATCGTGGGGGAAGCTCCGTTTTCGAATACGTGAGCAGAGAGGCGAAGTCTGACACGGCTTCCACTTAGGACCTTCTTGCGCATGCATCCTAAAGCGCAAATTTTCCGTCACCCAAGAAGAAAGCATGTGGATGTGTTTACAACGGAAGCATAATGTCTTGCACTCAAGCTCGAGGCTGGTGGAGAAAGTGTTCGTTCGAGCACGGTTAGAGCTAGCGTGTAGAATTGACGTCGGAAGCGCTGCAGCAGTTGGCGTGTTTGCTCCTTCTTTCGAAATCTGTTCGCAATCTCACACAGCCTTGCACGACGTCCAAATTTATAGTTTACGCTTTTCGTGGATGAAGTCAAGGAGGTTCAGTTGTTATACCATCAACATCGATATTGATTGTCACTATTCACTACATATCTGAGTAATCATTTCATTTTGCGACTCCGCGTCATTTACTAACCGATGAGTCATGGCTCGTTGTCGTTTTGACTGAATAATGTCTGTTCAGCTCAATAATATCGTTTGGTTTTTGATTTATTGGGTGCTTCTGTTAATTAACTGACGAGTTTGATTACCCGAGATTAAAGGCCCAGTCCAAGCTCAGAGACAAAATCTGAGGTTTCCACATAATTGTAAAGTTCACCCACTTTATATAGCCCCTGCCGAATGCGAGCTCTCAATTCATCCGAATAAGCGAGATATAGGGGGAAGCCACACTGGGGCGCCCGTACTAGGAAGCCACTTTGGCACGCCCCTTTTACGATCTTTCCACCTCAACAGTGGCCAGATGAGCGATGGTTTCCGACCAGTAGCCCCGTTCCTACCTTCACTCCCAGCCTCTTTCTTTATTCATGTCAGTTCGCATACATCGGTTGCAAATGACGGAATTTACGAGCCTCGGACAACTCGTCCACCATGCTTCCGTAGCACAATTTTTGAGAGGTCATAACTTCGTTCTTAAGGGGTCTTGTACGAATCCAAGGATATCATTGGAATCAGTGTGAGACAGTTATCAAGATAGGCAGAGAAACAGAATCACGATTCTGAGGTTGGACTGTGCCTTTAAGAAAGTGTCCGTTTTGAAGTTGATAACGAACTGTATTTGGACGTGAAAATTCTGTGATGATAGATGTATGACTATCGATGATTTTATGCCGTAAGTGCAACTCACTCGAAGTAAGTAGTCTTTCGTGGCCGATAAGCGGTAAGGTGAGTGTGGAATTTCACAGTTACTTTTGCTGCTAACCCTTTAGCGTGCTAAACATTCTGCGGAGAAGAGTTCTTCTCGTGGCGAGGCCATCTGACTATTGCAGCCATTTTAGTTACCATGTTCTCAGAATGATATGCTTTTATTCCTGCATTTCAAATTTTGACCAACTTCGTTCAAGCGTTTACCTAACGATGGATTTATTTTGATAGGATGAACAGATTTCCTTGCCAGGATAAATGCCGAAGCAAGGAAAGAGAACGTTCGATCCCAGGAGATTGAACTCACCAGAAGTCCTGTGGAGATTTGAGGATAGTAACTGGAAGGAGACATGCAGCCAAAATGAGGACGACGTAACAGAAGCTGAAGTCTGTCCTCACGAACGACTAAACTGTAATTCGTTTGTACAAGTATTCGATAGCTTCGTTTTCCTTACCTTGACCATATCCTGAATGTTCTTGGCTGACAGTAATAGGTACACAACTGTGACACCGAATTGTGTGAAATCATTAATAACAGAGACAAATCTTCTGTAACAGAAAAATAATGTTATCTTATTTATTCACTCATTGGTTATTCAACTACGTCACAAAAGGCGAAGGGTAGTAGATTATAATACATGAGGCGATACCTAAACTCAATCAAACCCTATTTGAAAACTCGGAAGTTTCTTTCCTGCTAAGCGTTCGAACGCACGAAAACAAAGTGGTCAAGAGGGAAACCTTGGACCTTCGAATAAATGAAGATGGCACCCGCTCTGCAGGTAAAGATGGTTGAACGGACCTTGATCATATGAGTACGATGAGGAATGTTGAGTGAGCCTCCCCGTATACTAGAAATTACCAGCTGATAGAACTTAGACTAATTAGTCACGTGACCTTTTGCAAAAGCATATGGCCCGCCTCATTTAATGCTTTCGAGAAGCCAAAATAGACAACATCATAGGCTTTCTTTGCATCCATAACCCGATTATGTGAAAAAAAAACGAAATGGAGAAGTTATCTGAAACTCACCTTGCATGATCACCAAGCGCTCGACGTGCGATTTCAGGATAAGGCTTCCGACAGTGCGCTCTGTACTCAGGCCACGTGTCAAGCAGAATATTCCAACAAAGTCCGAGTATATAGGCAGTGTACGTTGTGATACCCATCATCAAAAGAAACACAAACATGCCAAGATAGAATTCTGACATGAAAGAGCATTTTCTCAGATTTAACAGATGGATCTGGGATTGGGGTAGAGTTTTCGTGGAACACTGTCGTGTGAATCATCTTCAACCCGTTTGACCTTATGCTAGAACTGTCCTGTAGTGGAAATATTATTACCTGTTTGAACCATAGCTGTGGGCAGCGCTACGACACCGCCACCTGCTAGATCGTCCACAAGAAACAGCGCACATACAAACCAGGTTATTCCTTTAGGATTGTAATACGGCTGGCTCAAGTCGCTTGAAGAACTCACTTCGAGTCGCGATGGTGGGTCTGAATTAATGCTGCATCTGCAAAAATTTGTGTTTGAAAATAAATATCAGTCTTGGAGCAAATATCGGGGGTCGGAAGCTGGTAACTTACTTCTCTTCCATGGGTTTCTTTGCCGACATCACACTAATCCGTGCGCATTAAACTTCCCAAAAAAGTAGCTTCTGCCACGTGAACCCTTTAAATGGATTTATAGGAAATAAATTGTTAACAAGCTGCAGATGGAATGGTGGGAACGTGCTAACTGAGGAGAAGAATGTGTCAACGTTTGTTATCAAACAGAAGTAATGACCTTCTTGGCGAAAGGACTGAAAAACTTTACCAGTGCTGTTTCGAAGACATGTGAGCAAAAATTTATGCGATTGTGACGAAATCAATGTTCAAAGCCATGGAATTGTGCGACCGCATTGTCGTGCATGTATACCCAGGTTCCTGAGTCAGAAAAAAGAATCAGTGAGAAATTCACCTGCAGTACAATGCATTTCATAACTTCGAAATTCCCCCTGAAAACAGTAACCTATCCAAAACGGTAACCTATCCAAAAGTCTACAGAGTGGGAAGGATTTCACTAAAGCTTCCAGATGGTGAAGATAAGTGATGTCACTGTGTTTCCAGATGAAAATCCTTGGGCCTCAGATGCATCCGGTAGCTCCATTTATGAATGGTATGATATCAAAGTTGAAACAATGAACCTCAGTTGTAGGAGCCTATTCAAAGATCTCCTATCATGAGTTTAAATCATGAGTGAGGTTTAAAACAAAGTGGCGTACTTGTCACTAGACAGTAAACAATGAGCAAAATGAATGCCGATGGGCCTCATAGCGTTAATCTCCCAGCACTCTCGTCGGGTGGAACAAACAGACTACCGTTCAAAGGTTGGAAACGGACAGGAATACACTGACTAGTTTCTCCGTCCAACCCAGACTTGCGGAAGGAAACTGTGGTTTCATTCAGCAATCAACACACCAAATGAGACCGCTCTAGGCTTAACTGCTTGACAAGAACATGAGATTAGTCTCGGTTCGTGTTCTTCAACTGTAGTATAATGGAGAGCGAAATATAGTTGATTCGCTGAACAGCACATTGGGTAGCAGATTTTCGAGGCAGTATCCCGTACTGTACCCCCCCCCCCCTCCGCCATCCAACAGTTGGGACGAGAGACACGAATAGGGTTTTGAGTATGCGTTAAATCGGGGTAATGTGAACACTCTATATGCCACGGGGTTTATGTTTGGAGAGCTAGGAGGCAGATGATTTAAGGTGGTGAAATCTGTGAAGTTCTTGTGAAACTAATCCCGGAGTAATGGCGACTTGTTAGCACGGGAACCGTTTTAATCAGAGGTCCATCCAAGGTGATCTTGACGCACGCCTTTTTCGAAAATGTCCCGGTAGCTGATTCCATTGAGTTCCGCTCCAGCGCATCACTTCATGCGCATGCGGAATCGCTCATGCACTTCCACGTTAGGCTTCTCTTAGTGTTCGATCGGTGTGCGACGCGATGGGATGATAACCACGAGCATCGATCGAGATCGCGTCGCACGTCGACCTGCATTCAAAACATGCCATCGCGTCGCACGTCGATCGAACTCTGAAAGAGGCCTTACGGCATAAAGACGTCTCTTACGTCGATAACAATCTTGATCAAATATGATATCTTCAATTCATGCATTGAATGCCCTGTTATTGCTAGAACGGTCGCGCCAGTACACCTTAACAATGCAACTCGAATGCAGAAAGATGGTGACGCGAGAATTCATCATATCGAGAAAAAGACGAAAAAATGGAAGTCAGAGAAGACTGATGCCAGGCAAGAATGCGGCACATCAAATTACGACAAATAATCGTTGAAAATTGCCAGGTAGTCGAGATTGGCGTAATGCCGTGAAAAACCGGTGCACCATCTACATATTCTTGGAGCGAGGTAAAATATGTAAATAATGTAATTGCTGATCGAAGCATGAAGGAATTCGCCATTCAGTAGCCAGCGTTATTGATTAGGCCTGTGAAAAAGATCCACTTCTCAGTGCGATTCAATCAGCAAGCGAATAATAAGCGATGCAGATATGAAACAACGCGACAGGAATGCGACACCTGGTCTAAAATAAAAGACTAGGGAGTTCGTACTCCCTTGCTAACGGTAATCAAAGAAAAATCTTGCTTTCACTATTGGGTAAAGTTTTATGATAAAATATTTACAACGTAACGATATATGGAGGACATTGGACGAACAATAGGCGACCAAACTGAGGATACAATTCACAGTTAAAGCTCGATTGACTTCTTGTCCATGTCATGAGTAGAAGGGCTTTGACGGCATCGGGACACATTTATCCGTCAGACCAGTATGGGTGACATTCTGATAAGCGCCACAGCAATAGACACTGGATACCCCATCAGATGGTTGCTTCTGAAAGATGTTTGATCATTCGATTACCACAAACTAAAAGAAAATTGAAAAATTATTCAACGGCGTTAGCGGAGTCAAATTTAATTAAAGTCATAGAAGTGTAAGCTTATACAGGTTTAGGAGGGAACGATGCGTTCACACTAGGTATTATGTCCTAAACCGAAGGAATCCCTCTTTGAATAGTGGAGGCAGCCCGTTATCCTTAACGTTTGTTAGTCTACGATAAAGTTTGATCGTGTAAATATTGATTGAATCGAGGGACGACCCCAGTTCGAATTTCTGTGCGCGAGGAGCCGACACGCAGGCTCTTCGACCGACATCGATAGCTCAAACTCAAGAAGCACTCCTCACCACATTCAACCACATGATCTTCATTAGGAAGCTGTGTTCGCAATAAACTCCAATTTCGAGATTATTCGTCAGAAAGGAAAAGTTCTAATGTCATTTCGTCTAAGTGCTCTCAATACAGCTCTTCGTTGAACCGATGAAATTTTTTGTGGACCCGTTGTCTGGAATTCTTAACTCTGTAGTTCCTTTGTTTCCTCATACTGTTTCTCATAAAATCGCCCCAGCCGCGAAGCGTTCGCAGTGGCTTGGTTCTACTTTGTGCATATAAACAATTTGATTACTTTTCTGTTCCCGGTTGGGCCCATTTTCCCACCGGTAACAACCACCGAGAACACTTTCATCCAACCGGACAGCAAATCTTAGCCAGAAGATTATTTCACTGCAATAGGGCGTTTCAGTGCGTTTCTGCCGTTGCTTCGTGAGTTTAGTGACACATGGCGGCCAACGCCCTGTCAAGTGTGAGAAACTTGGGAGCGGAAATCATTGTGAACACTGCCCTAAAACACTGGAAGCAACCGATTCCGATTTGGTTGGGTTCCGATTTGGTTGACTAGGTGTACGATGTGGTCACTTCCTGTCAATCTTGCTTATTTCGAAAAACGATCCCAGTCTAAATTGCTGCGCGCGGGGGGCCCAAGCGCAAGCGATTCGGTCTATGCCGATACCTGAAAAACTGGCCAAGCTCCTTCCACACCACAATATTCAACTACTTGGCTTCTACGAAGTCAGCTCGCCCTTCTTATACTGAGTTATGTGGAGGGGAGTTGCGACGCTCGAGGCAGGTACCCTTGGCGGCTTACACACATTTTTTTTTGCGTTCGGACCTTGAGGCTCACATTTGGGTATCAAAATCTCTAGTCTGGTACCGTGTATATGTACTTGCTACTAACCCAGTCCATAATTATCCTATTCAGTTCATTTTTCTTCTTCTGGGAGTTTCAACTATATTCGTGTCTGGGCCCCTTTAATTTGAGTCCAAGGCTGTAAGAACATTTTTCGCATTGTGTGACACGGCGTAGTGTTTACAGTCTATTTCAATGAAAAGTCAAGATGTGTGATTTACACGGCATCGCTTAGCCGTTGTCAGAAAGTATGCATACAGCGTACCACCCTGCAATGTGGGGCGGAGGGGGGGGGTAGAAATATTCCTACGTCAAACTACTGATACTGATCCTCAATGTCTTTTTGGTTACCTTGTAGTGTGACGAACTCCTCGATCTTTTTGTCTGACTAAAACTCACTAAGTTTCAACACTGTGTCTGAGAACGTCGTGATGAGTGGCGCCGCCCTTAAAGGCAAGGTCCGGTCAGATTTTGACACCACCGAAATTTGGGTTAGATAGATTGGGCTGGTCTAGTTGGACACCGTCCAAAATTTTCCCAAATTCTAAGTTCGTATTTCTGGAGAAAACAGCCTGAAAGTCAAGGATTACGCTATTCACAGCATGATAATCATGGCTGGAATGACCGAAAATTACACAGCACTTTTGAAGAATGCGTGGACAACGGCTAAAATATGGACGATGGCCACACTTTTCTGGATCATCGGCTTACGGAAGTGGCTTTAATAACTTGAAGAAGACCGGTTTTATTGCAGTTTTCGCATGTTCCTTCGGACTACCTGTACCATGAGCAGAAATTCAGCGGAAAATCTCAGAATCGAAATTCTACCCGGACCCGCCTTTAAAGGCACAGTACACCCTCAGATACGAATTTTGAGATTTTCATGTAATTATGTAAAAGAACCCCCCCTGTATAACACGTGCCGAATGCGAGATCACAATTCCTCCAAATAAGTGAGATATAAGCGACCACCACAGGCCCGACCCCCTTCGCCCACCACCACAGGCCCGACCCCCTAACAGATTTTCGAACTCGATACCGGCTCGATGGGTGGACGAATTCCAACAAGTCGACGTTCTTTAGTCCACTGCCGGGCTGTCTCCTTATTCCTGGCTCGCTCTCGCGCAACGATTGCGAATGAAGAGAAATACACGCCTAAAACAACTCGTCCACCAATTTTTTATCCTCAAAATCTAGGCATCTTTGAGGAGCCATAACTCTATTCAAAGGGGGTCTTGGGCGATATCAGAATTACCACTGTGATCAGCGTGTGACTCTCTCCAAGATAAGCATGAAAACTGGAAATTAATTTCTTGGGTGTCCTGTGCCTTTAATGGTTCTACCAACGATTCAAATCCTGAGATTAGTAAAAATTCATATTCTTGCGCGACGCGCTACCTGTTTTCTCAAGAGGGTAGAATTCTAGTTTGGCGATCTTTGACATAGGTGAAACCTTTTTCGTCCACACCCTTGGTTGTACCCAGTTCTCACATTTCATTCAACCGTATCATGCGTTGTCGATCCTTTACGTTCTTTGCCCGGTTCCTTCCATGCCACCCACTTTTTTTTCAAAGAATGCAAGCATTTCTCAATCGTGAAATAGCCCACAAATTATCTCATAAAGTCTGCATGTCCCATCACGTGCGGTCGTTACACTTTTTGAATTCATTTTATACTCTGAGTTCCCATGGGACGGACTATTCCGAGTTTGAATTGGATGTTGTTGCGAAGTAGAAGTTGAGTCATGATTGTGTTCCATGTACGATGGTGAACGTAGCTGTGATTGTATACAAAATTGGAGGGTACAAAACGCTCACATATGTATGTCTTGACTCTTCGGCTTTAAGACTACACTGTGAGTAGAGTCCTTGCATTCAATTTAGTCTGATGAATGAACGAAACTGCGTCGGTAGATCGTCGCGCGCGGTCGAGACCCCGTTAGCCGGTGATGCCGCCAACGCAGCACGGCCAGCCACCTGATCCATGCGCCAGACTAAATATAGATTTGAAAAACCTACTATAATATCGCTGAAATCTATAGTAAAGTCTTGCAACGCACATACTTCTTATCCCCTTTCCTTCTCATACATCGAGCGATCAGATTTTCGAAACACCCAATCTTCCCCTTCTTGAAGCGTGTGCAAATAATGAAGCTGCGTATTGTCACGGAAGCCATTAACATTTTTTTGGTTCCGTTATTGCTACGAGCAATGTCATGGAATGGAAAAAAATCACCTCGTGGAGGAATGCGCTGATGTAGCAAGGCAGTAAGAAGTTTGTGGTCGTAACTTCTAAAATGGCAGAAAACGTCGCTGCGGCACCTCCAATGATGGCGAACGCTATAAAAATGAATTTCGAGCAGTGGATTTTACATGTGGCAGGCGATTATAAACTCACACATAATCAAGCAACACGCAATTAGTCTCTTCTTTGGCACGATTTCAAATACACTGAAAGAAGAAGATATGGACAGACGAAAATAGGACTGCGCGATAGTCTCAAGGATACAAAGCTCGAAAATGCTGAGAAAACGATGAAGTGACGTAAAGGACCACTAATAAACGTTGCGAAAACGAACTGCGGAGACAGGGGCTTTCTACACACAAAGGCAAGAGTTTTCCCGTTTCTGCAGTTTAACAAGTCCCGCGTCTCGAATCAAGTAAAGTGGTTCCGTGAGGAATTAGGGCCTCAAAAGGCGAGATAACTCCTCCCACGGTGTGTAGAGAGCTCCTATCCCCGAATCGCGTATCTCTACGTCTCCGAGACGGTCAAGTCCCGCCCAGCTGATGCACTATCGATCGCCTAAGGACCATCAGTGCCGATGCAGTTCAAAAGTGACCCTTCGCTACTCCACGCTTTCTTCCGCCTCTTCACGCTTTTGCACCTCAACATCCGTGTGGAGTAATTTGGACTTACTCTCTTATGCTTGCAGTGTGATTCTTCTTTCCGATCTGCTCAGCTTTCTTCCTTCCAGCAGTGAGGAAGAGATAGAATAGACATGGAAGAAACAAGGACGACAGTGTTTGTGTTGAGCCACCTGAGCAGAGAATTATCATACCGCATGTACATCAAATCCACCTGCCGTCTCAGTTCCGGGCACGGTCAGCCAGACCGTCGTTCCTGGACGGGAGCACGACCCATATCATGTGGTGGCATGTTGGATACGGGTCAATGAGCGCTTTAGAGCGCATTTCTCAGCTATGACAACGCTAGCTAAAAGGTAGCATACAAGCAAACAAACATTGTCGAGGTTACAACATGAATAGACCCCTGTAGTCTTTACTCAATGTTTCTGTCGTTGCCCGCCGGAAGCATTGACGCATGTCACTCTCCCTCTTTTTAGAGCTTGATTTGAAGATTTTACTTATTCTAATTGACCGAGTACGTAGAGGAAAATCTTTAAATAGTGCTAACCAACAACATCAACCAGTGGTCCAAAACTTGGTACACTTTCGCCAACGAACACTATCGCCAGCATTGTCGTTGATCGTATGGCTATACGCTGCCAGCAGAAATCTGTAAAAGCAGTCCATCGAGCTGGAGTAATTAATTCAGATTCATCCTCATTAACTGACGGTGTGGACAGCCAAAGATTTCCTCTACGTCTTGATTCAACGGGTTTATAACCAGTACCAAGGTGAGAATGCAGTGCATTGTGATCAGTATGTTACAGGCTTGTTGAACCCATGCAGTCTGAATGAAAAATGCAGTGGTGAGTTGATGTTCCGCGCTAGAAGTCGGTTGAAAATTTACCTGAATCGATGGCAGTATAGAGTCTCTGATAGAGTCGTGGTAGGTCAAATAACCCAAGACAGCTAATGGGCCGTATATGAGGAACAGAACTAGGGACAGATAGTATTTTATATAAACAAATTTTAAGCATAATAGTCTACATCGCACGAAAATTACATGAGAAGGCTCCCACAACTGATTTCGTATAGTGGTGAGGATTACGCATGTCGTGTTGTATTGTAGGGAAACCTGCATGACCACCGAATGAGAATATAACGGTTCCAATGGCCAGAAAGAAGTTCTTAGGAATAGGTTTGGGAGCACCTCTAAGAAGAAAAAATGCTATTCTATAGACATCACAGAGATCTGTATTTCCACAGTCATCACCAACTTACTTGTAACTGGAGCACAGACTGTAATCTAGCGACATTCCGATAATGATTAGAACAACTGCAGATGCTGTTGTGAACATCGCTACCACCACAGCCAGCCTGTAAGTTACTGAAGACATTCCTCGGTAGTAGTAGTTCAAGGAGTGTTTATTTGATTAGATTCGTTGGCACTCATACGAACATTTTGTTGTCTCACGTTCAGCGATCATAAGATCCCTGAAAGTTACCGCGTCATAATTTCGAAATGTGACTCGTGATAGTACAAGGAGCGACGCGGTCACTTTGCGGCGTATTTTCATTGAAATATAAAACTTATCATGTTACTTAGGATTCGATTATTTCTTGCCACAGACTTGTTCCGGAGTTGTTCTTTTTTGTCACGTTTTTTGATTTTATTTTGCATTGAGCAAACTGCCCCTTGTCTGCCGGTCGTTCACTGGGTAATCAGAGCCTATCTTCCCTGCCGCATTGATGTGTGTCTGGAAATGCTGATTTCCGCTTATTTTGGGTGCTCACCTAACCCCCAAGGGGAAAGTTCACTGTTCAGAGGTGGTTTTTGTGATGCTGGCTGATCCAGTACAGAAAAGAAAGCGTTCAGCCCGTTTTCTTTCTTTCATTATTGTGACCGGAAACGCGAATAAACCCTCTGTCTTGCTTCTGGGTACGTACATAGTCTATTTTCATGGAATAGAAGGTCGCTCAGCACCATTTAAGCATGATGCAACCCCATAACTTATTCGATAATTATGATCACCGAAAGCGGCTTCGCTGCTTGCAGCTGACCTCAAGTGTTGAGTATAGCCGTCGCGGCGCGTCGCGATCATGAATGTCAGCGCAACCATGATTTCACGTCGCGCTGACATTCCACTTTAGGGGTCTGCAGAGTTGCAGTTACCGGCGAGTGGTCGCCGAGCGTCAGCCTTGACGCGGCCACAATAATGTTTTCGAACATTATTGACGCGGCGTCGGTTGCGTCTCGTCAGCAGTGACGCAGGGCCGTGGCGGCTTCAGAACACTCTGCGGTGCCCCCTCGTCGCCCTTCACGCTGCGTCGGTCGCCATCGTCACCGAATGTGATCGATACTGCATCCTCCAGTGCTGTTCGTCGCTGCAAGCAACTCCGCGACTTGAACTCTGCAGGCCCCTTATGAGCGATACGCGACGTGTGGGAACCATCACGCCAAATCAGGTACGGATGCGATTTGGAGTGAAGAAGGCAACGTCAATAAATTCTGGTCGGCGTGTGCTAGTCATCGCAACTTTGCGTTTGTGTCTCCTATCTCCGACAGCAGAACCACTCCAAGCACATTATGCGGAAACCTCGTCAAGGAAAAAATTGCTATCAATCTTTCTCTGGCATAGCCCACAGGGGCAAGTACAAACAAGAAATCTGCCACCAAAGCAGCAAATCTATGAGTGATAACTATAAAGAGCCAGTCGCCAAAACCAGGGAAATCCCCGAACTTGAACTCATGACACATTTGGACACCTGCACACCTGCATTTGGAGGAAGAAGCCAATGTCAGCAGAATGATAGAAAGCCGAGGAAAGAAAAGTGGCATCGAAAAAATCTGCCATGGAAATCATGAGATGGCAACACCGCGAGAAATCAGCTGCCTAATCACGTGGCGTCAGTCGTGCTGCGCTTCGTCGCCACGCGGCGCGATGGGTGCCAGGCGGCCGGGTAGTGCGAACAGTTTTCCAAAATCACGATAACCCCACTCTTGCCAGCACGCGTTGACCGCATCGCGGCGCGACCAATTAGTATCGATATTCGCCATAAGGTCGCGCTTGCACTCTGCTTAGCCCCTTATGCTTCCAAATACAACACTCTGATAGAATTGAATCTTCAGCGAACCTGCCGTGTTTTGGCCTATCAGGGCTCTACTCGGCAGGCTCAAGGCACAGAACATCAACGACCGCATTCCCCATACATCGACTGGTTCTAAAAACCTTCCCGGTAGGATCCCGTATGAATACGGTCACAGGTAATATTTTTTAATCCTATGCTTTTTTAGGAGAGGATCACACGCTGTTCACAACGATGTCTCTGAAATCGTTCTAGGCCCCTCAAACGGAGTTATGGCTCCATGGAATATGGTTACATTTTGTGGGAAAGCATTTTATGGACGAGTTGTCCCAAGCTTGTATTTCTGCTCATTCGCAGTCGCTGCACGAGTGGGGACTAAAATGGAGATACAGGCCGTCAAGAGAGTGAAAATCGAAGACGCTGTTGAAATTCGTCCATCAACCTAGCCACTATTGAGTTCACAACTCAAGAATTGGGAAGTAGACCGTGGCAGTGACGTAAAAGGTCAGGTCCGTGGTCATCGCCTATGTCTCGCTTATTGGTGTGAATTGAGACCTTCCAATTAATACGTGTTATACAGGACCTTGAAACGAAGATTTTGGGGCTGTTCACGGTAGCTTCGAGGTTTGTGGTATGCTTGCGTGTGTCTCGCGGCAAATTTTGTAGAAGTACGCAGCTGCTATGCAATATGTGGCCGACTCTTGCAAGGAAACGGAAAACAGAAATTCGGGATACATATGAGAACTGAAACGAACCAAAAATCTTGTGGAGATTTCAGAAGAGTAACTGGCAACAGACACAAGGCCAGAATCAAGATAACTATACAATAACTGAACTCCGTGTTCGCAAAAGTCTGAAAAGTACTTCTTCAAATCATTCCAACACAACTCGTGCAGTGTGTGTTGCCTTTGTCACCTTGACCATATCGTGTATATTTTTCGATGACAAAAGTAGAAATACAGTTGAAAGACCGAATTGATTGATGTTCACTACAAGCGAGGCAAATTTCCTGGAAACGAAGTAAAGTGTTAGACTTATCCGATATCAGCATAATATGATGACGTACTTTGCTTTTCCTCCCATCGCTCTAAGTCCGATTTCAGAATACGGCTTTCGACAGTGAAGACGATACTCAGGCCAGGTGTCAAGCAGAATATTCCAGCAGACTCCGAGCACATGCGCAGTGAACATTGTTATTACCGTCATAAGAAGAAATATGGTCACACCAGCATAAAGATCTTGAAATGGGTTCTATGGGTGTAATGGGCCTAAGTCGTTCGTTCGTCATTCAATTAAGAAGCCGCTCTCAGCATGTAATTCTCTGCCATTCTCTGTTCACTTCCTCTGATAATCTCGGAAACCGCCCAAAACTGTAACAAAGATGGGTGGTGACGTCAACAACCTCACTATCGTAGGATTAGTGGTGGTGTATATTATGTCTTCAGTGGAACTTGTTACAGAACAGATTTTCATAGTTCCATCATTAACCTTTTTGAAGTGTAGACTTCGTTGAATGAAAACAATGTTCCTACCGGTTTGAACCATCGCTGTTGGAAGTGCCACTATACCACCACCGGCCAAACTGTCTACGAGGAAAATCGCGCAGACGAACCAGTTCATCCCCTTTGGATTTCTGTGCGGTTTTGTCATATCAAACGGGGTGCTTGTCCGGCATGATGACGTTCGTGATTGTGATGAGCCGTTCCTGAATGGAAACTGTAAGTTTTTGTATGAGCGGCTCTTCTGTGCAGTTTTCCATGTGAAATCTACAATTTCGTAGTTTTTTATGAACTACAGTGTTACCCAACACGAAAATGCAACCTAAGTTCATCGCGGAACACGGTTGCGTATGAAATTCGGGTCGAGAAAAGAAGCGCGCGCGTGGTGGCTGCAACAGCAGTTGGATATTCGTGGTGTCTCGATGAGAAATTTCGCGGAGTCCACAATCTGGTAGTATTATTGGATGCCAGGCCGCGTCTAGTTTGTTTCAGATAGCCACGCTGTTGTGACCACAAGTCTAACTTATAGTTACTTATAGTTAGAATAATAATATATGGAGACCTACGGTTGGTTGACCGCACGTCTATCAACAAAGTTATTGAGCTGACTCCATGCCCACACAAGAGTAAAACATACTAACAGTTCCAAACACTCTAACACATCTTCACCGTTCGCCATCTGAGTCGTTTTGCGGCACGACAACGTCACAGAATTAAGAAGAAAGTCGAGACCAGCTAATTCATCAAGAAGAGAGGTCGCTCAATGCGAGATGATGTGAAACGTTATTGGCGTCTTCAGCGGAGTGGTCCAAGTGTCCAGTGTTGGGCACTTGACCGTTCTGGTACAACGAGAACGCGAGTTCAAGAAATCGGATGTATATATCATATACATTCAGAAAAGCCCTTCTTCCTGAATCCAAGTACATGGCGCGAGGTATCCTTGCGTGATGATGAGGGTCCTAGAATCCTGTCCCCTGTTGACGACTTTGGAGAGTTCTAAGGCACCTATCAGCCTCTTCTGTCTCAGCAGTAACCTCTTCGATACAAACCACTTTCCTCCACCTTCCTCAGCGATGACCAATAGGTGCAAACCGCATCTTGCTTTTCCTGCGTGTTTTTCTCTAATGAATATAAGGCGAGCTAATCGAGCCTCTTATCCAACAGCAACCGAACGACGAAGAAGAAGCGATCCACACAATGAAATATGCGCTTGTGCGCAGCGGACGACAAGGATTAAAGGGCGGGGCTGGGAAAGTGCACAAGGAACCAATGGGCGCCGAGTCAGCGGGCGAGGCAAGACTAGAATTTGAATTGGATTGAACAAGCGATTGAGTAAGCGGTGAAACAGATAGAGTATGGAAAAAGGGATGCATTATAAAAAAATGGCAAACATATATGCATGAGGGGAAGAGGTGAGTGATGTTCATGAGCACCATCCTTTAGCACGTATGACAGACCACTCGAATTGACATTCGAGTCGTTGGTGAGGGCTTCCACCATGATATTGCGGTGGTTTGCAATCCTGAAGCCCACTACAGCTTTAGCGAGTAGGCAGAATTGCTGGCTTTACTCTTGCGTTTGATCAATGTTGAAACAACGGAAGCAGCAAAATTTTTATAAAAGTTTTGCAATGATGAAAAATTTTGCAGCCTCTCTTGTTTTACAAAGGAGAATTGTGCTATGCAAGCACTATGAGGCTTAGGGATAGCACAATTCCCCCACTTGTCCGTTTGAATTCGACGTCAGGTAGGATTGCTAAGACGCTGTCATGTAAGCGTTGTGCGAAAACGTCGAATCAAAACCATACGAGAATCTTCGCACACTTCTTATCACCCTATTAAATAATCTACAATCCTTTACGATGCGAGTTTCACAGAGTGCACTTCGATTTCGAGAAAGTCAAACTACAAGAGGCAAATAGACGAGGCAGCATGGCCAAGTGCGTATTGCCCCATGCTGACTTCCATGCGGGAACGCTTGCACTCAGGAGAAGATCATGGTATCGCGCTAAGTTAGTTTCGGTTATTGCTGTAATGCAAATTTACTCACCTCATCTTAGAATCGTTTTCGAGCTCAGCGGCACCATCAATCTTGGTCCAAGACATTACCAGAAGATACGAGGAGTTCTCTGAGGCAAAACAGAAAATGCGTTATCGGTGAAATGCTGAAAGAATATAAGAGCCGCCATCAAAACAAAACTCACAGTTTTTTGGGCAATCTTTTGTTTGAATACACGATAAGATGCCTTAGAAGAGCATTAGTGTTAGTTGACACAAGCGTGACACTTTTCTCATGGGAGAAAAACGAGGAGTACAGCAGGAGGCATGATAACATGGGATTATGAGTGCATATGGTGTGGTTTAATGATGAATGTTCTGCCGCACAATTGTTTGGTTGTGATATAGTGCTGACAGCCGCTAGTTTGAAGCAGACGTCACTCAGACCGGTTTTTTCTGGAACCATAACCGCACCTTTATGCTCGGCTTCTGCAAGCCCAATCGATGAACAGCTTGGAGTGGTATTCATGGACGCATTTGGTTTTAGATTAGGTGGTAAATTCATCCACCATGAACCCTATGGCCCGCGGTAATCATCAGGTATCGTCAATCACTAGATGGGATGGGTGAAGACGCGACGTTGCTTGGCGGGGAATATTGCGCGCGGAAACACGAAGAGAGGATGGCTATTGATCGAATGATTTTGAGCACGATTGCTGAGCGCGGCTTCCTACTTGATAGACACGAACGATAATTATGTAGCCGTTTTCTTGGCGTAGTTGGAAAATAGAGTGCAGCTACTGACGCTGCTACATAGGCGACGCCTGGTGATGAAATGTTTGTTGGCTGACCTTTTCTTTCTTGAATAGATTATGCGTTCGTGTTTTTTGCTTTCTTTTCCAATCAACCTCAAAGTTCATTCACTTAGTGTCTTTGCTTATGAATGAGCTGTGTATAGTAGCTGTTTCGAACATTGAAGCATTTCTATAGAGCTCTTGAATTTGATCAACAACAAGTTGTGAGCTTCGATCATGATGAGATGTGTATAAATGCTGATAACGATGTTCAGAAAAAAGTAACTAGTGATTTGAGAAGTAAAGAGCTTTTTAAGCTTAGTTCATCACTCTTTCCTACGGCGAAATTTTTTCGGTCAGAGTAGTGAAGGCATCGGAGAAAGAAGATAATTTTCTAATCACATGATCATCACTCAAGCATTTTCACTGAAGAGAAGAAGCTTAGTAAACAAGAGATGGGCGGTTTTCAGGGAAGGTGTGACTTCCGCCTGAGGAGAGGAGCCGGTTTAACTTTGTCAACTTCTCTTTCACCTACTCTTTTCCTTCTATGAGTTATTTGCTGACAGTAATCTGTAGATAAGGTCTAGTAGGCATTATCATCTGGTTTTGGTTTGGCTGCTTATACTTGAATACATCCATATTTATATAAACTCCAGAACATCTTAGTATCAGTCATTCATAAGAGAAAAAAATTGGAAATGGCCTACAGATAAATCTGTTCTCAAAGATGGGATGTAGAGGGTGAGGTTTTCTACGTTAAATTTACAGTTGTAAAAGTTTTGAGATAATTTTGCTGGGGAGGTAATTTTGAAAGGTGATATTGAAGAGATTTCGTAAAGATTATAACATTGCGCTCTCAGTGTTCCCTGCTCGAAAAGCGTGATCTGGCATTAACAGCAATTCAGTTTTCAACTAAAAAATAGAACAAAAAATCATTCCATGAGTTGAATGAAAATGAAGTGTCGTGGGTTTGAAAACGAAATCTTCGAGAAGTAAAAAGAAAAGTTAATATGTACGTGAAAGACTACTAAAAAAGCCAAAAATACCTAAAGAAGAAGCAGCGATACAGAAGGTGAATGAAGTTTTTGAAACTCTAAAGAAGTATTATAAGATGAGAAACAAATAATTAATGTATATTACAAGTTGTCACGAGGATGCTGAATTGTACGCAAAACGTTCAAATACGAACGTATTGCGTACAGCTCAGCATCCTTGTGACAGCCCATAGTATAGTGTCATTAAAAAAGGCATAGCACTGAAAAGGCGTAAAATACTGTGAAATCACATCAAATATTATATAACTACATACTCACAAAGTGCTCTAAAAGTAGATCAACCAATTTATACAGGCATATATTTACATCATTTCACAAAAAATCCGCAAATATGTAAAAAAATCCAGAAAACTTAGAGAATATTGGCATTAACAATAACGTCCAGCTGATTGCCGATCGGCATTGATCGTTCGCCAGCCTCATTTGCATTAGCCTGATCAACTCTTGCATCTTTGCGAATCTTGAACAAAGGAATTTGACATTCTTTACAACAGCTTTTCTCGTGCGGTTTCCAATGCTTTGTCTCCTACTACTCAGTTAGTGACAGCTCTCGAAAGCAGGTCGATGTCATGTCATATCAAAATCCGCTTCCAGTTTTCAACCAAAGCTAGACGTGACTCTCACAAAAGCATTGACTCTCATTTCGAAAACTACCTGATGCCACCAAGTTAGTATAGACATAATTTTAAACTCACTAGTGTGAAGTGTAAATCGATGATTTCGATAGTATAGTTATCGGCTACTTTGAAAAGGTATTTGGTTAAAACGCTTTGTGCTCTCACTCTGGAACACCAGCGATCTATAAGTTCAAATCGGTATAACATTACCATAATGCACTGCCGTAATCTTCTGAAAATCGGCAAACACTCATTGTGCAACTCTGCTACGTTCTAAACGCAGAAAAGGCTCCAGCACATCAGCACTAACATAGTCAAAGCAGATGTGCTGGAGCTTCTTCAGCGTTTAGAACGTAGGAGAATTCAGATGGCAGGAATGCGTTTCTGAGCCTATGAAGCTCGTATGCTAACCCATCGCTGTTCACCAAAACAAACTGATCCAACGATTTCATCAAAGGTAAATCTATTTTTTATGAGTCATCCTGAGCCGGAACACAGCGCGTCAATCAATTCGAGTTTGCTGAGCCCTCAAACTTTGGTAGTTACACCTTCGAGACCTTCAATTCATGTTTACCACAATAAATAGCCTGCTTGCCAAAGTATGGGTATATGATAGACTTCTACCCATAACAGTAATTCTGCAGTAACCTATCATAACCTTTGAAAAATCAACAAGTAGAATCCAGACTTCCTCTGGCATATAGTGGTACAATTTCGAAAAAAAATGTCGAACGAACGAAAATCGAATTTTTTTCGTTCGAAATATTTTCGAACGAACGAAAAATGAAAAAATTTCGCTCGGGAAAATTTCGAACGAACGAAAGTCGAAAAACTTTCGTTCGAAAAAATTTCGAACGAACGAAAATCAAAAATTTTTCGTTCGAAAAACCTTCGAACGAACGAAAATCGAAAAACTTTCGAAATTTCGGAGGTCGAACGAACAAAATTTGAAACTAATCGAAATTTCGATTTTTTTCGAAATTTCGTATTTTTCCGAAATTCGTCTAAAATTTCGAAATTTTTGGCGGAAATTTCGAATTTTTTTCGAAATTTGTTCGAAAGTATTCCGAACGAAAGAATTTCAAAAAAAATTTCGAAAAATCGGATTCCGAACGAACGAAAAAGTAAAAAAATTACGTTCGAAAAAATTTCGAACGAACGAAATTCGAAAAAAAATTCGTTCGACGAAATTTCCAACGAACGGAATTTGAAAAAATTTCGTTCGACGAAATTCTGAACGGACGAAAACGAAAGAAAAAAATTTCGGAAAATTTTTCGAAAATTTCGCTCGTGTACAACTATACTCTGGCACTCAGAAATAGAACTCTATCAAGTGTCGGCCCCTAGAATCAGGAAAGTTGAGTCCTGCATGTTATTCAAATTCTATTAATTACAAAACTTTGTATAGCAATAGGATAGTACTTGAGATTCTCCGGCAGAAAAGGAGCCAGTAAACTACCCTAATTATAAGTGGTGGCAGGAGTAATGGGACTTCCCTTCCAGGTTATCTTTGTTTCGATCCCCTTCTGAAGAATAAAGGCGATATGAAATATTGTAAAAATCAATTGATTGCAAAAGGGTGGGGCAAAATGAAGACGACGTCAAGTTTCTCAAATAGACTGACTTGAGGTCGCTGCCCTGCGCTGAACAGAATACGCGGTGCTGTCTACCCCCCAGCATCATCAGCGGGCGGAGCCTACAACTGAGAGTTTCAATATGTCAACATACAATTGTCGGAATAAGCCACTATTGCCCGCATTCTGATTTTGCACGTCCAGGAGACCAGGGGTGAGTGTATTTAGAGAATATTGGTTAATCACCTGAAAAAACCTCTCGTTGTAGCAGTGGCGCCCATGTGCTTAGGATAGCTCACGAACAGCGGACAATATTTCCAGGATCTTCAGAAGTAGTGTTCCGTCCCACATTTAGTTCTTCCAGAATATCTTCTGCTGTCACGGAGATCCTGTCTGCTGAGGTGAACCATATCCATGTCTTCGAAATGAGTGGTCTTTCGGAGCCTTCCCCACTTCGTTGCGGCCTAGAGCACATGCAAGCTTTTCGAGCACATGCAAGCTTTCTGCTGATGATCTGAAGATTTATCGTCCCCTTCGCAACCCCGCCATCGATTTTCACGAGCTTCATTGTGACCTGAACCGGCTTTCTAATTGGTCCAAGCTATGGCAGCTAAAAATATCTGAAGAAAAATGTAGCTTGTTCCATATAAATTTCCAACATGAGTGCTTTCTACGCCTAAACGATGTTGCGCTTCCCGTACGCGAGACTGTCAGTGATCTTGGTGTGCTTATTAGCACCGACGTTAAGTGGGAATCCCACTGCAAGGAAATCTCTAAAAAAGCTTCTCGTGTGGCAAATTGCATCCTCAGGGGCGGCATGCATGAACGCAGCGAACGGTGTCAGGGAGCCGCTCCGCATGCCATGCGCGCAGCGTCGAGCAACGGGGCGGCCCCGAATTTCGTGGCGTGTATTGATGTGCCTGATTTTCGGGGCCGCCCCGTTGCTCGACGCTGCGCGCATGGCACGCAAAGCGGCTCCCTGACACCGTTCGCTGCGTTCATGCATGCCGCCCCAGATCTCTGCAACACCCATGTCTCGAAAATTACAGGAAAGCATACATTGTCTACTGCCGGCCGCTCTTGGAATACTGTACGCAGGTCTGGTCGCCATATTCTGCCGAAGATGATGAAGTAATTGAAAACGTGCAAAGGCGGTACTCAAAACGCGTTTTTGTCAAAGTATTTCCTACGCGAGAAGTACCAGACTATACGGCAAGGCTTGAAATGTTGGGGATCCTAACCCTACGATATCGGCGAACCGAGTTCGATTTACACTTATTCTATAAAATCGTTAACTGTCTTTGCGACATCCCATTTGAGAGTGTTTTCGTGTTCACCAGCCGCGGTACTCGCTCCCGCCAGCACGCTTTTCAGCTCGCACGTAGATTTACGTCGAAGTCCAACGTGCTGCATTCCTTTGCATTTAGAGTCATCCCAATTTGGAACAAATTACCATCAGAGATCGTTGAGGCCGCGCATTTTCCGATTTTCAAAAGCAGGCTATCTCATTTCAACCTCAGGTCATTGCATGGGGTCGATAGCCGTTCTTTCTGCTAAAGCTTTAAATTCAGGGTGCTCTTATTCGTACGAGTTTTTTCTTTGCCTACAATTTTGTTTGCCTGCATGTCCAGGCTGTCTTGCTTAAGCCTATCTCACATACATTTTGTATGTTTCTTTGTCGCCAGATAAAGCTATTGAATTGAATTGAAATTGAATAGAACCTCGTGTGTCTTTAGATTGCTCCAATGCTATTACGACGGTATTACCGGTAGGTACCACAACTCCGAATCAATTCAAAATTAAACACTGATAAAGCATTTCTCGGCGGTTGCGAATAACGATGTTCTGAATGGCAGCGGAGAAGCACTTTGAATCTTTCGAAATGTTACCCATAATTGCAGGTTATTTCAAGCCAATCGACAGTGTGCGTGCGGAGCGAGAGTAGAGACAGCGAAAGAGTTGGGAGAAGGAGACGCAGCGTACGCGTGCAGACGCACGCGATGAACGGAAATAAATCACACTCGGAAACCGGGATAGCAGATACCGATCAGCCGAGCAGCGCTATCCGGAGATTTTGTTACGGAAGTTCATCTTTATTGCACTTGTATCAACAACGCCTATATACAACACAGATTGTGGTTATCAAGTACCGAATTCCGAATTATATTAATTATTTGAACTGTAGAAAAATATAAAAGTGAGATGATGTGAGGATGAGTCAAGCCAAAATTATAAGCAAATGAGCACTACTGCAGGAGTGGTGACAGTCAATTATTGATCGCTCCGAAGTATCTCACTCCTGCAACAGTACATGGAAATGTAGACTCCATACAATTTTAATCACCTATATTTTCCGATAATCTCAACTCATATACTTGAACGATGACAATATACATGTATATAGCACAAATCTCATATCCTATATACACGACGTTTCACACACGTTACCGGCTAATTTTGTTAAAGTGTACTTTGATGAGGGAGAATACCTGAGAAAGAACATTCATCCATAAAAAGGATTTGTTGGCATTGCCACACATTGGCTTGTCAGGTTATTGTGAGTGATATTCTGATACATTCCGCAACAATACACACTGGCTCCATTGTCGGCCGGGTGTGACTGAAATATATGATTATAATAAGCATATATTACGAAAAAATAAGTTAACCGAATAAGCAACAGTGAAGCGTGACGCAGAAAGGCTCAAGAGTAAGAGTGGTGGCACACGTGAACATATTCGCAGGAGACAACCTGGACTGGCATGCATGAATGAGGTGCCTGGGGTAGGTACGCGCGTCGTCGCGATTTCGCGTCACAATTTGAATTTGAATCATGACGCGTGCATGCGGCGTTGCGCTCCCTGATCCTCGCCGCCTTTTTCATGCATGCCACCCTTTTACCTACCGCGATGATGTGGATGTGAGACAGACCTAAGAACTACAATCATTAGAAGACTGCAGTCGCCATGAAGAGGGTCGCATCGCCTGCTTACAGTACATATCCAATTTAGCCGAGGGAATCACACTAACAAGAGAAGTGCAAATGGTGGATCTAGCCGTTTGTAACGAAAAATATGCCAAATGATTTCCCTGCAATGGCGTTTTAATTCCAAGTTTTTCGCTGCGAAACAGTTTCCGTAACCGAGATGCAGAATTTCAATCGCATGGTGGTCCCGGAGGATACCTTGAGGCTAGTTTTGTGTTAACAAAAAATGTTTCGGATTTCGGTGAAACATTTTTTTCCGAGGGTTATTGGGGTTCCTAAACACGGTGGTCCGTTTCTCAATATTCCAAGGCTCACTGTGAGTGTCGGTAGGCATTGTGCTATCTAGTTGGCGTGACCCACTTTAGCACATCGAAAAACGATAACAAGACCTCAAGTTAGTGTTCCGCATTCTAAATAAACCCGCAGAGAAGTTTTACACTACATCTGGGACTTTTACCACCTTAGCGTTTACCCACTGCAAACTATCCTGATCTATCAGGAATTGATTAACGAGCCTCATATTTGAACTGAGCACCCAAGTATCTTCTATAGAAAAGTTGCGAAACTTACTGTGCTTCTCTGGGCCTAATCTCTGGGTCTCTGGGCCAGAACCATCAGAAGTCGCACTTTGCCTCGGAAATTTACATTTGGTCCAAGGCTGTGGCGAAAACATATTAAAGTTTTCGGAAAATCAAAAAATGGACCCCAGGTTCGTGTTGAGGACTGTAAATTCAAGCGTTTCAAGTGCAAACCCCTGATTAAGACAAAGGTGTGGCTTTGATTTGTGGCATGGTGTTTTCGTCATGGTGTGAACGCATATTATTTAAATGGGTGACTTTACAGCGGTTACAATCTTCGAATGACTAAAATTTATAACTGTGTACGTGTGTTCTTCAGCCACCACTCCTACCGCAATGCTCAACTAAAATACTATTCAAAGCCTAAACATAGCAACTCGAATGAAAGCTTTATGAGCAGTATGACGCAGAGTTTAAGCTATGAAGCACTGTTAGCAATACGGACCGATTTAAATATGCCTCCTCCGTGTCAAGCGCATAAGCTCTACTCGGCGACCATATTGTGCCCACCATCGAGCTTTCAGCTTTTTCATGGATCGTGGAGGGTACAGTTAGGTCACATAGACGCTTGAGAGTACTTGATGGTAGGAGGCAACCTTTTTCAGTCCAACTATCAATAGATATAGCGAAGTGCACCTTAATGACAATGTCAGAAGGGCGGTTAACTTGGCGTCGGAACAGTGTGGATAATGCTGGGTGCCCGACGCCTCCTGACAATTTCATTAGGTCAAACCTATTGTGTGATCTTTGCGTGCAACAAACTTATAAGCAATTGAATATTCTCTTCTAGAGAGAACCATAAGACCCTGCTCCTTTACGCCAGTCTTCAAAGGGTCTGCTTTCATGAAAAAGTCAGACTGCAATAAAAATCTGGTGCAGTGCACAGTCTCCTAAGCACAAAGAAAAAATCAATTTCACTCACGGATGTCATGTTATCCCACGGCGTCTACAATCATGTATAATATGAGAGGTGAAAATACTGGTCTAATTTTGTACATTGTGTCATACCATCCATACTCTATTCTACGTAGCATCCCTAGCAAACCAATAGACCTTATTACCTTGTTAACGAACGGGCTGACGTAACAAGGCAGTAGAAAACTCGTCGTTGTCAGTTCAACAATGGCGGAAAATGTCGCTGCTGCGCCGCCAAACAATCCAAACACTACAATTCCCAAATTACGATATTAATAACCCACAGAAAACGGTTAGACTAGAACTGGTTCAGAGGGCTCATCTCAGGGTACATGATTTTCTTGACGCAATAATGTGGTGCTCCTCCGAACCACTACTACATCAAATGAAAGCCTACCTATGACGCTAATACAGCAGACAAGTGTCCCTCTTGGGTTGTATTTGAACACTCTGAAAACAAAACAAAACCTTCACATGGCACATTGAGTTGGAGAACTGACGAATGCTTCCAGGGCAGTTGTGGTACGCCCCTCCTCCCTGCAGAATTTGAAATAGGATTTGCCGAGCTTTCCCGAAAAACAATCTTTGACCCAACTGAAGTTTTCATTCTTCGTCAGCAGTCACTGAGAACCTATGATAATATGTAAATAACAGTCCATAGCATAGATAATGAATGTTAAGTTGGCCACAAGTCCTGTACAAAAAACAGCCAACGAACGTCCCGTTGTCCGCCTGCAATCTTTTGACCAAATGTGAGTATTCTAATCAAAAACACAACTTTCCTAATCGCATTTGAAGCTAACCAAAAAAAAACTCGAACTGCTTCAAATTCTACATAGAAATGCCGAGGAAGTTCAAAGTACTGAAAACCTTCAAATGACCCTCGTTCTCTTTTTCTATCTTTGGGGTTGTTTTACTTCATAGAACATTTGTGCTCGGCGAATACTAAAATATAGCGCCCAAATGTGTCCTCGGAATTCCATTATTGGATGAATTGTGGAATATCTCATAAACGAAATTTCATATCCTTAATATCCAAGGACTTTCGGGTACCTTACTTCACGGTTGTGCATCATATCTGATAATAATCTGTATTTCCGCAATTAAGGACCATGTATTGGGTGTTAGGAATACACTCATATTCAGAGGAATTGAAGTACGCTATCTCAATGAGATATCTCAATGAGTATCTTAATGAGAAATAGGGTGATCAATCTGCTTCTCCAACTAGTGGAAGAACTTTTATTTAGGTGCTCGGTCGAAAAGGCGCAGCCCCGCTAAGTAGCGTGCTACTGTTAGTTGGAAATAATAAGTAGCACTCACTCTCTGATTGTTACAGGCGAGTCGTCCTTCGTGGCCTCTACCTGCCTCTTTATCTGTCCAGCATTAAGGTATAGGTAGAATAGGCAAGGTAGAATGACTGAGGTAAGTGTTAGGGTAGAGCCGCCTGAAATCAATGTTGTGTGATTGTAGGGTGCTACCGCGCTGTTGCCATGAATGCAAACTCCGTCTAGAGGGTTTCCTGATGTCAGTTGTCGAAAAGCTTGAATTAAGTTATTGTGGAGAGAACTCACCAAAGAGATCCAGTAATGGTCCAAAGTTAGGTATAGTCTCGGCAATAAAAGCGACAGCTATCATGACTCCCGTTCTAATTGCGGCTCGTTGCCAACCAAAATCTGCAGAACTCTGCCACCATAGAAGATACTGATTTTGGAAAATTGGGGGGTGACTCACGCTGCGGGCAGCCAAAGAGATCTTCAAGTTCCTGATTAAGCGGATTGAATACGATTGTGAGGGTGAGGATGCAATGAATGGTGATGAGAATGTTTATGGCTTGTTGAATCCATACTGTCTAAAGATGAAGTGTTAGTTTTGTTCAGCGTAAACCTAAACTCTTTACTAACCTGGATAGAGGGAATGATAGAGTCCCTGATCGAATCGTGATAGGTGAGGTAGCCCATGATACATACCGGATAGTACATCACTCCCATAACTGGAACTTATCATGGTTATCTTCGAAAGTTTGTAGAGGAAGCCCAATTTGGAGAGAATTGGAAAAACCACGAGTTGATGACAAAGCAAAAGCGTTTCATCCCTTTGCAGATTCTTTTCAGTTTCGTTCTCTGCTTTCCGGTCTATTTTGGCGGGTTCAGTTCTAGCATCGTAACAATATTTTTGCCATACGTCCCTTGTTGGGACACGTTCTGCTCTATCAAGAAAGCACAAAAAACTCACTTCCAAATGCCAATATGACAGATTTGGTGAATTCGCTAGGATTTTTCATATCGTGCTGAATTGTTGGGAATGCTGAGTGTCCACCGTATGCAAAAAGCAACGTTCCTAACGCCAAAAAGAAATTCTTTGCTCTGTACTCCGGCATACCCCTAAAATAAAAATAGGAATTTTTTATTAAAAAAAAGAAACTTATGCGCATCAGAAACATCACTCACGTGTAGCTGGAGCATAGACCGAAATCTAGGGCTGAGCCTGTGATGATCAGGACAACGGCACATGATGTTGTGATCATAGCTATAACTACCGCCCACCTGAAAATATTGCTATTTTGACCAGATAAAAGTTTGAAAGTATTTACAAATTAGCTGCTTTATGCACAGTACACCGTATGGTTTCTGCACAGATCTACCTGGTAACGGTGGGTGGACTGAAGTATCTTCTAGGAATGCATTTGGATAGAGCACCATGTCTAACTGCAACGGTTTGAGCTTTTCGGTATAGGGCTCTCAAAACATCTAAGGAGATGATGTCTCGCCTAATTCCACTCGGGACCACTTCGCTTGCATTGATTGGCGTGACGGGTCGAACTGCAAAAACGAGACAACTCCCTCTGTGTGTAGAGAGACCCTATCCCAAGCTTTTGTATTTCAATGCTGTGTTTATATTTAGCCGCTGTTGTGATATCGTTTCCATAACGGATGAATATTTCAATGCGTCTTCGCCATCCGCCTTTAAATTTGAAACGGTTTTCGCTACCGATAATTCGATAGTTCTCTCCTATTGTGAAAAACTCAGGAATTCTGTGATTTCTGATTGTTTAAATATATATCGTGTAGTCTCTGTACCAAAGATCTGTAAGTCAGATGATATGGACGCGAGGTTCTGGGCGTATTCATAAACACTTTTAAGCTACAGCTGCAAGTGTACAAGCACTTTCATGTTATTCTTTGCAGATAGACGCTAATCGTCTAGCCCTACGAAGAACCATGAGCCCTTACCGTCATTGCTTAGTCTCGCTGACTTTATCATAATAATCCGTCTGTCCTATAAGGCTTCGCTGTGATCTTTCAGGAATTCGTTTCATGCATAAAGTAGCACTTTTTCTTGGGAACTTTCTATACGGTCATGCTTTGACAGAATCGGCTGTGAAACTACCGCAAACTGGCCGGGTCGTATCCTATCAGGCTCCGACCCCGTAGCTTTAGGGCACACGACTGGCAGGCAGGGTCCGGAAAACCGTTGCGCCGAACCTCGCCATTGCTATACCCCCGCCCTCCTGGTTCCCAGAAATTCTCAAGTTTTTTATGATCCCACTAGAACAAAAATTTTCGACAAAATCATGAGACAACGAAAATCTGAGAAAAAATCAAAACTATTGCTAATCGAACACACTGTTGTAACTTCAGCTTGATCTATCGTGATCGTTTGGGTAACGGACAGTCTAATGAACACACGATACCGATTTATTAGTAATTAAAACTTATCGAAATTTCAAAGGTAACTGACCAGAAGTCCTGTGGTGATTTCAGAAACGTGAGCGGCAGTAGACAGACTGCCAAGATCAACACGACGAAGCAGTAACTGAATTCCTTATTTGAAAACGTCTGAAAAGAACTTTTGATTACATGACGCTGACAAGAGAGCAAGGACACAGAACAACTGCCAAGCTTGGATCAATAGTAGTCAGTTGGGGAAGTTGTAACCTTCAGGAGTCTTTGCTGATAAAAATGCCTCACACCTTTCACCTCAGATGGATGAAACTCTTTCTAACCGCTGTGATTTGGAACACAGTTTTCAGAGGTACTAGTGCGGAGAAGGCTAGTCAGAAGGCCGCAAAAAGCGCATCAGTTCTTTTGCTAATTAAAAATGCTCCAAATGAATTTCCCACCTTTATCATGTCATGGATGTTTTTTGAAGACAACAACAAGTATACAACAGCAATGCCAAATTGTGTGATATCAATGCAAAGAGATACGAGTTTCCTGAAAAAAAAAAATAACTTCAGGTACAGTACTAGTGATTAATAACATGTAGATCTAGAAATCAGTTCCGCAATCGCGTTCGGTCCTCATTATCACAATCGTAGAAGCGAAGCGGTTGTTTTTGAAAAATTCAACTATGAAAATGAGGAAATCATTCTCAAAAGAACCGCTTCGCTTCTATGATTGTGATAATGAGACTTTGCGGACTGAACGCGATTGCGGAACTCAGGCATACACTCGACTATATGTAACTTCAAATGTATAGCAGAGTTACATTACAGCAAAAAGGGTGCATTTCGTCACTTTCACACAAGATTTGACATTCTGAAACGATGGCACCACATTTAGTCAAAGCAGTTATTTGGGTAAAATTCTGTCGAAGAATGGATTCGACAAAGTTTGGTATAATGCTACATGAAGTCGGTTCGAGAAAGACTGTCCTCCCACACGGTCGGCGTGAGTGTCGAGAGGCCGTCGCGAAGGCATTTTTGCACCTGTCCATCGAACAACAGGGATGCAAGACGATTAGTCAACAATATCCCAGTCAACTGTTGGCAGCCATTGGAACGCTTGTTCAAGAAATGCTTCCGCGACGGCCGCTCGACACGCGCGCCGACCGCGTGGGCGGACAGACTCATTCGGACAGATAGTAAAGATTAAAACGCGGAGTGTAGAACGAGAACAGTGAAACGCAGAGTTCGCGCAATAATTTTAGTCTGATGAATGGACAGGGCTGCGACGGTAGATCACCTTGCGCCAATCGAAATCCCATTCTCTAGTCAACACCACACGGCCAACCGCCTGGTCCATGCGTCAGATTAAATCGAAAACGGAAACCATATGTATCTTGTTTACCGCGATCTTACTCTGATTAGGGCCTAAACACCTCTATGGTAACCCTGCCTTGAAAATATCTCACCTAACGAGATCTCCCATTGCTCGTCTGCCTATTTCCGGATACGGTTTCCGACAATGTTCTCGATACTCCGGCCATGTGTTCAGTAGAATATTCCAACTAAGTCCTAGCACATAAGCAGTATAGGTGACAACGGCCATCATCACTAACGAGATCGCCAGACCCGGATAGAATTCTGAAAATGCGACATTCATGTGTAGTCCCATAGTATTGTTCGGGACATTGAATTAGTCAGTCGCAGTCAACATATGCGAACAGAGTGTGAGCCAACGCACCATAAGAAACGCAAAGTGTTATTGCGGTACGTGATAAGTTCCGACAGTAGAATTAGGGGTCCTTTATACTCCCGCCGCCGAGCGGCGCGGTACGATCGATATTGTAGGATCGCACTTCGCCGCGCCGCTCGGCGGTGGAACTATATACGACGCCCTAGGGGGTTTTTCGTGTTCCGCCGCGGCGCGGCGCTATTTCTTGATTCATATGCGAATCGACGAGCGGCGCGTTATCGATCGATGCCCACATAAAACATCTCATCACGCCGCGCTGCGATGGAACTCTAAAATAGGCCTTAGACGAAGCAGGCTTTCATATGGACAATCACTGTCTTCCGCGTTATTTTGGCTGCGTACTTCTGAGTATCGTTTAAGTAATCCAAACAGGAAGCCGCACTTAGCCAGTGGATGCAAACTCATTCAATCGATGTCCACCACTCATTCTTTTTTTCCGCTTGCCCCGCTGGGCAGAGTCGTAGGTCCGTAATAAAATGATACAGAATAAACCTATGTTCTTTTCTTTCCCTGATTGTCTTCTATCGCTACTTGAAGATAACCAAGTTTCTGTTTAGGTAGCAAGCTGTTTCTCTCATTATCACCTGCGAATGAGCGTGAGTTTCTGACGTGCAGTTTTACGACAATCTTCGCTGATAATGGATTTTCGTGGTCTTTGCACGTCATCTAATCTTAACAGGCTTACTGAAAACGTCTAATCGCCCTGAATACTCACAAGAACCAATGGCGAAGTGTCAATATACTGTTCCTCTTCGGAACGACATTCCCCCTCCGGAGTTGCGAGTAGCAGCTGCCGCGGCACGCAGCACGACAATAATCGTGCTGGGACCTGGGGCGGCATGCATGAACGCAGCGAACGATGTCAGAGAGCCGCTCCACGTGCCATGCGCGCAGCGTCGAGCAACGGGGCGGCCCCGAATTTCGTGGCGTGTATTGATGTGCCTGATTTTCGGGGCCGCCCCGTTGCTCGAGGCTGCGCGCATGGCACGCGGAGCGGCTCCCTGACACCGTTCGCTGCGTTCATGCATGCCGCCCCAGTACGTCTCCGACTATTTTTCACAGGGTAAATTCAAACTTTTTTGTTGGCGAGATGCAGTTGAGAGTTCAAAACCTTTCCGGATAACGGTAGGCATTCAGACCAGAGAGCACTTTCACACTTTGAGAGCCTAATGTATTGAAAATTGAGATTTCGTGCACCCACGTTGTGACTTCGCCCACCCGGAAAAGGTTTTTTTTCCATCGGCTCAAAATTCACATCTTTGGCGAAACGAGGTGGTTTGAGCGCGATCGCCATTCATGAAGGGCGGGGAAATGCTTTCGAGCCAGTGATAAGCGGCAAACTATTCTTAAAAATCTGCAGACCGAAATCGAAAAAAATTGTCCAAAAACGGCCGGCGAACGACAACAAACGACAAAGAGCGAAATAAAAGAAAACCCAGTGCAGAGGTATTGGAAAAACGGCGGACGACCATCGACACAATTCGCCCGAAAACGGGCGGCAAACAACTATTGTCAAACGGGAATTGCCGCACATCCCTGTTGCAAACTTGCGTTGGGTCCCGAGTAGATTACACTGGTCCGGAAGCCCATCGGTTGCGCACATGTTATGTAGGTATGGAGCTTCGGGAATGACGGCTCTCGTAATCAAAATTGATGACAACCGATTGATAAAGGGAAGGGTATAAAGAAGTGGAGAGCGGTGTGTCTTCATTCACATACCGTCCTTCTTCAGGGGTCGGCAGTTCAGGATCTGCCTGGACTAGGAAGTAGGAGAACAGCACCACTGGTGATGAACATATGTATAACAAAAGCCTAGTAAAAACATAGAAAATTTTAAGAGCCGTGACGAAGATGAGCAATTTTTCCCGAAGCTCCATACCTACATTTGCGCATATGACAGGTCTCTCCCGAGGATCGAGGACGAAGCCGCGGTGCACAGTTGCGGCAAGACATCACGGAAATCCAAGTTTCGGGGTTATTTCTACACATACAGCCTTCTGCATGAGGATTAAAAGGTATAAAAACTGAAATCTCTCACGCTGCAGTTGAAGAATCTGCGAGACAGAAGTTGGCGCCCAGCTGGACAACAGCCACGAGGTAACCACTTGCACTGGGTTCTACAGTGCTGCCATTTCCTACGTAGGGAACTGCATAAAGGTTCGAGCTCTGCACATACCCCAAAATATGTAGCAGTGTCTGACTGATCCGAAATCCGGTAAGACGAAAAACATGACATACGAAATGCCCGAAATATGGTAAGGCGAGAATAGGAGGATCCGAACAGCAGACCGAATAATCGGATAAATACATACGGCTGGATAAGGGTAACTTATCGGATCAAAATTGGATGGAAACTGGATCAATTCTGCTTCTGTTTTTGTATGAACTGCTATCTATTTTTACCCATTCACGACCACGCCTAACTTTGGGTGGCTGCACTTTCGGACCTTGGGCAATATTGCCTCACCGTATAGCGTGTCCCACCGGTGGGACACGCTGGCTTGTACCCCGTCCCACGTGTAATTGCTTTCACTTTTCTGTGCCTGTATTGTAGCTAGCAACGATGATTGAACAGTATCAGAGGTTCAGCTTGCGAGACGCTCTCGTTATCGAGAAACAATTACTCAAAACCAAAACGGGGTCAATTGAGCTGCACCGCCCTCAGAAAAGTAAACGAGTTTCAAACCATAGATTTCTACTAAGAAACCTAGAAGCTAGCAATAGAAGGAAAAAGAAATCATAAGGTACTTCTCAAGTCATTTTACAGTCGTTTTTATCTCTACGTCGGCTCCCCTGATCTCAGAAAAGTCCAAATAGATAAAAGTTGCATTTGACCTACTGATGGACCTTTTCTCAAGGTTCGAAAGGTCTAGGTTCGAAAGTAATTTCTCGTGGCGGAGAAATTGATTTTTGAAAAGGGTGTCCCACCGGGGGGCACGCGGTCCGAAGTGGTAGCCAACACCTGTCCCACCGGTGGGACACGTGGTCGTGAATGGGTTAAGGGGTTGGTTTTTTTTTGTAAATTTTTATTAAGGACACTTGACTCTGAGCACCTCTAGTGCAGTTAAATAAACAAATGAGCAGATAAATTTGGGTGAAAACCGGAGCAAGGTCGGATGGTAACCGGATAAAACTCGAGTAAAAGTCGGATAGAATTGTGTTTATTTCACTCCATCCAATATCCTATAGCTAATCCTTGACCCACACTGCCCATTGTTACTAAGGTGGTAATTCTCTCAGAACTAAGCACACGAAAACTCTCGCACCTGATTGAATCATAGCAGTCGGCAACGCTACGAGACCACCTCCTGCCAAGTCGCCGACCACAAAGAGACCCGTGATGAACCAGCTGAGACCTTTCGGATTGATGTACTTTTGTGCCAAATGAGAGTATGTGCTCACCGAGCCGTGGCTGCCCCTGAAATCGCTTCGGTGTTAGATGACCATCATCAAGGTCATCTTGTTGTGGTGGTCGGTTAAGGATCGGTAATCGTTCGATATGTAAGAGCGACTTACGGTTTTGTGAAGCCATCCTCAAACGTTGGAAGCTTATCGTCAGTATTCCAAGACATCTTGTGGGGCAGATCTTGTAGCTGAAAATTTTCCTTAGATTTCGTGTAATATTTTTATGATGTTGACATAGTACGGCCAAGAGAAGGACTCGAAACGCAGATAGGTAAAATTGGAAAAAAATGCAAACATCATAAAATTTGTCATGAGGCCTAAACAACTTTTAGCTAAAGAAAAATATTAAAATGTGAATGTTCTTGAAAGTGCTCTAGAATTAGTTTCGTAAAGAAGCATGACGTAAAAGGCGGCCATCTCCTGCTAATGATTTAGTAGTTCTTTGTCCAGTGCAGACGCGGTCAATGAACAGGTGGGCTGGCGAGGCTGACAAAGGAATGCGTTATCACTGGAAAAAAATCCACACTTTCTAAACTGTTATCGGCCGCTACCACGCTAACTGTGATGCTCGCTGGCCTACTAGGAAGCAGAACTGTCGGCAAATATGGCACTACCGTGATCACAATGGACCACAGCCATAAATTATAGCATTGATTGGAGCAAGGCCATAACGTTTGGAAGCTTGCAGGATGTATGAAGTGCATTCTTGCAGCTCCTTCTAATGGCGTAAAACTGTTTTTATATATGGGTGGCGGAGCGGAAGATCTGCAGCATCTATATATAGATGAAAACGAAAATTGATTCTGGTTTAGTCAAAGGGCTTGAGCGCTCGGATCATACTGGTCGGCGGATCCCTGAGCCGTCTGGTGTACGTGCACGTTATAGTCACACAACAACGCTAATGATTGATTTCAAGGTGAACTCATTCACTAGGGATAGTTTTTTACACTGTTTGAAGAACCATGTTTGCGTTGTTGTAGGTTTGTGGCAGTACATAAGTAATCCGCGCTTCAAATTCTCTAAATCCCACCAGGGATTCCAAAACAGGGCATTACCATTGCTTCGCGAAAAGGTAGGCGCACCCATCAGAGGGTTTTTATGTGCGCCAAGAAAAAAAAAAGAACAGTACGTAAGAATCAAATCAAACCAATAGCAGTAGGCACAATGAATAAAACGAAAAACAAAAACAAGTGGAGGTACAATATCAGCGTTAAGTTTTGTAAAAACGGGGAGCACCTGGCAAACTTGGCCAAAAAGCGTCCGATGCATGTAACCTTTTTGAATGAAGACTTTTTCCAATTCTGAAAACGCTATCATATTCACAGATCAAATTGCTGACTAATTATGTAGCCTGTGGGCCAAATTTCCCTAAATCGCTTTGTTTTTGAAGAAAATGGTTTTTGCAATCGGTTTTCGAAAACGTCGCGCAGGGGGAAGTGCGGCGAAACTTTGAGCAGTATTTGTACAAGTAATGGAAAAGCAATCTGCATGCTTTCTTCATAAATTAGGTGCAGGTGAGAGAAACTCAAGGATTGTGTTTGTTAAATTCTCGAAATCCTTCACTAAACACGCCTCAGAGCTACCTGAAAAGTCGGAGTTTTGTTGCGAAAGCACCGGATTCCTAAATGAAGGACTTCGAAAATTCAACTTACGCAAACCTTGAGATGCTCTTAGCTGCACCTAATTTATGGAGAAAGCATGCAGATTGCTCTTCCATTACTTGTACAATTACTGCTCAAAGTTTCGCCGCACTTCGCCGCGCGCGAGGTTTTTGAAAACAGATTGCAAAAACTAATTCCTTCAAGAACACAGCGATTTTAGGGAACTACGGCCAACTAATCACATAAATAGGTAGCAATTTGATCTGAGATTATGACAGCGCTTTCAGAATTTGAAAAAGTCTTCATTCAAAAAAGTTACATGCATCGGACGCTTTTTTGCCAAGTTTGCCAGATGCTCCACGTTTTTACAAAACTTGGCGCAAGTATTGTACTTTGCTATTTTCCTCCAAAGATATCATTTTATCTTTTATAATGCGAAAGTTACACTCTCAGATCTATTCCGACAGGACATTGTGAAATATATGGTATATATAGAATCACGGGGAAAGACAAATCTGGTGGATGACGCTAGGGAGACGCCATTTACACGAGCACTAGGGCATTCATGTGAGCTCTGACGCCAAGTTTTCGGATGTCAGGTATTCCCTACCCCTAACAACTTAGCTTCAGAGCCACTAACAGGAAAGGTCAAATTTAGGTTGATCAGGGGTGCGTTCTAAGAATGTTCCCACGACGGCGTGGAAGGGCAAAAGGTCTTTCCATGGTCAGGTTAGCTTCCCATTCCTACGAATCATAACTGTAAAATGGTTCCACGCAGCCGTGGCTACGTTTCCATGGATGCGTTTTGCCATGGAAATGTTCTTGGAACGCACCCCAGAGAAGATGAGTTTGACGGAATACTATGAGAGTAGCCCGAAAAAAACATCATTTTTTTGGATAAGAAAGAGCGATGAGGAACCTCCATCCTTCGATAAAACAACAGCTGCAACAGCTATAAAAAGAAACAAGGCAGCGTGGAATTGTATCATAACACCAGATCATAGAAAGCCGCTTCCCATTCAACTATATAGATTTGCCAATTTGTCGTTATCATCGTCATAGACCACTAAAAGTCCTAGATTCTGAGATCTGAAAGTAGATCTACCTTTCTCAGCCTGCTACAGAAACTGTCGTAACCCTTTAACTGTCGTAACCTGCATCAATATCCAGAAAATCTAAAATTGAACCATAATTTCCTATTCTGCGTCCCAAATAACTCCCCCAGAGAAATTTTTAGTCAAGACTGAGACTTCGAAAAGCTACCGTATACCCACCGTTGCATACCGTAATCCAAGGAACATCGATCAATCGACCACATAGAGTTCTATGCGAGTTCATCAAAGCATTCTCGAAATCGTCAAAAGTCGCGTTTGGCCAGCAAATTTCTCCTTTTTCGAAGCTTCGGACCAAATCAGATGGAGTTCTTCAAAGATTGACAAATGGGCCTCAGATTAGCAATCAGCACCCAAAATAACCCCCAGAAACAAGTTTTAAGCTCAATCCGAGACAATTTTTTTTGAAGGCCCTAAAAGGTCATTCGTGTCCCCCTTTCCTATTCGCAGAGCTATAAAAATTACCATTTATAGAGATCACCTGTAAAGGTTTTTAGGAAATTTCAAACACGAACCACTGACACACATGACTATAAGTACAAAATCCAGTACAAGGTTTTCTAAAACATCGATGTGTAAGTAAAACAAAACATTGTCAGTGTGAAGAGCAATTAACAACGGTGGTCATACGAATCTCTACTTATATTGATTCATATAAACAAATTGTATCTCGGTCGAAAAAAGGGGACTCTGACTAAAGCAATTTAGTCAATTACTGAATTAGCTGGGTCGTCTCTCGGAAAAGCGATTTTTTCTGGCACACGAGTCAGCAAAAGTGACCCAATCGTAACCTTCAAAAGATTTGAAATCGAGGAGCGAGAGGTGCGGGCACAGAAGAACGATCCATACTTCAGGCCACCTGGTGGGTACTTCTTGACCTCTTGTGCTAGGCCGGGATCATACTTCCAGTGACGCACGCCGCGACGCAATGTTTAATATCAATGTCGGCCAAAAATCGATATGCCTGAGGTGCGCTGTCGCTGTTGCTGGTCACGGGAAGTGTGATTAGGAAAGTAGCTCGTGCGTGCTGCGCTTAGAAAAGTAGCTCGTGCGTGCTGCGCTTCTCTGGGCCAAATTCCGGTCCGCTATTGCGTCTCGACACGCTTTGCGGCCGCACGCGCTCGAGTCATTCGTTTCCAGCGCCAAAGGCGACTCGATGTTTCTTTTTTATACAGCTTTCTCTATTTTCGTTTAGTTTGCAGTTTCCAAAACCCTCCTAGAGTCCACTCGGCGGCTGTGGCACTGCGAAATCTTCCAACTCGAAAGCGCGCGGCCTTTCGAGACGCAGTTGCGGACCGGAACTTGGCCCAGAGGAGAACAGGACATGTTGGGTTAGCTATCTTACACTTCTGTCCTCTAACTGGATCCATTCCTTCACTCTCTTTAATGCTATTGCTATTTTTTATGAAGTGACCTTATTTCTTCGTATCTGTTTAAGTCGCTATTCCTTTTTTCGGGCCCAGATTGTCGATAACTTTTTGTGCTCAACGTTGCCAAGAAGTTTTTTGGGGCCCTCAAAACAAGCATTACCGGCATGGATCGTGAAGAGACTACGCGTTCACTGTTGAAGATTGGCGCAAACTGGGTGGTGGCCATCGTGTATTCCGACTACTGAAGACGGGGGAGGAGCGTGGGAGGACCGAGGTTCCTGACTGGATGCAACATGGGGCTAGCCGCAGCCCACTGGCTGCGTCTCTTCTGTATCTCCCGCCTCTTCAGGGTTTGGAATACACGATGGCCACCACCCCGCAAACTCGGTGCACCTATGTTATGGCATATGCCACCGAGTTTGCGCCAACCTTCAACACTGAACGCGAAGTCTCTTCACGATTCAAACCGGCGTTATAAGGTTGTTTGTCGGTTTCCTTTTTCAATAACGGTGGGTGCACAGCAGTTTGTTCTAGGTCTCCAATCCGACTACTGTCGTTATCGGGAAGAAATTTCAGCCCGCACTTGCGGTCAGCTGCCATTGCATCGTGCAACAAATTGACAATCGTGCTGGGACCACGTGGCTCCGGCACGATTAAACTTTGTTCCAGCACGAATATCATCGTGTTGCGTGATGCAACAGCGGTTGCCCGCAAAAGCGGAAATTCTCTCCGATAACGACAGTAGAACTTCGCTTAAAGGGCTTTTCGGGACGTCGATCACGAAATCGGTGTCCGTTTTAGGATATTCAAGTAATTTCGAGGACTTAAAGAATGGGATCCTGATTAGCACCCCAAAGAATTTTTATGTACAACGTTTCAGCCAATTCTGAAGACTCGGCTCACTACGGTGTACAAACAGTAACCTGCCTTGGTCTTCCAAACAAATAAAAATGAACTTCAATCTGTGTTTAGCCTTTTGAAGACAGTGGTCGCGATCAAATGTGCTTGTCGTCTTTTTCTCTTTAAACCCTTTTCCGGGTCTTGAGTAGTAGGACCTATGAGAAAAAATCGCGAAAAAACCACTGTTTTGGGTCAAATTTTAAGCCTGAACTTTCTCGTCCTTTGATGGTGGACGAGCGCACTCCTCATCATCGGCATCGGTGACCTCTTATATCAAGAACATCAGCTGGCTTGAAATTGAATTTCAATCGATGAATCTTCGGATTTATGTACACATATAGTCACAAACATTGACTGGAGTGCTTTCTTTCATCGCTCAACTGTTTTTATTAGGTAAATTTGCGTTTATTTCTTCCTCTGAAGGCGGATGATTTTTGACTGCTCGGCATGAGACTGCGATCGTTTTGGTCGGCGCTGTGCACGTGTGTACGAACTTTCTTCTTTGGACCCTAGAAACTCTAATTCTAGCCCGTTTTTCACCGGGCTACCTTCATAGTTTTCCAGCTGTTTTTGATGTAAGCCGGTTTTTTTAGTTTTTTCGATAACGTTTTTCATCGTGACCGTGACTGCCTTGAAGTAACACCCCCGAACAAGGCGTGAAGTCGGAATCAAAGAACTCGGAATCGTGAGACAGTTCAGGTGCAATGTTCTCCTTGCAGGAAGTCGAATGAGGGAAAATTAATGATTTCTATTGAAACTGTGGCTCAAGACCATCAAAGCTATCATTAAGACAATCGCATTTGGCGAAGAAGCGCACTGGCCGCATTTACTAAAATCCAGCCGATAATGCCAGGTAAGTCCGGCATTATTATATTTAAGCTATGTTATCTCGAGCTGCACATGATGCTCTACGATCTGTTCATGATTTGTAAAATGTTTGAAGGCAGGGTTTGCGACAAAAACGACATTTGAGCTCTCTTCATAAGAAGAAAAAACTCGGAAGTTTGCAGGCAAAACGGTCAATCATAAGGTATAACGGCTAATTACCAGTGTCGACCGACCCCCTAACGACGAGGTTTTCCTTAAAGGCAGCGTTCACAATGATCATCCTCGTTGATTTTCCACAGTGAAATGATAGGCGAGAAGGACCCTAGGCTCCAAGTGTCGAAAGAACGGTAGAAAACGAGCCAGGAGCGGGAAAATAACTGCTGCAAACAAGCGTTTTGGTGCCCCAGCCCCAGATCCGCCCCTTGAAAGGAACAAACGAAGACTCAGATTATAGGAATGGTCAAGTGAAGGAAGTGCTGATAAGTGAGCTGTTAGCTTCATTGCACTGATAGGTATCATCCTTCATAGCGGTCAATTCCTCAACGCTCAAAAATGAACGTAAAGAGGAAAGAGCCTATTTTGGCTCAAAAACGCAGCTTTCGTGTCCTTTTTAAGCATGCCTTGATATATAGGGCACCAGACCTTCCGTAATCCGTGGAGATATCGGAAGTGAAATTTATCGTGAACACTGCCTTTAATGCTTGTTTACCCGCCTTTGATTTTGCTGTTAAAGTAGTCAGTAGTCTCCAAACAAAACAGGCATCTAAAGAAATTTCGATAAATGGGGGCGAGCGGACACCAAGCAATAACATAATTCTGAGCGTTTTTCCACAACTTTTCACTTATTTTCACATTTGTGGCCAGATCTACCTTCTCATCAGGATAACACCAATCGTCTTTATCGCACACCCTGTCTTTAACTAGAAAGTAGGTTTTTCTCTGAGCGAATTCTACATAATTCTGACTTCGAATGGAATAGGTTGCCCAACAAAATCACTTTACCCAAGGAAGAAATACACTTCGAGGGGCCTCCTTGTTCATACAGAGAAAAGGCTCCGAATATTTCAAGGTTCTCTAGAACAGATATTTTGCTAAAATCATTGGTAATGTACAAAATGCTCATCGACAGGTACCTGAGTGAGGGATTTTGCAGTTTACAAGATTAATGACTTATACTATTGATTTTTCTTCAGTTTTTCTTATAAACGTTTTGTTTGTTTCATGAAATCGCCGTGTGTGATGCCCACATTAAAATAAAAAATATAAAGAAAAATTAATTCGAAAGGCATTCAGCTCACTGAATCCATGTGACTTAGCAACAGAGATGGAAGGGAAAGGAGTGGTACATGATACACAGGGGGATTAAGTTGGTGAGTCAAATTTAATAATAAAAGGCCTAAATAAAAACAGGCGTTACATTCAAAGGCTCTTCAGTGTCACAGGTCTGTGAGAGATCTCATGCATGAAGTCGATCTCAACCTTCCATCATCGAGCGAACACGGTATACTCGTTTTATCTTGAATAGCACACAACAAGGTCCGCCTATAGTCCTCTAATTGGCCCGCTAGTACCGTAGTGTACGTCCACGACGCGTTCTCGGCAGTGTGCGTCCGGTGTGCAGAGCAATCGATTCGTCAATGCCGTCACTCGGCCACCCACCCTGCAACCCGGGTCTGCCGAGAACGCGTCGTGGACGTACACTACGGTACTAGCGGGCCAATTAGAGGACTATTGGCGGACCGTGTTTTGTGCAATTCAAGATAAACAGAGTATAGCTGATTGCGTAGTGTTAGGAACACATGCTAATGTCGAGAGGCAAAATTTGGCTCAAAGAACCAGTTTCCGCCAGAATTTCATGCTTTATATACGTACGCATAGAAGAACTGTCACACTAATGCCAAACTATTCTTCTATGGCGCCATTATTTGAACACTTTCGAGAGTCTGCGGAAGCAAAAAAAACTGTACTATAGAGCAAATATCAAATGCCAATCTGGCTGCTTATCAGCAGGCTATTGACACTGTGAATTCTCCGAACGAATTCCAGTTTTCGGAGTGCAAAGGGCTGGTACAATAATACTCTTGTGAGGGAGAATAACGATGTACAGGGTGTCTTACTGAATATATACTATGTATGTAACATAATCTTGCTATGGGTAAATAGCTGTCTTCTGCGTGAACCTAAACACTATTCACTTGTGAGCGAATTCAGTGCAGACCAATTCATAGAGAAGAGTCCGGCGTGAAAGAAAAATAGGTGAATAGAATTGGTCAGCCCAGTACTGACTAGTTCCTCCATCCTAGATGGAATGTTAGGCATCACGGTCAGTGTCTCATCAAACAAGGCCAAAATGACCGCTGACTTATCGGTCAGACATCGTAAATACTATACTTCCGGCGGCTTTTATGGCTTCCAAAATTAGCCCGATCGTGGTCACACTTTAGTTAGTAATATCAAAATAAATAATATAGGGCTTTTCGTTTTCTGTACTTTTTTGTCCAAGCAGCAACAAAAGTACATTTCAGAATGTAATGAAAAATTTCCAACAACATTTTGAATCAAATGTTGAATATTATGTCAAACCATCGAGATGCGTACCTGTATGGTTATTCTAGGGTTTTCACAGATGTTTAAAATCGTATTATCCGCTCACAGGTAGATTAGTGAATAAAGGGAGTGCACGTGACAGTAAGCCGCAGGAACTATGAGAATCATACAAAAGTACCACAGGTAAATCCACCCAGTTGACGATAAATTCGCGCGATTATCGTGTGTACTTCACCATCATGGCACGCAAAAACTGCGCTAACTGTATTGTTACGGGGCAAAAAAAGTTGACAAACGTATTATAAAAAGTAATTGCAAATATTAAAAAACAGGATCAACACAGTCGGCAACACGTGAATAGACATCTTTTACTGTACAGAGGAACCGTCAGCTCTCGAGGTGAAACACAAGTCAGGCAAGGAGGTGCAACAGGACCTTTTTTATTCAGCATCGCCGTTGATGATATCATGTACAAAGTCAGATGGCAAAAAGCTTCGCATTTCGAACTCCGCCATTAGCTGGAGATGGTGCTTGATGCCTTTCAGCGCTACATTAGGAGCCCTTTATCGAAAATATGGCTGAGAAAAGCATAATAGCTATAAGCGAAATTGATATTATAGAATTCTTAGAAAATTTCATAGACTCTGAGGGGGCGAACGCTCTATTTTCAATCTGACATGCGCGGATGGCAATGTATTAGGTTGATGCAAAAGTTTGCAGAGTTTTCACGACTTTGAATCAAAAACATTTGTTCCAAAAACAAACAAATCTCACCCATTAAAATAATTTCCATATCATTGAAGGATCCTTCGCCACCAATTGGGTAGATCATGAACTCTGACAGTTTAGAGCCAAAGTATTCTTATAAGGCCATTTTGACTTCGCCATGGTTAGTGAACTGTTTTCCATCCAGTAAGTGCGGCAGATGGTAGTCGGAAGGGGCAAGATCAGGGCTATAAGGAGGGTGAGGAAGAACTTTCCAGCCCGGATCCAGCAGTTTCTGTCGGGTTATCCGAGAAATGTAGCCGAGCATTGTCGTGAAGAAGGCGAACAGTGTGCAACAGAAACTCCTTGACCGGAGCTGGGAAGTTCTTCCCCACCCTCAATATAGCCCAGATCTTGCCTCTTCCGACAACCATCTGTTCCGCTCGATGCCGCACTTCCTGGATGGTAAACAGTTCACTAACGATGACGAAATCAAAATGGTCTTAGAAGAACACTTCGACTCGTAACAGCCAGAGTTCTATGCGTCGGGAATTGATGATCTTCCCAATCGGTGGCGAAGGATCCTTGCATGAGATGGAACTTACTTTGTTGGGTAAGCCTTCTTTGTTTTTGAAATGAATGTTTTTTATTCAAAGTCGTTAAAAGTCTGGAAACTTTCGCATCAACCTAATAGTTTTGGCAAGGGACAGCGCGTGATAAGAAATATCAATTTCGTATCGAAGTCTGGTGCAGCATATGGACTTCGTCTTCTTTTCGACAAACACAAGCAAATGCTGGGGTTCAAAATACTACCGTTGCCTTCAGTGAGACTCTTTTGCAAGACGATTGAGTTTTTACACGCCTCTTCATAAATTTTGATATCTTTGCTTCTCAGGAATTTTTATTTTTCCCATCATGTCGTAGATTTTTTAAAATTCCTATCTTGTTGGCAGTTTTATAAATATAAATAAGTAGAAGATAGAGTTCAGGGCGTATATCCAGTCCCTCTAGGGATGCGCCACACCTTCGACTTCTATTCAGAATCGCAGTGGCTTCTGAATGTGTATTGGGCCTATACAATGACTTGCAGGGCAGGCCGATGCTCAAGTCAGTGTTTTTATCCCCCCTCAGACAAGTCTGATACCAATTTACCGACACCGGAGGGATAGAAGGCTTGGTTAGCCTTGGGCGAGGATCGGTCACTCTACCATGTGCGTGACAGTGACGCCTCTTAACTCTGCCCCTCACGCGCCCATATAAATAAATAAACGAATAATTATGGACAGTAGGTTGGAAGAAGGTGACAGTCTTGCTGCAGATATTCAACAACGATGTTCGAAAGCCACATCTGCACTCGATTCTATAACCGAGTATTGGTGGTTTGATCCCACCGCGAAGAAAGTCAAGTTGCGCGTCTACCTATCCCCTGTTCACCCTATCATGTAGGCTGGATTGGACACGTGGGCAGAACTGAAAGCGCACATTTAAAGGTTGGATTGTACGGAGAGGAAAATGCTTAGATGCTCGCTAAGTTATTTTCTGCCACGATTGTGTCACAACAATGACCTTGTGTGCGACGTTTGAGGTTCAAATCATATATTGCACCTTCAAAGAGAGATCTGTAATTGAAATGCTGGCTTATGAACGGAGGCTACGCTTTTGAAAAATGCAACGTGATCAAATTTTCGGACATTCCAAAAAGGTGAAATTTGAGTCAACGGTTTAAAGAGCTACATTGGCCTATTAAATTGAGCGGCGACTGAAACCTGACACAACTATTTGAAGGATAAAGCTCAAAGGTACATAATAGTGAAATCGGGCAACAATCGTTGACAGTCTGCTAGAGAACTGTTAGTTGAATCTCGTGATCTCGTCATAGATTGACCTCTAACTCGCATCAGAAACTAGATCCTATGCGAGTAATCGCGCCGCAGTTCTGGGGGAAGGGCAGAAAAACTGGAGCTGCCTGGATTCATGCTGGACTAACGCTCAAACAACCATACATGTGTTTCTAAAAAACACAGATCAGAAGGTCTCGGCGTTATGGATAGTTGGGCTGGCGCTACAGTTATGTAAAGAAGAAGTTGGAGGGAGTCAGGAATAGAGGACTTGGATATGAGTAGATTTCATTGTTTACTGAGTTTATAAAGAGCACTATCATACTCTATTTGCCCCACTTGAAATGAAAAAGTGCATTGGAGACAGATTGAGCTTTGTTAGACAAACACTATTCAATTGTTCAATGGCATTTGCTAAGGCCAGAATATTGTTGCAAGCGGACAGAGCACCTTCAATTTCACTTGGAAGTTCAAACCATCAAATAGCTCTTGAGTGCAAGAAGAGCGGCAGATAGAGATTGTGACTAAATGTCAAAAAAAAGGTCTCGCAGTGGGATTGAACCCGCAAGCGACAGACTGCTCAGGAAAACGAAAACAAGTTACTTGTAACATAAAAGGCCGAAAACAAGTTACTTGTAACATATCTGCGCCCATGTAAGCTACTTGCGACTTATCTCAGGTCATTTAAGTTACAGGTAACATATCGGCGGGATGCTGTGTGCGGTGCGGCTCCGATATGTTACATGTAACTTAAATGACTCGAGATAAGTCGCAAGTAATTTACATCAGCTTAGATATGTTACAAGTAACTTGTTTTCGGTTTCTGAGAGGATCCTGCGTGCAGTGCGCCTCCGATATGTTACATGTAACTTAAATGGCACAATATAAGTCGCAAGTAACTTAAATCGGCCATGAAGATATTTCCAGTGTTGATGTACGACGCACTCGCGGGGTCAGGCTTACGACTGGCGTTGCTGTTTGTTCAATTACCCAAGTTTGAGGTACTTGACGCCCCACCAGCAGGGAAGGCCCAGCACACCATTTTTTGCGTAGTGTGTGGTCTGGGACACGCCCTCTGCGTTGCGTGTCGTCTGCGTCACGTGATGGCCACCCATAGTGAAAATTCGAATGCAAGTTCCATGTAACATAAGTGTAACTTACTTGTAATACAAATTTAAGTTACATGTAATATAAATGTATGTTACATGTAATATAAATGTAAGTTACTTGAGAAATTCAAGTAAGTTACGTTTATATTACAAGTAACTTGTTTTGATTTTTCTGAGTGTGTGCCCTCCGCCCTACACTCTCAACCACACCTGCTTATGTGCTAGCCGGTGAGAAATCGTTGAAGAAGCGGAACAGGTATTTTATATCGGGTAAGCCCATTCGGCGGACTGATTGTGCCCTTCATCTAAGCATTTCAACTCTACAACCATGGGGGTATTAATTCTTCTATAGAAAGTTTGCCAGAGTTGCTAGACCCTGCCACCCAATCATATAGTTTCAGTCTCTGGCCAGGATTCGGAATAGTTCTGCAGAGTGTGGACGACAATTTCTACGAGCCAGAACAGACAAAAAACGACTTCCGTCTATACAATTAGATCTTAATTGATCTCTACACTTCAAACTTACCAAAAGTTCCACACGTCTGGACAGACCTTTGTACTTTTGAATTATCTGTTGCATAAATCGGCTATTCTGAACGACTCTGTGCGACATCGAGAGGCTTTCCCTAAACCCTTGAGGGACCCCAAAAAAATGCATGGGGACCTTACACACAGGGAGGGATAATGCCCAAGTAACACCATGGACGCCTGCGGATGTCCTTCTATAACACCCTAGAATGACAAGAATTGTGCCACAAAAACCCTACAGGGTGACATTCCTCAAGCCTTTTCGCTTTAAACACTTACAAAATCCGGGTTGGTGTCAGTAGAGTCTACCTTGTGGGGGTATCACGGTCATAACCTACCTGACCAAAAACTCTAAAGGCTCATTCATAGCTGGTCGCTTCGACTTGAAGTCGAAGCGACCAACAACACTGTCGCGATCTGAAATCGCTCCGTACCGCGACTTGAAATCGTTTCGTCCAGCGATTTCAAAACGATCGAGCGGACGTAAATTCGCGCGAAATAGACGGAAAATTGCGGACCAAGCCACGGGAATGAAAAAAAGCTATTTTTGACGGCATTCCTCCTTATTTTTTGACATTTTAGTCCTTACCTTCCCGATAAAAGAGTTTTGCACAGTTTTCAAACAAAAAAATGGTTCATAAAGAGGTTGGGGTGGAATTTGGTTGAACAGTAACATAAAACTAATGCTAAAGTTCCTAGTTGCTCGAAGCCGGCATGAAATGTAATTTTTCGGTATCCTTATTTCATTTTCTCATCTATTTCATCGTAAATGTATGATAAATACACGTTTTTTCCCTTTCGCATGCCGTATTTTATGCGAGTGAACTGTGACGTCTGCAATTTTGCGTCACGTACGTCTCAGGCAATTCTCCGCCACGAGCCGCACCGAATAGGAATCGGAGCCGCCTGACAGTTCGGCTCGTTCTCTCAATCTCCGGGCCACTGCTGTTGCTGTTCGGGCGAACCGGAGTGGCCCGGACAACAACAGCAGTGGCCCGGAAAGCAGCATCAGTGGCCCGGACAGCAACGGAAGCCGACTCGCAGATTGGGAACACGAGCCAAACTGTCACGCGGCTCAGGGCCGCACATCGCCTGAGCAAGGTTGTGACGGAAGATTGCGGACTAGTCGCTTCGACTAAACGGATCGCTTCCATCAAGGAAGCGACGCGATTAGTCGAAGCGACCTAACAAAATCAAGTAGGTCGCTTCGAACAGCTATGAAATACCCCAGTCGCTCGGCGATCGCGACTGAAACTGCAAACCGTTCCAAACCGCCGCGACTCAGTGAAAGATCTGTTGGCGCAATGGGTTTTGTAACCGTTGGCAGTGCCGCGACTAGTGGAAGCGACCTGCTATGAATGAGCCTTAAAGGCATCGTAGGCGCCAAAAACCACTCACCGTTTTTTGAGTTTGAATCATTGGTTGGGCCCCCCTCAGAACGTGGGTAGAGTTTGTTGGGTCACCGACCCATTACTGGGAAGATATGGGTGATCGAATGCCTCGAATTCCACCAAAAGAGGCCAGCATCCCGACAGCCATGTGGAATAAAATGAAAAACAAAGAAGGTTTTCAACAAGCGATATCGCGTAAATGGGTGGAAGTTGATGTATCATTTGTTGATAAGCTAACTTCTTTTCTCATTTTACGCCACATGGCTGTCAGAAGGCCAGTCTCTTTTGGTGGAATTCGAGGCATTCGATCGCCCATATCTTCGCAATGATGCGCCGGTGACCCGAGAAACTCTACCCACGTTCTCAGGCTGGCCCAAACAACGATTCAAACTCAAAAAACAGTGATTGGTTTTCAGCGCGTACGATGCCATTAGGAATGCCGGCCAGTCTTCATTCCTCTGCGAATGAGCATCAACACATCTCCTGCAAATATATGTGTGCTGTATGCGGTGATTTTCCACCGATTCCTTGTACTGGAGAAAACCATGGTGCGCAACGTGATCACCGTTTGCTCATACTTCCGGCTGGGGAATGTTTATCTGGCTCTTTCCGGGACCTGGACAGACACCACATGACTTTGGCTACCGACGGTGTCTGCCTTTAGTCCCTTGACGTAAGTCGCACGAGTACGTATCAAAGGTAATGTAAATAAGACTAGACAAACTCGTGATGCAGTAAATTCCTGAATGCGATATTTGAGAAAAAAGAGGGATCCTCAAGGGCAGTTCGATCTCAGGTGTAATTTTTGATATCAGAGTGCGACGGCAGTGCATAGCAACTCTGCCTAGCGCGAAATCTCAATGCGCTCCAATAAGCGAGAAAATGTGAGGGAAAAGCCGACCCCGCCTCCAGAAAAGAGAGCGTGGGTAAGGCTCCGTCCATAGCAGACGACCAGCGGCAAAGTGTCAAGGCGTCGGAGCATCATGCGCCAGCCCTAAAACGCTGGCGAATGGCGCTCGATGACTGGCGCATTCAACGTGTACGAGGACGGCACGTTGTTAACGATGGTATTGATAATATTAGTGACAGCCGTTACGGTCACTATGCCTCCACCGTCAGCGACTGGCCGGCTGCAGTGGTCGCTGGGAAGTCAGATCAAGAACAAATAATGAAGATGCGAACCCCTAGCGTCACTTTACGGTCACCTGACGCTAGGACGTCTGCTATGGACGGAGCCTAACGCCCACCCACAAGTTCTCGACCTCAAAAGGGCGAGGCGCGCGATGTATTCTATTCAGATTCTATGTTCTTCGGTTTGCCATTGATCCGACTTTATATTGCGACCTACTACTGTGCGATAGCTACGCAGACACTGAGGGGTTTCTAACGCGCAGCAAACGCGGTCATAATCTGAACCGCTGCCGTTAGAAACGAAAAAATGGGCAAAGCGGGTGCCCCATATCCGCCGTTTGCCCCGCGATATCCGGCGATTCACTGCCGTTTGCAGGTTTCGACCAAGCTAGATTAGATTTACAACGGCAAAGGAGGTCGTCGTCCTATTATAGAAGGACGCGGCGCTAAGGGCGGCGTCCCATTATTTCAATAGGAGCGGGTCTCCCCCAACAAGGACACGGTCCATGTCGCGGCCCGCGTGAGGGAGTCACCCCCACCGCGGTCCGCGACAGGGACATCATCCACGCCACGGTCGACCGCGAGAGAGCTTCCCTCGCTGAGGACCGTGGGGGAGACCCCTCAGCGGTCAAAAATCGTCCAGAGTGTGACTCGTAGCCACCTTCAAGGAGCGACCCCGAAAGGCCGACTGCGCTCTCTCTGGAACGAGACCCCTTATATACCTGCTCTGCTGCTGATATGGGCCGGGTCAATTGTGGAGTCATCGATAACGTGATTTGGCAGATCACACGAGTTCATGAACTGTCAACTCGTGTACGAACCCAACACCGAGCCTCTTTGCAGCAGTGACGCCATCGCTAGCCAAACGGCAGAATCCGAGGTTGGGCAGGCGCTGAACGCAGACCGGAATGGCCATGCGGGAACTCTGCCGTTTGCCCCGCACAGGTCGAAATGGGACGGTTCAGTGCGCGTTAGAAACGCCAGATTGTCTGAGTACGAATGACGTGAAAATACAGGCCTGTGACAACTCGTCCACAAAATTCTTTCTCTACAAGTTCGCAATTTTCGGGGGGCCATAACTCCGTTCGTGGAGGGTTCTACGCGACTCTGGAAACACCACTGTGAACAACGTGATACGCTGCTGAAGATGAGGGAATTCTGAAGTTGGACTGTGCCTATAAGGAAACCTGTTGGTTGATCAATTCATAGAATGTGTGGCATGCTACCAAAACCGTGCGGTTCGCTCTGGGGGAAGGGGGTTCCTTCCAAGTCCCGATATTCTTGAGCGCGGGCCGACCAACGAGTGGGTAGGGTCGTCAGTGTTTCGCGGCCCTTGCTAAAGGAACCCTGAGTAACCCTTAGAATAGCGACAAGCAGATCCCTAGACTCGTTGTTTTTTAGACTCTCAGAAAACCCTCGTTGAAAGCTTTGGGCCAAATAAGGGAAAAGTTTTTGAAAATCCTTGAAATTCCGTGATTAAAAACAATTTTTAGGAATTCTCCAAGGCATTTAGGAAATTTCGAGCACGGATTATTTGTGCACTGCCGCAAACCTACAACAACGAAAACCTGGACCCGCAAATCGTCCGAAGTCGGGGAAAGCAGTGCCCAGCAAGAGAGGAGAATGGCTAGCAATTTGTAGTTTGATAAAACCTATCAAGATCACTACGCGTGAGAGCGTCAGTAATAGAACTGTTAAAAACAGGACAGAAGAAGAAGCCACAAACAGATGTCATGCATTGCAACATTTCCATTACAAATGTAGAGGCAGATCGCTATCTATTGATGCTAGCATGAAATGTATGCGATTTTATAATGTATCAATGACGTCTTTATAGAGCGCCATGAGAAAAAATTGGTAGCTATGCGTGGTAGGTGTGGCGAGTCTGGCTAAATAAGGGACGCCTTTTCCTTCTGCAGTTGTCACAACATTGTTATTGATAACAAGGCGTCATTTCCGCATTCGCAGGTGTCAGTGATGACGGAGTATGCAGTCCACATGCGTAGATGCAACTGTGAACTGGAATTACTTGATGTCGCCCAAGCTAGCCACCTTCTTATTGTACGACTGGACTTGGAAACAGATGGCTAGTAAGCAATTTAGAACGTGGTGAGGACTGGTAGCAGGGATGTGCGGCACTTGCCGTTTGCCGTTTTTCCTCTCATTTTTGACGGAATTCGGCAAAAAGTGCGCAATAGGTAGCAAACGCAGCTATTATAGGTTATGGGTTATAGGTTTATTACGTTCACATAAGGCAAGCGTTAAAGAGGCACGCAACAATACAAAAATGGTCAAATAATAACAATTATATGATATGCATTAAAACTACACAATGTATGGTAATGGAGAACGCGATAATATAATGAAAGCGATCGATGACAGAAAAACTCAAGGCAACTCATAGCACTGCAAAAGTTGGGACACACTCCTCCTGAACTGAGGAAAGGTCAAAGGTCAATTTATTGAGACGCATGTTGGTTCTGTTACCTGGAAAAACACCAAATTCCCCACCCCCTCCTTGTTGAGACGTGAGAAATTAACATAGGGCTCATCGGGACACGAATTAACACCCTAAACATTTTCAGGCTCGGGCGAAAAGAGTTCAAGAGAAACGCTGAATGGCTGAATTTCTTTCAGATATTTTTCAAATCGTCGTGTAGAGGATGTGGGACTTCACTGGCGATATGTGGGCTTATGCACTTCCTCTGTAAGAATCTTTTGCTCTAGTACCGTGATGCTCCCGCGAAGGTACCGTGTTCGTCTCCTCGTTTCGCGATCCGCGTCCGTTTCGCGACAGTTACCCAATCGACCCATCCGTTGACTTTCTCGTGCTCGTACCGTGATCGTTTCCTACAGACCCGCGTTCTCATGATGCGCGGATTTGTGAAGCAGCGCGAAATACGGTATGGGGTATATGCCTTATAGCTTTGTGTTGATCTGATACGCCACACCCGGTCGGGTGAAACACAGAGAGGGCATGGATGATAGGATGCGGTACGATCAGGGGTGGAGGCTGGCAGAATCTCGCCATCGTTCCGCGATAGTTCCGGGCTCGGTTCATCGCTGTTCCGCGGTGTAAGACCCTGAGTACATCAATGTATAGACGCGATGAGCCCGGAAAGTAACGCGACCCTCAACTGTGCCTCGACAATTCCGCGGTAGTACTGCTTCGGCTCATCGAGCATCATTGCGTCGATACGATTCTGTTGCAGTGCCTTGAGCCTCGACAACGCCACGACATTGCCCCCATAGTACCGCAGCGGTTCCGTGTCACAACCGCATCGGCCCCGCGAAGATACATCAGCGAACCTGCGTCGACTACGACGCACTGTTCTGTGCGGTGTAGCCGGTTCAATCACCCAGGTTTGATTACCCACGTCCTGTACCTCCTTTGCCGCAGTAACGGGGATACTCGCTGTCCCTATCAGGCCCCCGTCAGACTTCGTCGAAAAACCGGCTGAGTCCGACTGTGTCCGTATGAATCCGAATGAGTCCGGGGCGGAAAAACCGTCTGCAACCCACTGAGTCCGGTTGCCCACAGCGCCAACCAGTTCCTCTGCGAAACACGCAATTGATAGTGACGATTATCACCTCAGCTGTGAATCGATACGTGTTTGGTGACTAATTTTTCTTGTTTTCAACATGTCTTTGTCTTCAACTCGTAACCCATTTTTGAGAATCATCATTGGACAGATGGGGTGAGGATGACTAAGGTTGAGACGCAGCGGGACTCAGTGGGACTCAGTCGGTGCATTGTCCCCGCCCTTGTATGCATGACAACCATCAGTATCGACCGGGGGATTGCGGTGGGCATCAGACGGTCGCAGACGGACTCAGTGGGTGGATTTTTTCGCACCCGTCTCCCCCGAATTCGGTGCGTATCGACCCGGTGGGACTCAGTAGATCCACCGACTATGACGGCGGCCTCAGACAGGAGACGCCCAGTTGTAAAATGAATGATAATTAATTTCATGTGAGTTACTCTCAGTCGGTCCTATTTTTGCAAAAGCGCAGCCACCGATCCGCAGCGGCACTTTCGCAAAGCAGATGTGGTGCCTGTAGGAGCCGGTGTCCCTTTATAGCTAAGCCGCAGCGACAATTTCTACCCGAGAAGCGGCATTGCTGCCACGCCAATTAGAAAATATTCACCTAAAGTAGGTCCACATTGAGCCCTTTATTTCTTTGAACGAATTCCAAGTTCTCACCCTCATAACTTGTATCGTGCGATACCCTAAATTTTGTGCGACGAATTTGAAACACGAAGCAAATGAATGACTACTACATATTCCGAAAATGGTTTACATTAGAGAACTTTGAAAAATCACTATCCTTCCATCACAACATTCCTATTACCAGGGTAACAGAATGCTCTTTCCGGTGCTGTTTTATATATCAGGTATTGTACCAACCTAAAAGGTTCAACTGGCTATTGAAATACGAAATGTGCACTAGAAATTAGCATTTTTACCGGCACTTTCAGAGCATTTGTGTCGTTTTTGTACAAGAGGTTTTTACTTTGCCGTTTGTCGATTGCCGTTTGCTGGCCATTTTTGGACAATTTTTGTCGATTTCCGTTTGCCGAGTTTTCAAAATCGTTTGCCGCAGATCCCTGACTGGTAGTCCGCCTAACGACATTGATGTCAAAGAAAATCACTGCTCGTTGTATGTGCCGAAACTCGTAGCTGGACCCAGAGCAAAGCACAGGTAGACAACAAGATTTGGGTGCTGCTTCTCATGTGAGAAGCCCGATTGTGTTAGTTTCAGGACAGAGCAGAAAGTAATACACACGCCCAAAGATATTTTGTCATTTCTAGTCTAGCGTATGGCAAAGGCGCGATTATTTGCGCCTGGTCGTGAGGCTACCGCTGGGTCCCTATCGCGATCGATGATCTTCTGCCGCGGCCTGCCCCAATCGCTAGACTTCTTCTTCTTCTTCTTTAGCGTTTGTCCCTCTTCTTTGTAGGTCTGATCGGGACGTATACCAGCAGCCTTCAGATCGGTGTGCAACGTAGACAGCCACCACTGCTTCGAACGGATGGTTAGGTCCGTGACTTGTTTCCTCAAGTAAAAAAAGAACATTCAAATCTGAACCGGGGCTGGCGCGGGCGATTTCGGTCTTACCGGCGGCTGGCTGGTAATTACCAGCCAGCCTCCAAAGAAATTCAAATCGCCCGCGCCAGCCGTGGCTTAGATTTGAATGTGTTTATTTGAGGGAACAAGCCACGGACCTTACTTTACTTTTCGTCTTCTGCCATGGACTTCTAAATCAAGGGCGATCTTTTGACGAAATCGTCTTTGCCACGCAGATCATGACCATTCCATCTCAATTTTGATTCATGGAGCTATTCAGCAATGGGAGCAACACCAAATGATCGGGACGCGTGATACCGGCGTTCCATCGCAGCGTTCTCGTTTCTATGACTCTCAGACGACGTTCTGCCTCCTTGATCGCTGGCCATTACTTAGTTCCATAAAGTGCAACAGGTCATATTACAGAACATTCACTAGACTAGAACTGTAAAAAAAGCTTTACGTTACCGGGTGCACTGTGAATGCTGCTAGACCTAGCAAAAAATCCAGACAGTCGCGGTACCCATCGAATTTCTGTTGATATCATATCATTCCGAATTCCTCTAGTTGTTTTGTAGCAAGTATCCACAAAACCTCTAGAAGGCTGCGGTATGGACGAGCAACGTCGCGCGCATGCGCCATAGATTGAATTCAGATCGTGGCGCGCAGCGTTGCGCTCCGTGACCAAAGTCGCCACATTCATGCATGCCACCCCAGAAAAGTCAAGAGTTATAGTCGAACTGCAGAAGCCCATCGGAATGGAAATGGATGCACCATGATCAAAATGAATGCTGAAAGGATTCTGTTCAATTGGAGCTCCCATAGCGGACGACTCTGAAGTTGAAGGAGTTTCCGAATACGCGTATATGAAGCCTGTCCGGATGAGACTGTCTGCCCCCGCGGCCAGCGAAGGGCCGCCATGCAGGCGTTTTTCGAACGGCCCTTTCACGGCTGCAAGAGACTGATCGGGATATTAGTACTTACTACTCGCCTATTATTTCCGCTAATAGAATTCCGAGTCCAAAGAAACGTTCGCGACGCCAGCCCGAGGCGCATGCTGACCGCGCGGGCGGAGAGTGTCTTTCGGACTGAACTTAGGTCAACTCACAGTTTCGGGCAACCTACCAAAATTGGAATAAGCAAAAAGAACAAGAGTAGCTTGAACTTCAAATAGCGATCGCTCAATGTAAGCGGATCGAAACTCACAGTTAAACAAAGGTTGGCCCATTGAAGACGACAGAACTGTTAGTAAAGGCATATGACAATCGGGGAATTAATGTGCCTGCTTGGACCTCTGTCTGTCTGCCTCATCTAACTTACGAGGTCACGTGCACACAGTGCGTGACATTCACGATTTTCGTCATGAAAAAGGCTTCGTGGTGGGACCCTAATAGTAAGGGACTCAGGTTTTTGTCCACCGACCATTCAATTTCTCATGAGGCACGCCCCAAATACGCCACGAGGCGGCTTGTGAAGACTCATGGCAACGAAACATGGTTGACTACGAAACGAAATCAACTCACGTTTGCGATTGCCTACAGGGCTATGGAAGGTCGCCTAGGTTAGGTGGGCCTTACCTGGCTCATTTGACATAATCGGCTCGCTTCCTCCCGATGCGTTCAGTCCACATCTTCACGTCGTTAATTGGAACACAATCTTCCCATCTGTCAACATTTTCACTTCCTGCGCTGTCAACAAGTATCGCGCCTTAACTGTCCTTCGATGCTGGATCGCCTACATCCAGGCGGCCGTTTTCAGGAAGGAATTGCAAAGCAAACTTGGAACGTACTGTGCAGGACGACCTGGTGCTTTTAATATGTACTCGAACAGTTAGGCTTGGCTTTCCATTGCCTCTTGGGAAAGCCTTTGAAGATGGTGGCACCTCCCGTGTGTCAGGCGTTGATGTACTGCTTCGATTTCCTTGAGAAGACCTTCTTTACGGCCAATTGGCGGCAAAAAATATTCAAGCAAATGTCTAAAAAACCTCTTCCACGTGCAATAAAATCTTTGTGCGCAAATGCGCACGACACACCCAAGCCAGAATGGGAATCATGGATGGGCGGAACTCCAATTTCTCATGCTTTTGGGCCCTTCGATTTTCAAATTCCGATTTCCGAAAAAAGCATGAAAATGCGGAAGAAATCGGAAATATTGACGAGATTAGAAATTTTTACACGTTTCCTGGCCAAAACCGCAGGGGTTATTTCGGGCGCTGAATTCGAATTCGAAGTCTGTTTTCACTTTTCACAAAGCCAAAATTAACTGTTTTCGCATGTAAATTTTTAGTAAAGAAGGATGAGTGCAAGTTTTTTTGGACAGTCACCAGAGGAGGGTTAAGAATTTCATTGAACGTTTTTCCGATTTCCGATGGTTTTTGGCGTTCCGATTTCCGAATTGAGAAGGTCCTTCCGATTTCCGATTTCCGAAGTTCAGGAAAAAATTACGCTCATCTCTGATGGGGATATACTCACTCCTAACACGCTCGCACCAGACTCTCTCTTCCCACAAGTTTATGTGACATTTAACTGCAGATGAAACTCAACAAGCGTGTCAAAAACATGCGAGAAACAGTCAATGTGTCAAAATTCGAGCATTTCACTGGCAAAACGTTAATCTTTGAAACTTATAAGCGACTCCGACAGAGTTGTGTTGAAAATTCTTGTAAGGGCAAGTGACTAATTCCAGAAAATATTTATACAGTTTTCCATCAATCTATGAATGGAGGACTACGAATTCGAAGACAGTATAGCGTGCAGTTCTCAAAATAACAGTAAGGCAATTCACTAAAAACATTAGACCTGCAAAATAGAAGACCTACTGGCCTTAAATACTTTCAATATGTTCCGCCATGTTCGGCAAATCAAAGTCCAATCACATGAGTAGTGCGCACTTTTTAGACAACTGTTACACTAATTCATGGTCGATGACGTCATGAAAAGTGATCGCGTTTGTCCAGCCACGCGTCCAAGCTATGGAGAGTAGTGTGATATAGAGATGTCTGATCGCGTTCCACGTGAAAGATCCGTGTAGCTTAGGGTTTCCGTGTCCAAGCACAAAAGGCAAGGAGGGCGTGTCTAGACCGAACTTTTTCATTCACCATTAAGAGTGGGACACTTACAGAGACAAAACTGCATTGCTTTGGACAAATGTTGGATAACTAGCTTTAATCGCAATCCGATACGAGGTAAGAATATCATTGAAGGAAAAATTTCAAATATTCTGTTGGCAACTCAGTGAAAATAAAATTTTGATCAGGATTCGATATTGACTGCTCCATGTGTCGGAAATACCGAACTTTAGCCCACTTGCGCCACTGTACTTATTTCCATTTGCATAATGTTGTTTAGTTGTAGTACCCCACGGGTTTTCTGTGAGGTTCAGATTTGGAATTACCGCAGGACAAGGCAAAAGCGCAAAGTATTTCGTCCCTAGCCAAGACATGACAATGGTGTCCTCTGCATACCAGAATATCTTACGACCTCCAGTGCAGAAAAACGGTGCAGGGTGACCTTTCAAGACCACGGTGCCCATGCTACAATTCAAAGAAGCAGCATCGGCCTTTACGCCACACCGGTATGCTGCTTTCACAACAACGGCTCTTCCTTCATCAAAATTCCATGGACTGGCGAAGGCGACTTTCTTCCTCAGGTCGCTCCAGTCGTATCGTTCTAAGCCAGCTCCATTCAAAATGATGAGTTTCCTTGGGAAGAGATGAACTGGAATTCCTTCTCAAATTCTTAAGTGCTTAATTTTAATGGAAACCAAGGAGTACACCTTGTTCGAATTCCTGCTCACATTAAAAGTACAGTCCAACCTCGAAAACGAATTCTAAGATTTCCACACAATTGAGAAGTAGATGCTCTTTCTATAACACCTGCCAAGTGCAAGCTCTCAATTTCTTCGGATACGTGAGATGTAGCAAGAAGCCACTTTGACGTACCCACAGCGAGAAGTCACTTTGCCCTCTCATCATAGACGACGTATAGAGCCCAGAAGTAGCAAAACGAGGGACGGTTATTGATAAATAGCTCCTTTCTTCCCTACATTCCCAGTTTCTCTCTTCTTTCAGGTCCGCTCGAGCTCCTATGGCGCCTATAGCAGTGTATTGGTTGAGAGGTCATCCCGCTCCAACAGGGGCCAGCTAACGGAACAAGAATGTGACTGAGCTTTATTAGCGATGGGAATCATGTGATGGCCGCATGAGCAATACATAGTAACACATAACTCTGGTGCTAAAGTTGCAGTCGTTCCCTACCATAATTACCGTAAAGCTCTATTGCACGCACGTTGGAGTGCAGTTTTTGCGCAGTAATCACCAAGTCGCGAAAGCGCACATACTGCTCTGAGAGAAATTGCCGCTGCGGCTCTGCCATAGTGCCGCCTCGGCGCCTACAGGCACTATCGTGGAGCCGCGGCGTCACTACCGTGGAGCTGTAGCGGCGACACGGTAGTGCCGCCGCGGCTCTGGGGGAGTATCTCATATGAAGTTTTTCTAGAATTTCTGAACAACTAAGGTTGCCTAACTATGTATAAGAACAAAATTACGCACCTGCCGTTGTTACGTCCTCTATCTGATAAAGACAGAGGTTACCCCCGTTTTTGCGTAAAAGGAAATACGGATATTACTTTAGTTTGGTACTTGAACAGGCGACAATTTTGTTTTACCCCACAGGACAGTACATCATACTCCGACTCGATATGACTTTGATACAGATCTGTCTAATTTTGTTTAGCTTCCAGTTTCTAAAACCCACCTAGAGTTGACAGAACGGCGGCTGCGGCCGCTGGAAACTCTTCCGACTAGAAAGCGCGGGGCTGTGAAGCGGGTCGAGACACCGTTGAGGACCGGAATTTGGCCCAGAGAGGCACAGTACTATGGCGGTTGGTCGCGCAGTGAAGGGTCGATAGGATGCGGTGGCATCAGTTCATATTTTGCCACAGCCGAGGACGGTCACTCCTTTTCTCCCATTCATCTTCAGTTTTTTATCATTCCTCATTCGGTTGTCCTACCCTCACTATAAGAGCGCTACTCAATGAGCGGTATTACAGCTGGCTCACGACAAGATTTCTAAATGAGAAGACTACCAGTCGTTCTCATTTTTATCGATTCCTTCGTAGCGATGTGGTGTCAAGCTTGCATTGTAACGAAACAATCGTGTTCATATTCATTTCACATCCTCTTTGATCTTCCTCGTTTATCCTCTCAGTTATGCTGTATACACTTATAGCCACTCCTGGAACAGCCTGGAACACAATATGGGTTTTTCTGCAACGCTCGCTTATACCAGAGTTCGAGTGCTCATCGAATGGTTGAGAGATGGCAAAGGTACGGGGCCCAGGCTGCCCCTAAAGGCAGTGTTCACGATAAAAGTCGTTTTTCTGTTTTTCCGCCTTTCTCAAAAACGGTCCCATGCTGATTTCAATGATGTCCCTAAAATCGTACAAGACCCCCTGGAAGCGGAGTTATGGCACCTCAAAATTCAGCTAGGGAAGCCTTGTGGACGAGTTGTCCGAGGCTTGTAACTCCCTTTTTTTGCAGCCGATGTGTACGAGCTGACCTGAAAAAAGAGAGACGTTGAGAATGAAGGAAAGAAAGGGGCTTTTGATCGGAAACCATCGCTCATCTTACCACGATTTTAGGGAAACTATTATAGGACGTGGGCGGAGTGGCCCAATGGGTTTGCTGGCCCACGAGATTTTCACCCACTTGACGGCCGTTTTTCGTCGCGTTTCCGTTCTTAATCTTCTTAGAGGGACCCAAAGCTTACATTTTTGCCGAAAAAAGTGCAACTTTTTCTTCGTGAACACTGCCTTTCAAAGTAGTGTTCACGACGAAAGCCCTTTTTCTGTTTTCTTGCCTATCTTGAGAACGATCCCATTCTGATCCCAATGATGTCTCTGGAATCATACAAGACCTTCTGGGAACGGAGTTATGGTCCCTCAAAATTTAGCTAGGGAAGCATTGTGGACGAGTTGTCCGAGGCTTGTAACTCCCTTTTTTTGCAGCCGATGTGTGCGAGCTGACCTGAAAAAAGAGAGACGTTGAGAATGAAGGGAAGAATGAGGCTTTTGATCTGAAACCATCGTTCATCTAACCACGAATTCAGTGCAACTGTTATAGGACGTGGGCGGAGTGGCCCAATGGGTTGGCTGGCCCACGAGATTTTCACACATTTGCCGGCCGTTTTTCGTCGCGTTTCCGTTCTTAATCTTCTTAGAGGGACTCAAAGCTTACGTTTTTGCCAAAAAAACGTGCAACTTTTTCTTCGTGAACACTGCCTTTAAAAGTAGTGTTCACGATGAAAGCCCCTTTTCTGTTTTCTTGCCTATCTTGAGAACGATCCCATTCTGATCCCAATGATGTCTCTGGAATCGTACAAGACCTTCTGGGAACGGAGTTATGGTCCCTCAAAAATTGAGCTAGGGAAGGATGGTGAACGAGTTGTCCGAGGCTTGTAACTTTCGTCTTTTGCAACCAATGAATGCGAGCTGATGTGAATAAAGAGAGAAGTGCAGAATGAAGGGAAGAACGTGGCTTTAGATCGCAAACCATCGCTCATCTCACGATCTCGAGGGTTCCATTGTTCACATTTCGGGGCGGAAAGGGGCCGGACTTGCCCAAAGCGGCGGAGTTTGCCCACTTTTCTAAGCCGTTTCACGGCTCCTGGGTAGCTTTTAGTCCCGTTTCGCCAGAGCTGATCTGCTTCCGAGAGCCACGAGAAGTGTCATGGGAAATTCGAGGATGAAGTTTATCGTGAACAGTGCCTTTAAAGGTTCTATCGCTAAGTTCCGTCTACATAATTAATACAGTTTCTGGTTATTGCAGCTACCATCGCCAAAAAAAATTGTGAAGACTTTGTTAGGAATAGGAGGACTACAATAGCGGTGAACACGTTATGGGTTCAAATTAAACGAATTTTGGAACTCCAGTTTTTTTTTATTGTAAGAAAAAAGGAGTACGACGCTTCAAATCCATGGGTCCCACCCAGTTTGCTGATCGCTGTCACCTCTAAACATTCGCATTCCCTTGTCCAGATAGACAACATAGCCATTCACCGAAGTCGGAAGAGGAGTCATGTTCAAACCGGCCCATACTGATGGAAGTAGACTCAATTCGTCTTACACAGATGACTCACTCTTCCCCATATTGCGCTGCAAAGACCAAGACAGACTAATGCACATGTGCAGAAGTATCACTGCTGCAGGGTATGCTTTGATGATATAGGGTTTGACTTTAAATAGTGCTTCTAACCAGTCCCTGTGTACAAGGAAAACCTTGCCCCTCCACAATTTTCGCGATTTTTGTGCTTGACAAGGGAACCACAATATGTCATAGTGACCATTCCAAATGAAATGTACTTTTCTAGAATCATTTTCGGACGGAAATTCCGAGTATGCCCATCGCAGCTGCCTAGACACATTCTAAAAACGTTATGAGCGTTTTTCAAAGCTTCGCGGCAATGTAAGGCCCCATGGAATTTTGAGGATGTTTTTAAATTTTTCTTCGGATTTTGCTACAAATATGTAACATCGGCATGGATCGGGGAGAGACTTCGCGTGCATTATTGAAGGTTGACGCCAACTCGGTGCACCTATGTTATAGCACATGGCACCGAGTTTGCGCCAACTTTCAACAGTGAACGGGAAGTCTCTTCGCGATCCGTGCCGACGTTATGTAGGGATAATCTGGGGTGGTGAACACGAATCTGGGATTCGCTTGTCGAAATTTCGAGGTTCACCGCAGGTTACGGTAGGTAACATGCCATTTAGGTGGCAAAACCTACCTCAATATTTCGATAATCGACAAATGGACATAGAATTCGTATTCAGCACCCCAAATAACCCCCACATATGTAGAAACTTTGAGACAAATCTGAGACTTTGACCAAACTACCGTACACCCAACGTAACCTAAAGTAAGCTGTCAAAAATCGATAAACTGACAGATTCGTGTTGAGCTTTGCAAATAACCCTCAGAGAAATAATTTGAGCATAATCTATAGTGGCACTTCGGGAATCGTTGAAAGTTGCAATTTGCCATCAAATTCTCCCCCGATGGGAATCTGTGAACGAATACAGTCGAAACTTCGGAAAATCGATAAACGAACCTCAGATTCGTGATCAGCCCCCCAAATAATCCCCCCCCCCCCCAGAGCGACTTGCCAGTCAAATCTGGAATATTTCTCTAGAACGCGTCGAGAGCCCTCTAACTGGTATAAATAAACGCCCAACCGAAAATCCGTACAAGTCCAAACGCTGTTAGTCTGCGCAAAGTTTGGAAAATCTTCCTTTACCCAAACTTTGCCTAGGGAGGTGGTTCTGGGCGCTGAACACGATTATGTGGACCGTTTCCGGATTTTCTTGAAAATAATGTGCTTTTTGGAGGGTACAATAGGTAAGAAAATCGGAGAAAAAAATGCCTATAACTTTTTTCAGAGTGGGTCTAGGCAGCTGCGATGGGCATATTAGGACTTCTCGTCCGAAAATGGTTCTACAAAAGTAGATTTCAATTGAAATGGTCACCATGACTTATTGTGGTTACCTTGTCTGAAAAGCGAAAATTGAATTTTTATATAAACTCAGAGTATGCTTGTTTTATCGAGAGGATCGAATAAAACTGCTTCAATCCGAGAATGAAGGTCCGATATAAAGGACTAGAGAAGACCTTAAGTGGCTTGGCTTTTGAGAGCCTACAGCTTTGGAAACTGAATCGCGTGTTTCGATTTTTCCACCAAAGCGAGCTTTAGCGTGGCTTTGAACGTTATCGAGACCACTTTTTGCTTGCTTCCTATTCGAAGTAGAGATCGGTAGGTTGTCTACAGGGGTCAGGAGGGCCCTCTGAAGTAGAAAGTTTGTAACGGTACAGCCACAATTGATGTGTTGCAGCACAATCACAAGTATCGTGCGTTACATTGTTTACTAAAGGCAGTGTTAAAGATTAAAAAGTTGCTTGTTTTAAGGCAATGCGTAAGCTTTGGGTCCCTCTAGGAGAAACTAGAGAACGGAAGTGCGATGGAAAAGGGAAGTGGGTGAAAATCTCGTGGGCCGGCCAACTCATTGGACCACTCTGCCCCCGTCCTAAAACAGTTGTCTTCGTCCGTTTTACCGTAGGAATAGGCACCGAATTTTCAAATATTTTTTATCGCGAAAGGTTCTGACATCCCAGCGTGTAAATCATTTCAGTGACGTCAGGTTCGATGCGTTGTCTGCATTCTCCGAAACACGCAAACAGGCACAGGTAGGTTTTTCAAGGATTTCCTTGAACGGTTTTTATTCGGTATATAAGTGTTCTGTGGGGACTTTACCCTCCTAACCCCTAATTGTAACTTAGCTACTCAAAAACATCGAAAATTTAAATACGGTTCTTTATCGTGCACACTGCCTTTAACAGCCTAATTTTCAATGATATTTTTCTCCAGCGTTGTGCTGCGCGTTTTCGCTAGCTCAGGCAAACCATCGCTCCGAGCGGGTCCGGCTCCTCCCAAGTATGACGTCATCGCCCTGACAGCGGCCGAGGGGCCAACTGGCACCGCGGTCCCTGTCCGGTGCCAGTTCGCCTCTCGGTCGCTCTCCGGTCGCTCTCGGAGCCACAGCTGTGCCATCGCCAGAGATAGAGAGACGCGGGATTGGTTGTTCTTTGAGTGATAATGTGCGAGCCACGTTATCACTCAAAGAACAACCAATCCTGCGGGTATAGAAGGCGGCTCACCTCGTGTAGACGGGTAGTTGGCCTTTCGAGGCCACTCTTGAGAGGTGACCTCGGATCACTCTCAGGATGACAATTTTTGGCGGCCGAGGGGATCCCTCATGGCCCGCGGTGGGGAAGGCTTCCTCATTGCGGACCATGCTGGGATGGTATCCTTGCTGCGGCCTGTGGCAGGATTAACCTCCTGCCTGACCCGCAGGCTGTAACAGGTACCTTATCCTCTTAACAGGCTAAATCCTCTCCAGAAGAGGCGGCAATAAAGAAAAAATAGCAATTAGGAAATTTTCGAAAATCGCCCGAACAAAGACTGCAGTGCCAGTTGGGACCGAAGATCGCTCCGAGCGATACTGTTGTGGCCCGGAGAGCGGCTGCTGTGACCCGAGTAGATGGCTAATTTTCGCTCGGAGCGGAGAGGCAGCGCCGCTCGAGTAGCTCTCCGGTACCACTCGGAGCGATGGTTTGCCTGAGAGTGTAAGCGTATTCAGGGTGTCCAAAAACTGTGCAAGCTGTAAAAACTATTTTTATAACTTTTTTTTTAAATTTTTGACCGTTTCATTGTTCACTTCAAACAAATAACGTGTGAAACAATTTCGCGTTTGAATCTGTCTATATATGTGAGTCAAGAATGACGGGGCATTAGTTGCCTCGAAATTCATAGCGGCGCTCGAGAACCTACTGTGTAGAAAGCTCAGATCAGGGTTCTCAACGAGGCCGTAGTTCACACGTATCTGATAAAGGAACTCCGTTTGGTCGAACAGGCCATACCGAATGAAATGTACTTTTCTAAGATCATTTTGGACGTAAAGTCCGAATATGCTTATCGCAGCTGACTAGACTCACTCCGACAGGAATTATGGGCGTTTTTCAAGGTCTCGCGGCAAGGTAGGGGTACCCCCATGGAATTTTTAGGGTGTTTAAAAAAAATTCGGATTAAGCTCAAAACTTGTTTGTAGGGGTGATCAAGGGTGCTGAACACGAATCTTGAGTCCGTTCGCCAATATACTGTGGTAGGGGGCAAAACCCACCTTAGTAACTTGAAAATCGATAAACGGACTCCAGATTATTGTTTAGCACTCCAAATAACCCATAGAGGCACATTTTGAGCCAATTTCTATCGTAGCATTTCGAAAATCGTCAAAAGTCATATTTTGCCCTCAGATTTTATCCCGATTAGAGGCTTAGAACGAATTTAGTCAAAAATTTTGGAACATCGGCAGATTAACCCCAGACTCGTGATCAGTGCCTCAGAGAACCGACCTAGGAGGATTTCAGGTCAAATCTGGAACTTTTTCCTAATACGCTTCCAGAGTCTTCTAATTGGTATAAATTTGGTAAAATTGGTGACAAACGTCCAACCGAAAATCCGTAAAAGTCTAAAACGCTGTCAGTCTGAGCAAAGTTCGGAAAATGTACGTTCACCCAAACTTTGCTCAGAGTGGAGGTTCTGGGAGCTGAACACAATTATGAGGTCCGTTTCCGAATATTCCGAAGACTACGGCTCGTAGTAAACCCGCCATTCAGTCAGATCATTTTAGTCGGTGATAGGAGGAGCTAGAAATGATTCAGACAGGGCTCAGACGAGTCCGTATTCGTATCTAGCGGTAGATTGCATTCAAGCGGTCGGTCTCGCGATTCCATTTTGATGAGGACTTGATGAAACCTGTGATGATAAGAGTAGCCAGCCCTTATTCTCTACGTGGCCATGCACTACTCGGCCAAATTCATGCTCCTTTTCTCAATAAATGAAATGCTGGGGTCATATTCGCCAATAACCCGCCGGGTACCCGCCGGGTAGTCGAAGGGTAAATGAGGTGAAATTTCAGTACAAAACGCGCGCTCCACGGCCACCTCTCGCCTCCCTTGGCTTCCCTCGCGACCGCCGGAATTTTTCGAACAGCATAGCTGAAAAATGGCCGCTTCGCGGTGGAATCTTTATCTTTTTGCAGTGATATCAATACGTAACACAGTTTGCATTTCCATCTTACATGGTGTAAGATGGGTTGATCTGCTCCTCTGCCGCGCGCGGTATCATCCCTTCCGCTTCCCTTCGAGTACCCTCGGCGGGTTGTTGGCGAATACGACCCCTGATTGTTTCACGGAAGCTGATTTTGATATTGATAGGAATCGATACATTGATAGGCCGACATCTCTGCTGAATGAATTGAGTTGCTGCGTAGCAACTTAAAGGCAGTGTTCACGGTAAATCTCGTTTTTGATTTTTCAGTATGAAACACTACGCTGCCAGATGCTGGGGATGGTCGAATAAAGCAGCGAAAACTGGCCAGGAATCGCCAAAAACGGGTGCAAAATGGCCAGCTTGGAAAGCCAATCCGCCCAAGAGCAGATTGCCAAAGACAGCCGCTCCACCCATTTTGCTCAATATCAGAAAAATCAATGCCACTTCCACGGACGGCTGGCTGCACTCACCATCCTCTTCCTTCCTAGCCTCTTGCACTTCGTTCCCTCTGTTTTTTTCAGTTGCTCTCGAGGGTTTTCATGATTGTATACCGCTTGATTCACTGAAATTTGACTTCGCCTGGAACTCGTCCCCGCTGAAAATCGTTGCATTAATCACAACCTCAATTTTGCGCAATTACGGGCATTTTTCTTCGCTTTTTTCTTCGTTTCTGGTATGGACAGGCCTTCAGTCACCTAATTTCAATGGAAACTCGAGGACCGTTTTTATCGTGAACACTGCCTTTAAAAAAGTCACGAGTGCACTTCTGAACTGGCAAGCTGTTTCTCTACTCTCTTGCCAAAATGTCAGTCCCAGCTGACTGTGTCTACTCACAAGGGAACTATACAAAGCGTAGGTCGGATCTGCCAAAACGACTAGTGTCGTTAGTATCTCTTGTGGCTCAATAGTGAAATTGCGCAGTATCTCGCCCCGAGCCGCAGGTTCCAAGAAGTTACAATCTTAAAAAGCTCATTTTTTGAGCTTTTTGTACCTTCCAAAAAGCGCGTTAGTCTTCGGAAAATCCGGAAACGGACCTCATAAATGTGTTCAGCGTCACAAACTACCCACCTGAGCAAAGTTTGAGTGAAGGCACATTTTCCGTACTTTGTCCAGACTAATAGCGTTTTGGACTACGGATTTTCGGTTGGGCGCTTATTTCTACGAATTGAGGGCTCCGGAAGCGTTTTAGAAAAATGTTCCACATTTGACTTAAAATTCTCGCAGGGAGGTTTTTTGGGGCGCTGATCACGATTCTGAGATTCATTAGTCGATTTTCCAATGTTTTCAGCTAATTTCGTTTGAAGCTTCCCAACCGGGGAAAATTTCGAGGTCAAAGCGCCACTTTCGAGATTTCCGGTTTTCTACGATAGATATGTCTCAAAATCATTCTCTGAGGGTCATTTGGAGTGCTAAACACGAATCTGGAGTCCGTTTATCGATCTTTTGCAGATTACGGTAGATTACGGTGGGTATACAGTAGTTTGGTAAAAATCTCAGATTTTACTCAAAATTTGTATACGTGGGTTATTCGGGGTGGAGAATACGAATTTAACGTCCGTTTGTCGATTTTCAAAATACTAAGATGGGTTTTGACCCCTAAATGACATGTTACCTACCGTAACCTACAGCAAACCTCAAAATTTCGACAAATGGACTCCAGATTCGTATTCTCCACCCCAGATTACCCCTACGTACAACTTTTGAGCTAAATCCGAGAAAATTTTTTGAAACTCCAACAAAAATGCCTGATGGGCCTGATGTGCCTTTTCGCCTGGCTTAAAAAATGCTCATAACCTTTTTGAGCCTGCGGCTCGCGGCGGGATACTGCGCATTTTTACTATTGAGCCAAAAGAGATACTAACCATACTAGTCGTTTTCGCAGATCCGACCTACGCTTTTTATACTTCCCTTGTCAGTCAGATCTGACTGACTGCTTTCAGCCTATCTTGTTTGTGGTTAACTTCTTTTACTTAGCCTAGGTCGCTATTGCACAACACACACTTCGGAAATATGTGCGGTTCGTCGTAATTCTTTTCAGAACATGGATTCAGATAGGCTGAACTGAATTTCTCGCCGGCTCTACTACGGGCCTAAGTCGCGTTTTGGAAGGTAAAAGAAGCACGAAAAAGAGCGTTTCAAGCTTGCAACTTCTTAGAACCTGCAGCTCGGGGCGGGATACTGCGCGGTTCTACCATGGAGGCCTCAAAGATACCAACAACACAAGCCGTTTTAACAGATGCGTTTACCGCCATAAGCACTTCCCTTGTGAGTGAAGTGTTCATGGCGGTAAGACCACAATGAAGAACAGCAGCTGAGGCGACGAATGGAGGACGACGGCAACACGTGCTCCTCAGGGCAGCAAGTTGTCCCTTTCTGCTGGCCTCACTACTCTCCTCAGGGTGAAAGCCTATTGTGCTACTGTACCAATCCACGATAAGCGCGAGTAATTGATGAGTGTATTTAGTTTGAAAGAATTCGGTCTCAACAAGTGGAACACCATTAATCAATAAAACTTTATTTATCAAAGCAATCGGATAATCAAGTGTACACACGCAAGGCACATTTGGTGAGGCGCTCAGAAAAGGCATTACTTAATCAATAAGTCAATAGATCGACGTTTAAAACACACAATAAAGCGCACACTCGAATCGATTTTTGCTAACATTACACTTTAAATCAGTATCAGTTGGAGAAAAGAGAGAGAAGAATTATCGATTCGAATGCGCTATTCTTAAACCGATCAATAAACGGTAGTAATTTTCTCCTAACGTGGAACTGTACACCTATCACAGTTTTGCTGACGCAGCAAAGCGGGGAGCTCTCCGCTTAGTGAGACTTGCTGGACCGCTTTCTAACTAATAAACAAAAGCGGGACAACAGAAGTCACACACAAGCGGCTCACACCCACGAGAAAAATTACAGAATTAATATTAAAACACACTTATTAATATTAATCTTCTCTTTAAATATACACATTTGGCTGAGGCGAACATTGGCCGGCGGCACATAGAACTATACTCTATATGAGGAAAAGAAAAGTGAAGAAAAGACCCATTTAGAGCGGAATCAAATGTGTTTTTGGTGTTTTTCGAGGTTTTTTGGTTAATCAACTCGGCATACATACTGGCCGAGCACCCAATCGAGCCGCAGTCAGTCAGTCGACGTAGGTTCTGAAAAGAGATGGAATATTTGGGAATTTTCCGACCACTCTGTAAACAACATAGGTATTTCATCCTCCTGGTCTTGCCGTACCTAGGCATTCAACGCGCATTCTCTACTCCTGCTTTGCCTTAAAGGCACAGGACACCCAGAAAATTAATTTTCAGATTTCATGCTCATCCTGGAGAGAGTCACACGCTGATCGCAGTGATATCTCTGAAATCGTCCAAAACCGCCTTTGAACAGAGTTATGGCTCTTCAAAGATGCCTAGATTTTGAGGGTGGAAAAATCGTGGACGAGTTGTCTCTGGCCTGTATTTGTCTTCATTCACAATCTTTGCGTGAGAGAAAGCCAGATAAGGAGACAGTCCGGTAATGGACTGAAGAACAACGACTTGTTGGAATTCATCCATCCATCGAGCCGCTATCGAGTTCGAAAATCTGTTAGGGTCGGGCCTGTGGTGGTGAGCGAAGGCCGGGCCTGGTGGTCGCTTATATCTCGCTTATTCGGAGTAAATGAGATCTGGCATTTGGCACGTGTTATACAGGAGGGGTCTTCTACAAATATACATGAAAATCTCAAAATTCATATCTGAGGGTGTACTGTGCCTTTAAAGGCACAGTACACCCTCAGATATGAATTTTGAGATTTTCATGTAATTGTGTAGAAGACCACTTCTGTATAACACGTGCCTAATGCCAGATCTCATTTCCTCCAAATAAGCGAGATATAAGCGACCACCAAAGGCCCGACCCCCTTCGCTCACCACCACAGGCCCGACCCCTAACAGACTTTCGGACTCGATAGCGGCTCGATGGCTGGATGGATTCCAACAAGTCGTCGTTCTTCAGCCCATTACCGCACTGTCTCCTTATCCTGGCTTTCTCTCACGCAACGGTAGCGAATGAAGAGAAATACAGGCCTGAGACAACTCGTCCACCAATTTTTGACCCTCAAAATCAAGGCATCTTTGAAGAGCCATAACTCTGTAAAAAAGGGGTCTTAGACGATTTCAGAGATACCACAGTGATCAGCGTGCGACTTTCTCCAAGATGAGCACAAAATCTAAAAATAAATTTTCTGGGTGTCCTGTGCCTTTAACCTGTATCTCTATTGTCCCTCGAAATATGGTCTATGTTTTCTATTCTCTACACGTTCCCCTTTCCAGAATTCCGATCCTTCTCTATACCACCCACGCTTAGGACTCCCATTACCGACCCAGAGTTTCAAACTCTTTCCGCCGGCAGCTAGACCCTGAAATTTGGAACTTCCTCCGGCTTACTTAACGCCTAAGGTATACTGCGTCGCACAAGTCCGTGATTGGTTCAAAAACAAGCATGATCAATTGCAGACCTGTTGCTCATGGCCGCGACAAGCTTGCGACATAATATACTCTGTTTATCTTGAATTGCACAAAACACGGTCCGCCAATAGTCCTCTAATTGGCCCGCTAGTACCGTACTGTACGTCCACGACGCGTTCTCGGCAGACCCAGGTGGCAGGGTGGGGGCCGAGTGACGGCATTGACGAATCGATTGCTCTGCACACCGGGTGCACACCCGGGTCTGCCGAGAATGCGTCGTCGACGTACACTACGGTACTAGCGGGCCAATTAGAGGACTATTGGCGGACCGTGTTTTGTGCAATTCAAGATAAACAGAGTATATAACATAGACGTATTCCTCTGGCTCTACCTAACTTGCCTAACAAGTTTTTGTCAGCGCATTCCCTGATTTTAGCTTTTGATTCTCCATTTTCATCTTCCTGCCTTAGTTCTTATAAAACCTCCAACCCAATGTTCGCGCTCCCCGATACCCCAGCCAAAGCTTCGGACTTTTCCTTCGTTTACAGTCCCACGTTTTCCACACTAACGCCCAAACCACGTTTTATAGTTCCTACCTTTCCTTTCGCCGAAATTTCAGAGACAACCCCTTCCCTCTTTTCGACGTTGGTCAGATCCCAATGTTCCCAAAGGCATCATAGTCAAGTGCCAAATTTACGTTTCCTAAGCCTTGAGAAGAGCGTAGGCACAAAATCACTATTTTTACGTAACATATCAACCAGGTGTTTATGGTTTAGGTCCTACAGCAACACTTCTCTCTTCTTCCCTACCGCATTTGTCCAGAATAAGGTGACAGAAAGTGAGAATTGCACTGTGCAGTGGCACACTCCTTGGGACCTCGCTGATGTGCCTGATTTCAATCATTAGAATCCAGAAAGTTGTTGCCCCTTTGAGTCTAATTGGAGCTACTTCAGTCACATTGCGGCCGCGTAACCATTTGGTAAGCTATGTCTGGGCCCTACAGGAAGCTTTCACGATAGATTTTTTTACAGAATCTCACCGATTTGGGGTGACCCAATGATTGAGTTGCGGATCCTTGTTCTCATCAGCGCACTCGCACTCGTCCTCGCTACAGAATGGATGAGCGTAACCACAGTCAAGCGCCGTCGAGCGACAGTTCGGGTAGAACCTTAAACATCTTTGGGTCAGACTCTGGTAAAGGATTCGAAAAACTACGTAACGAGAAGGCGCATCATACTTAACATTGGCATGGATCCAAACGAGACCTTGTGTTTCCCCATTGGAGGATGGCGCAAACTCGGTGCACCTATGGTTACCGTATTTGACTTAGTCTGACGCATGCACCAGGCGGTTGGCCGTGCGGTGTTGCCGGCATCACTTCCCAACGGGGTTTCTATTCGCGCGCGGCGATCTATCGTCACAGCCCCGTCCATTCTAAATTCCTGACTAAATTTATTACGTGAACTCTATGTTAAAGCATATGGCACCGAGTTTGCGCCAACCTTCAGTAGTGTGCGCAAAGTCTCATTAGGATGACGAAATGCATATTAACATGTGCCACGATGTACACGCCGCGATCGTGTGACAGGTTCTTCAGGTAAACAACTACTGGGGTGGAATTCACGAAATGCTAACCACCGTTTAGCCATGGTTTGAGGCCGATCAATTCGCACTTGATGTGCATAACCATGATTACGCTAGTCATGGTTAAAATGTGGCCAACGCTTTGTGAATACCACCCCTGAACAAAAGTAACTCACAAGCACATTTTGTAGGGATGCCACAGTGGACAGTTGTTATTGACGCGATGATGGCGATCTTCCCACTGCGGACATTGTGGTGCAGGTTTTCGGAACTTCTCACGCTGTTCTGAAACGGTTAGTTTATAACCAGTACAGCTAAACAAGCCAAGTAAAAGGTTACTCTAATTAGTCACTCTCTAAGCTCTAACCTAGGTACAGACTATAAAACGGCGAAATTCACATGGTTCCTACGCGTTCTGGTGCGGAGCGGAGGTTAGGGACAATGAGAGAGCGGAGGGTAGACGGAGGCCCAGGCGTCGCGCGCGCCGCTCGCGCCTCGAATGACGTGAATTACGACGTTTTATAAAAGGTATTTCTCTTCATGGAAGCGCAGGATCTAAGTTTGCAGAGCCGTCTCCCGGTTTCGCGAAAAACAAAAAAAATAATGCGCCTGCTTCACTAGTGATCGGCTCGAATCGATACGTCGTCTCAATCATCGATCTGCCGTGACCGCCTCCGGTCGCTCTATCGCTTTCGTAATTCAGTGGTGTCAACGATATGCTAGGTCTTATCCTGCTCTATTATATTTTATCGATGTCCTAGAATAAAAGGCAGCAGACACGCTCGGAAAAGTTGTTGAGGTAATTACGCTATTGGGGCCGTATGTTCCTTAGTATACTCTGTTTATCTTGAATTGCACAAAACACGGTCCGCCAATAGTCCTCTAATTGGCCCGCTAGTACCGTAGTGTACGTCCACGACGAGTTCTCGGCAAACCCGGGTGTGCACCCGGTGTGCAGAGCAATCGATTCGTCAATGCCGTCACTCGGCCACCCACCCTGCCACCCGGGTCTGCCGAGAACGCGTCGTGGACGTACACTACGGTACTAGCGGGCCAATTAGAGGACTATTGGCGGACCGTGTTTTGTGCAATTCAAGATAAACAGAGTATAGAATGCTCGCGTCGTTGGAAGCGTCAAAAAATAGTCAAAACTACTAAATTTGAGCAATGCAGGTCGAAAAAGTTCGTCAACCCCGCCCCCAAATACAAACTCGTCCAGATTGATGCTTCGAATATGGCCAGTCTGGCTGGTTTTTGATGCTTACAATGAGGTGAGCGTTCTAGTACAGGCTGGTAAAGGCTATCGACTTCGCCATCTCAACCGTTTTGTCGCTATAATTCACTGCTTCAGCCGCGCGCAGTGAAACTCGTCCATATTTACCCGATAACAAAAGCAACCGTTATTCCTCTATCTGCTTATAGTCTACAGCAATGGAAGTAGGACCTGGTGAGGTTGCGGACTCTTCCTAACATACTGTAGTCTGATTGTGTTATCACTCATTTTTTCGAAATAACTTAGATTGGTCGGTGAGTTTTTGTTTCCACTCTCACATACTCACCTGTTTTCATTGCTTCCACAGATGTAGTCATATCGGTGAAAACAGACTCACAGATCTATTACAGCTGCTTCGAAAAAGTGAGTGATAGCACTTGCAAACTACCGCATGTTAGGACAAGTCCGCAATCTCACCAGGTCCTACTTCCATTGCTGTAGACTATACAGCTTTCATTGTTTTTTTCGCTAGTTTCACATACTACCTGCTACAAATCTTCGATTTATACCATAAACTCGATACCATTTTTGGGCGTGTCTGCTGCCTTTGAACCTTGTCTCCGACCGCAATCGTCCCTGGATCAGAGCCGCATGGATATTCTGCCGGGCGGTTCCCGGGACTATGACGGTCAAATCGTGAGGTGGATGCTGTTCGGCCCGCCGTTCGCCCTCAGTCTGACCGGCGTTACTGCTTGAGCTGTGCTGATCTGTCGTGTTTCCTCTGATATGCAATTACAATGCAATAATAAGAATAAAACACAGTTCGCGTGGACAGCGATCAGTACGGTAGAAGATTACTACAGCAGCGTTAGATTGAGGTTTAGTTGGAATTATTGGCAATGCGCCTTTATTTTGAGGCTGAGACCATAAGAAAGACCACCAATCCAAAATTCTGTTACTGACCAGAGTCTCTAGGTTCACGCCCTTTGTACTGATTCGGACTGTTGTTCGCCGGTGTCGAGAAAGGATTCCGCCCACTGCCGCGACCTGGTTTCCATCCACACTGGAAAAGTAACGTAAGACATTCAAGTTGTATAAGTAGAGTTCATCTACGCAATCGGGTCCAGTCCGCAAAGTGTACGGGACAGGGACTCTACACAACGAGGGAGGAGTTGTCCCATCTTTCGCGGCTCTAATTCTACTCGGGACCACTTCGCTCTCGTTGAGTGGCGTGACGTATTCAACTGCAAAACGGGACAACTCCTCCCTCGGTGTGTAGGCAGCCCCTGTCCCAAGGTGTACGCTGATTGCGAAAGCGTGTTGCGGCGCGGTTTCGAGGATCCTCAGATAGGAATGTGGGATCACACAAGCGGTTTCGGCCTTTCTTCGCCGCGACGAAAAAAAGGCCAAAACCGCCCGTGTGATACGACATCCCTGTCTGATGATCCTCGAAACTGCGCCGCAACACGCTTTTGCAATCAGCGTGCCCTTTGCGGACTGAACGCGACTGCATAGATGAAGTGTAGTAAGGACGGAACAGATAGGCGCAGCTCTTTGCGAGAATGGGATCTTGACAGGCACTAGTTTCAGTAGCCTGCCATGACGTCACTCTCATTTGAGAGCGGTAGAATTTTCGGATCAGTGTTTCTCAATGAAAAAAAAACTGACCTCCTGAACATCGATCGTCTCATCCTCCTTCCTTAGCTTTCCCCCGTAGCCATCGTCGACGGCGTCTTTCCACATTTCCCGTGTCGCGTACGGGGCGCGACGCTTGTCATCATGACCCTTCTGGAACGGATTGTGCTGGAAAGGATTTCGACGCTCCGTCTGACTGAACGGATTCTTCTGCTCGCGTGTTGTCTCAGGTCCGCCGACAACCATCTCCTGCGTTGCATCCTGACCGCATTTCGCACAGAAACGCGGCGGTTCCATCAGCTGTGCGTACGGCGGCGGCGCGTAGGATACCGGCACGAACTGGTTCTGCGGCAGAAAACCGGGCAGCATCTGAAATGAGGAACACTTCAGATGTGAGCGAGAGTTCAAACTCATGCGCATGTGTTCTCAATTTCACTCTGAGTCATACTGAGACGTAGATATCGTCGAAAAGTGTACTCTGTTTATCTCGAATTGCACAAAGCACGGTCCGCCACCGGTCCTCTATGCACTGTAGTGCACGTCCATGGACGCGTTCTCTGCCGACCTCGGTGAGCATGCGAAATAAAACGCCAGCGCCCCCACCGTTCAACCATCCACCCTGCCACTGCACCGTCGCGGCACTGGCGTATTGATTTGCATACCCACCGGGGTCGACCGAGAACGCGTCCTTTGATGTGCATTACGGTACATAGAGAGCCGGTGGCGGACCGTGTTTTGTGCAATTTGAGATAGACATAGGATACCGGTTCTTCCACTACTGTATGACTTCCTTCGAGGTCACGATAGATCTTCCGAGAGCCGATCGTATACATTCACCACCTTTTGGAGCCACTCACCTGAGGTGCGTAGATGTTCTGCGATCCACCGTCATCCATGCTATCCACCGACGGGTAGAGATTCTGACTCGAGTTACTGAAAAGTGCAACAATTAGATGTAGATTTGGATAGATTTTTCGAATGTTTCTTTTCTTCCATCCCTTCACTCTACTCCTCGATAGCTCTACGAGGTCAGGGAATCGAATCATCGGTCAGACGAAAACATGAAAAACCTCTCGTATCGCCGCCGCGCGATCATCGAGATGAGCTGCTGGACCGAAAACTCTGCAGGCGGCGTCAGATAGAAATCACCGCGCGTCGCTCTTTGACCGCGATTAATCGCCTAGCGATGAGTGACAGATAGTAAATGGCGCCGCCGCCACGACCACGTAGCGGTGGAATAATTACGATCTTCTTAACGAAGTCCTAGAGAAGTGTGACACTTCAATGGGGTCTTGCACACCTTGGCTGATTCTGGCGATAGATTACGAGTTGGTCGATTTTCAAAAACCTGGGGCAGGGTAATGGCCTATCGGCCCAGTACACGGAAACGGAGGAGCCGTGGACCAGTTGGCCTGCGCTCACACCGTCGCTATACAGCGTACAGTTAAAGCCCTTGAAGAGATAAACAACGTAATCCTTGCGGATTTTTGTCGCTACGCACGTCGCTTCCAAATAGTATGTAGAACTCGTCTGCAGCCCCTCTTTTTTCGTGTACTGGGTCCACGGGAAAAGATTTGAACTTCCCAGGACGCGCTCTTCCCGCTGCTCTCTTCGCTCACCATTTCCACAGTTTGAGCACAAACTTTGTGCCCAATTTTTTGGAAGACTTCTACAGCTGCAATCATTTCCGAGGTGATGGCTTAGCTGCGGATAACGCGGGCGGTCGCGTCGCGACTCGCACTGTATGAATTTCACATGAATATATGCACGTCATCTAACGTCCTCATAGAAAACTACTTGAAGCCCGCCGCAACGCTACCGCTCACGCTGTTCGCAATTAGGTCATCACCTCTTGCATGTATGGGTCGCTAACGAAGCGGTCATGTCGAGTGCTTCTAGAAGCTGCGTAGACACGCACGCGTCCGACGGAAAAGTCAGTATGACTTCAACAGACCGAATGAAACAACATAGAGAGAAAGTATAGAAGCCTTATGTTGTGTTATACCCTAGTCACTGAAGGGGAATATATCCTGTGTTTGGAAGCGAAATTTGATTCTGTTAATCGCGTGCGTCCGCGCGCGTATGCTGCGTCTCCTTATCACCCATACTTTCTCGCTGTCTCTCCCTTCGTGCGCAAAGGCACAGAGTGACTTTGGCTCCAGAATGGAGATTAACTCTTAGAATAACACTCAAAGGAGCATCGGAGGTGCGCTATACCTTGTTTTAGGACACGCCGCCCAAGCACACGCGCCTCCGACGGGAACTCTGTAGGTCAAGAATTTCTTCACAAAGTTGTGGCATTCCCAGCTAGCATTACATGAATATGTATTTTTGAGTATGGAAGTCGCGCATTGTGAGACGTTGAGCAAGCGCGCACGACGCTTCTGACAAAAAATGTCAATGGGTAAGAGCTGGGTAATACTCAGTAACAACCTAGGAGCCTACGATCTGGTGGCCAGTTCCCTGACAATTTTACACAGAAAAAAGGCATTCTATGTAGAGCAAACGCGGCGCACACACGCACGCACCCATCGGGGAATATCATTGAATTTTAGACTATAAAAATCAGTCAAATCTTCGAACCAACCTGCTACGCAGCGATTCCGTAGTGCCAACCATGTTGCCGCTGACGAACTTCTCCGAGCCACCGGTGGCGGTATTTTCTGACGCTGGCGTGACGCCATTGGACGAGTCGTGGGCGCGTGGCGGCGCCGGCGCCATCGCGCCCGACAGGCGCGAAAGCAACCGCGTCAAACTGAAATCGCAACTGCACTTGAATAATACGAAATGCCACTTGCCAAGTGAAAATAAGCGATTGAAAAAAAATGTGTGGAAATACTTCGGGTTGTGGTCTGAGTACACGAAAAAAGGGGAGCAGAGGACCAGTCAGGCGCCCAGACGCGACGCGCGCGGGGGCAATTCGCTTCAGAAACTTAAGGAAAACGGGCGCTAGCGACAGCCTGAAATTCGCCTCTAGGCAGCTAATTCGTCCGCTGCTTCTCCTTTTTCGGGTACTCTTTCGGATTAGACGACCCACTCTGGTAAGAAAGGGTTTCTAATGCAGCTACAGGATCATTTTGTCATGTTTTTGCTTCTAAACATGTAGAAGCAGAGAGCAACATATCAAATTTGTGCAAAGAACATATAAAAAACACCACGAAAACCAAAAACTTTTAGGTGGGTCGTCTATTCCGAAAGAGTACCGGGCCTCTAGGCAGCTAATTCGTCCGCTGCTTCTCCTTTTTCAAGTACTGGGACCGGAATCCAAAAAGTTCTTGGGTAAGAGAATGACAACACCAGTCTGCCCGCCACAGGACGCGATGGTAATGACAGTGTTCGCCCCGGCGGGTGGCGCGGCCAGTGTCAAGTTCGTCATAGGAGAAAAACCGAAATGGGGTCGAGTTCGATGTGGAATAGGTCGGTGGAGAAGTGGAGAGAAAGAGTTGTAGGCCGAGAAAGCAATTACCCAGGGCGAAGAAGTGGAACGAGAAAATCATCTGTGAAGGAGCGACTCTTCACATTTGACTTCTACAACAAGCTTTCAACTGATCCACTATTGCCAAAACCACTGGAGATTCTCGGAAATATAAAGATTGTAACTCCCAGCAACCATTAAAGTGACGGAAATCCTATCGAAAATCGCAAAAAACCACCATCTCTTAATGTAGTTTGAGGCCGTTACATACTTCTCCGCGGCGGCAGACGCCTCGAGTGAAGAATGGAGGCATCTGCATTCCCTGCACGCTGTGTCTAGCTGGCGCAGAAGTGAAATTACGACTTTTTTCACAGTTTCTCGACGCATATGAATTCGGAGCCGTTTTTTATTGCCGGTTCTTATTTTAGCTTTTTTTCATGGAATTTTGAATTTTCTTCTTATGTTTCATCATAATATTATTTCTACTGTCTTCCATAGTTTTGCATTTGCTAGCAAAAATCGGAGTAGAGGCACTGCGGGATGAACCCGCTATGGAACTTCTTCAAAAAAAATACCGCAATGTCCCAAAATTTCTCAGAAGTCCTCTCCAAAAACCTCAAGGAATAATCAATACCGTACAAACAATGAACAGAGGAGAGAAACTTCCAGATGAACAGTTTTAAAATCCCTCTTCACACAATTATTGGAAATTTACAAAAATTATCATGGAAGAATTCTTGAAAACTTCTAAAACCTTTAGAGTGTTGTCTCAGCCGAACAATAAATAAAATATTCAACATATCGTTGAAAATCCTATTGAAAGTTATCAAAAGCCTACGAAAAACCCAAACTCTCCCCGAAAAACCTCATAAATTATTCCATACCGCCATGATCTTTGAAAAAATTAGAGAATTTTTCTAGTGTCATCAAAAGCATTCGAAATTATACATTTTTCACTAGAAAGTATTTAAAATCATCTGTAATTGAAGGAATAGGGGGGAATCGATCACAGAATCATTTGAAGGCTCTAAAAATTCATTTAAAAAAATTTGTATCAAGAAACGCAAAATAAATAGGAAAATATATTATTCTGATTTTTTTCGCAGAAAATTGCTGAGAAGGAGAATTCTCTGTAAAAAAAATCAAACATATTATCAGATCTCTCAAAAACTTTTTTTCAGAATTTCTCACGAAACCAAAATGAGTATCTCGAGGTTACATGATATTCCATAATGTCACCTTCAAAAGTTTAAAAGATAGCGGAAAATTCCAAAACCATCTGCATATTGAAATCTCGAAAAAAAACTATTTTCATCGCTTCACATCCTATCAGAATCGGGTAAAATCCTATAAAATTCTGGAAGGGTTGAATCTCTCGAACATCGCTTTATAATATCTCTATAAAAATCTCATAAAAACTTCAATAATCCATTGAGAACCCACAAAACTAACTTCTGAGAATCTCAGGGAATCGCCACCGCACCAAATCTTACAAAAAAAATCTTACGCATTTCAAAAGAAATTGTGAAAAAACTCTCAAACATTTGCCACGATTATCGAAAATTCAAAAAAAAATTTGCTACGGTTACGGGTGTTTATGAAAAATTCTAAAAACTCTTCATAGGAATTAGGTTAAGAAGAGTCGATTTCGGTAGATCAAATACGCGCAAGCTTTTGAGCTCTGGAGTCGCTCTTATGCCAACTTTACTGTGCTTCTCTGGGCCAAATTCCGGTCCGCAATTGCGTCTCGACACGCTTTGCAGCCGCACGCGCTCGAGTCAGTCGAGTTTCCAGCGTCGAAGACGAATCGATATGGCTTTTTTACACAGTTTTCTACAATTTTGTTTAGTTTCCAGTTTCTAAAACCCACATAGAATCAACAGAGCGGCGGCTGCAGCGCTGGAAAGTCGTCCGACTCGAGAGCGCGCGGTCGCAAAACGTGTCGAGACGCAATTGCGGACCGGAATTCGGCCCAGAGAAGCACCGTACATTACACCGCAGCGGCAAACGAAGTGCGCAAAAAGCGTGGATCTCAGCAGGTGGCAAGCGGCACGAGACTATATACTGTAATGGGAAATTCGAGCGCAGCGTTTGCTGCTGCGGCCAAGTATAAATCGCCGACTTCAGAGTACGAAAAGTTCATTGAACTCGATTTCTTTGGATTATTCCAGGCGTAGTGGAAATTCAAGTGCTGGTTAGGAAAATTTGAAAAAAAAATTAGAAAATTAGTTAGAAAAATTGAACAGAACGAAACTTCAAAAACGTCTGGAAGACTTCCCGAGCGCACATCATCGACTATACGGAGATGACTCACTGAGAAACAATCTATCACATCATCGTTTTTGTATGGATTTTTCCCGGGCGCACAATTCTCAAGGAAAATCAACATTCGTCTGCAGCCCATTGGAGAGAAATTTCAGGACGTGAATTTTCAAAACTTCAAAAACACTGATATGAGAAGAATGCTGACAAGAATCAGTCACTTGCCTTATCAGTAAAAGTGGCCTTATCTGGAAACTTCCTGGAACAAAGAAGGCGCATCACAAACTCGAAGTTACAAGGTTGACATTGTACGCACAGACATTGAGATAGTGTTGACTAACTCATTCTAGGATTTTTTTAAGAAGCCACGTTCACTTCATTGGAAGGCGTATGAATGAAGTTAGTTAGCGTTATCAGCAAATTGAACAGTATTCAGAAAGGACGTTTATACGTACATGAATGCTACCCGATTTCCGAACCCCAATATGTATGTGTCTTTGTGCAGAATTGGGCAAAATAAGATTTCCCTAAGAGAAATTGACGCTGGTTCAGTATTCCTACGTCTTGCCGCGTCGAACTTAGGAGCAATTTCTCTTTTATATGACACAAAAAGAAAAAATGGTGAAATTGTGCCAACCCGAAGTCTCACGCGCACTTGTTGATTTCTTCTATAATCAATCGACAACTTCTTTGAAAATCACCTTCATTGGCAATAAAAATTTCGGTGTATAAAACCTTCTCAGAAATTTCTGAACAAGTTACCTGAGACTCTAACGCAAGTTGCATGATGGCTTCACGCAACTTATTTTAAGTTCACAAGTAACCTGAAACGATGCTACGTGTAACTTGACCAGATTTTAGATTAAAGTAACATGTAACTTGCTCTAATAATACACAACATTGCCGGTAACTTACCCAGTCGTTACATGTTACTTGACACCCACACACGACACGGCCGTCACCGACACGCGGCGCGGTCAGTCCACCGACACGCGGCATGCTCGCCGAGCATGCCTGGGGGTGCCAGCGGCTAGGCGGGGCCTCCGGCCGGTATGCGGGCCGAAGAATTGTCACACTTGGGTAACTGAACTGACGACGTAAGTTACCTGTAACTTAAAGTTATGAAAATAAGTCGCAGGTAACATTTATAGAAACATTAATTCGAATGTAAATTTGTCAGAAATTCCTGAGTTTATCAAGCCAAGCTAGTCGTAAAGCCAATTAGTGCGGTCCTCTAGGAGATCCCAATTCTATCAAATAGATTTACTTAGATTAGATTGAATTTAGAACAGAATTAGATTAAATAATAAATAAATTAGATTTAATAGAATTGGGATCTCGTGGAGAACGGCACTAATTGGCTTTGCGACTTGCTTGGTTTGATAAAGGTGTTATACACCAAAATATTGTCAATAAAGGTGATTTTCACAGAAGTTCTCGATCGATCGTAGAAGAAACCAACAAAAAAAAATCTGAAGATTTTTGTATGTTAAAAAGTTGAATTTCAAATGTTGAAGGTATGAAGAGTTTTGGGACTGTGAGGTCCCAAAAGTCGAATAGTGAGGAAACCGCGAAGAAAAACGCTCAGAATAGCCTAAAATAGCGGTTTCTAACGTGCGTACAGGTTAAGGGCGCGGACGAGCCTAGACGCCCTGCTAGTTTTCGCAAGCGCGCGCTAATGGCGAAATGTGCGCGAATCGATCTGGCTGGATGTGGCGGAGTTGCTTGGCAATTTGCCATCAAGAACGTGCGTGGCGCCACAAGCTCATCAGAACGGGGGGCAGGGCGGGCTAAGCAGGCGCACTGGGCTAGCGAAATCTTCACTTCGCGGCTGTTTTTATCGATTTCTAACCCGTTTTCGCTGCTTTCTTCTACACTATCCCCTCCAGCATCTGCCATTCTAGATTTTCACACGGAAAATTCGAGAACGAGATCCATAGTGAACACTGCCTTTAAAGGCAGGGTTGGCGATAAAAAACGATTTTTGACCTCTCTTCATTGGAATGTACAGTTAGGCCCGTGGCTTGCTTCCTCAAGAAAACACATTTAAATCTCACCCGAGGCTGCCGCGAGCGGCTTAAATCCCACCGGCGGCAGACGGTATGGTGGGCTGATCAGCTGCGCTCTTCTCTAGGCCGGCATCGATTAGCGTTCCGGCGCATGTGACCGCCGCGCCAGCCGCGGGTGGGATTCAGATGTTTTTTCTTGAGGAAGCAAGCCACGGCCCTGACTATAGACTTGATCATCACAAAAGCAACTGTAAATGAAAAAAGGGAAAATTTGAGGGGAAAAAAGCACAAAAACAAGCTAGAACGGCCAATTACTGGTGTCCTTACGCCTCCCCCAGCCCCAATAAATGAGATTTTCATGAATTCTTGTTTATCCGCCTTGTTTTGCTCCTAATGTAGTCAGCAGTCTCCAAAAGTGCTCAGAAATCACTCTAGAAGCAAACTAAAGATAACGAAAGAGGCATTCATAGAAATTCCGATAATTAGGGGCGGTCGGACACCAAGCCATGCCTTGTTTTTGGGCGTTTTTTTCTCCAACTTTTCACTTATTCCCGCTTTTGTGATGGCTAGGTCGACCTTCTCATAAGGATAGCGGAACACCCGTTTTCATCACGAGTCCTGCCTTCAGGGAGTTAATCACATCTCCAAAATCAATTTTTCGATTTGAGATGAGTACGGTAGGTTACGGTAGGCAACGTGTCGCTTCGAAACTGTAGCCTACACTAACCTTTGAAAATTAGAGGAGAACAATCAATCATATAGATCTGAAGAACACCTGCTGACAATGCCTCGAACAAACCAAGGACACCTACTAAACTTTACATGCCTTCCTAACCTTCCGAAAAGTGAGAATCGACCTATATATACATAGTCATTTTCAGCTCACCGAACTACCTTCATGGTCAAACCCGCGCGAAAATCTTCTATCATCCCACGGAGTCCGAAAAGTAGCATTTTACCCATACAATTCCTATGAAGCTTAAACCAGGGTCTACCCCAGCACTTTTCGCACGGCCAACCCACATCTCATCGCCAGCCTTTTTGCAAGGTGTTTACATACAAACCCGCGCGAAATTGACTGCTGTTATGTGATCCGATTCGACAGACGAAAACTCGTTTCTGACAGTTTTTACGAAAAGCAACCCATCGCCTGATAAGAAACGCCCCACTACCTCTAACCACCCAAACACCTATCGATATTATCGAGTTATCGATTGCTGGGTAGTAGGTGAGATGATGTTTGGAAAAGCCACGAACTTTAACCCTATATTCAGAAAAACTTCATTATGATCACAATGACTCCCCTCTCAGAAAAATGAAAACAAGTTACTTGTAATATGACTGTAACTTACTTCAATGTCTCAGGTAACTTACATTTACATTACATCCAACTTAAATTTATCTAACATGTAAGTTACACTTATGTTACATGTAACTTACATTCATATACTCGCCAAGGGTGGCATAACGCAAAGCAGACGACAAGCGACGCAGAGAACGCGTCCGCACTCGTCCCAGACCACACGCTACGCGGAAAACGCTGTGCGAGGCCTTATCTGTTAGAGGCTGAGCAGAGTGCCACCGCGGCGCGGCGCGGTCTGATGATGGAGAGCCGTATTGATAGATCGCCGCGATCTAACAATACGGCTCTCAATCATCAGGCCGCGCCGCGCCGCGGTGGCACTCTGCTCAGCCCCTTAGTGTGGGGTCTTGTCAAGTACCTTAAACTTGGGTAATTGAACCGATAGCAACGCCAGTCCTGAGCCTGACACCTAGAGTGCGTCGCATACTCTCCTTGAAAATGCCTTCTAGGCCGATTTAAGTTACTTGCAACTTATTGTGGGCCATCTAAGTTACATGCAACATATTGGAGGCGCACTGCACGCTGCATCTAGTCGATATATTGCATGTAACTTAAACGACCTGACATAAGCCGCGAGTAATCTACATCGGTTTAGATATATTGCAAGTAACTTGTTTTCGGCCTTGTTATATTAACAGGCAGGTTATTTTCATTTTTCTGGGCTGGAACCGCTTAAATCCACCTGCGAGCCAACTTATGATCACACCAAATCTCACAACCCAGAAGCCTCTGAACAACTTGCTGTCATTTTGACGCAAGTTATCCGCAAGTTTTCATACAACTTGCGGCGTCTATACCGCAAGAAATTTGCTATTTTCCAGAGCAGTGTGTCACGTGAAAACTTTGAATTTGTATGTTATCTAAGATTAAAACTATTTGAATACAATTCACATGTGAGGACGCATAAACACAGTAAGTTGCGTGAAGCCTTCAGGTAACTTGTTCCTGAACTCCTTACACGACGAAGAGTTTGTGGGCTAGATGTCCTAATCTGGTTCTCACCTGTCAAAGGCAAGAAGACGAAATTGAAACAGGAAGGAATGGAAAATTTGATGATATCGATTGATGCCCAAAGTTGCGCTAGTAAACTCGTCCAAAAGGGTGGGCGTAGGGTTTCCTCTCTTAAAACTCGCCTATTTCAATGATTTGTTGTTCCACACGTGTTTAGCACCATACAGGACAGGTATAATTAACAAATAAGCAACAATTTCAAACATAAAAGTCATAAAAAACTCAAAAAAATGTAAGGTCCGTAAATACACAATTACGGCCCCTATACACATTTTTATGAAGGAATACATACAATGAGCCGGAAATTCTCACGCTGTTGTACACGGTGTTTTGGCGCATCGGCGCGAGCACATTCAATGGCACGCGGCGGGGAATAATTAACCCCACTCATAATTGAACCTGGCCGACGGGGTCATTGTGATGATGAGTGGAAGTTGGTCGGTGGAGGAGGAGGAGATGACCGCCGCGCACACATGAATGAATAGTAGCTCAGGTCGAGCGGTCGCCACCACGACAAAGTGGCGCTGTCAGGCAAAAACAATTGACAAGGACGTTGCCGTCGCCGACGACATCGCAGCATCAAAATGTCTATAGGGACTGTAATTGTGCAATTACGGACCTGACAAATTTTCGAGCTTTTGATCGGATTCAGAAATTGTCGTGCAAAGCTATTAAACCGCGAAATTCTCATGGTTTTGTACGCGTGCTGGTGCGTAGCGGCAGTTAGATACAGTGAGAGAGCGCATGACAGACGGAGGGAGCAGAATCGTAGGCGCAGCTCGCGCCATAACTCGTGAGAATTACGACATTCTACAGAAGTTATTTGTTAATAGGGCCCGTACTGTATGGTGCTAACCACGTCTGAAGTTTCAAATCGTCCAAGTAAACGAGGTATAGGGCAAGAAACCCTTCGCCCCACCCTTTTGGACGAGTTTTCTAGCGCAACTTTGAGCATTGATCAATATCGGCAAAATTTTCACTCTTTCCCGTTCCCATTTCGTATTCTTGCATTTTATAGGTAAAAACCAGGTCTGGGACATCTAACACACTAAGACTCCGCCGAGGAAGGAACTGCTGAACAAGCTACTAGAAGGCTTCCCGCAACTAATTATCTGTTCTTATCTCACAAGCGATTTGCATTGATATACTTTTATTCTTATTGAAAGTTACATTTTCACAAAATTTTCACGTGGCACACTGTCATGGAAAAAAAGCGAATTTCTCGAGGGTGAGACGCCGCAAGCTGCATGAAGCCATCGGACAACTTGCGCTAGAACGACAGCAACTTGTTCTGAGGCTCCTGAGGTTTGAGATTTGAAGGATCGCTACATCTGGTCGCAAACGCGGTTTTCAATGAAATTTACTCCAAATGATATACTTCCAATGGCGTTTCTAAATTTAACATCTTCATGGATCTCAAGAGAGACTGCGGTAACCATTGGAGGTTGGCGCAAACTCGGTGCACCTATGTTAAGCCTCTTTCAGAGTTCGATCGCTGCATCGATCGAGATCGCGTCGCACGTCGATCTGCATTCAAAACATGCCATCGTGTCGCACAGGGATCGAACTCTGAAAGAGGCCTTATAGCATGTGGCACCGAGTTTGCGCCAACCTTCAACAGTGAACACAAAGTCTCTTCAGAATCCATGCCGACGTTATGTTTGTAGCTGCTGCAGAGTTCTCTGGACACAGTTATGGCGGGTTTCCTCAGTTGGGCGCTAAGGTAAGGGTCCACCCCCAGGCAATTTCCAGGTCATTCAGGGAAATTGTTCCGGATTTGGCTCAAAACCTACATCAGGGTGTTACCCGGAGTCCTAAAAACGCAATTAAAGTGCAACTGTCAATTTTCGGAAAAACTTCCTTAAGTTCGGCACAAAGACTCTCACCGAGAGAAATTTTTGAGGCGAAACGCGGCTTTTGGTGATTTCCAAAATGCAATGATAGATTTGCCATGAAAATTCCCTGTCAAGGTCATTAGGAGTTCTCAGCCCGAGTCTGAGGTCCGTTTATCGATTTTCGATAGACTACGGTAAGTTACGGTGGGTTTACGGTAATGTAGTGAATGTCTCAGATTTGGCTCAAAACCTCTCCGTGGGGGTTTTCTGGTACGCTGAACACGAACTTGAAGTCTGATTATCGATTTTCGGAATACTAAGGTCGGCCATGCTAGATAAATAGCCTTATACCTACAGTAATATAAGTAAGCCTTAGAAATCGAAAAGCAGACCACAGATTCTTATTCAGGACCCTGTGTAAACCCTAGGAAAATTTTTTGAACCTATTCAGAAACGATTTTGCCGGACACCCTAAGAATTGCTTAATGAGTGTGTCCTTACCTTAGGGATCCACTGAGTAAGAGTCCCGCTTAACGCGGTTCAGAGAACTCCGCAGAAGCTACAAACATAGACTTAAAAACGTCATTGGAAGTGCGTTCACTGGTAGGAATTCCGTTGGAAACGGCTTTTGTGACCAGTTGTCGATTCCTTGTGAGATGGGTATTTCGAATTTTTAAACTAAATGGCATTATATGTATATGCCTATAGTAACCCACAGTAAATTCCAAGACGAAACCCTGATATTCGTGTTCGGCACCCTTGATTACCTCATCTGAAATGTTTTGGGCTAAAATCGAAAAAAAATTTCTTGTGATTTCTAGGTAACTTTGTGTCTTTTTTATCACTAAACCTTAACACCGTAAAACTTCACAAATTTAACATAATTTCACATAGTGATTTGAAACCTATAAATGGAAAAGTGTCAATTTATTACTACAGTAGACAATTATGAGTTTAATCGAAAATTATAGTTTCTGCGTCATTAGCCAGTTCATTAATTGGTCTTAGATATAAAATCTAACCAGATAAATTACCCTTATTCTAACCTATGCGGTAAATCCCTGAAAAAATCTTATTTTTAAAAATGGAAATGAAGGTCATTATATTGTTTGATTTCGAGTTATAGGAAGTATGAACCGGACAATTTAAAATAATTAAATTTTGATGAATGCATTTATGAACTGTATAGGTGCATTACTGCAAAAGGCGATAGCAGAGCAGAGCTGTTAGTCAACCATAAAAAGAGCAAAAATATGAGAGGGACCACTGATTCTGGGCTAAATGTGCCCCAAGACCTAAATTTCATCAGGGAAACAAACTGCAGAAAACAGAAAGCTACCTTGACCGCTGGCCAGTCACTGAACCACTGACCGGCCTACGGCAGGTAAATCTCACCTGGAGGATGGGCGTGGCCCCATAGGGCCGGTACAGTCCAACCGGCCACGCCCCCGTGCGCCAGCGAGAGTCCGACCCAAGATTACGATTGTGGTGGCAGACTATGTAGATTTATGGGCAATGTCAAGTACTTGACTTGCACAGAGATTTCTGAATGAGTAATGAGCTGTTAACCTCGACTACTGTAGGTTTACGGTAATAACCTTGCTGCGCACTGAGAAACCCTTCTTCAGTATTTGGGTGAGAACAGCAAGCGATGAGAAGTTCCCTAAAGGAAAAGGCGGCCATTTTTCGGTTACTCCCCTTCAAAATCATTCGAGAGCGCTTGAAAACCGCATATTTGGCCGGAATGGGCTGAACGTCATGGGTGGTCCACAGAATACGAAACCGATAATGCAGTGGAAAAGAGTGAACATCATGGTTAGACTGTAGGAAACCAATCTAGGGAACGTGATGATAAGGTCTAAACTTCATGGGTGGTCTTCAAGATGTAAATTGCGAGAAGGAAGTGTACAAAACTCAGTTTAATGGTTGGCCCTTGAAGTGATGACTTCAGGAAAGTGTTGGAGAAGTGTAAACCTCATGGGTGACACACAAAATAACAACCACAAAGGGGTTTTAGCTGATCTAAGTCCACGGGTGGTCGAGGAGAGATTAGCAACGGCAAAAAGAGTTAGATAAGACCTAACTTTATGGGTAGTCCACAAAATATCGAACTCAGTAAAGGGGTTATAAGGAGTAAGCTTCATGGGTGGCTCACTGGATACCGACTCGTGGGAACGACTTGGAGAAAAGCCAACCTCACAGGAGGTCCATAGGGTACATATCAATAACGGGAATAGATTGGAGCACAAATAACTTTATGGGTTGTCGGTTGATTGCAATTTATTCATAAACTACTAGAACTTTTTAGAGCGGACTAAGCCTTATGAGAGGTCCATATGATGCATTAACTACGGGAACAAATTGGGGGAGCATAAACTTCATGAGTGGTCTATGAAACGTCAACAGCCGAAAAGCGTTGGAGGAGAGTAAATCTCATTGGTGGTTCATAAGATATTAATCATAGTAACGAATTGGAGAGGATTAAGCTTCATGGGTGTTCCATAGGTTATCATCTACGGGACCAGAATGGAGAAGAGTAGACTGTAAACTCCAAGGGTGATCTGTGGTACAAATATATATTTTTTTTGTCCAGACACATGCTGACTAAACTTCATGGGTGGCTCTTATGATAAAGCTGTTGAAAAAAGGGGTTTGGGGGGACACAGTTTCATGGGTGGTCAAAAGGATACAAAAAAAGGAGAAAGAGTCGGAGAAGGGTAAACTTCATAGGTGGTCCGCGGGTTCTCAACCACAAGGACAAGAGAAAGAAAGTACATACATCTGGTGGGTGGTTGTTAGAATGATACAAACAAGTGGAAAAGTTTGGGGGGGGTATCAAATTGCACGGGTGGTCTGTGAACTATCAATTACGGGACTATGGCAGTGAATTGGAAAAAGGTAAACTTCATAGGTAGTCCGCAGGATGTCGATTCTAGTAATCGGTAGGAGAGCATTAATCGTTATGTGAGGCCCGCAGGATATCAGGGACGAGAATAAGTTTGAGAACGGTAAACGTCATGGGTGGCCTGTGAGATATCGATTTTGGTAACAACGTGTAGAGTGATTTAGTTTCATGAGCGGTTCACAGGAATAGACTGGAGTAGGGTAAATTCCATGGATGATCCACGGGATATCATCCCCCGGGAATAGGCAGGAATAGGGTAAACTTCATGACTGGACATGGGTGACCTTCACGAAGTCGACTTTCAGAATGGATAGGTGAAGGACTAAACGTCATGGGTGGTCCATGAGACATCAATCAAGGGAAGCAGTTGCAGTAGAGTTAACTTCATGAATTGCTCCTCGGGTGTAACCTGCGGGCATTAGTTGGAGAACAGTATACTCCACATGGTTGGTCTGTAAGATATACCTATTTGGAAATGTGATAAAGAGCCATAACTTGTAACATGGGTTATTCGCAGGATATCATTAACAAGGACGAAAAGAGAAGAGTAAACTTCATGGGTGGCGTATATCCACGAGAGAGCTCAGTTTTTTCAATGGTTTGATTTGAGAGATTTCTGATTTATTTTTTTATTTACTCTGTTTCTGCATACAAATGAAAAGTTTTTTGAAAAATAACAAATACCCGAGAAAATCGATCGATTTTAAGTTCCTGAGGTTAGTGTTTTGCCACCGTGATGAATCACAGGAATTTTGACACGTTAACTGATTCTCACATGTTTCTGACACGTTCATTGAGTTTTACCTGCAGCCAACTGCTGCGAATTGTTGTACCAACGTGCAGAAACAGGCAATCTGTTGCGTGGCAAATCACTAATCTCAAGAACTTATAATCCAGTAAGAGAACCGACTTTTTCCTAATTTGCAAAAAGTTTGGAAAATGGCGAAACATACGGGTCAAACACAGGTATCATGTTCTACTCATCGATCAAGTTCACAATCGATCACTACGAATGTTAAGGTAACTTGCGCAACAAAAAGTGAATCGGCCTAGCGCGATAACCTTGAATGATTCGATATAAATCACATGATCAGAAATGACCACGACAGACCAGGGTCAAACCATCTTGTTGTGGCGGCTCAGGCTATACTTCAATCTAGAAGAGCTGAAGGTTACATAGTTGACCCAAGAGGGTTAAAGGAGGAACCTGGGTTTGGCCCAAATGAAGAAAGGGGAATGATGTGACGGCACGACGCCCCGTTGCCCGAATTATGTAGGAATGCCTGACAAATCGAATTATAGCCGCCCTATAGAAAAGTACAGTGCCGCCCGACATGCGGCGGGGCGCGACGGTGTGATTCTGCTGAAAACCCACCGCCTTCACCTCCCCGACCGACTCGGGACTGTTTGCTGGGCGGGGGTGAAATGAGGGCCATAAAAACGCGCTAGCCGCAACATCTTTGCGGCCATTTCACCCCCACCTTCACCACTTCTTTATGATAGGAAAACAAAGATCGCACTGATGGACGCGCAAGATGATTTTTTCATACAGTCTTTGAGGACCAGAAAAAAGTCCCAAGTGTTATCTGCAGTTTATGTCACCTTAAAACAGAAGACGATTTTTTTTGAATTTTAAACAATTTTTTCGCTATCCCTAATAAATGATTGAGATCTCTGAGAAATATGAGAACTATGTCAAGCACGTTGATCGAATCCACACCGCGCGTGGGGCTAAGTAGCAGTTTGGCTGGCACATGCGCCTTGCGCGACGGAAAACGCTGCGCGCGTCGTCGTCCTTGGGGCGCGTTAGTCTGGGGTCTCTGAAAAATAGTTGGCGCCCAGTTGTTGCGCCCCAAGGACGACGCCGCGCGCAGCGTTTTTCCGTCGCGCGCGGCGCGTTTGCCAGCCGACCTGCTCCATAGCCTACGGTGGGGATCATACTTCCAGCGACGAGCGACGAGACGCAATGTTTACCATGAATATGGACTGAAAATCGATATGTCTGATATGCACTGTCGCAGTCGCGGCTGGCGAGAAGTATGATTCCGGCCTTACCCGCGGTGTGGATTCGATCAACACGCCCTATCTCATAAGGGGGAGACACTTGGAGAAAGCGACCACTCTGGACGAAATGCGACTTTTAAATGCAGTGTTCACAATAAAAAAACCATATTTTAGTTCTCGATGTTTTTGAGTAGGTAAGTCCACAAAGTAGGGGTAAGTAGGGAAAAGCCTCCAGAAAACTCTCAAATCCCGGCAAAACCTGCTTGAAGACCCATCTAAAGGATTTGATTACGTCTGTTTGGTGTGTTTCGGGTGACTGCAGACAAAGCGTCGAATCTAACGTCGGAAATGGTCTTGCGCTTCAGGAAACTTAGATAAGTTATTTTGCTTTCTGTTTCTTGTACCGGAAACTCTTTTAAACTTTAATGGGCTAATGCACATGCTTGGAGGTAAGAAGCTTCCGGGATAAAATTAAATAAATAAATAAATAAATAAATAAATAAATAAATAAATAAATAAATAAATAAATAAATAAATAAATAAATAAATAAAAAGTATTTAAAATTCAGCAACGGTTAATCTGGTGAAACCAACGCGGGAGAGCTGTTATATGGCGTGGGTGGGGTGATCCAATGGGTCGCCTGGTCCACTGGATTTTCACCCACTTCCTGGCTGTTTTTTTGTCGTACTTTCGTATTTGGCCTTCTCGGAGGGATGCAAAGCTTACGTTTTTGCCAAAAACGGGCATTTTTTTCATCGTGAATACTACCTGCAAGGATCAGATTTTGACTACAAATTCGGATTTGACCTTTTAACTGCGCTCCGTTTCTCTAATCTGGAATTTTTCACAGTTTTCATTTTTCGGTCGACGATATTACTTACATGCGGTTATAGAGGTCACTGAAGATTCAACTCCAGAATTTTTCAGTTTGAGTTCAAAAACTATAAACGTGTTCTGCGAATTTTCATAATTCTAAAAGAAATTCTCGTATGTTCCAGGAAATTTGAAAGGATATCAAATAAATTTAGCTATTTTTCGTTTCGAGAAAGTCTAGAATGTGGTTCGAAAAGTTTCAGATATTCTTCAAGGAATTTGGAACGATATAAGCTGTTGGAAATTTCTGGAGAAGTAATCACAAATTCCCGGGATATTTGAGATGATATCCATTCCATGCCGGCATGAAATTTATTTGCGTTGCTCGCGTGTGTGCGCGCGCGTTGGCAGCGTCTCCTTCTTCGCGCATAGGTTCCATTTATACTTTCGCCGCAGAGAGGAGCGGCGAAGTGCAATCCTATAATATCGATCGGGCAGCGCACCGCCTGATAAATATTATAGGATTGCACTTCGCCGCGCCACTCGGCGGCAATAGTTTAAACAGCGTTTTCAGAGAACGCTCAGTGCCACGCCGCTGGGGGGGGGGGGGCGGGAGTAAAAACGACCCCTTACTCGCTGCCTCCCATCGCTTTGCGCACGCACGCGAGGAAAAAGGTAAAATTGCCTCCGAAATAGAGGATATAAAAGTAATTCAAGAAATTGAAAAATGTACCATTTGAGAAAACTTTATACTTGATTTACAGGAAATTTGAATAATTTCGATATTTCCGGGAAAAATATTGAAGTCACCCGAAACGATCAGGGCGGCATTAAGTAATTCTTGCGTTTTTTTAGCAATAATTTCTTTTGAAATTTGTCTGGGGCCCTTGAGACACTCCTGAGGTTCTCAAGAAACTTTGGCAAGAGATGCCCCTGAATTTTCACGATTATATGATTTTTTTTACAATAAGATGTGATCAGAAGAAGAATAGGAAGATAATGAAAAAAAGAGTTAGGAATCAGTGAGGCCTCATGAGAAGTCTCCAGAATTACATAAACAAGGCTCAAAAACTTCTAAAATGAAAGAAGTTTGGGAAAAATTCCCATGCCGAATGGACAGGCGAGGGTGCAGGCATCTGCCGCCTTCCTAGTTAACCTAATCTCCTAATGAGGGTGGTACTAAGCGGACTATGCAGCACGAACGGTTCAATGTCGTCATCTCCTCAGGAAGAGGTTCGCTCAAGGTTAATGGGATACTCGGCTATCCTTATTGGGACTTATTGGATTTACCGATTTAATTAGGGGAGTTAAAGAGCTTCAACTGTGTCGTAGATTTAGCGTATCAGGGGTTTATACTCTAATATAAAGAGCATTCAAAAGTTATAAGGCGGGATAAACAAATTGCCCAGGCGAATTTATATGACAGAAAGGTGAACAAATTGGCCTGTCGGAACAGCTCTGTTTGTTCAGACCTTGCCAGGCAGGCAGGCGAGTTTGTGGCTGTGACGAAAGATCATCAAACAAAAGAGGATCGTTCGATGGTGATTCAAATCGCATCGACAACCCGCTTGTAAAACTGAAATCGCTCACAAACAGCGAAAAAATACGGGAAATTCGCGAAATTCTGCTCAAATTACAGACGATTTTGGGCTAGTTGGTTTCTTTGACACAAAGTTAGACAAGAAGAAAGCTTTACTTGCCGCACGCTGGTTTCCACCTTACCGGTCCCATGTGGGGAGCCAGTAAAACCATGACGCGAAGTTCCGGTAAGGTCCAATATGCCATAGCTGGCTGGCACGGCAAACCTTAGCTTCGTTGGCCTGTAGAGAGATGAAGTCCCACGGGCATTATCATTTTGAAACGAACAGCGCTCGAAGAAAAATTTTGATACGCATAACATGCTCACGTTGTGACGACACTTCGTGGATTTTCTTGATTTTTAGCCCTGTATGGCTTGTGTTGATATATGCGTTTCGTATTTTACCGAAGTATGATTCTATGGTGCACGCCAAACTGAGAAAAACGTGTTTCTAATGAATTCAAGGTCTGCTATTGTTCAAGTAGGATATTCGTGAGCCATGGTTTGAATACCTAATCTTTTCTCCGCAGTCCATTATCCTTTCAACAGTCAATGCTATGCTGGCATTCCAAAACCATTACATTCATTCCTATAATTATCCAAAAGATGCCTCAGCAACAGTTTCAATAGTTTAATTTCGAAGCAGGTCTATGTCAGAGCCCTTTTCAGCAGTGCTGTGCTTCTGTGCGATGAATGGGGTTATCGTTCATGTTCTCGTGTCACGTCAATCCGCCATGACCATTTTTGACCAATGTGATAGCTTATACTGTAGGCACCCCCGAGTCAGTGCCATGAGTTAGTATTTAGATCAAAGAGGTGCCCCCGCATCCGCTCGTGAATGGTCTCCTACCAGTTGCGCTGGATCTCGGTAGGGTTATCCTACAGACAGCTGCTCAATGGTCAAAATCTGGTCAACCCCTCTGCTTGGGCGGAAGTGATGTTAACGAGGGTGTCAACGAAAGCTCTCATTCATGCTGCTTGGAGAGCAACAGAAAACTAATTCTCGATTGCTCTATTTGTTTCTATTTATTCTCTCAGCCATCCCTTTTGGAACCCCACAAACTGTTGGCTGCTACGAATCTTACTGAACACAATTTTTTCTATAAGTGAATGGCCACTGATTTTCGAGAAGTTTATAATCAAAACGTCAGATCTTCCAAATAGATGCACTGCTTTCGCGTGCAAGAAGCTTAGTTTACTTCAAGCTTCTTTTTTATTCAATCTGGACGTATATTAATTACTTTCATGTTTCTGTTCCTCATTCATGATGGACAAATGAATGAAACATGAAAAGAAATTTTTAAAAAAATGCTCACGCATATTCAACCATTTCTGCAAAATGTATCGGTGTTTCGAACTTTGATGCCTCTTAGTTCCTTTCTCTACCGTTGCTGTTGTCTGCATTGATCTAGTTGCCGATGGTATTATTGACTTTTGTTGAATTTTTTTGAATTTTGTTTTTTTGTCTTCCTGAGCATAGAATATCTTTCTTCTTAATGGTCAGCTAGTTGTTTATTGGAGCGTTCTACGGAACGTAATAAATAAATAAACAAATAAATAAATAAGTAAATAAATAAATAAATAAATAAATAAATAAATAAATAAATTTAAATAAATAAATAAATAAATAAAGAAAGTCAATTAGAGAAAGAGATAAAGAGAAGAATTAGAGAAGGAAAATACAAAGGAGAGAGTATGTCAAAGGAGAAGTTCCTGAGGAGAGAACGCATCGGATGCAATGACCTTGGACTTGTTTTGCTCTACCATGTTTCTGCTAGTGAAAAGTAAATGCGCGTCCTGGAAACCCATGTATACTCTGTCCCAAACGAGTCGGCAATCGGATAGTCCAAAGAAGCAGCGCCCCTTCTGCGTCTCTGACGGGGGCACAACGTACGCGAATCACGTACGCGAAGCAGCATTAGTCTTACGGGAATCCAAAGACAGAATTGAAATGATTATGTATCTGCCACTACCTGCCACGTAAAGAAGGGCAGCGGCATCAAAAGTGAGTTTCACGAGCATTCTGAACGAGAATAACTCTTACTCAGACATTCGCTGTTATGAACTCGATACCAAAAAGCAGGGTAGTTATCAACCGCCAACCAATAGGATACCAAAATCGATTATCGCAAAGCAAAACGCGGCCACGTTCGCAGTGCATTGGTTTGCTATAGGGTTGGTATTGTTGGAAATAGGGGACTGTTATGAACCGCCAACGAATACGATTGCCTGTTATGATCCGCCAACCAAAAACGTCTTTCCGTGTTGACGATCGGTCCGCTCGCTTTCTATGATGTAAGCGTCTAGCGTCGTAGACGAAAATAGTTTCGAATGATTTCTGTTTCGTTCTATTCTTTATGCCTTGTTTCTCTGCAGATCCTCAAAGCTGATCCATGGCATACAAAACTTACACAAAACTTTACACTCTTTACAGTAAATCGTCCTAAACAGAATACATAATAGCAGATCATGAAAAGCAATTTGTATAGGAAGTACATGTGAAAACCGTCTGCGTGCGGGACAGAAAATGGCATTGAATGATTGTGACTCAGTGCCGGTCCGTGGCCAAAACAGGACCAAATGATGATGTCATACACACCTTTACGAACGCGGAGGCAGACGTCAATAACTTCGGCGAGTTTGTCGGAAGGTTCCCAAATGGAAAATATTAAGGATGCAATAGGAAGAAACTTTCGAAAACACGTAAAGCTGAAATTCAAACGAAAACTACATTGTACCAGCGAGCAGTTAACATTTCTAAAAAACACAAGATGGAAAAATTGTAATTTTTTCGGGGATATGGAATAGAGAATCGCGCGCTGATCAGAAAGGTACCTTCTGATCCGCATAAGACCCCAAATGAGCAGAGTTATAGCTTCTCAAAAAGTTTTGATGCAAAAGTTTCGGTGGACGAGTTGTCTCGGGCAGCGTCCGCAGGCCTAACGACTAGAGTATGTCAACGAATATTCGAAAAACGAATATTAGGCCGAATAAACGAATAAGCGAAAAATCGAATTATTCGATTATTCGGAAAAGTCAATTTTTCGAATAATTCGTTTATTCGAATATTCGGAAAAGTCAGATTTTCGAATAATTCGTTTATTCGATTATTCGAAAAGTCAAAATTTCGAATAATTCGTTTATTCGAATATTCGGAAAAGTAAATTTCTCGAATAATTCGTTTATTCGAATATTCGAACGGCCCAATATTCGAATATTCGGCCGAATAAACGAATAGTTCCAGAAAAATAGGAAGCAGAGTTTCCGGCACATGTCCATTTTTGCGGTGCAGAGGTGAAATGTCTCCAACCAAACTGGGTGTTATCTTAGCGGTGGGGGTCCACTATTGCTGGATGTGCTTGGCCCCGCCCATTTTACCGTACGGCACTAAATTTGAGCATCTCCCGGGGTTTCCCTCCCCTGCCAAAATCAGGATTGCAGCACGGAAAAATGGGCTTGGCCAGGTGCGATACAACAGTGCTCCCCCCCCCCCCCGCTTAGGTTCCATCCATAGCAGACGACCTAGCGCCGAGTGATGCTTGATTTGCATCTTTAACATTCGTTATTGATCTGACTCCCCAGCGACCACTGCAGGCGCCCTGACGCTGACGGTTGAGGCATAGCGGCAGTAGCGGCTGTCACTAATGTTATCAATACCATTGTTAACCACGTGCCGTCCTCGCACACGTTGATTGCGCCAGCCGTCAAGCGTCATGCGCCAGCGTTTCAGCGCTGACGCGTGATGCTCTGACGCCTTGACGCTTTGCCGCTGGTCGTCTGCTATGGACGGAGCCTTAAATAGCACCCCAAACTGATGAGAAATTCGGATATTGTTGGTAGATATTGTTTCGAAAATCCAGAGACTTTGATCGTATCGTTTACTCATTGACAGTGATAAATGTTGTTTTGAATACTCTTATGATATAATGTGAAATGTCTTTTTCGTGGTAGTACATTGGCATAATAGTTGTACACGAACGAAATTTTCGAAAAAATTTCGAAAGATTTTTCGAACTTTTTTTCGTTCGTTTTCGTTCGTTCGAAAATTTTTCGAACGGAAATTTTTCGATTTTCGTTCGTTCGAAATTTTTTCAAACGAAAATTTTCCAATTTTCGTTTGTTCGAAATCCGATTTTTTTAAAATTTTTCCGAGATTCGCTCGTTCGGAATACTTTCGAACAAATTTCGAAATTTCCGACTTTTCGATGAATTTCGAGAAAAAATGAAACTTCGAAAAAAATCGAAATTTCGATTAGTTTCGAATTTCGTTCGTTCGACCTCCGAAATTTCGAAAGGTTTTCGAAACTCGTTCGTTCGAAATTTTTTTGAACGAAATTTTTTCATTTTTCGTTCGTTCGAAGTTTTTTCGAACGAATTTTTTTTCATTTTTTGGTTGGTTCGAAAATATTTCGAACGAAAAAATTTCGATCTTCGTTCGTTCGACATTTTTTTCGAAATTGTACAACTATAATTGGCATAGCTTTGATCTATACAATACCATACAAAAAAGGTCAAGCAAGTTGGTAGTGCCGCGAACGGGGGTTCAATTATGCGTACTCGGTCCGTACTTCTTATTCAAATACTCGTGATTTTAGCCGGATATTCGGATTATTCGTATTCGAATCATTCGAATAATTCGATTATTCGGAAAAGTCTAATTTTGAATAATTCGTTTATTCGATTATTCGAAAAGTCAAAATTTCGAATAATTCGTTTATTCGAATATTCGGAGAAGTCGATTTTTCGAATAATTCGTTTATTCGAATATTCGGAGTAGTTGATTTTTCGAATAATTCGTTTATTCGAATATTCGGAGAAGTCAATTTTTCGAATAATTCGTTTATTCGAATATTCGAAAGAGTCAATTTTTCGAATTATTCATTTATTCGAATATTCGAAAATTTTTATTCGTGTGATATACTCTACTAACCACGCCCACCTCACTATGCCATTTACTTTTTAAGTGTGTTATAAGGTCACTGCAGAAGGATCAGCTTGTTGTTGTATTTTGTTTTTACCTCAAAACGGGGAGGAGACACTGTTGTCCTTTTCTGAATGCATATGTAGAACTTTGCTCACTAAAATGACTTTAAAAGCGTCCAAATCTATCGCAAAAGTGCCCTATTGATTGCAGAATGCCACAAGTGCTTGTACTATGTATGTTGTTCTGATATCAAAAGTCAATAAATAGCTAGTCCACCATGAATCAATCTTCTTTCCTAATAGCAGGTTATACACTTCTGGCAACTGACACTTTGCGGGCCAGATTTTATCAGGACTCCGACGACATTGGACGAGAATATACGAGCGAAGAGCAGTCTCACTGATTTATAACTACTTAGACGGGCCCCATTTGGTCAATTACTGTTCTTCGCCTTGTGTATAACACAGCAACTCTGATGTGGCGACATGGGCTCAATGATTGTCATCAGTTACTGATGCAAGTAATACCCTAAATTAGCTAGCCCTACTGCCTTTTCTACCATCATATGTGATACGATCGGTGTCGAATGGATATGCCAAAAAAAATCTGGTAAAAGCACAAAAAAGAAACATGTGGCCAAAAGGGTCGAAGCATACACAACGTCGGCATGTATCCTGAAGAGACTTCGCGTTCACTGTTGAAGGTTGGCGCAAATTTGGTGCCATATGCTATAACATAGGTGCACCGAGTTTGCGCCAACTTAAAATTGGGAACGCAAAGTCTCTGCTTTTACCAGATTTTTTTGACATATTCATTCAACATATCCATGCGACACTGCAGGCTCGAATAAATGAATGAATAAATAAATTAAAAATAAATAAATAAATAAATAAATAAATAAATAAATAAATAAATAAATAAATAAATAAATAAATAAATAAATAAATAAATAAATAAATAAAGGTTGCCTTGGGAGGTAGATCGCGATGGCGGCTATCGATAAAGCCCAAGCGGTATCAATTGCATAAATTGCCCCGGCCATGCTTGGTTGACTCCGACATGGGCGAACACCTCTCGAATTTTTATGGACTTTTTATGGCGAGTTTCCGGCTGGGTTCAGTGACCTCATAAAATTTCAGAATTTATACGACGTTAAAGGCAGTGTTCACGATAGAGATCGTCTTCGAGATTTCACCGGGAATCGAATGCGCCGGAGTCCGTTGCAAGAATAATGGCGAAAGAACGGCTGAGAACGAGTCATAGATGAACCCATACGCCCCAAAACTTGTATGCGCTATGCCCAACCAGCCCACTTCCTAGTTAGCCGTTGAGGGAGTGGGCGGGGCGGGCAGAGCATAACCAAGTTTGAGGACCGCTAAAAAAGGAACCAAAACTGGTTTTTCGCCATTATTGTTCCAATGGATCCGGGTACATTCGATATCCGGTGAAAACTCGAAGACCGACTGTTCCGTGAGCACTACCTTTAGGCGAGTAAAGCGTCACCAATGAATGGGAACGTCGGTGGAGTTACAAGTCGTGTGCTACTCACAAGGGAACCACAATAAGTCATAGTGACCATTCCAAATGAAATGTACTTTTCTAGAACCATTTTCGCACGAAAAGTCCGAATATGCCCATCGCAGCTGCCTAGACCCATTCTGAAAGATATTATAGGCATGTTTTCTCTGATTTTCGTACCTATTGTTCCCTCCAAAACGCGCATTATTTTTACCAAAACCCGGAAACAGACCTCATAATCGTGTTCAGCGCCCAAAACTACCCCACTAACAAGGGAAGTATAAAAAGCGTAGGTCGGATCTGCGAAAACGACTAGTATGGTTAGTATCTTTTCTGGCTCAATGGTGAAAATGCGCAGTATCCCGCCGCGAGCCGCAGGCTCAGAAAAGTTATGAGCATTTTTTAAGGCATTTTTTTCAGGCATTTTTTTTGAAGTTTGAAAAAATTTTCTTGGATTTAGCTCAGAAGTTGTATGTAGGGGTAATCTGGGGTGGAGAATACGAATCTGGAGTCCATTTGTCGAAATTTTGAGTTTTACTGTAGGTTACGGTAGGTAACATGTCATTTAGGGGTCAAAACCCATCTTAGTATTTTGAAAATCGACAAACGGACGTTAATTTCGTATTCTCCATCCCGAATAACCCCCGTATACAAATTTTGAGTAAAATCTGAGATTTTTACCAAACTACCGTATACCCACCGTAATATGCCGTAATCTGCAAAAAATCGATGAACGGACTCCAGATTCGTGTTTAGCACTCCACATACCCTTCCGCAAATAATTTTGAGACATATCTATCGTAGAAAACCGGAAATCTCGAAAGTGGCGTTTTTCCCTCGAAATTTTCCCCGGTTGAAAAGCTCCAAACGAAATGAGCCGAAAACTTTTGAAAATCGACTAATAAATCTCAGAATCGTGATCAGCGCCCCAAAAACATCCCTGGGAGAATTTTAAGTCAAATCTGGAACATTTTTCTAAAACGTTTCCAGAGCCCTCAATTGGTAGAAATAAGCGCCCAACCGAAAATCTGTAGTCCAAAACGCTGTCAGTCTAGACAAAGTAAGGAAAATGTGCCTTCACTCAAACTTTGCTCAGGTGGGTAGTTTGTGACGCTGAACACATTTATGAGGTCCGTTTCCGGATTTTCCGAAGACTAACGCGCTTTTTGGAAGGTACAAAAAGCTCAAAAAATGAGCTTTTTAAGCTTGTAACTTCTTGGAACCTGCGGCTCGGGGCGAGATACTGCGCAATTTCACTATTGAGCCACAAGAGATACTAATGACACTAGTCGTTTTGGCAGATCCGACCTACGATTTGTATACTTCCCTTGTAAGCAAAGTTAGGTTGAAGGAACATTTTCCAATCTTTGCGCGGACTAACAGCGTTTTGAACTTGTACGGACTTTCGGTTGGGGGTTTATTTATACCAATCCGAGGGCTCTCGAAGCTTTTTAGAAAAATATTCCAGATTTGACTAAAAATTTGCTCTGGGGGGTTATTTGGGGCGCTGATCACGAATCTGAGACTCATTTATCGATTTTCCGAAGTTTTCGACTGTATTCGTTCACAGATTACCATCGGGGGAGAATTTGATAGCAAATCGCGACTTTTGACGATTTTCGGAGTGCTACTATAGATTATGCTCAAATTATTTTTCTGGGGGTTATTTGGAGTGCTGAACACGAATCTGATGACGGTTTATCGATTTTTGGCAGCTTACGGTAGTTTACGGTGGGTATACGGTAGTTTGGTCAAAGTCTCAGATTTGTCTCAAAGTTTCTATGTGGTGGTTATTTGGGGTGCTGAATACGAATTTGATGTTCATTTGTCGGTTATTGGAATATTGAGGCAGGTTTTGCTTCCTAAATAGCATGTTACCTACCGTAACCTACAATAAACCTTGACATTTGGGCAAGCAAACCGCAGATTCGTGTTCAGCACCCCAGATTACCCCTACATACATGTTTTTAGCAAAATCCAGAGAAAAATTCAAAAACACCCTGAAAATTTCATGGGGGGTACCCTTACCTTACCGCGAAGCTTTAAAAAACGCTCATAACTTTTTTCAGAGTGGGTCTAGGCAGCTGCGATGGGCATATTCGGACTTTTCGTCCAAAAAAGGTTCTAGAAAAGTATATTTCATTTGGAATGGTCACTATGACTTATTGTGGTTCCCTTGTCACACCCCCCCCCCACAGCTTGTAACAGATCGATGGATTCGCAGAAAATGCTCGAGAATTCAAGGCAAAGACGGGATTATGTACTTTAAAACTCTACGTCAAGATGTTATCAGGCTTCGGTGGTCAACACTCCATAAGGGTTTCCTCTGCCAAAGGCCAAATATAACAGAGGTCAAATTCCTCAATGATAAACCCTTGAGTTAAAGATGAATATACCCCGCCTCTCTAAACTAGCCTACGATAAAGAACTTCATTTACCCATAGGTGTTATTCTTGACTTATGACCTTGTCCTTGATCAGCATAGCTTTCGATCTTTCAAGTTTTAAAAAAGGCGACCTCACTGAAAAATTCACAGCAAAAACCTGTTGATAACCTCCTGTGAAGCCCAACCTGTCTTCGGCTTACTTGCTACAAGGTTCTTACAAACATGTTATTCCATTTTCTGTGAGGATAAGGGCGGGGGCGGTACGGGAAAGGGAACTATGTAACATTAAAGGCAGTGGTCGCGATCAAATATGCTTGTCGTCTTTTTCTCTCCAAATCCTTTCCTGGGTCTCGAGTAGTAGGACCTATAAGAAAAAATCGCGAAAAAACCACTGTTTTGGGCCGAATTTGAAACCTGAACTTTCTTGTCTTTTGATGGTGGACGAGCCCACTCCACATCATCGGCATCAATGACCTCTTATATCAAGAACATCAGCTGGCTTGAAATTGAATTTCAATCAATGAACCTTCGGATTTATGTACACATCTAGTGAAAAACATTGACTGAAGTGATGCTTTCATTATTCAACTGTTTTTATTCGTTAAATTTGCATTTATTTCGTCCTCTGAATGTCGATGATTTTTGACTGCTCGGCATGAGACTGCGATCTGTTTCGTCATCGCTGTGCACGTGTGCACGAACTGGCTTCTTTGAGCCCTAGAAACTCTATTTGTAGACAGTTTTTCACCGCGCTACCTTCATAGTTTTTCAGCTGTTTTTTATCTAAGCTGATTTTTGTAGTTTTTTCGATAACGTTTTTCATCGTGACCACTGCCTTTAAGGCGTGTGACCCCATCGGCGTACCATGAAAGGGTCAATGAGCCTGGCAACATTACCCAAACTCTCCCACGCCATAAAATGGAATCCAAATGGCCATCTCTCTCACCCTCATTCTTTAATTCAATGCCGCATTGCGTTGCGCCCTGCTGTGCGTTTCATCAGGTTCGCAGCCGGCCGTAAATATTCGTGCTCTCTTACCGATTTACATATGCTAAACATGGCAGCTAGCCACTTTGAAGTGGAAGGTATGCGCGGCGCTGTCCGCGATGTCAATGCCATTGTAAGGTAGCCAGCCAGCCGAGTTGAGTCTCACTTAGCCGCTGCCGCGACCCTACCCACTAGGGCGAGGCCACCACTACTCTCACGGTGTCATGCCATTGGCTACAAACACCGACCGACCGACCACATTCAAGGACACGTACTCCCGTAACGGCTAATTGCACGCCGCTGTGCGCACAGCACGATGAGAGCCGCGAGTGGGGCGCGAACCATCTTGTCTCCCTCTCGAGACCATCACCCACATACGGGTCATTCCGTTTTCAGAATCGGCACCGACCCAATCGACCCAGCCATGCATTGCGTTGGCAACCTTCTTCAAAGGGACGCGATGGGGAGGTGGGGAGCATTCTTAGGGTATAGAATCACGTTCTCTAACAGGAAACCTGTTATTAGTCAGCCTGGCCATTCCAAATGAAATGCACCTCTCTAAAACCATCTTTGAACGTCGAGTCCGAATCTGTCCTTCTCACAAGGAAACTACTACTAGCCAAACTGGCCATTCCGACCAAAATGCACTTTTCTGAACTCGCTTTTCGACGTGCAGTTCGAATATGCCCTTTAAAGCTGCCTGGAATCACTCTAAAAGAAGCTATAGGCAATTTTCTCTGATTTTCGTACCTATTGTACCCTCTTAAAAGTGCATTAATTTTAAGAAAATCCGGAAACGGACCTCATAATCGTGTTCAGGGCCCAAAACAACCCATTAGGCAAATTTTGGGTGAAAGCACATTTTCCGAACTATGTGCAGACTGATAGCGTTTTGGACTTTACGGATTTTCGGTTCAGCGTTCAGTTATACCAATTACTGGGTACAGAAAGCGTTGATGAAGAAATATTCCAGATTTGCCTTAAAATTCGCCCTGATGGGTTATTTGAGGTTCTGATCACGAATCTGAGATTTGTTTGTCGTTTTTCCAAAGTTTTCGACTAAATTTGTTCAAAGCTTCCCACCGGCAAGAGAATTTGACGGCAAAATCGACTTTTGACGATTTCCGGAATGTTACGGCAGATGTGGCTCAAATGGTACCTCCGGGGTTTTTTTTGGAGTGCTCAACACGAATGTGATGTCAGTTTATCGATTTTTGACAGCTCACGGTAAATTACGGTGAATATACGGTAGTTTGGTCAAAGTCTCAGATTTGTCTAAAAGTTTCTATGTGGGGGTTATTTGGGTGCTGAATATAAATTCGATGTCCATTTGTCGATTTTCGGATTATTAAGGTAAGTTTTGCCTCATAAATGGCATGCTACCTACCGTAGCCTACAGTGTTCCTTAAAATGTCGACAAGCGCACCCCAGATTCGTGTTCAGCACCCCAGATTACTCCTACATACATGTTTTTAGCAAAAACCGGAAGAATTTTTGAAAACACCCAAAAATTCCCCCAGCGCGTGTTTGCGTTAGCCTGTCGTTGTGGGAATGACTGCTACCTAAAGTGTGTCCGAATGAGAATGGCGTCCCATGCTGCCGGCGTGCTTGGCGGGCGAGCGTCGCGTTCGCCGCTCTCGGACGAGCATGTGAAATGTCTCCCACAGCCATCGACTACGAACGGGGCCGACACCGGCTGGCAGCAAACACTGCGCCGATCAATCAGCTCTACAGCAGAGGGGAGGGGAGTTGACCGCCGTTTGAATACAAAACTCGTCCGAGAGCGGCACCTGCGATGGCCGCCTGCCAAGCACGCCGACCGCGTAGGCCGCCATTCTCATTCGGACACACTTTACGTACCCCTTATGTTGCCGAGAAGCTTTAGAAACGCTCATAACTTTTTCAGAGTGATTCTAGGCACCTGGGAAAGGCATATTCGAGCTCTACGTCGAAAAGCGATTCTAGAAAGGCACACTTCATTTGAAATGGTTAGTACGACTTATGCTAGTTTCCTTGTCAGCTGCCTAAGGCCGAGATCTTACTCACCGCAACCAGCGACGGCGGCCATGCATGCAATGCATATCGATTTTCGGTCGATATTGATGGTAAACATTGCGTCGCGTCGCTCGTCGCTGGAAGCATGATCCCGGCCTAGGACTATTCTGAAAAAAGCTATGGAAATTTTCTCCCTGATTTTCGTACCCGGAACGCGCAATAATTTCTCAAAAAGCTGGAAACGGACCCCATAGTATAACTCTCCCCCCTAGATGAAGCTTGGGTAAACATTCTTTTTTTCTCAGCATCATTCTTCTTCTTCTTCGCACTCAAACACAGTAATAGCGTTTTGGACTTGAATGGATTGTTGGTTGAGCGTTTACTTAAAGCCTGTCCGAATGGGGCTGTCCGCCTACGTGGTCGGCGTGCGTGTGGAGCGGCCGTCGCGAGCTCATTATTTCGGACGAGTCTCCTGTGACTGAAAACAGCTGATTGAGATATTATTCTTCGTTCGTCAATTATTCCGGCTAATCGATTTCCAAGTCTGAGAAGTGCCACCGCGACAGTCGCTTGACACGTACGCCGACCGCGTGGGCTGATAGTCTCTTTCGGACGGACTTCATACATTAATTAGGGGTTTCTGAAAGAATGAGGAAAACTGTTTCGGCTTTGACCTAAAACTTATCTCTGGAGGTTATTTGAGTTGCTGATCAAGGACATGAGGTGTATGTCTCGGTTTTCCATAGATTTAGACTCATTTCGTTCAAAGCTCCCCATCGGGGAAAATTTTAGGCCAAAACGCGACTTTCGACGATTTCCGGAATGTGGCTCAAAATCTTTTTTCGGAGGTTATCTGGAGTGCTCAACATGAATCTGAAGTCCGTTTACCGATTTTCGACAGTGTACGGTGGATTACTGTGGGTATAAGGTAGTTTGGTCAAAGTCTCAGATTTGACTCCAAATTTGTACGCGGGGGTTACTCGGGGTGCTGAATACGAGCCTGATGTTCATTTGTCGATTTTCAAATTATCAAGGTAGGTTTTGCCCCTCAAATGGCATGGCACTTACCTTAACCTACAGTTAACCTCAGAATTTCGACAAGTTGGCCCCAGAGTCGTGTTCAGCAAGTCAGACTACCTTTGCATACAAGTTTTGAGCAAATACCGGAGAATCTAAAACTTGCTGATAAGAATGGTCCCTTACCATTCCGCGAGGCTTTGAAAAACGCGCATACCTTTTTTCAGAATGGTTTTGGACTGCTGCGAGGAGCTTATTCAAAGTCTACTTGCAAAATTGTTCTAGAGAATTACATTTTATCCGAAAGCCCCTTGTTAATTTCTTATTTGAAAAGTCGATATAATAATGAAGAATGCAAGAAAAAATGAACGTAACAGTTCAATACTGAGATTTCTAACAAACGTATAATAAATCATACTGAGAAATCAGGGTTCATGAGAGGATTGCAAAATGGCGTGTGAGGACGGCGACAAAGAACGCCAAGGTGAGGCGAGGAACCGGAACTATGCTGACCTCTGAATGATCCCTAGATGACCTTTGTATTGGATGGCGTTTAGCAAATAAACCCCTCACAGACACTCTCACTCACATGCCACGGACACCTTATCAAGTCATTTTCGGGTCTCGCAGAGAATATTTACATACAGAATGATTGACCTTCCCTGCAACATTTTATGGCATAGGGCTAGAAATTAGGCAGTAAATTGGAAAATGAGTATCAACTGCTAGACGGTAGGTGATCTGGATGATCTCCAGGTTTAAAGCAGTGAAGGTGAGATAAGAATGCTACTGAAACCCAACTTCTGAAAAAAAAGAAACTGTGATTACTTCATGCACCCGAAGCGAGGCGGCATTAGATAATTGAATGGCCCTTTATGGGAATTAAAGGGTATACTCGGAGATGTACTTCTCTAGAACAATTTTTTACGTTGAGTCCGAATATGCCCTTAGCAGCTGCCTGAAGTCGCTTTGAAAAGAGTTACAAGCGCTTTTCAAAGCCTAGCGGTAACGTAAGGGCAGTTTTAGGGTGTTTTGAATTTTTTCCTAGATTCGCTCAAGACTTTTTTGTAGAGGTAATCTAGGACGCTGAACACGAATCTGGGAAAGCAAGAAAAAAAAGACGAACCCACATGTTGAAGTTCTAAGGTTTACTGTAGTTTTCGGTAGGTACCATGTCATTTAGGGGCAAAACCTACGCGTATTTGCGGCTTAAATCTCACCGGCAGCTGGCGGTATAGTAAGCTGATGAGCGGCGCTTTTCTCTCGACCGGAGCGCCAGCCGCGGTTGAGATTTGAATGTTATATCTTGAGGAAACGAGCCATGGACCTAATTATAAAAATGCAATGGAGTAGAATTATTTTAGATATGGATTGTTTCGCCGCTGACTTCGAACAATTCATATCTCTAGCTACTCCGTGGTTCTTCAGTAAACAACGTAGCTAGGAGTTTTCACTATATTTTAGACCAAATAAGAGGATGTTAATATTGTACAATCCAAATGCTATAATAATTCTGAAATTTCCATTATTACAAAACCTGCCTATGTGATTTTTGTGAACTAATCCTCCAAGATAAATAATATGGAATAGAAAACTTCACTTTTCAAAACGCGTGGCTAACAAGGGAAATATACAAAGCGTAGGTCGGATCTGCCAAACCGACTAAAATCGTCAGTATCTCTTGTGGCTCAATAGTAAAACTGCGCAGTATCCCGCCCAGAGCTGCAGGTTCCGAGAAGGTACAAGCTTAAGAAGGTCATTTTTTGTGCTTTTTGTACATTCCAAAAAATGCAGAAGTCTCCGGAAAATCCGAAATGGACCTTATAAATGTGATCAGCTACCAAAACGACTCCCCTGAGCAGAATTTGGGTGGAGGCTCATTTCCATACTTTTCTTCTTCTTCTTTTTCTTTATTGGCGCAGGTTAACACCCACGTGATAAAAATAGAAATAATAGCACAAATCATTAATAATTAAAACCAAGCAGCCAATCAATTATTTGGAACAGCCAACAGTGAAAAAAAAGAAAGAAAGCTGTAATCAAAGATCAATCGACTTCGTTAAAAACCTCCGATTTTAGTAGATGGGTAGCTAGACGTCTGAACGTAGTCAGAGACAAGTGCATCATATCCTGATCAAAAACCTTATGCAACAAAGGTACTACTCTAACAGAAAAGAACCGCGACCTAATTTGAGATTTAGTTAACGGAAGCTTGATTTTTGTGCTCCCACCCCTAATTCTAGAATGGACAGTTGAAAAGAATTGAAACGAGTTGACTCTTGCCCTACCTGTAAGAATTTTGAAAGCCATAACAAGATCGTTTTTACTTCTCCGACTGATTAGACTAGGAAGAGCATAAAGCTGGCGTCGTTCCACAGCATTAGGGATAAACTCGTAACCGAGACCAGAACAACGCATAGCAAGCTTTCGCGTAAAGTTGCTTTGCACACTCTCGAGATAATTTATATCCTTCTTTTTATACGGGGAGAAAACTGTAGTTCCAGACTCTACAATAGGTCTTACATAGGTCTTGTATGCTTTGAGTAAAGTTTTGGAATTCCTAGACCTGAGTGCATTGAAGAGATTGTACGTTCTATGAGTTGCACTGGAGAAGAGCGCTTTGTAATGACTGTCAAAACCCAGTTTGTCGTTTATTCTGTACCCAAGATCTCTCACTTCCTTTACTAACTCAAGTTCCACGCCACCGATATTATATGTAGCATTCACCTTACAGGTTCCGATCCGTAGAATCTTAGTTTTGTCCGCCGCGAGAGGCAGCCCCCATTGATCTGACCATACTTTCACATGATCGATCGCCGTTTGAAGAGTTTTGGCATACTCCGAATTCTTGACAACAGCGAACACTTTGATATCGTCGGCATACATTTCACAAGTCACTCCGAAGTTTTCAAGGTAATCAGGCAATCCCGACGTGTAGATAAGAAAGAGAATTGGGGACAACACTCCTCCTTGAGGAACACTTTGTCCAGACTGTCAGCGTTTTGGACTTGTACGGATTTTCAGGTGAGCGTTTATTTTTACCGATTACAGGGCTTTGGAAGCATTTTAAAAAAATGTTCCAGATTTGACTTCGAATTCTCCCAGAGGGATTTTCGGGCCGCTGATCACGAATCTGTGGTTTAGTAGTCGATTTTCCGATGTTTTCGGCTAATTTTGTTCGAAGCTTCCCAACCGGGGAAAATTTAGAGGGAAAAACGCCACTTTCGAGATTCCCCGATTTCTACGATAGATATGTCTCACAATCATTCTCTGAGAGTTATTTGGAGTGCTAACCACGAATCTGGAGTCCGTTTATCGATTTTCGCAGATTACGGTGGGTATACGGTAGTTTGGTCAAAATCTCAGACTTTAATCAAAATTTGTAAACGGGGGCTATTTGGGGTGGAGAATACGAATTTAACGTCCGTTTGTCGATTTTCAAATTACTAAGGTGGGTTTTGTCCCCTAAATGACATGTTACCTACCGTAACCTACAGTAAACCTCAAAATTTCGACAAATGGACTCCAGAGTCATATTCACCACCCTACATACAACTTTGGAGCTAAATCCGAGATAATTTTTTTTTAACTCCAAGAAAAATGCATTGCCTTTTCGTGAGGCTTGAAAAATGCTCATAACTACATATTTTGAACCTGCAGCTCGGGCGGGATACTGCGCATTTTTACTACTGAGCCAGAAGAGATACTGATGATACTAGTCGTTTTGGCAGACCCGACCTACGCTTTGTAAACTTCCATTGTAAGTCAAAATCCCCAACATTCCTCAATCAAAACGTCATGCTGGACTTGGAGAGAAAGCTATGTAAGGAGAAACTTATACACAAGAGGACCTATGGGAGCTAACACAAGAAAGGATCGTCAAACTATATCAAAACGGAGCTATAAAAAGCCAATTTGAATAAGTTAAAGTTATCATACGTATGGTTTCCGTTTTCGATTTACTCTGAAGCATGAACCATTCCCCATTGTTCCCTTTTCGTTGAAACTTGTGTAACGCGAACCAAATCCCTTTTGCTTGCGGGACCCCTTTTCTACAGAATTGTAGGTTAGGGCCAGACTAAACCTTTGCTTTGCCCGCTAACGCATGCCATAATGATTAGCAAAACCATAACAAAGAATATGTTTCTGCCAATTGTTATACTTCTACAAGTACCATTAACAGTTTTAGCGTCCTGTGTTCAGTTTTATCCGCTATCGTGAGTTTATTAAGATAATCCATGTTTCCTAATCCCGTCACCGTCTTGTCACGGATAGAATTAGTGGGGCAAGAGGTCAACGAGGAAGCTCGTAGTGACAGAGAAGTCTGACTCAACCTGGCAGTACCTCGTGCCGGCACGATGCGTCAAACATGACACTACGACGTTCCCGCGCACTATTGGAATAGGAGCCTTTGACGGTCGGGGAAGGTAAGCAAGGGACACCGACAATCAAAACCGAAAACCGGGAGAATTCTGATCTTTTAAGTCCCAAAGAGCTTACCTAGATTTCATTTTCACAGAGTGAGAGCTAACCTTGTATCCCATCGTAACCTTGTTTACCCACCCAGGGGCGATTTCTGGCCCGATACGAATCTATGTGGCGGCTATTGTTGTGACGAATAGTGTTATGACACCTCAATTGTCGGATCTGCTTTTGTGCTCCAGCCGCAGCTCACGCAAATATTAGCCACAGTCGCAGGTTTTATGTAATCACCTGTCGGGACCCGAGATCACTGGGGTCGAGCTTGGCGTGAAATGTTGGAGAAAGGGGAGTATTCCTCTAAGATAGACACAGTCTGCCAGCTTCGACTCATAAACCGAAGTCGGAGCAAGTCCAGGGTTCAAGGATATTTCCGTTAGCCGCCGATGACATCACCTCTGTTGGCTCACACACACAACAGCCAACTGTAAAACGTGCAATTAAAAGGGGTGCATTGGGCGGCGATTATGATACTTGTGAGAGGATTACCGGCACCATGGGAAACGATTGATCCTTGCCACCCATCTATTAACGATGCACCGACAGTTACTCGACCATAAACCGGAGGAAGTGGGATAGTGGAAACAGAAAAAAATTCTAAAAAACATCGTGCGCTAAAATTATTCCAAACACATGAATCATAGAGATCCTTCTCAAATCAGGCCAAATCCTCGAGTTTTTTTTCGCGCTGACCCATATCTTCATTGCGTTTTCTGCTACTTCTAAGACGTCGTTTAGATGAGAAAAGGTAGCTCAAGTCTGAGTTGCGAACATGAAGTCGTGATTATAAAAAAATGAAGAAAAGCTTCTGAAGGGAACTCCAGGTTTGTCAGGGGAGTTGGGAATACTTTAGGGCTTGATGATCCATGTAGTTTCAAATGTTTTCTCGTCCAGTTACGTAGAATTCCACAAGGTCTGTGCGTTATAACGTTAATGTGTTAACGCTTTAACCGGCTAACCCTGTTTTTTTTTTCGAAAAATTAACGATTAACTCCTAACGAACAAGTCCTAAAATAATGTTAATTTAGTTCCTTATTATTAGTGTAGTTAAGACACTGACTGATCTGCTCCGATGACAAATTTAAAAACTGGAGCCTTACGTGTAGCGTCTGCTTGCGGCGCGGTCAGTTTCTGGCTCAATTCTTGTCCTATAATATTCATTATCCATGAAGATTTCAAGTTCAGAGTGTGTGGACCACAGTGTTTCGTACGGGATGTACTATAGTTCTTTGGGCCAAATTCGGGTCCGCATTTGCGGACTACGGCTATTGCATCAGGCGACACGTGTTAATCGTGACGGGACCACTTGGTCCCGGCACGATTCACCCTTCTCCCAGCACGATTCTCACGTGTCGCATGATGCAACAGCCGTAGTCCGCAATTGTGTACCGGAATTTGGCCCTGAGAACGATGGTATTCTATGATTTTTTTCTGGTTTGTCTGGAGAGTTGTCGATTTTTTTTGTGTGTTCAAGTAATGTTTTGATGTTTTGACGAAAATGCAGCATTAACGTGTTAACGCGGTTTTTTCCAAAAATTAACGTTTAACGAAAAATTTTTTCCCATTACCCCACAACTCTGGTGCTGAACACAAATCTGGGGTTCGCTTGTTGAAATTCTGAGATTTACTGTAGGTTACGGTTGATACTATGCCATTTAGGGGGCAAAACCTACGTCAATAATTGACAAATGGACATCGAATTCGTATTCAGCACCCCGAATAACCCACGCATAAAAATTTTGAGTCAAATCTGAAACTTCGGCCAAACTGCCTTATACCCACCGTACCTATCGCAAGCTGTCGAAAATCGATAAACGGACCTCAGATTCTTGTAAAGCACTCCAAATTAACCCTAAAATACGATTTTGAGCCATATCTGCAGTAGCATTTGAGAAATCATCTCAAGTCGCGTTTTGACCTAAAAATTTTCCCGACGGGGAGCTTTCAACGAAATGAGTCTAAAGCTTCAAAATTCGACAAACAAGCCTTATATTCGTGATCAGCAATCCAAAAAAACCCCTTGGGAAAGTTTTAGGTCAAAACTGAAACATTTTTCTCAAACGCTTTTAGAGCCCCCTAATTGATATAAAAGCTCAACCATCAATCCGTACATGTCCAAAACGCAATTATTGTAAGCTAACTTTTAAGAATGACCGTTCACCCAAACTTCGTCTAGGGAGAGTCGTTTATTTAGCCGAACACTATTATGAGGTCCATTTCCAGATTTTCGAAAGCTTACTGCGCGTTCTGGAGTTGCATTGGGTACGAAAATCGAGGGAAAATGTCTATAACTGTTTTTAGAATAGTCGTAGGCAGCTGAGAAGGAGAGATTCGGACGCTACTTCCGAAAATGTATCTACAAAAAACATTTCATTTGGAATAACCACGTCGACTAACAGGAGTTTTCTTCTGAGTGACTTTTGTTGCCGCTGCGACAGTTTTGGTAAGAATCATTTCGATGCCCACTCATAAATGAATAAAACTCCAATTTCCTTTCAATTTACCGACAAATTGCTTTTTTCCTGCTCTGTTATCGTTTTCTCAGGTCTATGTATGCGGTTGATGCTATCTACTAGTAATTGGTCGCTTGGCGTCACAAATTGCGCAAACCGCCACGGTGAGTGATACCGCGCAGCGTAACGTTATGTGCCAATCAAAGTGTGTTTAGCGTTAACCGCCGCTCCAAGTTATCAGCGCAAGCAGATCTTTAATTGAAGAGGAGGCCGATGGGAGAAAAAAAGCCGACGTGAGAAAAAAACAAGGCTATGAAGGAATTTGTCGCCACGGTCATCGACCTCAATCTAGGTGTGAGACATTGAATGATTGATGGAATTGTTTGCGCTGATGAAAGTCTTTATGAGACACGATAGCTCGCCAAGAAAACCATATCCTATTTTGGGGCTATTCTGGCAGAGGAAATCGGCGCACATGTTTCACAAATGCTTATATAGGAAGGGAACTCATTGCCCAAACAATAAAAAAATGGACTTCAGATTCGCGCCAAAACACGCTCGCACTGAAGTGAGAGAATGAAATCAAACCGTGGAGCGCCATCGTAGACAACTCACAATCGTGTTTTTTTTTCATGGAGGTGAGCCTCTACTTTTTATTCAACTACATTATAATGTTTAGTTTTCTGAAATTTGCCTCTGCCCTATCCAGTAGATTTGCCTCTGCCCTATCCAGTATTTAAAGGCAGTGGTCGCGATAAAATAAGGTTGTCTTCTTTTCTTCGCCAAACCCTTTTCTGGATTCAGACTAAAAGGGCCTCTACGAAAAAATTGCAAGAGAACACCTACTGTGCTTCTTTGAGCCCGATTCCGGTCCTCAATTGCGTCTCGACACGCTTTGCGACCGCTCGCTCCCGAATCAAAAGAGTTTCCAGCGCTGCAGCCTCCGATCTGATGACTCTAGATGAGGTTTGGCCACAGGAAAGTTGGAGAGAACTGTAACAAAAAACCACATCGAATCAGCTTTGGCGCTGGAAACTGTACCGGCCCGAGCGCGTGCGGCTGCGAAGCGTGTCAAGACGCAATTGCGGAGCGAAATTAGGCGGAGAGAAGCACATTATCTTGGGTCAAATTACCCGCCTTAACTTTCCGGTCATTTGTTGGTGGACGGGACCGCTCCAAATCATCGGCATCGATGATCTCTCGTATCAAGAACATCAACTGGCCTGAAATCGAGATCCAATCAATGACAAATTTTCTTTGGACTCTCCTGCTCAAATATTTCTGTCCTCATCTAGTTGAAACATTCAACCGATTGCTTGTTTTCATTGTTCAACTGCTTTTATTAACTCTATTTATAGCTCGTTTCTTGACCCCTTCCCTTCAAGGTCTTTTAGCGGTTTGCGAAACAACCTGATTTTTATGGTTTTCTCAACAACGTTGTTGATCGCGATCACTGCCTTTAACTTCAAAATGTATTCTCTTTTTCGGAGGTAAATTTGACTTGTTACTTAGGCCTATTTCACACTTGCAACGCTGATCGCCGCGATGGCATGCTTTGAATGCAGATCGACCTGCGACGCTATCCCGATCGATACTCATGGTTATCATCCCATCGCGTCGCGCAGCGATCGAACTCTGATAGAGGCCTTAGCGTACTTGTGCAAAGCGAAGGTAGAGACAACGAGAAAGTGTGGGGGAAAGGAGACGCAGCATACGCCCCCACACGCACGCGATCAACGACGGTAAAAGGACTTGCTCTCCTCAGTTTTCTGTAGAATTGTTCGATATCTAACCCGTTAGCGAATTGAAATCTATAACGTAGTCACTTCTGAATGAAATAGGCCTCATGTTCCAGTGCACAAAAGCCAACTGCGAAGTGATAAATCATATTGGCCTCCGAACGATTGTTTGAAACATTTGTTCCCTTTTACTCCTCAGTCTGTGTTGACAACTTTTCGATTTCAGGCGTTTCTCTTCTGTTACCACTGTCGACCCTCGGCCTTGTCACCTACATAAGCTCTCACTCTTTTACAATCCATTCCTTAATCTCCAAGGTTTTACAAATTATAGATTTCCATTTTTTCTAGCTACGTGAAAGTGAAAGTAGAACATCAACTCCTCAAAAGCGTTATTTGTGGTTTCAATGGTATCATATTTTCATTTGCAGCGAATGTTTTGAATTTTTTCTTATTGCCTCACATACTATAAGATTTTTTTCGGAATCGGTACGAAATTTCGATGTTTGATCGTTTTTGGTGATCGAGCAGTTGGAGTTCTTAGGAATGACAAAGGGAAACAATTGATTTCGGTTTTTCAAGTGGGTCGCCTCAAAAAGTTCCGAGCTGAGAGGGGGTGCATACCTTTAATCGCCACCGCTCGGCCCTGATTATGCGATTCAGCACAGAGAATTCACATATACCTTGATATCCTGAACACCATATGGTCTCTAACTGTGGTCACCGAACTGGAAAGTCTAGGTGGAAGATAGACAAACGAACACAATAGAGGTGTATATGTAATAAGTAATTCGAGAAACTCGAGACGTGTGAGGGTGGGGTCAAAGTGTGTGAGTAGCGTAGGACAGAAATGCCAAAACAGTTTATATCGCTTGATTGCTGCTGGCACCCGGGCTAAATAAACATAGAACGGACGGACGGACGGTGTGTGGGGGGCAAATTGATCGCAACTCAACTTGCTGTACGTACCGTCGTGTCCTCACCGACCCCCAGATAGAGGCACACATACACACAAACGGACAGGCGGAAAACCTACACAGCAATCCACACCTTTGAACGACCTGAGAATATTACTTTATCACTTCATGGCCGCAATGGTCACTTATCACATATCGTCTCTGGATGAGAGGAAGCCACGGCGCTGCTATGATGGCTTTATCATAAAAATCGAGCGGTCGTTATTGAAAAAAACACAACTGTAGAAATGGAGATAAAACCGCCCCGCTCCCAATATAGCGTGATCATGGTTTCATCGCGGCTTCCTAGCAATAGGATACAAAATATTCATACATGGTGAATTTAGAAAAAAATGCTCATTTGTCATCGCCGCTTGTAAGGTTTTTTTCAACATTTGGATGGAAATTTCCGGTGTCGGATATTTGCCATAACATAACATAACATAACATAACATAACATAACATAACATAACATAACATAACATAACATAACATAACATAACATAACATAACATAACATAACATAACATAACATAACATAACATAACATAACATAACATAACATGGCATGACATGACATGACATGACATGACATGACATGACATGACATGACATGACATGACATGACATGACATGACATGACATAACATAACATAACATGACATAACATAACATAACATAACATAACATAACATAACATGAAATAACATAACATAACATAACGTAACAACATAACATTACATAACATAACATAACAACATAACATAACATAACATAACATGACATGACATAGCATAACATAACATAACATAACATAACATAACATAACATAACATAACATAACATAACATAACATAACAACATAACATAACATAACATAACATAACATGACATGACATAGCATAACATAACATAACATAACATGACATGACATAACATAACATGAAAAAAAAGACCCGGTGCGGCCGATCCGACCGATATGCACATATAAGGTAATAAATTAATGATACCACTGGTTTCATTCCACATATTTCATACCTACTGACCGGTTTGGCCACGGCAGGTTACGGAGGTCTTCACGACCAACTGTCGTCTTTTCGACTATGTCCAAAGCCTAACGCCTAGTGTGTACTAAATGTTTAGTAAGTCGTAAAGGTTGATATGTTATTCATTGTGGAATCCGATTATGTTATGATCAAGCCATTATCGTTCACTCCTGATAACTACAATAATTTTCTAGTATTAGCCTTAATAACGACAGATTACTTTCCGTGTGGTTAGTCATCTCTGAGCTGATTTTCAATGATGGGTTGCAACAGTCGTCAGGCCTTACGGTCTTCACTTCTTTTATCTTGTACATAAAAGATGAAAGCTGCTTATCATCTTATTGTCACGGCCATTGAGAAGAACGGTATAATCGGATTTTGGTCTTGACCGCGGCTAATTACGGTCGCAATATTTATGTCTTCTTGAACATAGAGTGCTGTTTGCTCAGTGCCCTATCAAGCCTTTGAGACGACCGGAATGCCGCTCGTTAATCTCTGAAAGGTAATTAAGGACATTAGGCATATCACACTACAGTACGATGGCGGAAAAGGCCTACCTTGTTGGGGTCTCCAATATATCCTTCAAAAAGTCTGCGCAATAATGATTTAATATTATGCAATAAGGAACGGGTAGGGTTGACAGCAAAAAGCGGTCTTATGATTCAATGTCGGTAGTAGTCGGATGAAAGACACATTCTGACTTGCCATGAGTCTTGAAAAGTTCACGGAACACGCTATCTGTGGTATCACTGATTGGGATGGAACTCAACGATGCCGCATATCACTCACTACGCCAACCCAGGATCTGTCGATTTGACTTGGGTTTAGCGAGAGCACAACCGCGTCAAAGTTTACTGGAAAGCCCACCCGTATCATAAAACCCGGGGTTAACGCAAAGATGAATCCGGCCTAATGTGTTGTGATATCATGAGTAATTCTGCGCTCTATTGACAAGTAGTACTACTGTAGCCAATTAGTCCTTTAAACCGTATTTTCCTAGTGCAGTCAACACTTCTGATTAATTCCGCTCACCTTTTCCTGTAGGCCGTAGTTATACCCTCTAAAAAATGGCGTAATTCACATCATTCGAGGCGCGAGCGGCGCGCGCGACGCCTGGGACTCCGTCTACCCTCCGCTCTCACACTGTCTCTAACCTCCGCTCCGCACCAGCACGCGTAGGAACCATGTGAATTTCGCCGTTTTATAGCCTGTACACCAGCGGAATGAAAACGTCCCGCGATGGCATTGCCGCTGACTGTCGCGCGGATCAGGGACTCGTCTACAATTTTGCGTCTTTGACGTCTTTGACGCAATATTGCGGACCGAGAACTTCTGGGCGTTCCAAATGTATTTTTTTAATATTTCACGCTTCTATCACTTATTTATTGCGAAAAGTCACTAGAAATCTATTGCTCCCGTCACAGCAGTGCTCTTTATGTCGTTTTGGGGGCATTTTAACAACTTAAGATCTGACAAATAATCAGCTAATGGAAATTGGCAAATTTCCAACGGATAGGCCCCGCAAGGATACAGTATACAGTGTTGCGGCGTGTATAACTGCTTGGTGCGGGCTTCCGGTGCGTTTTCCTGGGACAACTCTTCTTTTCGGCATGCCTCAGCACACTTAGGACGCTTACAAGTGGTAGTTGTCTCTGGTGTATAACTACGGCCATAGTTCTCACGCTCCCTCCAGTTGATACTGCTCGGCTAAAGTCGTATGTGGTTCGGGATGTGTTCGATGATGTGCTTGACGAATGGTATTCTCCTCGATTTTTATGTTTGTCTATGTTTTATTGATATTTGGCAATTATTATTTTTTGAACATCCTCTGCAGTCTGGAGAGTCGGTATTTTCTTGCATCCGCTTATAATGGAATTTGTGAATTTAGTTTTCCATCTCATTTTTGGCCTAGGATTCAAAGAAGGATTACTTGAGCTTATCAAGGTATCCTCCCAAGTGCTACTACCTTTTCGTACACTATCTCATCATTCCACCTAAAGCGTTTTTCACACTTGCCCGACCGACGTCGGACGACTCGTTATCGAATGTGTAATCTCTATCTACCCTACCCTACCCATCTTGTCTATTTTAACTTATCAAATTTGATAAAGAGTCGCCCGACGTCGGCCGGCAAACTATGAAAGGGGCTTAAGACTGCCGACAACCCCGGCCGATTAATCAAAAAAGTTAAATACATAAATAAGAAGTAACAGCACTACTCTATTCTTCGGACTTCAATGGTCCACAAAAACTTGTTACTCAAACTTCGTACAGGAGACTTATTTGAGGTGCAGAATGAGGATCCTTTCTAGTTTTCTTTTCAGACGATGGCGGTAGGGAATGGTGCATATACATCAGTAGATCGATGTTGTAGATTTATACCAAATCTCTGGATAGGAGGTTTCTTCAGGTAAATATTTTATTTTTCAATTTGAAAAGATCTTGGTAGGTCAAAGGCAGAGCTCAACGTAAAGACAGTTGAACAAGTGGTAGCAAAACAAAATTGAACGGGGGCTAGCGGACGTCAACAATTAGCCGTTTTATACTGCCTTTATACGGGAGTGCACAAGCCCCCCTTGTCACCCGCACACGCTGCTACAGTAGTGGATCACTGCAGCGCGGTCTGTGGTGAGCCCGTTCTCTTCCACCACATACGGCAGGCATCGACTTTCGCATGACCACCGTTCATTCGTCCGCATGATCGGCGATCATGTTCAGAGAAGGTGAGTTTTTCAGTTTTTTTTTGCCGTCTTATGTTGTTTTGGTGATAATTTAGATGTCGTCGTAATGGTATGCGGGTAAATAACCCATGGATTTGAAACAGTATATAAATGTTCAAGAAGAAAGTTTTTTTCTGGTAAAAAAAGAGGACAGATGTTTTTCTGATTTCTTGGTAGCGCGAAGGATTCTGAAAAGCTTCATGTATACCCTAACCTTTAGCCAATACGATGACATTTGAGATATCGCCAAAACAACTGAAAATTGCTGAGAAATAGATGAAAAAACTCACCGTCTCTGAGTATGATAGCCGGTCATACGAACGACTGGACGGTGGTTATGCGAAAGTCGATGCCTGTCGCATGGGGTGGGAGGGAACGGGCTCACCATAGACCGCGCTGCACTGGTCCACTACTGTAGCAGCGTATGCGGGTGACAAGGGGGGGGGCTTGTGCACTCCCGTATAAAGGCAGTATAATTTGTTTTTTTTGTGTGTCTTCCTGCTGCTTTTCACTCATTTTTTCATGATCAGGTTTACTTTTACGTGAGGAGAACTCAACAACCATTTCCATGGCGAGCCCTGCCTCTATGATAGGTTCAATGTTATTCGGAAACCATTACCTATCTTGACGGCATCGTGCGCGCTAAAAATCACTTTCAATTCAATGTGTACAATCAAACAATTCGCGCCAGCTGACATCACCCCCGAAACCCTCTCTGAGAAAATTTGCCGCGTCTCTGCCGGGAAAGTACCGCGACACTCGACTGTATCGTGATAGTTCCGCGATAGTACCGCAGCGGCTCCGTGATCAGACGATTTTGTTGCCATGTCTTGAGCCTCGACATCGCCGCGATAGTGCCGCAGCGGTTCCTCTTTATAACCGCGCCGGCTTCGCGTGGATGCGGCAGTGAATCCGGTGGAGTACGATGTACTACCCTGTGTGGTGAAACGAAGTTGTCGCCGGTAAAATTACCGAAGTTTGAGGTACACTCCGTATTTCCTCGGGCGCAAAAGCGGCTGTAAACTCTGTCCTTACTAGACAGATGACGTGATGACCACAGGTGCGTATTTTTGTTCTCAGGCCCCCTAGTTGTATTATCATTTTTGAAAGCATCGTACGCGCTGAAAACCACTCGCCGTTTTTTGAGTTTGAATTATTGGTTGAGCCCGCCTGAGAGTTTCTCTGGTCACCGGCGCATCATTCGGAAGATATGGGTGATCGAATGCTTCGAATTTCAACAAAAGAGGCCGGCCTTCTGACAGCCGTGTCGCTTAAGATGAAAAAGAAACAAGCTTCTCAACAAGCTATACCGCGTAAATGAGTGGAAGTTGATGTATCATTTGTTGATATGCTACCTTCTTTTCTCATTTGAGGCCAAATGGCTGTCGGAAGGCCGGCCTCTTTTGGTGGAATTCGAGACATTCGATCTCCCATACCTTCCCAATGATGCGTCGGTGTCCCGACAAACTCCACCCTCGTTCTCAGGCCGGCCCAGTCAATGATTCAAACTCAACAAACGGTTAGTGGTTTTCACCGCGTACGATGCCTTTAAACAACTTCATATCAGATATTCTCCCGGAGCCGCTGCGGCATTATCGCGGAGCCGGAGCGACACTGCCGCATCACTGCTACGGCTCCGCGGTAGTTCCGCCACGGCTCCACGGTAGTGCCGACGCGGCTCCGCGATATTTGCTCTCAGAGTGAGGCACCCCTTAAAAGTAATGGTCACCTGAAAACTGCTGTGGGCTCAATCACCTAGCACTTCTGGGTTACTCATCTAACACTTTTTCATAGAGTGTTGATGCTATCGTCAAACAACTTGAAAAACAATCAGGGTACATACTCCGTTTGCAGAAAAACTTCGATATGGCAGTGGCCAGGGCTTCAAATGCAGAAAAACCTCAAAAAATATTTTGGTGCGAATTCACATACATTTTTGCAGTGTTTCAGAATGATCCTTTTTCAAAAATTAAGGCTTCTGAGGGAACGCTTAGACATACTTCTCACTAAAGAGCCCAAGCTATACAACAGCATCAAAAAATATTATATGGTTTCCTGCACGGGCGCTGTATTTAATGTTCCGAAAACCGTTTCTGATTCATGATCAGCACATCATATAACCCACTTATGAAAGCGAACCTCATATTGGTGCTCAGCTTTGAAGGCTTTGTACGCGCAGAAGACCGTTTATTAATTTTTTGACGTTTTTGTGAACCATGGCCTCTCTACTGAACGAAAATGTCGGAAGCATCCATGAAAAACCTCTGTTTGTAGAGAAAAGTCGGTCTGAACACACTGTAAATTCTAATTTTAATTTCACGCCAAAATTGTTTTCGAAGCTTTTCTGCGTTTGTAGGCCTCGTCACTGTCATTTTCGTAGTTTTTCCGCATAAGGAGCTTGTGCCGTAACTATTTTTCATGTTGTTTGACGGTCGCATCAACACTCTGAGAAAAAGTGGTAGATGACTGGTGAGAACTGGTGGAGGATCTTCATCTTTGACCCCTTACAACCTCATAACCCTACGTTTTTGACGCGCCGAAATTAACCAGTGTGGTCTGCTGGACTCATATCTGAGAGAAAATTTCGCGCTGATCACAAGGGTGTCTCCAGAATCGCTTAGAACTGACTACAAAAGGAGTTATTGCTCTTCAAAGAATTTAAATTTGAACTGCGCGAAGTTCGAGCACGAATTGTCTCGAGCCTGTATTTTCTCGTTATTCGCAGTAATCGTCCTGAATGGGCAGGCCACAATGTGAAGCCAGACAAAAAAATGGAAGAAAATAGATTTTGAATGAATGAGATCGGAAACTTCCCTCACGTAATGTTTGATACCAAGGACAGTTGAAACCATTTCGGCTCTGGGGAAATATTATAATTAATCGGAAAATCGAAATTATTCGCTCCAACATTCTACTGAACACCCGGCATTGGAAACAAACTGGGGTATACAATCCTCGTGGTCCAAGCTTGACGCGTAGCACCTTCGGTCTGATCAGTTTTCTTAGTCGATCACTAACCAACAAACCCAAGGGGTTACGAATTTGCAACTCGTAAAAGAAACAGTGGCGGCTGTGTATGCGAGAAAGATTTCCGCATCGGACACAAACATTTGCTGCGTCCAAGCGGCATTGTCCCTGCGAGAAAACTGAGTCGTTGTCGACAAACCTCAACTTATTCATTCACAAGATTCGGCTGAGGTCAAATATTAGAGGGAGAGAGTAGGTCGTAAATGGTTGGCAGACTGGGTGTCTCTAGAAGTTTCTATCGGTCCCCCGTCACAGTTGGCCAAATGCCTGTATTCCATCCGGCATCGTTGGAGAGCGGAACACAGAAGACTTTCAATGCTTCCAATTGTGTTTAACATGATACTTCATGTTTACCCGATAATTAATAAAGTACATCTTCGGCGTTCACAAATAGGTGAACATAACGTAGTTTTTTGTTCGTCTTGTGAACGGAAACAAAGAGTTTTGATCCCTGGAGACGGATGAAGCTCTGCCCAACAATGACGGGGGCATAAGGCAGTACATCAGTTATATTCTACTTACTTCTGCCTAAGATCCTGTGCCATCGCAGTGATTGCGCAGTCTTCTCGTGCAGGCGGTGGTAAGCTCGGAAAGTTCAGCACATAAGGCAAGTTTGCCACTCCTTGCTGAAAAAAAGGTTATATTTGTTCGTGCGCAAACGCTGTGTGTGGCTTCGCTAGACCCAAAGTCCATTCAACGGGGGGCCTGGCTGGAACGCGTTGGTCACGGTAAACGGGAGAGTGCAGGCTTCCCGATTGAAAGTTGGGCTATTCCCAAGGGATCTTCAAAGCTAAACGCCACAGTGAATGCACTGCGTATACGAAACACAATGTGTCGTTGTTTTATAGACTGCAGACATCCAGGTTAGAGAGTACTCCGTTTGAGTATTGCTTACGTCACGTTATTGGTAAATTTCTCTCTGTTGGCAACACTAGGATGAACTAGCACATGACATTGACCACGCAACCGAGCGCTATCTCGAGCAGTGGTGGGTTCTGACGTCGAGCCGTACGACACCGTTATCTCCTTGCTTCCATGGATGTTTCGAACACAAAGAGTGCTTCACTCACCTCTTCAATTTGCTCTCGATGTATTGGAAGTGCGAATGCCTCGTCTGCGTAGTCCAAGAATGTCGAACTGGTTTCCGGTGGATGGAATATCGCTATCCGCCAGCCACCTCTAGCCAATGCCGTCAGTGTCGGGCCATAGTTGCCGGCGTCTTAATGAGAGAAGATTCTTCCTTTTTATAACAGGTCTGAGTCTCTACGCCTTTCTATTCACCAGAAACGAGAGCTATTAGACCAGGTGCACCATTGATGGTGGAAGCATGCCAGAGCATCCGCTGACACAGAGCTTCTTCAATCGATCCTTCGGCTGATAGTGACATGTGAGCGATTTCTCCGTGCTGAACATTTTCAAATTAACAAAAGGTTTCGTCTTATTAAAATTCCCTAAGCCACACCTGAAAGTGTTCTGCATAGTCGGTGATGTCCTTTGGCGTCGCTCTAACGTCACAGCAAAAATAGAACTTGTCGAATTCGGCTGATAACTTCACGACTACCTGAATAATTTTTAAAGGCAGGGTCCGGGCAGAATTTCGATTTTGAAATTTCCCTCTGAATCGGTGCGCATGCTACAGGTAGTCCTAAGGGGCATGCGAAAACTGCGTAAGAACCAGTGTTCTTCAAGTTATTCCAGCCGCTTCCGTCAACCGCTGTGCCAGAAAAGTCAGAAAAGTGTGGCCATCGTCCATATTTTAGCGGTCGTCCACGCATTCTTCAAAACTGCTGTGCAATTATCGGTCATTCCAGCTATGATTATCATGCTGTGAATACCGTAATCCCTGAATTTGAGGCTGTTTTCTTCAGAAGTACGGATCTAGAGTTTGTGAAAATGCCAGGCGGTGTCCATCTAGGCCATTCCAATCTATCTAACCCGAATTTCGGTGAATTGACAGGACCTTGCCTTTAATTCAGCTCTGTATCAATATCTTTTTCCAAGACGCTCGTCCGCGTAGGTCGATGCTCTCAAACAAGCCGTTTGAATTCGAGTCGTGGTAGTCTCAGCTCTACTCACTACGAACGAAGTTTGAAAGTTCATAGGATTACTGCTGTCATAATCGTCTTTAGGATTCTGCATTCATGATGTCAGCACAGGATTGTTCTCTGGAGTAAATTCCGATCGCTGAGCGGTGCATTCACGCCACAAAGACATGAAATGATAATACAATGCAGCTGCTAACATAAGGAAAAGGGGCGAAATGGGCAAAGCTTACAGAAAAAGCGTTTTTCGCCTACAACTTGCTTCCGAGTGCCCGAATCTAAACTTCAAGAAAAAAAACAGTTCTCTCAGAGCGACATAGTGGCTCAAATCATATCATGGAAATCCTGCAAACTTCCCGGGGAAACCGCTTCTGGGTGTAATTGCTTCATCATAACGCTTGAATTCGCCCGCGGTGGTTGTTTCTCGCCTATGGACTCCATTGGAGTCCCACTGCTGAGAGGCGCGGCAGCATGCCACGGAGGGAAATCGATCGTGCTGCGCCGCGTGATCGATACTCCACCATTGCATGCTGCCGCGGCAGCAGGACTCTATCCGGGCTCTGTCACCTCGCGCGAATTTACACGTTTTCGCTTGATGAAACAATTGTGCATAAGAAGGCCTTGTGAAGTTTACCGGAGTTTCTTGATATTATTGGAACTAATATGTCGCGCTAAACAAAATGGTTTCTGTCGAAATTTAGATTTTAAGATAGGATTGCTTCAAAACAAAGTAAAAGACATTTTCGTTGCCATCTTCGCCCTTTTCGCCTCAATTATCCCAATGTTAACAGCTGTATGTTACAATATTCATATTTCGCCTCTGTCTGCTCAAAGCCGGTCTACACGAAGACGTCGTTTGTTGTTTTATTGTGATTGTAATGTGTTCGTCGGTTAAAGATACCATGTCGCTCTACTTTTACTCCTGCTATGCCTGATTAAAACTTAGTTTTTCCTTTTATACGCTAATTTAGGTTGGGATCCTTTTATTCATTTCCGTATGCTTTCAATTTCTGCTATTCGTATTTTTTCAATTATTTCTACCCGCTGTCCGCCATACGAACGGCGGAATCCACCGCGGGATGGCGAACAATTTGATTTGGCTACTGTGGCCTTTAAATGGAAAAATTGAAAGCACGTTTGAGTCCGCTATAACAAAATTTTGTACTCCGGGCAGTGAAGGAGGACGGCATGGACGTGCGAAACTTCGTCGAGTCGGCAATGCTCTCATAATAATAAATAAAATGTAACTACAAAACAAATCAAAATTACCTTAGATCGATATGGAATGCGCGCCCACCGCAGAGTTGTCTGAATATTAGGCGTTCCACACGGGAGCACCGCAGCCAAATTCGAAAAGCGTGGCAAAATGGTGAAAGGTAAGCACGATGAATTTTGAAGTCTCGATCGAAACTGATTTTTTCATTTCTCCTTCTCATATTGTGTAGCAGTTACTCTTCGTTTGTCCAGTATACATGAGCGCTTTTTAGGTGCTCTTTCGGATTAAACGATCCACCAGAGCAGGACGTCATGGGATTAGCGAATCTTTTGACCTCACTCACCGCTCGTATGGTGACATCAGGTTTCTGAAGTAGACCAAGTCTTTTGATGGCTCTAGTGGCTTAAATTATTGTCTTAAAACTTGACGCCTTCTCGTTTTTTTTCTGGTGTAGGTGACGTGTATTTTGTCACCTATTTGTTCATTATTGACACTAGGGATGCTTGTACTCTCTCACATATTTCTTACAATTTGCTTCAGACCTGCAGCGTTTGTGCTGACGCAAGTGTCTGCTCTAAGACATTTATGCATAATGTTCCATTGTGACATAAACTTTAAAAAAACCTCACATGTTTAATCAGGCTTTCAATTTTTTCTTGAGAAATCGGTACTGAGTGGTAGTTGTAGTACACTAAAAGTGGTCCTTCGTCGCCCATTGTGCTAGTCTGGAATGGTAGAGTTTGTCATCCTACCATATTTTTATGATTTTATGCTTTAAAGGCAGTGTTCACGATGAAATATGATTGTCGAGTTTTTCATAGTTAAGTCTTTTTTTGGTTCGCTGCAGTGCGATCTAGACGAAGATGTTTCTGTATACTCTTACACTACTTTAATAGTTGCTGCGCACGTCGCAGAATTTTGACCCCGCAAAACAGCAAATACCACTTTTCATGGGCGGCAGTGTGCACCTGTGAACGGAACATCATTTTTGTGACTTAATAGCTCTAATCTTAGCGCTTTTGCCACAACGGAACCTTCGCAGATCTTTAGCTGTTTTCAAACAAAGCAGATTTTCGTTGTTCTCTCAACTAATTATCCCATCGTGAAAACTGCCTTTAAACATGGCCCTTAGGCTCCGTCCATAGCAGACCACCAGCGGCAAAGCTTCAAGGCGCCAGAGCATCATGCGCCAGCGCTGAAACGCTGACGCATGACGCTCGACTGGTGGCGCCTTCAACGTGTCCGAGGACGACACGGGGTTAGCGATGGTATTGATAATATTAGTGACAGCAGCTACTGCCGCTATGACTCCACCGTCAGCGACAGGCCAGCTGCAGTGGTCGTTGGGGATTCGCTCGGAAGTCAGATCAATAACAAATGTTAAAGATGCAAACCCCCAGCGTCCCTAGGCGCTAGGTCGTCTGCTATGAACGGAACATTATTGGGTCCAGCACGAGGTGTCAAGCGCTGCAAATTTTGCAGACCCCCACCTCTAAAACCTCGAAATTAAGATACATATTCTCGGTGGCCTTCTTGTAACTTGTACGCCAACCGGTTCGGACACTCAACGTATTAGAAGGCCTTGAATCTCCGAATCGGTTGGCCAATAAGTTCTTCTCAAATTACCACGTTGTGACGTGATTATCATATTCACAGCCGGTATAGAAGGAGCTTCATCTCACTCGGGTCCTCATTCGGCACTCTGGTGCCGCCCCTGGAAGGTGAATCGAGTCTCTCTTTGGAAGCCAGCATATTTTTGATCGCTGTGGGAATAGGGGATATCCTCCCGGCTGGGGGGGGGGTGGTTTTTCAACACAGACCGTGGCGAAGTTTACGACTTTGCCATGGACCGTGGCGGGGACTTTCTCCGACGTGGAAACGCGACAACCTGAGACGACATGCTTGTGGTGAATATTAAAATGAATAACCCGCGAAGCTGATATCCTTCTTATCTATTTTAGCCTATCATATTTGATAATTAGTCGTCGGACGTCGGACAGCCAACTATGAAAGGGGCTCACAGGCACAGTCCAAGCTCAGGGACGAAATGTCGGATTCCCAGATGACTGTGAAGTAGGCCCAATCTGGCACTCCTTCGGAATAGACGAGCCACATTGAAAAAAAAAAGGTTTTCGCATGCAGCTACATGATCTATTTTTCATGTTTTTGGTTCAAAAACATAGAAGCGTAGAGCAACACTTCAAAATTGTACAAAGAACATGTATAAAACCCCACAAAAAAACAAATTCTCTCAGATGGGTCGTCTATTCCGAAAGAGTACTACGAATCTATATAAAAATTGCCGAGCTTGAGCTTTTTAATTCCTCCGAATAAGCCAGATATAGGAGGAAGCCACCATGGGGCGCCCACGCCAAGAAGTCACTTTGGCACGCCCCTTTTCGATATTTCGAACTCAACAGTGGCGAGATGAGAGATGGTTTCCGATCAATAGCCCCGTTCTTACCTTTATTCTGAACTTCCCTTTTTGTTCAGGGGTCGTATTCGCCAACAACCCGCCAAGGGTAGTCGAAGGGAAGCGGAAGGGATGATACCGCGCGCGGCAGAGGAGCAGATCAACCCATCTTACACCATGTAAGATGGAAATGCAAACTGTGTTAAGCATCGATATCACTGCGAAACGATAAAGATTCCATCGCGAAGCGGCCATTCTTCAGCTATGCTATTCGAAAAATTCCGGCGGTCGTGAGGGAGGCCAAGGGAGGCGAGAGGTGGCCGTGGAGCGCGCACTTTGTACTGAAATTTCACCTCATCTACCCTTCGACTCCCCGGCGGGTTGATGGCGAATACGACCCCAGGTCGGCTTGCATACATCCTCAGGCACTCGGGGGGACAGCCCGCCACACTTTTGAGGCCAAAACGGCGATCCGCTAACCTTGAGAGAGTCATCCAGCCATCCGCGCCCGTTCTCGACCGCGACACAGATTCTCGACCGCGGCGTGTCTACGCACATCGGCAGTTGCAGCCATCCGAGCCCCTACGCAATCGCTCAGGATCATCAACATGTTTAGACAAAAGTATTAACAATGTTCCTGGTATAAAAGGCTCCTCATCTCACCGTGTGCCTCAGTCGGCTTCTCGGAGCCGGACCTGGAAGGTGGCCTCGAGTCACTTCCCAGAAGATCCACCGGATACCGGAGGATAATTTTTGTCGCCGCGGGGAGAGGGCTTCCTACGCCTTGGGGGGAGTATCCAACTATGGGCCATCTACCCACGGTCCACGGTGAGGTGCACTCCACTGCGGACCGTGGCGGTGGGGTCACCCCCTCCCCCATGGGAATCCTAACAGGGGTGATCCTTGTGGGATGCCCCCGGGTCCCCTGTGCGAATCCAGAAACGCCAAAAATGGATATGGACAGTTTCTGGGCCGCTTATGGACAAATTGTGGTGAGCGCGAAGCGCTCACCAGGATTTGGCTTTGATCTCTTCCCGCGCGGATGCCCTACAATGAGATCACCTATTCATACCGTCAACAGAGGTATGAGCTGTACACTATTCGACGCGCTGCAAGAAATTACATATGTGTGCAACTTTTCATCCCAACTGGTCCCCGCTTTCGAAAGTTATGACCTCTCAAAGTACGCAAAAACGTTCTCCACCACCGCCTCCGCCTCCGCCTTCGCCTCCCCCTCCGCCTCCACCTCCGTCCGTCGAAAACCATTTTTTTGGAAGGCGTGGACCAAATCGCTCGAAAATTTGTGACTAGAGGTAATCGGCCACGGGAATGACGAAAATAATTGTCAGAACTCACCATAATGACTTCTGGGCCCCTAACGGGCGTTTGAAACTCGGAAACCGGCCTCTCAAGAATAGTTTATGAAAACAGGGTGGTGTACTTTGAACTTCCGGCTCGGAAGAGGACGCTGTGCGGGATTGATGCACTTGACCGCGGCGCGTATTCGTTCAAAGCGCACCATCGATAAGAAGGCGTCGCAGGATGTGCTGAAGTGTCGGTTGACTGTGTGAGACCTCAGTAGGGGTGTGCAGGACGTCGTAGAATGTGGGCAGGGCCTCAGTAGGAGTATGCAGGACATCATCGAACGTGTGCAAGACCTCAGTAGGAGTGTGCAGGACATCATGGAACGTGTGCAAGACCTTAGTAGGAGTGTGCAGGACATCATGGGACCTGTGCAAGACCTCAGTAGGAGTGTGAAGGACATCATGGAACGTGTGCAGGACCCCAGTAGGGGTGTGCAGGACATCATTGTACCTGCGCAGGACCTCAGTAGGAGTGTGCAGGACATCATGGAACGTGTGGAAGACCTCAGTAGGAGTGTGCAGGACATCATGGAACGTGTGCAGGACCGTAGTAGGAGTGGGCAGGACATCATGGGACGTGTGCAAGACCTTAGTAGGAGTGGGCAGGACATCATGGGACGTGTGCAGCACCCCAGTAGGGGTGTGCAGGACGTCGTAGAATGTGTGCAGGACCTTAGTAGGAGTGTGCAGGACCTTAGTAGGAGTGTGCAGGACATCATGGGCCCTGTGCAGGACCCCAGTAGGAGTGTGCAGGACATCATGGGACCTGTGCAGGACCCCAGTAGGGGTGTGCAGGACCTCAGTAGGCGTGTGCAGGACATTATGGGACCCGCGCAGGACCCCAGTAGGGGTGTGCAGGACGTCGTAGAATGTGTGCAGGACCTCAGTAGGAGTGTGCAGGACCTTAGTAGGAGTGTGCAAGACATCATGGGACCTGTGCAGGACCCCAGTAGGGGTGTGCAGGACCTCAGTAGGAGTCTGCAGGACATTATGGAACGTGTGCAAGACCTTAGTAGGAGTGTGCAGGACATCATGGGACCTGTGCAGGACCCCAGTAGGGGTGTGCAGGACGTCGTAGAATGTGTGCAGAACCTCAGTGGGAGTGTGCAGGACCTTAGTAGGAGTATGCAGGACATCATGGGACATGTGCAGGACCCCAGTAGGGGTGTGCAGGACGTCGTAGAATGTGTGCAGGACCTCAGTAGGAGTGTGCAGGACCTTAGTAGGAGTGTGCAGGACATCATGGGACCTGTGCAGGACCCCAGAAGGGGTGTGAAGGACGTCGTAGAATGTGTGCAGAACCTCAGTAGGAGTGTTCAGGACATCATGGGACCTGTGCAGGACCCCAGAAGGGGTGTGCAGGACGTCGTAGAATGTGTGCAGAACCTCAGTAGGAGTGTGCAGTACATCATGGGACCAGTGCAGGACCCCAGTAGGGTGTGCAGGACGTCGTAGAATGTGTGCAGAACCTCAGTAGGAGTGTGCAGGACATCATGGGACCTGTGCAGGACCCCAGTAGGAGTGTGCAGGACGTCGTAGAATGTGTGCAGAACCTCAGTAGGAGTGTGCAGGACATCATGGGACCTGTGCAGGACGCCAGTAGGGGTGTGCAGGACGTCGTAGAATGTGTGCAGAACCTCAGTAGGAGTGTGCAGGACATCATGGGACCTGTGCAGGACCCCGGTAGGGGTGTGCAGGACGTCGTAGAATGTGTGCAGAACCTCAGTAGGAGTTTGCAGGACATCATGGGACCTGTGCAGGACCCCAGTAGGGGTGTGCAGGACGTCGTAGAATGTGTGCAGAACCTCAGTAGGAGTGTGCAGGACATCATGGGACCTGTGCAGGACCCCAGTAGGGGTGTGCAGGACGTCGTAGAATGTGTGCAGGACCTTAGTAGGAGTGTGCAGGACATCATGAAACGTGTGCAACACCCCTGAAAGGATGAGCAGGACTTCATGGAATGTGTGCAGGACATCAGTAGGAGTGTGCAGGACATCATGAAGCGTGTGCAGGACCCCATTAGGGATTAGCAGGACGTCATGGAATGTGTGTAGGACCTTAGTAAAATTGTGCAGGACATCATAGAACGTGTGCAGGACCCCAATAGGGGTGTGCAGGACATCAAGGAATGTGTGCAGGACCTTAGTAGGAGTGTGCAGGACATCATGAAACGTGTGCAAGACCCCTGTAAAGATGAGCAGAACTTCGTGGAATGTGTGCAGAACATCAGTAGGAGTGTGCAGGACATCATGAAACGTGTGCAAGACCCCTGTAAGGATGAGCAGGACTTCATGGAATGTGTGCTGGATCTCAGTAGGAGTGTGCAGGACCTCAGTTTAATGCTCAGGACACCGTATGCAAGCCAGGCATCCGAATCTACAAGAACGATAGTTAAGTCCGCCAGAACAGGGCTACCGTAATCTCACTCGAGTTAGCTCTAAAATTTTCTAAGTTCTGACTCCGAATTCGCTTCATCTTCCCTACAGGTGGTGATGTTTTCCTGCTTTGTAGTCCATGCAGATCCTCAACTGCTGACCTCTGGAGCAGGACGGTGTGTGAACCAAGACACACCGCTCTTCACTTCTTTTATACTTTACCCTTGGTCAATTTTGTATCATCCAATTTTTTACGAAAGCCGAATAACATTATTCCTAAGATTACGGTAGCCCTCTTCTGGCGCACTTAAAGGCAGTGTTCACGACAAATCTCGTTCTCGAGGTCTCGGTGTGAAACTCTAAGTTGGCAGGTGCTGTAGAGGATAGGGTCTAAGAAGGCAACGAAAACTGGCCAGATATGAATACAAACGGCTTTGAAAGGTCTCCCGTGGCGCCTACCTATCCCGCGCCGCCCCGATCGGACGAGCTTGTGGCGCCGCACGCGTTTCGATGGCAAATTGCCAAGCAACTCTGCCGCAATTAGCATTACCGATTCGCGCAGATTTCGCGATTAGCGCGCGCTTGACGAAATCAGCAGGGCCCATGATTCTCGTCCACGCCCTGAATTAAGAAGCCGTTATTTTGACTTATTCTGAACGTTTTTCTTCGCTGTTTCTTCATTATTAGTTACCTCACGACAAAACAACCCCTTTTTGGGTCGAACTCAAATGTGATATTCATCGTGAACACTGCCTTTACCTCTCCTTCCTTTACCGAAACAGGCATATGGGCCGGCGCAGACGAGCCACATCAGCATGAACCGGTGAAGTTTGGCTAGAGCGGCTGACCCTGGGTATATCCTAGACGTGGTGGGGCCACCCAAGATTTACTCATAGAAATGATGAAAAACTCTGATAAAAGAGGCTGATACTGCGCTATCAATCATTGTTTTTATTAGAGCTCTGCGGAAATACTTCGACTGGTAGCCTCACCAATTAGCCGTTCATTTCATTTCTGTCTTGAATGGTGCGTGCCCCCGTCTAGAATAGTGCCTAGAACCTGTACAATTGGGTCATTTTGAAGCTCATTTCTTCATTTTTCGACTTTTAAATTCAAAAGTATATGCCTTGCATCTATTTGTAGGAAGCCGCGTTGCAACAATTATCTTGCAGTCTTAGCAACGGAGCGGTTGTCTCCTCATTTCTACCACTATGTTTTCGAAAAAAACAACAACTTGACTTTTAGAGATTGACGATGTTTTAGAAGGAAACCCTTGAAAAAAGTTGTGAAATTTCTGAAAGTTGGGCTCCGCAGAAAAGGTCAAGGATTTGGCATTGCTCTAAAATGTAGTGAAATTGTTTCATTAGATTTGGCTATCGAACAGATTTTCTAAATGTAGTGAAATAGTTGAATCGATTTGGCTGTTGTTGGTATATGAAGATAACATAATCATTAAATGTAGTGAAATTGTTGCAAACGGATTTGGCAGGAGCTCTATGAATTATCACAGTCAAATCACGCGTCAGAAGGGGTTTTTCTTGGAGCGCATATTGAACCAAATGAGAACAAGAATAAGTCTAGCAGCAAAAACGTTTCCATACAATGTGAATCGTGAAAGCGTTGAGGACACGAAGACATAGCGTCAGTAGCTAATAAATTGTGTTACATTTCGTTTTCGTGATTTTTATCTAATCAGTGAGGGAAGAGGGAAGGTCTAGTACCTAAGTGGGAGCTACACTGAAAAGGCAGAATAACATTCGAGAACCTTATTTCTAGCCCATAAGGCCACGTTTCGTTCAGCATTGTTGACTGAGGTTTATTATTTTTTCTTTTTGTCTTCATTCGCTCGCCAGAGGACCTTCTGACGCGTGATTTGACTGTGATAATTCATAGAGCTCCTGCCAAATCCGTTTGCAACAATTTCACTACATTTAATGATTATGTTATCTTCATATACCAACAACAGCCAAATCGATTCAACTATTTCACTACATTTAGAAAATCTGTTCGATAGCCAAATCTAATGAAACAATTTCACTACATTTTAGAGCAATGCCAAATCCTTGACCTTTTCTGCGGAGCCCAACTTTCAGAAATTCTGGGGTCGTATTCGCCAATAACCCGCCGGGTACCCGCCGGGTAGTCGAAAGGTAAATGAGATAAAATTTCAGTCTAAAACGCGCGCTCCACAGCTACCTCTCGCCTCCCTTGGCTTCCCTCGCGACCGCCGGAAGCTTTTGCATCGCTTCTCGGGAAAATTGGCCGCATCGCGGCGAAATTTATTGCCAATTGCACGGAAGAGGCGTGCGATTCATTCATTTTGATTTCTTAAACCCTCATTTTCTCAATTTCCGTGAGATTCTGTCTTTTGTTTCCTTTTCATTGGTGACTCAGATCCTTTTTTCGTTACAATTATACATTTTTGACTGTGAATACTCATTTTTTGCTGTTTTTTTTCGCACGTTTCATTGAACTTTCACCAAAAAAAAATTGAAAAGCGATTTATGCCACATCTTAATATTTATGCCACATCTTAATTATCCAGAGAGCTGCGGGCTCTCATCTTTATGTCCAAGTATTATAAACAGTGTGCAAAATAACGATCTTTATTCTGCCAGGTTTCATTTTTTTTTAAATTTGAATATTTAGTTTGAAAGAACGATCCATTTGTGGTAAAGTAAGTCTCATTTGATGAGCCACTGTCCATAATACTGGAATTATAACAAGACGATTATAAATTGCCACCGGCACAAAATTCTCACGGTAAATAAAATTGATGATAACCAGTTGATAAAGGGTAGGGTACAAAAGAAATTGAGAGCGGTGTGTTTTCATTCACACACCATTTTTCTCCGGAGGTGAGCGGCTGAAGCTGAACACACTAGGAATTAGGGAAACAGCCTTAGGCCCCGGTCAGACTTCGTCGAAAAACCTGCTGAGTCCGACTGAGTCCGGTTGCCCCCAGCGCCAACCAACTCCTCTGCGAAACACGCAATTGATAGTGACGATTATCACTTCAGCTGTGAATCGGAACGTGTTTGGTGGCTGATTTTTCTTGTTTTCAACATGTCTGAATCTGATTTCCGTATCAGCAGTACGTGGGGCAGAGCGCAGACGGCGAGAGTCGAGATGCGGCGGGACTCGGCAGGTCGCAGTCGGCCGAAAAAAATGCACCCAAATCACGTGAAAAACACCTATATCGACCGGGTGGGGTGAGGATGATTTCGGTGGGACTCAGTCGGTGCATTGGCCCCGCCCTTGTACGCATGAGAAATATCAGTATCGACCGGGGGATTGCGGTGGGCATCAGACGGTTGCAGTCGGACTCAGTGGGTTGATTTTTTTGCACCCGTCTTCCACGAATTCGATGCGTATCGACCCGGTGGGACTCAGTAGATCCACCGACTATGACGGGGGCCTTACCGGTGATAGAGATATCACGATATTGGAGCCTACTCATGGAAAACTCTGGTAAGAAAAATTACTTCACTTTCGTGAGAATTTTGTACCGGTGGCAAATTATAATCCTGTATTATAACATTGTGTACCCTAAGGTCGCTGAGTAATGAAAACGTGACAAAAAAGTCATATAAAAGTTTTTACGAATTCGCAAACCTGCTCTATTGGAGATGAAGGAGTCTGAAAAGAGACAGAAACTAAACTTTAAAATTTCAAAGTTAGAACGCGAGCTTTAAATGCGCCGATTTGCTAGAACTACGAATAAAACCCAGTAAAACATGTTATACTATTGTTCTGCAACAAAGGAAATTAGTTTTCAATATTCTTATGCTAAAACAAGTCTAATAATGCAAAAGAATCGAACGAAAAATAGAAAATTACACAATATTCCCGAAGGGAAGTCCACGGGAATTCGAAGGGTAATCGATCAATACGTTCATTTCCATCTTACAGCGTGTAAGATGGGTCGATCTGTTACTCTGCCGCGCGCGGTATCATCCCTTCCGCTTTCCTTCGACTACCCTCGGCGGGTTGTCGGCGAATACGACCCCTGGGCCGATCAGGAGCTACGGATCGACAGATTTGACCGGATGACGCCGATCCGCGCACCTGTCGACACAAGTTATAATTCGTCACCGGCATCAAATTCTCACGGAAGTGTAGTAGTTTTTCTTACCAGACTTTTCCTTGTTTAGGTACCTATATCGTGATATCTTTATTACCGGTGAGGCTGCTTCCCTACTCCATGATCTGTTCAGCATCAGCCGCTCACTACCAGAGAGAGATGGTGTGTGAGTGAAGACATACCACTCTCAATTTCTTTTGTACCCTACCCCTTATCAAATGGGTATCATCAATTTTGTTTACCGTGAGAATTTAGAGCCGGTGGCAATTTATAATCGTCACCTTTTGACATCGATGCGCTGATCGGAGGCGCGGCTCGGCAGCCAGTGGTGCCGCGGCCGTGCCCCCTGAGTGCCTGAGTCGGTTGCAAACGACGGAAGTTACAAGCTTCGGACTACTCGTCCACAATGCTTCCACAGCTCATTTTTCGAGGAGCCATAACTCCGTTCCGAGGAATTTTGCACTATTCCAGTAACATCATTGGGATCAGCGTGGGACCGTTTTCAAGATAGGAAGAAAAACAGAAAAACGATTCTGAGGTTGGACTGTGCCTTCAAGCCGCCTACTTCTCTGACTATCAATCGTCAGTCACATCGATTTGTTCATGTAATATCATATGCATCAACGTTTACAGCGTGAGTAAATGCAAAAAGGCATCACGTCGTAAGGCACGGCGTCAAAGGTAACGAACGGCAAGTAATGATTATTGAGAACACTTTCTCAGGTACTCAGGGTGACGGCCCGCAAACCTTTCCCAGCTGGCCCGCGGTCTCCGTCTTTCGGCCGCCCGCTTCGCTGGCCAGCTTCATGTCGCTGCCCCCCCCCCCACCTCTTTCAGCTGGCTCGCAGTCCTGTTCCGTGGATGGCCCGGGCTTGTTCGCCGGCCAGCTTCATGTCGACAGCCCGCCGACCTTTACCAGATGGCCCGCGATCATTTTATTTATTGATGCTACATAAGGTAGGCAATTGTATAATTATTTACCTCAAGCATGTCACCACGAGCCCATGGTGGAGAAACGCCCCGCCTCGGTCCGCCGCAAGGACGTAATCTTCGCCGCAGTCTGAGGTGGGAAACCACTCTCCCCGCGGATCGCGGAGGAAGCCCCCTCCCCTAGCCGTAGGGGATGCCCCTATCCCCTCAGCGGTCAAAAATATGCTGGCCTCCGGAGAGTGACTCGAAGTCACCTTCCAGGGGTGGCATTAGAATGCCGAATATGGACTTGAGTGAGATGAGGCGCCTTTTATACCGGCTGTGCACGTAATAAGCACTTTACGACGTGATCATTCGTGACCACCATTAATTGTCTTTCCAACCGGCCGAATTGAAGACGGCGTGACGTGTTTTGTGGCTCGCGGGCGAGCCAATATCCGCGCTGCGTGTGCGTCGCATGAAGCATGGTTGGCCGGCACCCTCGAAATGTGGGGCGCCGTCCGTCGTTTTCGGCATTGAGGTTTGCCGGCCGTCGCCCTGAGTACCTGAGTTAACTGCCGGCATCACGTATTGGAATCACTGCAGAGACAGAGAGGAGCATGCCACGCCCTAGCCTGACACTCGGTGCAAAGTCTGGACTGCAAGTCCGCAGACTGTTTCGAAATCGTCGCCGAGGAACCTCTACAAGGTGACATAGATATCGGGGCCACAGAGGGGTCCTCACTGTCTCAAAGGCGTAGGATTTCATACTGAACGCCGTCTTGTTGAGAATGATTGCGCCACAAGAGCCAGACCAACGAGTGCAGGCAAGCCGCGTTTCGTCTGAAAGGATTGACGAACACCACCAGCAAAGACCCACCGAGTTGCCTGCCAAAAGTGTAGATGGGGAATGAATCTTCTTCGGAAATTCGACCGATTGACGAGTGCCGCGAAACCCCAACAAACCTCACCAACCATGCCAGACAGTAGCATAACAATAATACTGATACTGCTAATCACTGCAATGATGATAGCATTGCAGAAAGAATACGATACAGATATAGCAAAAGTGGTTATAATCAGAAGCGATTTTTCTAGCCTATTCATGACTAGAGCCAAGAGAAGTCATGGAAAGGTATACCAGGCCCCATGCGTTCTTATGGTCTTCGCGATTAAATCACAACAGCTCAATCCGCTCAATAAATCGCTGAAAAGTGATAAATTAAAAATCTTTTTTCCTTGTTCAGCGCATGCTCCGTTTTGGTGTGGGCTGCGCTCATCTGATTTATTGGCACCGATTCTCCATATCATGGTGATCAGCGTGCATGCCGGCAACTTTGACACCGTTGTGAAACGTTGTTTCGTCCATTTAAATGCAGCGTTCACGATGATCATCCTCGTTGACTTTCCTTATTGAAATGATAGTCGAGAAGGATCCTAGGCTCCCAGTGTCGAAAGAACGGTTGAAAACGAGCCAGGAGTGGCAAAATAACGGCTGCAAACAAGCGTTTTGGTGCCCCAGACACGCCTGGTGCCCCAGATCCGCCCCCTCGAAATGAACAAAAGAAGACTCAGATTACAGGAATGATCAAGTGAAGGACGTGGTGATAAGCGAGCTGATCGCTTCATTGGACTGATAGGAATCATCCTTCTAGCGGTCAATTCCTCCACGCTCAAAAATCAACGTAAACATGAAAGCGCCTATTTTTGCTCAAAAACGCGCCATTCGTGTCCTTCCTTGCTATATAGGGCACCAGACCTTTCGTAAGCCGTGGAGATATCGGAAGTGAAATTAATCGTGAACATTGCCTTTAAGATAGCAGGGTTCCTCAGCTTCATTGTAGTCGATGATAATAGATAAAGAAGCTGTTGTGCGACGGGAAATATTGATTATTCTCTTTATCCGCAACTTTTCGGGTTATCAACCCTTCATCAGGCAACTATAGAAGCACCACATCAATACACGTCAAATTGAGTAGCGTTTAAAGTGATTAAGAGAGTGAGAACGCATAAGTGGGTGAAGCTGGAAGGTGTTCTTTCGTCGGCAACCGGCTAGAGACCCACTAGGACAACTAATGACAGCAATGCGACGGAAGTGGCCTCCGGTGTCAAATGAATCTTCAGCAGTTGCTTATCAAACTCTAATCACTACTCGATGTCAATAATCTCAAAGCTTCTCTCATTTCCTCTCGGTTGTTCATGAGCGGGGAGAAACGTATTATCTCCAAAGCTTCCCAGATTTTCCTTTCTGCACTTTCTGAGATATTCTAGTGCATGATGCTCGTAGTCATGCTCGGGATGCCGTCGTAAAGATGGCGTGATGTCCTGTGCCTTGAGAACGCGCTGTTCGGGTAGGATTGAGGTGTTCTTATGCGCTACATGTGTCGGTGTACATGAGAGCGCTAAGAACACCTCAATCCTACCCGGACAGCGCGTTCTCAAAGCACAGGACATCACGCCATCTTCACGACAGCATCCCGAGCATGACTAAGAGCATCATGCACAAGAATGTCTTAGACAGTGCAGAAAGGAAAATCAGGAAAGCTTTGGAGATGAGACGTTTCCCGCCGCCCATGAACAACCAAGAGGAACAGAGAGAAGCTTTGAGATTATTGACATCGAGTAGTTATTAGAGTTTGATAAGCAACTGCTGACAATTCATTTGACATCGCAGGCCATTTCCGTCGCATTGCTGTCATTGGTTGTCCTAGTAGGTCTCTAGCCGGTTGCCGAAGAAAGAACACTTCCCAGCTCCACCCACTTGTGCGTTCTCACTCTCTTAAAGGCAGTGTTCACGATGAAAAAAGTTTTCGAAATTCCACTAGGATTGGATAGTGGAGGGACACTCTGTAACGTTAACGTCGAAAGAACGCATGAAAACGAGCCAGGAAGAGCCCTAAAAGAGCCCGAAGTTGCAACTTCGAGCGCATTGAAAACCCCAAAAGCGCATCACACGCCCACCGACGTGAATAAATGAATGCTCGAGATCGTGAGATGAGCGATGATTTTCAATCATTAGCCCCGTTCTTCCCTTCATTCTCAGCTTCTCTCTTTACTCAGGTCAGCTCGCATAGATCGGCTGCAAAGGACAGAAGTTACAAGCCTCGGACAACTCGTCCACCATGTTTCCATAGCTCAATCTTTGAGGGACCATAACTTGGTTCCCAGAAGGTCCTGTACGATTTCAGAGACATCATTGGAATCAGCATGGGGCCGTTTTCAAGATAGGCTGGAAAACAGAAAAACGATTTCCATCGTGAACACTGCCTTTAATCACTTTGAACGCTACTCATTTTGACGTGTATTGATGTGGTGCTTTTATAGTTGCCTGATGAAGGGTTGATAACCCGAAACCTTGTTTCGTCCGCCCGTTGGCTCTTTTTCGAGGACTTCTAGATTGATGCCAGCCCTACAGGCGTTGTCTTAGTCAGCCCAGAGTACAATACCCGCGATGAGTTTTGTAAAAATTTTGAGCATCCGGCAAACTCGGCAAAGAAAAAACGTCCGATACATGTAACTTTTTTGAATGATGATTAATTTTGGATTCCGAAAACGCTATCATGCTCTTAGATCAAATTGCTACCTAATTACGTGACTTGCTGGCCGGAGTTCCTTAAAATCGCTTCGTTTTTGGAAGAAATAGTTTTCGCAATGGTTTATCAACAACGTCTCGCGCGACGAAGTGCGGCAAAACTTTGAGCAGTATTCGCACAGGTAATGGGAAAGGAATCTGTATGCTTTCTTCATGAGTTAGATGCAGGTGAGAGAGTCTCATGGTTTGTGTTGGTTGAATTTTCGAAATCCTTCGTTTAAGAGTCCAGCGTTTTCGCTACACAACTCCGACTTTTCAGGTAGTTCTCAAGCGTGTTTGATCAAGGATTTTTCGAAAATTCAACCAACACAAACTTTGAGATTCTCTTACCTGCACCTAATTTATGAAGAAAGCATAAAGCAATTTTGCTCTCCCATTACTTGTACAAACACGGCTCAAAGTTTTGCCGCTTTTCGCCTCGCGCGACGTATTTCAAAAACGATTGGAAAACCAACAAGCCCCATAATTAGGTAGCAACTTGATCTGTAAGCATGATAGCGTTTTCATAGTTCAAAAAAGCCTTCATTCAAGAAAGTTACATGCATCGGACGTTTTTTCGCCAAGTTTGCCAGCTGCTCCCCGTTTTTGCAAAATTTAACGCGGGTATTGTACATGCCCATACCAACGCAACTGGGCTTCGTGAAGTTTTTTTCCGGTGTTCAGAGTAATACCAGAACGCTGCCAAATGTCGAAATTCATGACATTTTACTAGCCGATGACTCCTGCTGTCCAACGCCGCATTTTCGTCTCCATCACACCGGGTCTACGCTCTGCCTCTTTGGTGGCAGGCCAATCCTCTACAACATAATGCGCGACGGGTGGTACCACAATTTGATGACTCTTGATTTGAGGCCATTTGGGGCATTTTCCTCATGCTCAAGTTTCCAATCATCGACCGCCATTCCATCCACGCTGAGCTGAGACGAGAGCTGACCTCGCGAGCTAGACCGCAGCTAAATGCGACAGTCGAACTGAGGTAGTTGAAGGCGTCAGCGCTTAGGAGCTCAATGCCGTCAATCTTCAAAGGGTCTTGTCCAACTACGTCCGAAGTAAGGTATTTGATCTAACTGAGGTTGAGGCAGAGTCCGAGTCGAGCCAGGTACCTGTTCCAGACTTGCACCTGTCGCCTGAGATCAGACATGTCATCGGTGCAAGCATGACGTCGTCAGCACGCAACTGCAACCAATGCGATGTCTCTGCTAGTCTTCTGTAATGGTATTGAACACAATGACAAAGAAAAGATGAGAGAGAGAGGAATTCCTTGATCTTTACACACCTACGAAGACGGAGAACTCAACCGATGCTCCTTCGCCTGCTTGCACTTAAATTTTTGAGTCGGCATAAAAAATCCTGACCCAGTCTATAAGCTCCTCTGAGACTGCAAACTGTCGCAAAGCAAATCATATCACTTAAAGCTGAACTCGATCGAAAGGTCTCGCTGAATCGAGGAAGCAAGATGGAGCGGCGTGTGTTTTCGTGGTGTTTCTCGACCAATAGTCGTGCAGAATCAATCGCATCAGTAGTGCCATAGGGCTGGAAAATGACTATACTCCAGTGTAAACAGGTTGTTGTTAAAAAAAAGACGTCAGCTAGGGCTGTTCAGTTCTCGAGTTTTTTATCCCTGTGCGGCTTCATTGATGCCTGACAAGAAAGGGTTGGTTCGCTGAACGCACTATGGGCAGCTGGAAACACTAGTCTCATCCATTTTTTCAGCAAGAAGCATAAGAAGAGTAAGAAATCTGTAAGTTGAGTCATATTTTCGCACCACTGCTCCTTTTCGGGACGGTTTCTCTCAGACCGCGCAAATGATTTCGTTACGGTTAGACCCCATTTCCAGGCCGAAAAAGCTGCAGAAGAGGAAAAGCTTGTTCTCTATGTGAGTAGTAAGTCTCTCCTATCTGATTCTTACTGAATCGAAACGCAATGCTTCATTTCAGATACCTAAACGCGAACAAGGCGAGCGTTTTCCTGAACTTCAGATAGAACCCAATGATGTTCGACTCATCGATGCTCGACTGGTGAGGTTCTGCCACCCGTGCTCACACTAAAGATCGCAGTGTATCCATGTAATCTAGTTCTCTACGGCAGTCGCGACTAGCAACGCAATTCAGTGGAGAGAGTTTTTGAGAATGCAGCTGCCATCAGAAAAGGTCTCCAGGAGGGTTTAGTGAGTTGTTCTCAATTCACGGATTGTAAACATTGATATCCGTTTGCAACCGGGTAGGTAGGCCCGGGGCATTTCTGAAAAGCTCTCAATTTCGACTAACCCTTGGAGCGGGTGCAAAACTAGTTGCGGGACACCCGGGATTCAGTTGAGGCGTGAGTGATACTGCTTTCAGAAATAGAAGTAGACTCTGAAAAATCTCTAGTGACCTGTTGATTTCGATTATCACCATCAGCGGGGCAGTGGGCTTTGGTGAAATATAACTAGTGATAAGGAGGTTTGGACGAAAAAGCCACCGCTCAGCACTGTGATAATCGGAAACAGGAGTTCACCTGAAATGTACCACATCCTATTTCCATAAAGTTTCCATGAAGACAATGACTGCCAGGCGAATCATATCAGCACGAATTTTCATTTTCATGGATGAATTATCTTATTTTCTCAAGTGGCTCCCCAACTTGTTTCGCACCTCACAGCAGAGATGTGGGCCATGGAGAAATATCCTCGCTGATAACGATGTTTCAACACCGAAGCGACCGCGTGTTGCTGGCGGTAATCGAGATCGAGAGCTCTTCGGAAGTGCGCCAGAACTTATGTGACCCTGATCCTTGATTTGATAGAATGATATGATGTGATATGTGGGCCACGGTCATTGCTGGCTGATCGACTGTAACCAGCCCGGTCGATAATCATGAAATACATCAATGAGGGGAAGAGGTTAAAAACACCCGTTGTGGTCCACCCTATCGAGATGCACATGATATGTATAAGGTATGAAATGAGTGATATAATGGCTTGAAACTAGTGGGGGGGGGCACTCGAAAAAACGAACTGATTCATACATGAAAATGAACACTTCTCCTGATAACATGTGTCTGATAGCGTTATCAGTAATTGGTTTCGTGGAGACTCCATGGAAATACTTCAATTTCTTCAAACGGTGTCGTCCACTCTCCAGCTTAATCCTGCTTGCCCCCCACCCCTAACTAGTTCCATAGATTATAGCGTGCCGAATCAGGCAGACCGTAATCCGGAACCTCGACGAAGTTACGTCTCCTCGCTGGCGGTGTCAAAATTTTTGAAACATATCGACAATTTCTGCGTCCCCTTTATAGAAGACTTTATTGGGTCTCCCAAGCTCCATACCGCTTCAATATGCTTGGATTACTAATCAGACGGACTTCTAGAGTCATCCGAAAGCTAGCATTTTGCGAAGTAGCACTGCTGTCACCGAGCACTATCATCATAAGCCGTAAGTGGCAATAAAAAACTTATAACTCGCGATAACAGTCGGTGTGATACGCGACATACAACGACAACCTAACCACTCCGAACAGTTCTCTTTTTGGGTCTATCCTAGATCGTTTCCAAATTAAGCCCTTTTGGTTTGGACCGTACTAGTCGTCGCTTGAACCAGCAAGAATAACAACGACTCTGCAGCAACCGCGGAGCGGGTCGTGATGTTGAAGTGCTGTTTGCGAGACGGAAAGATCATGAACCATGGATGATGTACAGATCTTACATACGAGCGGATGAGGTAATGCATTACGTTGTTCGTAAGCTGGACATTCTGATACACGCCTTAGCTTTCAGCTTCTTATGTTGGACTACAAAGAGAGTAAGCTGTTCTATCTACAGTATATGCCGCAAAGCCTCCTCAATAGTGACAACGAGTTGTCTCTCCAGTACATTACGGACTGGCTGAGGTAAACACTTTGGCTTTTATGGATATTGTCAGTGCTCCCTGATATTCTAATTTTAGCATAGCATACCTCATGCGTAACGAGCTAGAAAGGCGTCGAATCGGTGTTAGTGCCTTTGGACGAGGACTACGCTTGAAAGCATTCAACCTTGGTATTCTTCCTCTCTACCAAACGCATCGGAAGGCTTTTGCAAAAGAAATGGTGAACTTCATTCCAAGTGGTATTATTTTTTCATACTGTCTGTCCTCTAGAGAGTAGGCCGGGCGTGTGACCGTGCGGCGCGGTTTAAGCAGATCACAAGTGAGTATTCCTAGTCTCTCCGACGGCTTTTTCTTTGATTTTTGGAATCCTCCGTCCATAATTAATACCGGTAGGCCGTAAAATATTTAAAAAAAACTGAAGAGTCGTCGTCGAGACTAGTTGAATCAGTTAGTGAGTGATCTGGTCCAATCGCGCGGTGCTGTCGCACAGCCGGCTCTAAAGGATAGGCTGGAAGTGCTAGGGGAATGAGAGCGGTGGAAGCTACGAGCTTTTGCATTGCTGGAGATAAAATTTTGTAGATGAACAACTTCAAGCTCTGGCCACAAATGGTAGCTGAATCGATGCCGGATATTCTGAAATCGATGAGACACCGAACTCTGTTTGTGGAAAATGTGATACGCTTTGGCGGAATGGCCACTATCGTCAAGGTTGTTTAATTCTCTTAGGACTCTACGAGTAATCGGAGAGATTTGTCGTGAGTGTGCTGCCTACTTGGGTTTGATGCGTCAATGAATCTACGGCAGAGTGGAGTCCTAACCAAGAGTTATGATCACTTGGCGCCCTTTTACCGTGGGTAGCAGTGCTGATTCATAGTGACCCCTGAACACTCGGTTTTTCTATGGCGGTACTGCCGCGCTTATGAATGACGGCCACAGCGGATATCATTGGATCTCGTCACCCTTCGGCTTGGGTCAGAAAACTGTTGCTGAAAGAAATCGCTAGCTACCGTGATCTCTCCTGCAGTAAAGCGCCATGGTGTGCGTATTACAGATCTCATCAAGGGGTAACGGAATTAGAGGCATCGTACGCGCTGAAAACCATGTCTCGTTTTTGAGCGTTTTTGAGTTGTTACACCCCTATAGTAACTAAAGTTAGCGAAAAGGCCCCTCGAAAACATCAACTTTTCCGGAAAGAACCGTTTTAAAAACCTTCTGCAAATCGTTTGAAATTCACGCCGGCATCGACTCGGGATAGTTACGCGGATGGCGCAAGGAGCAGTTCTGCAATTTGTCCATTGGCGCAGCGTTGGAAACGATTCGCCGACGACTACAATGCTCTGACTGCACTGGCTTGCACTGACTAACAAAAATACTCACCTGGGCCTTGCACATCGTCCTCGCTCGTTGTGTGACGAGAAATTTCCAGTCGATGATGCCACTTTCGTCCGACGGTGCGTCAGCGTACAGTGGCATACCCTGTACTTAGCGACGCGACGTTCTGCTCAAATATTGCGAAAGTTCCAAATGACTGACGGAAGCGCCGGCCCCTTTTGACGGAATTCCTTACTTTCTACTTCCTCTATGCTCACAATGGTACGTTTTTGAGCAGCCAAGCTCGTTGTACGTTCTCACAGGGGCCCGAGGATGGGATTGAGCATAAAAATTGGAAAGTGGATTTCAGCGCGTACGATGCCTTTAATGATGTCAACAGGGAAGTAAGTTTTGTAAAATGGGTTTTGTTGATTTTGACTAGCGAATCACCCTTCTTCGGCTTGCCGTTTATAAAATTCATGGATGAATCCGACCCTCTGATTTTCCTAATGTACAGGATATACAGTAAAATGTGCGTCGTTGCTGGCCCCCTTATTGTTTACTGATCCTCTGCAGGACTTCATCAAGCAGAATCAAGAGTGGACCAATGAACGGCTAAAGTTGTCAGGCAATGCTAAGCAGGTTGTTCTCGGAAAGAGGCCTATTGAGTGAGTATTTAAAAGTTTAATTTGAAATTCGGTAAACCGTAGGGCAGTTTATGCATCTCTCAGGGAGTTAAACAGAATGCATCCTTTCAACTCCGTCTATCATTTCGCCTGTGAACTCCACGAACTACCTCCTTCAGTTGGACACTCGGTGTTCTTCTGTCGGTCCCTGAAGGATTTAAACCTGGTTGTGGAGAAGGAGGAGATTGTGAGAAAGGTTAGGCTTTTGGATCAATGTGCTCCGGTGTTCTGCAACGCAGGTTACCGTATCCCGTTTTTCAATAAGTTTCATATGATTTTAAAGTATATGATTGCAGGTAACAAACAGCGACACTGCTCCGCTGCGAGTTCGTCAGACACGATACGAGTACAGACCTAATGCCATAACGATTTATAAAGAGGATTCAGGTACACTTCCCGCTGCCTGTTGTGATGGACTAGTATATTCTTGACGCACTTTTTCTTGCAGATCTCATCGAACCGCTGCCGATAACCTTCCAAGAACCTCCACGAAGGGCACCTTCGATGAACTCTTTGAGCGGTTTGAGTAGTGAAAGCGGCGCATCTACTGCTACTGAGGTTACCGAATAGACCTTCAGAACCTTCAAAGAGGCGTGTCGTTTGATTCGGCCCCTTCCGAGTTTTGGCATCTCATGACTATCACCCATCAAAGAGTTACCGAATATGTCTTCTGAACGTTTAACGAAGTTGAGCGATGGTCTTTAGATGGCAAAGCGCAAGAATTTCAACGAAATTGGAACGGAGCCGATGAGGATGAGCCTCGCCTCTCTTCGCGATCGGTAAACCAGAAGTTGTGTGCGTCAACGTACAAACAGCCCGTACACCAGTTTTGGCGCCGTCCGAACGCAACCCTTCACTCATCTGCGTCGCTTGATCCTGGCCTCACAAGTTTGGAGACTATCACTCATCAAAAAATAAAAATTTTATATTCGACTTCAGTCGCCCGGCGATTGGCAGCATAACTGGAAAACGCAAACAATGCATCGCGATATGGAGCATCGACTAATGGATAGCAGTATTCAGGTGGGAAAAGGATCTACCGCAGTCAGGTTTTCTCATTGTGCCGTTTATCCAATAGTTCTTTTTCGGTTCAGAATCCACTTGAAGAGCAGGAGCTTGGAGAGTTAGAAGCTTCCCAGCGCATAGCTGAAGAAGTGGATCGAAGAATCACGTTGCTGAAGTTAGTGTTTCTTTTTTGTTTCTGTGTTTGGCTCCACGGCCGTAGAATCAGGTGCTCCCATAATCGCACTCAAAATCGTGCAGTCTCAACCCATTTTGCTCGTTCGAATTGGTTGAGGCCGGTCCTTGTACCAGCCCTGAGTAGATTATTTGAAAGTAATGATGTGTCAACTTGCACTACATGCAACCCCGGTTCTAGCGACGGCGAGCGATTTGGGTCGATTTTCGGAGGGAAGCATGCAGAATTTTCACGCTACTACCATGAACTGCTCTTGAATAGGGAGGTCGACGCTTTGAATTTTTTCCCATATTTTTCTCAGCAAATGTTCACCAAGCTTTTATCGGTATTATAATTGTAGGTGAAGTTTCTGCGGAACAGGAAGCAAACTAATTGGTTAGTCGCTCGACTCAACCAGCTTTTGAATATTGTACTACAGGAGGAAGGTCGCGAAAATGTCTTGGATCTGCAAGTGAGTGCAACAAATCTGGCTGACCAGGACACCGAATAATAGGCCTACGTGCGAATGTTCCAGCTGACTGACCATGTGTTCAATGAAATGTTGCGGCTAGCCCCCGATGGTGATACAGATCCATATGATGGGTTCGTCGCATGTTACTCCTGGGAACCACTCTAACCTGATGTTGTCATTCTTTCAGCCTCGGTATTAACAATGCCTGGAAAACTCTCATTGATAACGATACAATTAAAAGGCAAAACAGGACGTATTTAAAAATGGCGGTGAATTTCAAGCTCACGTTCATAGTATCGCGTAGTTTAACGTCTCTTCAACAGATATCCTCGCATCATTCCTGGGCGACTGGAAACTTCCTGTCGCAACAGTGCACCGTGCCAAGATGTGATCAGCTACCGCATGATGTTATGACGCCGGCCGAGGTGAGCCTGACATGCAATACTATATGGGATATTATAAACTACATACATGTGTGATTCCTCGAGCGGATGCTTTTTCAGTACTCTTATGTGTCCGTTTCTTGGATGGTGATGTGCGCACTTCTGAGCGCTGCTTGTACAGTTATACTTGGGTTTCTGATCAAGGCACTTTAGTGATACTCCTTCGAAGGTCAAAAGTATTTTGCATAGCTTGCGTATAAAATCATAATATCATACAAATCCCAAACAATCATTAATAAAGTATTGATACGTTACACTTCATATTCATGTCAATTGGTGGAATGAAGAAACAAGGAAAACAAGAAAAACTCCAAATGCTTGCCTGTCGACGGAAAGTTCCTTCCCAGAATAATACTTGACCCGTCGGCAGCTATTGATGCTTGGAGGTGCACTTGTCTTAGGGTGAGACAAAGTACTCCGACAAAGAGAAAGCCTGACTGCGTGCGAATAGCAGACCGCCACCGGGATGGGAGTTGGTTGAACCGGTTTCCGCTCGCGGTCAGCCCTCAGACTTCCGCGGTCAGTTCGCTAGCTTTCACAGTCAGTCCGCAAGCTATGGCGGTCAGTCCGTGAGCTCCCGCTGTCGGCCCGCAAGCTCCCACGGTCAGTCCGTGAGCTCCCGCCGTCGACCCGCAAGCTCCGTCGGTCGGTCCACAAGCTCCCGTGGTCAGTCCAGAAAGCCCCGCTGTCAGTCCGGAAGGCCCTGCGATCAGTCCGCAAGCTCCCGCAGTCAGTCTGTGATCTCCCGCAGTTGACTCGCAAGCACCCGCTGCCATTCTAGAAGATCCCGCTGTCAATCCGGAAGATCAAGCGGTTGGTCCAAATTTCATCACGATCGGACCACAAGCTCTCGCAGTCAGTCCAAAAGACCCCACTGTCAGTGCGGAAGGTCACGCGGCTAATCTGCTGTGCCGGTGAGAGTGTGCGCAGAAAAACAACCACTTGACCACGTTTTTCCTAGACGGAAGATTGTTGGTCATGATTTCGTGAATCAGGAAGTGGTCCAATTAATCGTCTGGTCGAAGTTTGGACGAGGACTGGACAAAAAACATTCTCGACCTCTGGTTTGCTAGGCTAGTTCCTTACCACCATTAATATGGCTCGAGAGATCTAACAAAAAATTTGTCTAAACTTTGTCTTTAGGTTTTTTCTCGAGACGCCGAACATGAATACGGTGTTCGTTTTCAGATTTGTGGAATTTTACGGTTGGTAACGGTAGCTAAGTGACATATCGAACTATACTGCCTTTCTACGGGAGTGCACATGCCCCCCTTGTCACCCGCACACGCTGCTACAGTAACGGACCACTTAAGCGCGGTCTGTGATGAGCCCGTTCTCTCCCACCCCACGCGACAGGCATCGACTTTCGCATGACCACCGTCCAGTCGTTCGTATGACCAGCGATCATGCTCAGAGACGGTGAGTTTTTTCATTTATTTCTCTGTCGTTTTCAGTTGTTTTGGCGATATCTCAAATGTCATCGTATTGGCTAAAGGTTAGGGTATACATGAAGCTTTGCAGAATCCTTCGCGCTTCCAAGAAATTGAGAAAACACCTGTTCTTTTTTTTCACCAAAAAAAATTTCTGCTTGAACATTTATCTACTGTTTCAAATCCATGGGTCATTTACCCGCATTCCATTACGATGACATCTAAATCATCACCGAAACAACATAAGACGGCAAAAAAAACTGAAAAACTCACCTTCTCTGAGCATGATCGCCGGTCATGCGGACGAACGAACGGTGGTCATGCTAATGTCGATGCCCGCCACATGGGGTGGGAGACAACGGGCTCGTCACAGACCGCGCCGCAATGCTGCATTACTGCAACAGCGAGTGCGGTTGACGAAGGGGGCTTGTGCATTCCCGTATAAAGGCAGTATACTTTAATCTATTTTAGTCATAGATGAAACTGGAAACGCACCCCTCGTGTTCATGTTCAATTCTTCAAGTAATCGGAGATGAAGTTCGGGGCAGAGAAAGTTTGAACTCTGAGTTAAAAAGTGGGGTTATGGAATCAATGTCGAAAATCATTGGTAGTGGGTCGAGCCTAGAATCTCATGTACCTGTACCTAATTAATTGTCGAAATGGCTATATAGCACTGTAAAATGATTGAATAACATCTGGGATATATTTCTTTATTAAAGGCAGGGTTCTCGACAAATTCGGTCATTGTGCTGTCCCCATGGAATGGTAGATCTGGCCATCACAAAAGTGAAAATAAGTAAAAAATTGGAGAAAAAACGCTCAGGAACAAGTTATGGCTTGGTGTCCTCCCGCCCCCAATTATCGAGATTTGTGTAAAAGCCTGTTCTATCAACTTTCATTTTGCTTCTAAAGTAACTTCTGAGCATTTCTGGACACCACTGGCTACTTTAACAGCAAAATAATGGGCGAATGAGCAAGCATTAATGAAAATCTCGTTAATTAGGCGGCAGGCCGACACCGGTAATTAGCCGTTATTCTTCGTTTTTGAGCTTTTTCCCGCGAATTCCCAGGTTTTTTCATTTATTTTTACTTTAGTGAGGACCAAATCTACATTCTCATGAAGAGAGCTTAAAAGTCGATTTTATCGCGAACCCTGCCTTTAAACATTAAAGTCATAATGATCGGAATGGACTAGAATCCTCTTCACGCGCCCTACACTTCATTCCCTACCAACTGGGCCACTGATGCTACTGTCTGACTTGTGTGACACTTGGTAGGCCAGGGAATGATGCCACGGCTGGAATGTTTTAAAACCTTTAACCCCTTCAGACTCATGACTGGCGGCTGGTCGCCTAAACCATTCAACTATGTCCGGCCTGAGTTAGCTTTGGATTTTCACCTTACCTGCCCGATGACATTCACGGAACAGTTACTTGCTCCGATAAAGTCTCACGGGTAAACTGTTGTTCATGCACTCATGAAATCAACATTTATCTTTCGAAAGCACCTGCTAAGAGCTCATACGGATAGTGGGACGATCCCTCAGCGAGTTACAGCACTCGATTTCATGCGACCGGAAAGTTTCGATCGGCTGCTGCAGTCGCTCCTGCTGCCATAAGACAGCACGATCGTTCTTTCTTCTGCTCCGTTCATGCTAAATCTCTTCTTGTAATGCAGTGTTCAAGCGGTAATACAGCCGACCAGCATTTAGCCCGCTTAGTCAGATAGCCCTAGCTCACTTCTCTGAAGATTTCAGAAATGTTGCGAACACCAATTTCAACAACTTACCGAAGTCTTCCGTAAGTTGTTGAAATCGTGATCGTAAGTTGCGCAGCCTCTTGCCCTAATGTGTTCGCAACATTTTCGGAACTGTTCTGTAACTCTCTAAAATGTCGATTCCAACTAATAGTGTCTCACCGCGATCGACGCGAACCCTCCGCCGCGGCCATTAGGTCGCGGCGCCACGAGGTTCGCGTTGCGACGACGGGCGATCGGTTCGCGGGGCTACACTCGCGTGTTAATTACTGTGCGTATCTGGGCCAAATTCCGGTCCGCAATTGCGTCTCGACACGCTTTGCGGCCGCACGTGCTCGAGTCAGTCGGGTTTCCAGCGCCGAAGCCGACTCGATGTGGCTTTTTTATACAATTTTCTCCAATTTTTTTTTCAGTTTCCAGATTCCAAAACCCACCTAGAGTCAGCAGATGGGTGGCTGCGGCGCTCTACTGACTCGGGAGCGTGCGGCCGCAAAGCGTGTCGAGACGCGATTGCGGACCGGAATTTGACCCAGATAACCAGAGTACTTGCATGTGCATCTATGTATTGGTAGCGGTTCAAACCGATCATAGGAGCATAAAAGTGTTGTAACCTGACTGAATCACCACCCAAGGTGAGCACAGTGAGCACTTAATACAGAAATAACTGCGGTTTTTGGAAAAAAAAAGTTTTTTCTTCTCTGTTCAGGCTGTTTCGGCGAGGCGTAATATAATATTCGGTTTCTCCTATCAATCCAGACTCTTTATTGCTTCCCGTGAAACTTCTAATTTTTAGAAGTTTGCATTTGAATAAATAGTGCAATAGCAGTAGTGAATAATGAAATCTGTCGATACTCGTCTCCTTTAGAATTGCCTAACCTTCCTCTAATGAAGAAACACTCGGCTTCTCTTAGCACTAGATGATGACACCCACAAGGACTCACGGGATTCCTTCAATGGAGCAAATATGGCAATTTTTTTCACAAACTTTGATTCTTAAAATTTTTTCTTTGTACGGTAAATTTGAGACGCCAATTTTGCTAGTTGAAAAGTTAAAACAAACCATTAATCAGCAATATTTGTTTTGCAAAGTATTGATTTTGTTTTCGAAAACTAAAAAAAACTTAGAATCGGAAATCTAGAAAAAAAACTTGAAAAAAAAACTCATAATTATGAATGAATTGTGCATTTTTTGTTTCTACCCGTGCATAATGCCAGAAAAGAATAGAAGTCTTTCTATTTTCACAAAAAAACGTGTTTTCTTCGTGCTGTTGTAGTGCAAGCGAAGTTTGTTCTCAATGAAGTCATTTTTTACATACTTTGGACAAAAGCAATTGAAATATAACACTTAGAAGCCAGAAACAAAAATCGTGTTACATAGTGTAATCATTCTCTACTGCTACCACACTCTTTATTCGAATGCAAATTTCTGAAAGTTATACGGGCAGTGATAAGGAGTTTTGTTTGAAGAGAGAAATCGAGTTCTCTATCACTCCTTGTAAAATGACTAAAAAGATAGAAAAATTCTTTTTCAATAAACTGTTTCTGTTAATCAAATGCCACAAAGCCGTCAAAATCCGACTTCTGAATACGCTGTTTTATTTTTTTTACTCGTGCTTGATACCTCGTCTCGAAATTAACGCAAGTTATAACAGGTTTCTAACAAGAAATTAGATAAGCAGTGAAGGAAAAAAATTGAGAGAGGATGTGTAACGCACGAGCAAAGTGAAGGGTGGAAAACGATGAAACTGATCAATAAAGGAAGAGGTTGCAAAAGTCTTACAGTTAGTTGTTCCTGCAAATATTTGTCACGCTTCCGACGTCTACGAGGCTGCCTGCCGAATAGCGCTATTTGTAAGTAACGATAACTATACTGCAAGTTTCTATAAGCTCATAAGGCCCATCGAAACATGATTTTAGCATTTTAACCTGCTCGTAACATTATCGAAAACTTCAGAGTTAGCGGGCTAACCGCACGTCAGCTGTGTTAGATTCTCTCTGAATCGATATTTCGTATTACCGTAAATTCACGTTTCGTGATGAATTGTCTCATCTTGGTTACAAATCTCTTCGAGTCCACCTAATATAATGTGTATTCGTCGTATAATAACTATGTATATGATCTGAATTTGTTTTTTAATGTGCGCAGTATGGGTCAAATTCCGCCACACTCTCATTTATTGCAGTTAGAGCACATTTAGATTGCCAAAGTAAATCCAAGGGTTGTCCTTATAGGGTTTGTAGTGGCTGCAATTGTATTATTATAACAGTATTCGGTTTACCAGGTGGATTGAAACAAGTTGTATATGCTATACAAATAGTGGATTGAATCATGGTTCCCTTGGGTCTGACTTGTCTGGGAGGATAATGTCACTGCCTAGAACAACGGCTTGTCTCCGCAAGTCATTGTGTATACCAGTTACACACTAAAAGGTCTCTACGATTGTAATAGAAGTCGATTGTGTGGCTGGTTCCCAGAGGGATTGACTAACACCGAGAACATTACCCCTTCATCCTTCACACTAGTGGTAAACATAGGTATAATAGGGATGAAGTTCAGTGTATCCCATAGATTACTTCCATCTTCAATCAAACGGTAGCCAGGTTTACTATATCGAATTTTCCAAACTACTGATTCTTATCCTACACGTTTCATATTTCTCTAACTTAAGTACTGTGCTTCTCTGGGCCAAATTCCGGTCCGCAATTGCGTCTCGACACGCTTTGCAGCCGCACGCGCTTGAGTCAATCAACTTTGCAGCGCCAAAGCCGACTCGATGTGGCTTTTTTATATAGTTTTCTCCAATTTTGTTTAGTTTCCAGTTTTCAAAACCCACTTATAGTCAACAGATCGGCGGCTGCGGCGCTGGAAACTCTTCCGACTTGAAAGCGCGCGGCCGCAAAGCGCGTCGAGACGCAATTGCGGACCGGACTTTAGCCCAGAGAAGCACAGTACAAACTCGTGTCATCCACAGTGTAGCTGAAAAACACTATAAGAGAACTCTTCATTAATCTTCTGTACATTAACACATGATATTTGCCGATTGGATCCGTACGTTTAATACACAATTACATACATATGTGAATGCATAAAAACATTTACAGAACTCTCAAACCCCGTTAAATAAAACGCGTTATGTCAAAATGAGGAAGATCATTACAAGCCACAAGCGGACTGCTGGAAGACAATAAATTGTTTGGTTGAAGTATACTCGTTAATGCGGGTATACAAACAGAACCTACGTCAACTCGAAAATCCTCCGCCTTACAAGCTGCATTCCATGAGTGTTGGAGCACACAAGCCGAGCTAATGTCATTTTTCGAACCTCCGCAAGTTCACCTAAAGAATACCATTAAGTATTCAAGGATGCGCCGAGTTTCAGCAGTCGCGCGCGTCCGCGGTGCCAATTCGAAGTGAGCCACTCAGAGCCGCTCTTTCTGCCCCGCAGCATGAGCGCTCGCCTCTGATGAAATCTGGACTGCGGACAACTGAGCAGATGGCGCGCGCTATGATGCGCATGCAATTGCCATAAGATTGAATATTACGATTGAATATTATTATATGTTGCCTCAGGAACACTTGCTCAGTTCCCCAGTTCCAAATTCTCTACGACACCAATTCTGCTGGAGTCTCACCTTCGTTCAGACCCTGTGTTCCATGCACCTTGTTCTCGTAGTAAAATCGGTCTGCAACCTTCAGGTTGAGGAATTGGTCAGCGATGATGTTGGCTGCCGTTTGTCCAACCTAGATTAAAAGAAATTTGTTATATTTGTCATTGAGAGCTCACGTTAAAGCTAGGACCCCGTACAGAAATTGAGGCTGATCTTCAGGCAATCGTTTCCTTATCAACACCAATTAAATAGTCGAAGATCTCCTAGCACCCATGGGAGGTTCTCCAACTCTACGGCGACCCCCTTTCTCGTTTGTTTCAACGGTAGAGCACGCCACAAACAGCTATGAAATGAAACTATGAGCCAGAGTGAGGTGATCTTATGTGCAAACTGATCAATGATTATAATTATCGACATCACGAGTCACCCAGCCACTTTCTGTTGATCCCCGACGATTCTAGTGGGGACCGCATATAGCTCTTTTCTGGAAACGGAATCATGATTAGGATTACCTCTGTTGAGACGCTAGTTGTTTTTTTGCTTGATATGCATTGATCCCTAGTTTTGATGTCTATCATTCTTTAGTTCAAGGTGCATTAGTCACTTCTGGTCATACTTTCTGGTTCTCTGGCTCAATAGTCGCTTTCTGTACGTGGTGCATGTCCCACTTTCGCTCACTTTCACGCTTCCTCAAGCGCATTAGCCGATTTCTCGCCGAAGTGAGAGCGAGTTATTTGTAGTATAATCCTCAATGAATCTTTATAGAGGTATGCAACAAACCAAAAACATGAACGGGCCTTTGGTGGTCTATCGGCAGCGCGCCCCACACCACAGTTAGAGATCAAGCAATGACAAAACACGGAGACCCATACAAGGTGTAGCAGTGGTAACACAAATACCTTGTAACGAGGAGACGCAGATTTTAAAAAAGTAGGTGTGAATTCATGTCACGTCCAAAGTGCGCATGACAACTGCCTAAAAATCTTTACTCACCACTCCTCCGGGGACGGGTCGTTCGGCTAGAAGGCCGGCGTATAAGTCAATGTCTCGCATATTGCCATATATCGAACGGAGCAGATTCCTAGAGACTCGGTCTAGGCCAGAATCTCTCCTAGGCCTTGAACCACGAATCGTTCGACTGATGAATGTTCGGCGGTTGACACTGTACTCCCTGTAAGGTCTCAGGCCCACATCTCGTCCTCTTTGAATGTTCACCGCAGCTAGATCGACCCCACTGAGGGAGCTTCTCTGGAAGCCAGTACCCGATTACGCATTGGAGATGCCATAGCGACTCCTGCCCGCATCATCGGACAACCAGCTTGTCCTGAAAGATACGGTTTAGTTTGTTGGGCGTTATCTAAACTGCAGTAGTTATTTTCTCTAAATCTAGCCAACCCTCTATTATCGAATTCAATCCCGCCGAAAACGTGTAATTGTAGTTTGCGTCAGCATATAGAAAGTGCTCAGTGAGGTTCAGTGGAGTGCCATGCTTAGAACCGTTGTTGTGAAGGCGAGGTATATCAGCACGCACCTGAAATAGAGTAAAAGTTGCATATAGCGTTATGATTGCTTTCCTAAACTAGTATTGTGTCTTTGATTCTCACCGTAGTGTGCCCAAAACGAAAAGCGGCCGCATTGAACTCCAGACGAATTGACACCTGTTCCTCCGGAGAGTAGCCTATAAATTTATCAGCACACATTAACAAGAGCTGCTCCGACATTGAGCTCGAAATACTGAAAAAAAGAACTGTACCGGTGACGAAGCCGCTGTCCAGTGGCCGCAGGTTCTTCTGTTCGATTACCTGTGTTCCAACAATGACCGGAAGGTACTCGTTGTAGGTTATGTGTTGGAATATTGCAGTCAGAATTCGTCTACTTTCCTGGAAATAGACATGTTCAGTTATTTATGCTTTCCTTTTAATATGGCCTGGAAAGATGTAGTGAAACACGAGCATGACGTTGCATAACCCTACCTGGTATATCATTTCATCATCCATATCTGGCCGACGGTTTTTAATATCACGGGCGATTTTGTTGTGCTCTCTTAGAAAAATTGTGTGCAAAGTGAGCATGCCTGAACTTGCAGTCGTTATTCTCGATTTTGAAATCAAGGCCAACTGATGATGTCAGCTGACTATTACCAACCTGGAGTAATTCCACTTCTTCCCTCACCTACGAAGAAGCATGGAAACTCGGGTGAAGATCTACAGGGAGCCTGAAAGTGTTACTACGGTCAAGTGTTAACCACCGTTCTACGATAGAATGCTTCATAATTTTCTCAAGGTGGATAACCACCCTGAGAAATATAGAGGGTTTAAAAGAGACAGTCAGTCTTAGGAGGTTTACACAGGATGGAAGCCCCCGTCGACATTGTTCTTATCCGTACTTCGCCTTTTGCGGTAGCCAAGTTTCTTGCTAGAATCACCAGGGTCTGGTTTCGAACCGATATATTGACAAGGACCTCAAGGTTTGATTTCCTGTCAATATCCTTGTTGATTTTTGAGTCATTGTTCCCAGAAACCAACGAAATTTAGATGTCTTAACCCCTCCTAAGAACTAACCAAGCGCCGAGACTTGCGGTTAACTCGGGAAGGAATATCCCTAGCAATTTCATGGTTTAAAGGCAGCATACACGCTCGTAAACGTGGTTGAGATAACTACGTGAATCGAACCGTATGGCTTTCAACATAATGCTTACGCATTTTGAAGTGTCAAAAACGACCCACAATACCGCTACTTGAGTTAGAAGTTGGCCCCACCCTGTATTTTCACGCACCCTGTATTTGCTCTTTTGCTCCAAAGCAGGGTTGCTGGGTCATCCTCGCCGTCAGTGACATGTGTGGTTGACCACATACACCGCCAGATCGTTCAAAACTATCCAGAATGCAATCAGCTTTTTTTTGTCGGCTTTAAATATCCATCGGAAGTGGTTACAGAGACAGATTAGTTCGTGTTTAAAAGCAGCATACACGCTCGTAAACGTGATTGAGATAACTGCGGAAATAGAATGGTATGGCCCAGATTACAACGCCTACGCATTTTGTAGTGTCAAGAACGACCCACAATGCCGTTACATGAGTTAGAAGTTGGCCCCGCCCTGCATTTTCACGCGCCCTGTATTTGCCCTTTTCCTGCAACGCAAGGTTGCTGGGTCATATTCACCGTCGGTAGTGTTGGTAGATTGCCTAACAAGTGAACCACACATGTCACTGACGGCGAAGATGACCCAGCAACCTTGCGTCGCAGGAAAAGGGCAAATACAGGGCGCGTGAAAATGGTGGGCGGGGCCAACTTCTAACTCATGTAGCGGCATTGTGGGTCGTTTTTGACACTTCAAAATGCGTAGGCCTTGTAATCTGGGCCATACCATTCTATTTCCGCAGCTATCTCAATCACGTTTACGAGCGTGTATGCTGCTTTTAAACACGAACCAATCTGTCTTTGTAAACACTTCCGATGGATATTTAAAGCCGACAAAAAAAGCTGATTGCATTCTGGATAGTTTTGAACGATCTGGCGGTGTATGTCTTCATTTGTCCAAAATTTTGCCAAGCCAACTTTTTAGTGAAACGAAGCTTTCAGACCAGAAGAAAAGAAAAAAGTTAGAACGACAAGAATGTGAATACGGAAAACCTCTGTGAGGCCGCCGTCAGAGGTTGTCGATGAACTGAGTCCCACCCGATCGATAAGCAACGAAATGGTGACAGACGGGTGCAGAAAAATCAACCCACTGAGTCGCACTGCGACCGTCTCCTGCCGGCCGCAATCCACCCAGTCGATACGGGTGTTCTACTCGCGCACACGGGCAGATACATACAATGCCCCAAGGTCGATTTTTCGATAAATTCTGACGAGCCCTGATGTAAAATCCATTTGAAGCAGCACTATTTTAAGGTGCTCTTGTTATAGGAGATATCTGCTCAAATTCTTCTGTGGTTTTTCAGGCATTTATTAACGGCTCATCAACGCTGTGTAGGACTTGGAAGTGCAAAAATTTTTCGAAAACTTGAAATTGAAAAATGACGATTCTCGTTCCAAGATCAAATTTTTCGGTTACAGACAGACCATTTGGATTGTTAACTTTTTTCAAATTTTTATCGGCTTTTTTTTGGTAGTGATTTTCAAAAAATTGAAAAAACGAGAAATTTAAAGTTTTTTGCAACTTAGCATACTGTAGAGAAGCCATTAAAAGTAGTGCAATCAGTGCGAACTGTACGTCCAGAACCCCAAGTTTGAAGACAACCTAAGGTGGAATTTGCAGACTCACGATGCTCTGAGGCGGCATGACATCTCCGTTAAGCAGGAACTCCCTCAATGTTCCGTTTTCGAATTGTCGGAGTCTCGTAGCTGTGCATTCGTCCGATCCATAGACGGCCGATAAGTCCAAGTATGCCGTCATCTGTTAATACGATAGCGGGAATTTGGGGCACCTTTTAGACGACATTTCTCTCACCAGATTAACTGGTCGCCTCTCTCCTATCGACGACTGTCCATTCAATGCCCGCACAAACCGAATGCAGGTATCTTTAGGAAAGAATCTGCAATGTGTTTCGTTTTTTCCACTATAAGAAGAGAGATTGTGGGGCTGTCTTATCGAAAAAAATTAACTCACTTATCATCATCTGGTATCTTAATAGGCATACAATTGGGGGACGCATTGCTGGAGTTACAGGAGGCGCAGTTCAGTGGCCTGCCTATCGCATCTAAAAACCAGGTTCTTGTGAGAATCCAGCCGGGAAGTTGATGTTAACGCTTGGAAGAAAAGATCGCCTCGTGATGCGATTGAATGGCAAACTGTGTTTGTCGCTGTTTCAAGCTTCCGCAGCAATTCTGTGGTTGTTAAAGTATAGAAAGGTCATAAAGCAATGCAAATGACGTACGCTTTGTTATGTATCTTTACAACTGTTCTATGTTACATTAGTGTTGAATCAATTTTTACACTAGATGAACACATCAAGGGCTTCCGTTGATATCGATCAGTGTTTCTATCTCAGATACTCGCGGCTTAGTAAGGCAGCACGAGGGGATTACTAACGCATTTACTCGTCGAGGTGTAAGCCCCTTTCGTTCCCCCAACTGCTGCCCAGGGCAGCACGTTGTGTTCTCTTGCTCCGCTCACTGCCCCAACTGCTGCTCGTACAGTTGCCCCACCTGCTGCTACAGTCGCCCAACTGCTCCATTCGTCGCCCCAACTGCTGCTCCTCATTGTGGCCCCAACTGCTGCTCTTCTCTCCCCAACTGCTGCTCTTATCTCGCCCCAACTGCTGCTCCTCATTTTTGATCTTTTCTTTTTCTTATAATCTTTCTCTCGGGAGGGATGTGTCGAGTGCAGCAGCAGCGCTGCAGTGACTTATCAAAAATAAAGACCCCGGTGAAGCTCATTGATATCCTTAACGGGTTTTCCATCCTTGCTTCTATCCATTGATCTTCGCCACCGATCGAAGAAATGATGCTCGCATTGCCGACTGTCTCATGCCCACCAAAGACTGCCTCGTATCTGGCACGAGTTTGCGAGGGCCGTTCAACACAGGCCTCGGTCTGTAGTGAATGTGAGTGTCCCAAAAATATTCCTCAACAGAGCATTTCTCTATTCCCTAAACAAGAATCTATTTTCACTCGGTTTTGTGACTGTAGAGATAAGAATTGAGCGCGATAATCTATTTTTCTCGATTTTAAAGACGAAATATGGCTTTATTCGGTAAAAATTATATCTACATATTCCAAGGATGAAGATTCCCTGAAATTGTTCTTCAATCGCCGAAATTTGCACTGTTTAGATGAATGTCCAGGGTTAAACGGAAGTGAAATATCAGAGTTTTCATCATTTATTGATCTCCCTGCAAATGGTGATTTCTTCTCTTCCAAAAAAAGACAATTTTCGAATTTCTTGAACATTTTTTCTTTTTTCTAAATTATTGTTGTGAACATTTTTTGGAAGGGTTCAAATTATTAGTTTCATTGGGAACTTGGTTTTGAGAACTGTCGGCTTTGAATTCTGTGAGCATTGTGGTTTCCGTGAGAAAATGTATTCTCCATTTTGCTCAATTTTGACAATCCATCGCCGTTCAGCGCTTAGAAAATACAATTCTTCAAACCAAAACAATTGTTTTTCTGTGGAAAATGCGAGTGGAGTTTGAGTTCAAGGAAACGCATTTTAGAGTGAGGTGATTTTTTGAAATTTCCGACTTACACCTTCCTGATTAAAAAAGGCAAATTGTTGCAAATATGGAAAAACACGCTAAATAAATTATTTTGGAAGAGCCGACCGCCCCTTGAATTCTCGGTCGGTTTCACACATTCACCATCCGATGAGAATGACGAATTATTCCTTTTTCCAGAACAATTCATTAGTTTTTTAGCCGAGCTGAACCGTTCAAATTGCTCTCAACTAACTACTTTTCTCGAGGCTGTCATTTTTACATGACATTTTCTTCAGAGTAAAACGACGTTTGATTTGATAATCAATAAAATACCAGAAGTTTTTTTTTGAAGACTCCATGCAACGAAAATGCGAATCCTGCATAAAAGTACCACGTTTGAGAGGTGAGCTCTCCGCGCGATTCATTGGCCGCCACCGCGCGTTTAGGCTGAGATTGAGTCATAGAAAGGCGACCAGTCGGAGATGAAATTAAAGTGTTGAAAAATGGCTTCGAGCAGTTGACAGTTAGTAGCGTCAGGTCGCGGTGATTTGGCGATGGGATGGCAGCGTGTCTTGGTCGACGGCGAGCGGGCGGCGCCTGGTCTTTGACTCGAAGACAAACTGAAGACCAACTGGCATTAAATTGACAAACTTTTGCTTCAGAATCATGAGTAGGGATCGTCTGACTTCAACTCCCTCTATTGTTTTTTTGCGAGCAATAGATATTAGTACAGACCACATGATGACAGGACTGTCGAAAAAGCGTACACCCGGGAAGGTGTGCAAAAATCATTCAGATGCACACACTGAACCAGAAATTCGAAAACATCAGCAATGTCGGAGAAAATGGCTACGAACGAGCACAAAAAGACCTGTGCGGCACTAAACCTGAGTGTTTCGCTCACGCCCACTCCCTTCAACCGGTACCGATCCGTAAACTACTGAAAACCCGGCCTTAGGGGTAACAACATACCCCCAAGAGGTGCAATCCACTCCGCTCAACAAAACTTACCCCATTTGATTATCGGTTGCCTTCTTATAGCCGAATTTTCAGTCAGACACTTTTACCGGTAGCCGTTGAGGAAGTGGGCGTGGCGTGAGCGGGCATTCAAGTTTAGGGTCGTATAGAGCTATTTAGTGATAGTTTTTAGCCGTTTTTCAGCATTATTGATGCAGTGAGCCCTGGTTCTTCCGGTTTACGCTAGAAATCCGAACTGTTTTCATCGTGGGCACTGCCTTCAAGGTATTCCGTGTGATATTTCTGGAGATCGATTGGTTGTGTTAACTCTATACAACTTCCCAGGGAGTGGGCATGTTCATTTTCTTTCAAAGGAAAGAACTCTCTAAGTTGATTATGAGTAAGGTCGTAGTTACTTAAGGGACCACTTTGAGCAGTGCTACCACACTGTGCTGGCCACAACACAGAGCAGTAGCTGAGGCGACGAATGGAGAACGAGGGCAGCACGTGCTCCTCGAGCAGCAGCTCGTCCCCTTGTGCTGCTCTCGCTATTCCAGTAAACATGAGAGCTAGTTGTGCTCCTTGACAGCTTACGATCGTCTGAGATGATAATCAATCGATTGCTTCAATTCCATACACCTTGTTTGGGGGAGAAAAGAGAAATGGTGAATTGACATATAACTAATCAGATGTCTATATGTGCATGCTCAAAACTAAAAAGCTCCCCATGCTGACTGTAAATATGCTCGTAGCTGTCCAAATGGACCACTTTGAGGAATGTTACCACACTACGATTGCCACAAAAAAGAGCAGCAGCTGAGGCGACAAATGGAGGACGGGGCAGCACGTGCTGCTAAGAGCGGCACAAAGGCAGCACGTGCTGCTCGAGCAGCAGCTCTTCCCCTCGTACTGCTCTCGCTATCCTCGTCGAGGTGAAAGCCTATTGTGCTCCATTACGACCCCGCGATCCCCTGAGATACTGTCGTATGTATTGGCAATGGGGGTCAAATCTATGTTGACCGTCTTTAAAAAATGAACAGATTCAAGGCTTCAAATTCGTCGAGTGTGACACCTATGGCTTCTTTGATTTTCTATCCGGAGATGAATCGATTTTGACCTGCCTAGGCCAATCGATAGAAATGTCCTCGCACGTGGCTGTTGCTCATCGTCATTGACTGACAGGCGCACCGACACTGATGCTATGTTGAAACTTTTTCTTAGCAGTTTTCAAGTTGGTTTGTATCTCCCACAATGTCTCACACATATTAAGATCATGATGACAAACACGCGACTTTCTCAGGTCTTCAAAAACGCTTTTCGGCGTTTAGAAACGAAAGCAACCTTAGAAATACCGAAAACTAGTGGACGGCCATGAGTGACAACCTCACGTGAAAATTTCATGACAGCACGAATGTAGAAAGTCATGATTTTCACCAGGGATGAGCGGAGTTCCGCGTTTCGCGTCCCGAAACACGCACTTTCGCGCATTTTTGGCTTTCCGCATTACAGAAACCGCAGAAATGCTGTGGAATGCGGAAATATTGAGTCATCCGAGACAAAAGAAAACGTCAGCCGATTTCTCAACTCTTCCGCGTTTCGTGTTCAGAAAAACCTCAATCTACGTTTGCTGTGATTTTCGGAATTCACAAAAATTGGCAAAGGGTAGAGGGATCGTGCTGAATTTTTCTGTCCAAAAACTTGTCTTCAGTTTTTCAGAAGATCGCGGGAGCTTACGGAACTTAACGTCCGCATTTTTTTCCGTTCCGCATTGCGACGCAGATGAAAAGGTTGGTTAGCACGGAGAGGAAACTGTTTAGACGCTCGCTTGGATATTTCCGGCCGCGGATGTGCCATAACGAAGATCTCTACAACGAAATCGACGCCTTACTTCGACGCTTGGCACGAGGTAGGCGCCAACATCTCCCAACGCCATCTGAAGATGGAACGGAAGGTCGTCTTCGTTTGTTCGAGCGTAATATAAGAAGACCACTAGATCATTTTGTTCAACACGCTCTAAGGATGCTTCCGAGTTCTGTCTGAAAACGGCCGCCTGGTCGTAGGCGAAAGTTCTGGACGGATGTGGTGAAGGAGGATTTGAAATCACTCGGCATCGAAAGGCAATTCAGGCGCGGTGACTTACTACGCAGGAAGTGGAATAGTGACCAATGGATGGATTGTGTTCAAATTTTGGCTAGGGACCGTGACAAATGGGCACGGCCGACTAGTAAGACGGCACACCTAAGTGAAGATGCGGAATGACCGCGTCAGACGAAAGAGATATGGCTCTTTGAAAATGTCTGTACTTTGAGGGCAAAAATTTGGTGGACGAGTTGTCTCAGACCTATATTTCTCTTGATTCGCAGTCGCGGCACGAGAGCAAGACAGGATGAGAAGATAGGTTGGAAAGGGAGTGAAGAACGATGACTCGGTTGAAAATCATCCATCTATGTAGCCGCTATTGAGATCGAAAATCAGGAAAGGGGCCGGGCCTGTTGTGGTGGCTGGAGGAGGCCGGGCCCGTAGTGATCGCTTATATCTCGCTTATTTGGAGGAATTGAGATCTCGCATTTGGCACGTGTTATACAGGAGGGGTCTTCTACACAATTACACGAAAATCTCAAAATTCATATCTGAGGGTGTACTGTGCCTTTAAGTCAGGTGAAGTTAGTCAACGGCGGCATGGATCCTGGTGAGATTCTGCGTTGACTGTTGAAGGTTCTCGCAAACTCGGAACCATATGCAATAACATAGGTGCACCGAGTTTGAGCCAACCTCCAGTGGGGAACGCGAAGTCTCTTCAGGATCCATACCGATGCTATATGCAGCGTGCAGAGTGTAAAAAGTCGAATAAAACCGGCTTGATTAGCACTGAAGTGAGTATAATACACGTACTGCACTTGAAATGAATAAACTGTACATAATTGTCTGCATTAAAGGCAGCATACACGCTCGTAAACGTGGTTTGGATAACAATGTGAATCAAACCGTACGGCTTGCAACATAATGCCTACGCCTCTTGAAGTGTCAAAAATGACCCACGATGCCACTACATAAGTTAGAAGTTAGCCCCGCCCAGTATTTTCATGCCTTCTGTAGTCGCTCTTTTGCTCCAAAGCAGGGTGGCTGGGTCATCTTCGCCGTCAGTGATGTGTGTGGTTCACTTGTTAGGCAACCTACCAACAGTACCGACGGCGAATATGACCCAGAAACTTTTCGTTGCAGTAAAAGGGCAAATACAGGGGGCGTGAAAATACAGGGCGGGGCCAACTTCTAACTCATGTAGCAGCATTGTGGGTCATTTTTAACATTTCAAAATGCATAGGCGTTGTAATCTGGGCCATACCATTCTATTTCCGTAGTTATCTCAATCACGTTTACGAGCGTGTATGCTGCCTTTAAAGGCAGCTTCCACGATGAAAATTGAGGTTCCGTCCATAGCAGACGTCCTAGCGTCAAGTGACCATAATGTGACGCTGGGGGTTTGCATCTTCAGCATTTACTATTGATCTAACTCCCCAGCGACCACTGCAGCCGGCCAGTCGCTGACGGTGAGGCAAAGTGACCGTAACGGCTGTCACTAATATTATCGATACCATCGTTAACCATGTGCCGTCCTCGGAGACGTTGAATGCGCCAGCCGTTGAGCGTCATGCGCATGACGCTCCGACGCCTTGACGTTTAGCCGCTGGTCGTCTGCTATGGACGGAGCCTAAAGTCAATGCTGAATGGGGGTAAGCCGAAACTAAGAGGGCGCGCGGAATGTGAAATGGCTGCGGTACGGATGAAAAACGATCGATATCCGTTCTTTCTCCTCAATTTTCTGTTTTCCTATAAAACTTGCTCGTATAGTAATCTTGTATTTACGCTTTAGGCGTTGTCGCTCATTATTCTCTTCATGGTATGCTTTGGACAGAATCTTTCCATACTTCTAGAGTTTACACATGAACAACTATAAAAAAGTTAAAAGATGAACATATTATGAAAAAAAAACTGGGACGGGAAGAGAGAAAAAATGAAGGAGAATTTGGAGAGTGTTGACCATGGGAAGGTCAATAGTTTTCCCCCACACTCCCGACACGAGCGATCCTCGTTTCGACGCGGCTTTCCCCCATCCAGGGACGATATCTCCGATTTTTCACGAGGAAATCTCTAGCGTCCAATGCAACAACCACGTCGAAAACAAGGCTATGAGCGAATCCCAGTCTGCCCTATACGGCCCTAAAGCTGAGTGAGCAAGTGCACAAGGTCCAGTGTACAAAGAGTCCATCATAGAAATACTAATTATGTTGAATTCGCCTGATTATGGCAATTTGATATCTTATGTTCTCTCCTTACATGCTCACCTCAAAGGATGGCTGCTGTCTAAAGTGGGCCTTGTACGCTCGTGCCGTCAACTCTAGGGCCCATTGGGGCTCACTCAAATCCGTTTTTTAGGCGTGGTTGTTGTATTGGGCCGCAGTGTTTACGATTTCCAGTGGAAACTCAAAAGTAGTCTCCTTCGTAGGCCTTGCCTTTAAACCTATTTTTCTGGAATGGAAAGACTAAAGTTGACGTCAATGGCGTACGACGTGATTAGTGTAGAATTAGGGTTGAAGTCGCGGTACACATTGCAGGATGAGTGTCCTATCTACCGGAGTTAGAAACATCGAGCTGAACCATTTAGGTGAAGTGATACCAAGGTTAATCTGCGAAACGCGGAGCAGCTGCTCCTCCCATGTGCACTGCGCCTACAATCCGTGCAAACACGGTGAAGTCTCATACTGAAGAAGCCCTCCAATACTGTGAAACGACCTGTTGAAGCCGACATGAATGTGATGTCATGAGCGATGAATTGACCATACTGCATCAACAAATGCGAAAACCGATCGTCAGTGGAACCTCGCTGGAAAAAAAGAAAAGTAGTCCAACTACCAGGTTGTTCAATAAGTTTTGTCGTTTGATAAGGGAGGGCGTTGCTACTAACCTAATTTTTTTTGTTTTGTCGGTAGACTCTTCACATGAATGTATGTGAAGTTTCATTTTAGTCTGTCAATTCATTCTTTGTTAACATGTCATTTAAAGACGGAGTGTCACAGCAATTGAAAAAATTGAATATCGTGCAGTGATAAAATTCTTATTTTTAGAAGGTGCAGCTTCAAAAGAAATTCACGAACAAATGTTAGAAGTGTATAATGAGTGTTCACCTACAGTTAGAACAGTAGAAAGATGGGTTGCTGATTTTAAACGTGGTCGTACAAGTCTTGAAGACGATCCACATGAAGGACTTCCAAAACGCGATCCACGTCGAGGTTGTCCAAAAAGCGCATCAACACCAGAAATCATAGCCAAAATACAGGACATGGCCTTGGAAGATCGTCGATTGACTGAGAGAGATTTAGTAGAAGCTCCACACATCTTATTAGGCGGTGTGAGCCATATTTTATGTGAAATTTTGGTTCTTAGAAAGCTGTGTGCGCAATGGGTGTCGCATTCGCTAACACTGGAACAAAACACATTCGAATGCGACTTTCTCAGCAACATTTGGAGCGTTTTAAAGAGGATAAAGTGATTTTCGTGCTTCGATTCATCACTGCGGATGACTTGGATTTTGTTTTGGATTTTTCAAATTTTTGTTGTTTTTTTTTAAGTGTAGTAATGTTCAGGGAGGTTATACTGAATAATAAAGTGTATATTGAAACATAAAATTGCGCTTTTCTTATCGAACGATAAAACTTATTGAACAACCTGGTAATAATTGAAATTGAAATTATATGAGCCCCCCAAAGGTTCGAACGTTTCCGTTTGAGCGATTATACAATGGTCATGATCATTCAAAAGTTTTTACACGAACACTCATTCGGGTACGAAAACTTTAAAACCAAAATTTCGGAATCTTACTCGATATCTGCAGATCTAAAAAAAATGGAGAACCCTCGAACCTTCGAACAGATATGCATCAAAATAGCTATAGTTGTGGCACTGTAGCCGGTACCTGTTCGATAAGTTCATCTTTCCGCAGAATCACCCAACTCCGAAATCATTATGCGCACTCCTCTGCCAATTTCTCTTTTTTTGGTTCGATATTCTACGTTTCAAGCAGGGAGTTACCCAAACCGGCTTGATACTCTTGTTTTTTTACTGAAGCGTGAATGGAATGGTATGATTTCTGCAATACCTCCGAGAATATTCGATTCGATATCAGTCTCGGCGAGGGAAGATCTTGGTTTGAACTGCCACGAGTCCGCTTCATTTCGTAAAGGGCCTGCAACTCAATTCAAAGGGTTCTAGGCGATATCTGCTCTCCAGCACTCTTTACCGCTGCTATTGTCTGAGTGTTCTAACAGGAAAGTAGTTATCTTCTGCCAGAGTTCCTCCCGCTGTTGTAGTTTAAAGGCAGTGGTCACGATGAAAAACGTTATCGAAAAAACAACAAAAATCAGCTTAGATCAAAAACAGCTCAAAAACTATGAAGGTGGCGCGGTGAAAAACGGTCTACAAATAGAGTTTTTAGGGCCCAAAGAAGCTAGTTCGTGCACACGTGCACAGCGATGACGAAACAGATCGCAGTCTCATGACGAGCAGTCAAAAATCATCGACATTGAGAGGACGATATAAATGCAAATTTAACGAATAAAACAGTTAATTAATGAAAGCATCACTTCGATCACTGTTTTTGACTAGATGTGTACATAAATTCGAAGGTTGATTGATTGACATTCAATTTCAAGCTAGCTGATGTTCTTGATATAAGAGGTCATCGATGCCGATGATGTGGAGAGGGCTCGTCCACCATGAAAAGACAAGAAAGTTCAGGTTTCAAATTCGGCCCAAAACAGTGTTTTTTCGCGATTTTTTCTTATAGGTCCTACTACTCGAGACCCAGGAAAGGATTTGGAGAGAAAAAGGCGACAAGCATATTTGATCGCGACCACTGCCTTTAACAGCTTCTTCTGATGGCCTCAGAAAATCAGCAAGGTTATCTGAAAGCTCAGCATTTCTTGGCTCTGGGTCTAAATGCATATCTACCCTGTAGTTAGAGAACCAGCGACGGAGCAAGAACTCGGAGGAGACAAGTCGAGACGTCGCGGTAGATGCCTTGAACTAGTGACAAAAACGAAAAACGGGAGTAGGATAAAATAAAAAGTTTTACATCTTGACTAACCGGGCTGAAACTGTTTAATGCTGGAGAATGCGTGGCAAGCACTCCTGTAATAGAACGAACACTATAAAACCTTGATTCAAAAGATACATGAATAAGAATTTTTTGAAAAATCATTTACTCACAATGCCCATGTGAATATGAAGAACACGACAGCGTTTTTCACACAAGGCATACCTGGTTGAATGGTTTTGTGCAGCCGCTCAAACAACACTCAATTTATAACCCGATTTGTTGTCTTCCATGACTTATCAACGCAAGCATTTGCGTTGAAAAAACACAAGGTGGTAAGTCTTGATAAGACAGCTAAAATTCTTATATTTTTTCTCGAAACAACTCTGTTTAATTCAGAAACAATGCCTTTTTTGAAATTTCATATTTTTGCTTATATACATGGCTCTATTATTTTCCGGAACCAGGTTCACTTCCGCCACCTGGGAATTCCGATAGTATTTTTTCACCAAATAATTTGTTTGCATAATGGCTCAGACGGGGCCAGCTTGTGATAACTGGAGTTTGAGAGATTAGTGATTCACGTTGTATTGAAAAATGCACAAAACTGCACGAGTGCAAAACCCACTTTGTAGCTAAAGTGTAGATTTTTATAATGGGTAGGTATCCGCTAATGGGAGGACACAATAGATTTTTAAAGGCAAGGTCCGGTCAGACTTTGACACCACCGAAATTCGGGAAAAATCTCAGAATCAAAATTCCGCCTGGACCCTGCCTTTAAAGGTACAGAACACTCAAAAAATTTTTTTTTGGAATTTGCGCTTGTCTTGGAGACAGCCACTCTCTGATCACAAAGGTATCTCTAAATTCTTCCATGACCCCCTACGAACGGAGATATGGCTCCTTGAAAATGCCTGCATTTTGAGGGCAAAAATATCGTGGACGAGTTGTATCAGGCCCGTATTTCTCTTCATTCGCAATAGCTGCACGAGAGCAAAACAGGATGAGAGGATAGATCGGAAAGTGAGTGAAGAACGACGACTCGGTTGAAAATCATCCATCCATATAGCCGCCATTGAAATCGAGAATCAGGAAGGGGGCCGGGCCTGTGGTGGTGGCCGAAGGGGGTCGGGCCCTTGGTGGTCGCTTATACCTCGCCTATCTGGAGGAATTGAGATCTCGCATTTGGCACGTGTTATACAGGAAGGGTCTCCTACACAATTACATAAAAATCTCAAAATTCATATCTGAGGGTGTACTGTGCCTATTAGTCGGCCGCGTAATCTTTACCTTTGACGCCAAATTCTTACAGTGATTTGGGTACTTGGGTAATTGGGTTTTTCAAGGTATTGTAAAGATTTGGGGAAAGTACTTCTATCTTGTGGTACACTACTAGTAGCGCTTTGCAATTTCGAGTGCACCCCATTGCTGCTCCCTGGGAATTTTCTCCCAGTATTCTCCCGACCAGAATTTTCTCCCAGTATTCTGGACGAAATCTGATGGTGTTCAAATTGTGCAGGAGCTTCACGGTGCTCACACGATCGTGTGCCTTCCGAAAATTGAAATATATCACACTGCGGCACTTCTTTTCGTTCAAAATTGTCGTCCAGTCATTCAGACTTTCCACAAGATTGATCTCGAGTCATCTCGGTAAAGCCATGAGGATTTTTAGGAATGATTTTGTTTGGTTCAATTTTGTAATAGTATGCAGAAAATGGAGGTAAGGCTGGCTGGTATATTATTTTCATGATCAGAGGTGATCGGCCTTTTTTAGATTTGCTGTTAAATTAAAGTGCTTCCACTGCGCAGGCTCTTCAGGTATTTTTTCTTCTCTGAGAGCGTGATCAGCTTTTTTCTCGCTTTCCCTTGCTTGTTTGAGCGAATTGAGACTTCGCTCTTGGCAGTGTTGCTATACCTGGCGGTAGGACAATGACGTCATTAATAACCCCTGTGGTTGAAAACGGTCTTTGGACGAAGACTTTTTTTAATAGCTGTCATTTTAGCTTAGATTCCTACCTGATTATGTGCTTCGTGGGACGAAGTTTCCCAAAATGGCTTTGTTTCTGGCGAAAATGTCTTTTTTCGATACTTTGTAGGAAACGCCGCTCACGACGAACTACGCGAAGCGAATTTTGGGTAGTGATTGTACGTGTAATAGAAAACCAATATGCTCCGTTCTCTCTCCGTTATTGAAGTGCACATGAGACAATTTCGAGAATTCTGAAGGTTTCTTCAAACCACTTCATCAAATCGTCTTGGGTTTTCGCAACACAAATGAGATTTTCAGAGTTTTCGAGCGTGCTCAACGAAATATTCGTGCACCATGGTGCATCTGCTGGTAACCGCTTGGCATTTGAGCATTCTACCACCATACCACCGTGATGACGTTGACATAAATACGAATCTTACTACGAACATCCTTCAACGTCAGTACAGCTACAAGCCTTCTTCGCATTTCTTCTATTGCGACGTCGACGATCGCAGCTGTCACGCGCGTTCGATTCCTTTCCAATTCTATCGTTTTTTTGTGTCTTATCGATGTATTTAATGTTTGTCCGTGTAGGAACAAAAATTGTACTGACTGATCTCATAATCCTTTTGGTCAAATTGCCTTCTTTCATCTTTCCATCAGCATCATCAATAAGTCGTTCAAGCCTTGAAGACGATCCACGTGAAGGACGTCCAAAAAGCGCATCAACACCAGAAAACATAGCCAAAATACAGGATATGGTTTTAGAAAATCGTCGATTGACTGAGAGATTCAATAGAGCCTCTACACATCTCATTAGGCAGTGTGGGCCATATTTTAAGTGAAATTTCGGGTTTTTGAAAGCTGTGTGTACAAAGGGTGTCGCATTCGTTAACAATGGAACAAAACACACTCGAATGCGACTTTCTCAGCAACATTTGGAGCGTTTTAAAAAGAATAAAGTGAATTTTGTGCGTCGAGTCATCACTATGGATGAGAATTGGGTCTATCACCATGATCCTGAATCAAAACAAGAGGCTAAAGAGTGGTGTGAACCTGGTTGTTCGGCTTCGAAACAAGTTCGTGTCCGGAAATCGGCCAAGAAGATTATGGCAGCAGTTTTTTGGGATGCGAGAGGAATTTTGTTGTTGATTATTTGCAAACTGGTAAAAAAAGTTATTATGAATATTACTGCAACCTTTGATCCAGTTGAAGGAAAAAATTCGCGAAAAAAGACCAGGTTTGCAGAAGCCAAAATTCCTTTTTCATCAGAACCGTGTCACAAGAGCATTTTGACAATGACTAAAATCCATGATTTAAGTTCGAATTGTTGGAGCTTCCACCGTATTCACCAGATTTGGCCCCCAGCGACTTCCATTTGTTTCCAGAACTCACAAAGTTTATGCGTGGCAAGCGTTTTTCATCAAATGAAGAGGTCATAACGGCTGTTGGAGCGTATTTTGCAGACCTTCAGGATTCTCTTTTCAAAGATGGGATCCACAGATTGGAGGATCGTTGGAGCAAGAGTGTTAATGTTCAGGGAGATTATACTGAATAATAAAGTGTATCTTAGATCATAAAATTGTGTTTTTCTTATCGAACGACAAAACTTATTGAACAACGTGGTATTAGGTGACGGAGGTGACCGACGCTGCCTGAGAACGACGAAGGGTTACCGCTGAGTGTTTTGAAGCCGCGACGGGCCTACGTTACCCATAGCGAGCGGCAACAAGTGTTTGGTTATGGAGTTGCGGCTAATTGCAATGAGGTTTTGAAAGAACTCTACCGGAGTTCTGTTGAGATAACCCAAATGGCGTTTTTGTCGCACATATCTTCCATGTCTTTCAGGCGAACGTTTGCCAAGACTTTATGGATAGCACAAAATGCTGCTAATTAAAGGCGCTATTTTCGTTAAAGTTAATGTATCAAGCCGACGTGTGGTTGGGCATGGAAACTCACCGCAACCATGCCCTTAACTTTGGAGTGAAATTTGCTTTGTTCTTTTTGCGCTGAGCCAGGGGAAAGCCACTAAGGAAATTGAGAACGTAGAGCAGCGTACGCACGCACACGTACACGACAATCACGAGGAAATTCCGCTTTGAATAAGAGTTAATGCACGTTATCCTGTTTATGTTGGCTGCTCTTGAAAACACGTTTATCTGCAATACTACGAACGCTACTTCTAAAAGAACTGCTTTAAATATTTCTCAACACAGATCGGATCTTCATAGTTGACGAGAAGGCTGCGATGGTGGCCGTTGACTACCTGATGAATCGGAACGAATCTGCCCTTTCTCACCAATTCTCTAATCGTTCGGGCGAACTCTTTGTAAACGTCGACTCGATACGGCCTTTCCGATGATGGAGGGTGAAACTGAAAATAGTCAAGCAAGACGCCTATTTAACCGTATTAGTCTTCTTGAGAGCTCGAGAAGGAAAAAAAATCAGGGCAAGTGCTATTTCGAAAAATTTCAATGGAATACTAGTGTATTAGCGAAATACGGAATAAGGGGTGTTTGGAATTCAAAATTATAGCTGGAACCACATAACCCCTCCGTTCTCATTCTTGTCCATGGCTAGTGACTCGAGGAAAAACCCACCAGAGAAACCATTGGAGCATTATTCGAGTAAAGCGAAATGGATTACCTTGTCAAGATGCCCTTGCTATTTCAAATAGAAATTGTTAGAATGTCTTGGCCGAACCTATATTTTAAAACATTTTAAGCTCGAAACTGTAAGTTGCAGTAGTCAAATGACGTCCTTCTCTCCGCAACCCTCTGTGAAATTCCTGAAAACTCGAAGCGGAACTCATACGAGTCTTCAGTTTGAGCGGACAATTTACAAGATCCCCTGTCAAAAAATTGCAAAAAATATCGTCAAGCGGATGTGAACGTCATGCTTGGAAGTGCCGGTGCATTGCCACTGCACAATGGTGCATTGGAGCAACGACTGCTTGTAGCGCTGAACACGCACAAGAAGGCTGTTTCAGGTTTTTCGAACCTTGATTTGCTACTGTGACCTACCAAATCATGAGCTATTGCTATCGCATCTCCAGAGCAGCCACGTACAACGACAGGCTGACGCAAACACGCGCTGCTTCACCGCTCGGGTCGGATTGATTCGAACAGCTACGCCAATCTCCATTTTTGGCACAACCGAGTGCGGTCGATTCGCCTTTTCCTCCGTGTAATCTTTCTACACGTCCTGCACGGTTTCGTTGCAGTGCCTTAAAGGCATCGCTCATGATGGATTTCGTTTTTGAGTTTTCCATATAGCATATAATGAGAGCTCTAGTACCCTATATAACAGATATGTTGAATGAACCGCAAAAAATCGCTCAAAACTCCGTTCTCCGACCGGAAACATCTAATCGACTTTTGAGGAGGAAGAGTTCAAGTGATTTGTGGATAAGAAAACGTTAACCGATGTGTGAAGAAAAGTCATTGTTCACGTAATCGTATAGTATATTCTATCAACTTACCCTCAGTTTTAATGTATCAATTGTTGATCAATTACCTATATGATGTCTGACAGCAAATTGTGGCAGATGACTGACGGAGGGACGGCCTCTTCCGACGGAATTTGAGACATTCGACCTCATTTATCATCACAATAAGGCGTCTTTAACTTAGCAAACTCTCCCTACGTTCTAAGCTGGGCCCAGAAAATCATGCGAACCAAAAAACGGTGAGTGGTTTTCAACGCGTACGATGAATTTAAGTCTCTAGAACCTCACCTTCCTAATCTTTAACAGAGCTATATCGCCATGAGCACCTTCTATAAATAGTCTCCATCCAGAACCCTCTTCAATAAATTCGTGCTCTTACAGTAATATCATCCTCCTTTGACTAACGTCCTGAAGGTGTCGGAAATGAGGGAAATCACTAATTATTTGCCACATACCGTTTCGATTTTATAACTTTTGGGAATATAGGTTCGGACAAGGAAAACTCACGACGGCACGGTCATATTTGCAAGGTACAGGTGCACGGATTGCAGTGACACTTTCCGTTCCTTACTGAGCGTTGGCGCAAGCTAGATGGACGTATGTACTATATAAACTCGTACACCGAGTCCGCGCCAACACAGGGAACGCAAAGTGCCAGTGCGATCCATGCTAATTGTGCTGAGTTTGATTTCACTCGAAACACGCTGAAATGGTTTCCCTTGTAAGCATGACATTCTGGCTTACCTCGACAATCATTTGGCAGACAATAACACTGCGCTTGCCGAGCTCGTTATCGATTGCGATGGTCCTCAAGGCTCCATATTCCAAATCCTCGGTGTCAACTATCAAGTAGTCAACTACATCTTTCTTCAACGAAGACAGGAATGCAACCAGGTCGACGTACAACACCGAGCTCAAGCCAACTAAATGTTTGTCTTGAAAGACCATACTCGATATAAATTTTTCCTACGGTCTCTCTGTCACTGATCCGTCACTGACCCGTGTGGGTACTGCTCTTTCAACCCCAGTGTGGGATAAGCGGTCAGGTACCTGCTATCAGCTTTAGAGGTGCTAAATTCTTTTGTGGCTAAACCAGGAATCAACAAAGTTTTGTGTTTTAGGCTCTGAAACCCGCAGTGAAGAACCTCGCGCCTGGCGAAATTCAGAATGCAGGGCTCTTCAAGGATGTCAATAAGATCTTACCCGATCGACAGGGGTGGTGGCCTTAATGTGACCAAGGGGTGGGAGGGTCGCACAAACGAGACGCGAAGGCAAGGTTGCGCATAACAGAGGCGCAGAAAAGTGTTTAATAGCGTGACGCCTTGGTGTGCTCTGCCCCTCCAGCTACTCAGGGGATCGCGGGGTCGTAATGGAGCACAATAGGCTTTCACCTCGACGAGGATAGCGAGAGCAGTACGAGGGCAAGAGCTGCTGCTCGAGCAGCACGTGCTGCCTTTGTGCCGCTCTTAGCAGCACGTGCTGCCCTCGTCCTCCATTTGTCGCCTCAGCTGCTGCTCTTTTTGTGGCAATCGTAGCGTGGTAACATTGCTCAAAGTGGTTCATTTGGACAGCTACGAGCATATTTACAGTCAGCATGGGGAGCTTTTTTGTTTTGAGCATGCACATATAGACATCTGATTAGTTATATGTCAATTCACCATTTCTCTTTTCTCCCCCAAACAAGGTGTATGGAATTGAAGCAATCGATTGATTATCATCTCAGACGATCGTAAGCTGTCAAGGAGCATAACTAGCTCTCATGTTTACTGGAATAGCGAGAGCAGCACAAGGGGACGAGCTGCTGCTCGAGGAGCACGTGCTGCCCTCGTTCTCCATTCGTCGCCTCAGCTACTGCTCTGTGTTGTGGCCAGCACAGTGTGGTAACACTGCTCAAAGTGGTCCCTTAAGTAATTACGACCTTACTTATAATCAACTTAGAGAGTTCTTTCCTTCGAAAGAAAATGAACATGCCCACTCCCTGGGAAGTTGTATAGAGTTAACACAACCAATCGATCTCCAGAAATATCACACGGAATACCTTGAAGGCAGTGCCCACGATCAAAACAGTTCGGATTTCTAGCGTAAACCGGAAGAACCAGGGCTCACTGCATCAATAATGCTGAAAAACGGCTAAAAACTATCACTAAATAGCCCTATACGACCCTAAACTTGAATGCCCGCTCACGCCACGCCCATTTCCTCAGCGGCTACCGATAAAAATGTCTGACTGAAAATTCGGCTATAAGAAGGCAACCGATTATCAAATGGGGTAAGTTTTGTTGAGCGGAGTGGATTGCACCTCTTGGGGGTATGTTGTTACCCCTAAGGCCGGGTTTTCAGTAGTTTACGGATCGGTACCGGTTGAAAGGAGTGGGCGTGAGCGGAACACTCAGGTTTAGTGCCGCGCAGGTCCTTTTGTGCTCGTTCGTAGCCATTTTCTCCGACATTGCTGATGTTTTCGAATTTCTGGTTCAGTGTGTGCATCTGAATGATTTTTGCACACCTTCCCGGGTGTACGCTTTTTCGACAGTCCTGTCATCATGTGGACTGTACTAATATCTATTGCTCGCAAAAAACAATAGAGGGAGTTGAAGTCAGACGATCCCTACTCATGATTCTGAAGCAAAAGTTTGTCAATTTAATGCCAGTTGGTCTTCAGTTTGTCTTCGAGTCAAAGACCAGGCGCCGCCCGCTCGCCGTCGACCAAGACACGCTGCCATCCCATCGCCAAATCACCGCGACCTGACGCTACTAACTGCCAACTGCTCGAAGCCATTTTTCGAAACTTTAATTTCATCTCCGACTGGTCGCCTTTCTATGGCTCAATCTCAGGTTAAACGCGCGGTGGCGGCCAATGAATCGCGCGGAGAGCTCACCTCTCAAACGTGGTACTTTTATGCAGGATTCGCATTTTCGTTGCATGGAGTCTTCAAAAAACTTTTTGGTATTTTATTGATTATCAAACCAAACGTCGTTTTACTCTGAAGAAAATGTCATGTAAAAATTACAGCCTCGAGAAAAGTAGTTAGTTGAGAGCAATTTGAACGGTTCAGCTCGGCTAAAAAACTAATGAATTGTTCTGGAAAAAGGAATAATTCGTCATTCTCATCGGATGGTGAATGTGTGAAACCGACCGAGAATTCAAGAGGCGGTCGGCTCTTCTAAAATAATTTATTTAGCGTGTTTTTCCATATTTGCAACAATTTGCCTTTTTTAATCAGGAAGGTGTAAGTCGGAAATTTCGAAAAATCACCTCACTCTAAAATGCGTTTCCTTGAACTCAAACTTTACTCGCATTTTCCACAGAAAAACCAATTGTTTTGGTTTGAAGAATTGTATTTTTTAAGTGCTGAGTGGCGATGGATTGCCAAAATTGAGCAAAATGGAGAATACATTTTCTCACAAGCACAATGCTCACAGAATTGAAAGCCGACAGTTCTCAAAAACAACTTTCCAATGAAACTAATAATTTGAACACTTCCAAAAAATGTTCACGACAATAATTTAGAAATAAGAAAAAATGTTCAAGAATTTCGAAAATTGTCTTTTTTTGGAAGAGAAGAAATCACCATTTGCAGGGAGATCAATAAATGATGAAAACTCTGATATTTCACTTCCGTTTAACCCTGGACATTCATCTAAACAGTGCAAATTCCGGCGATTGAAGAACAATTTCAGGGAATCTTCATCCTTGGAATATGTAGATATAATTTTTACCAAATAAAGCCATATTTCGTCTTTAAAATCGAGAAAAATAGATTATCGCGCTCAATTCTTATCTCTACAGTCACAAAACCGAGTGAAAATAGATTCTTGTTTAGGGAATAGAGAAATTCTCTGTTGAGGAATGTTGTTGGTACACTCACATTCACTACAGACCGAGGCCTGTGTTGAACGGCCCTCGCAAACTCGTGCCAGATACGAGGCAGTCTTTGGTGGGCATGAGACAGTCGGCAATGCGAGCATCATTTCCTCGATCGGTGGCGAAGATCAATGGATAGAAGCAAGGATGGAAAACCCGTTAAGGATATCAATGAGCTTCACCGGGGTCTTTATTTTTGATAAGTCACTGCAGCGCTGCTGCTGCACTCCGAGACATCCCTCCCGAGAGAAAGATTATAAGAAAAAGAAAAGATCAAAAATGAGGAGCAGCAGTTGGGGCGAGAATAAAGAGCAGCAGTTGGGGAGAGAAGAGCAGCAGTTGGGGCCACAATGAGGAGCAGCAGTTGGGGCCACAATGAAGAGCAGCAGTTGGGGCGACGAATGGAGCAGTTGGGGCGACTGTAGCAGCAGGTGGGGCAACTGTACGAGCAGCAGTTGGGGCAGTGAGCGGAGCAAGAGGACACAACGTGCTGCCCTGGGCAGCAGTTGGGGGAACGAAAGGGGCTTACACCTCGACGAGTAAATGCGTTAGTAATCCCCTCGTGCTGCCTTACTAAGCCGCGAGTATCTGAGTAAAACTACCTAATGGTCACCACCCGATCGACGATGGAAAAGAGCGGCATCGACTACTGGTGGGAGCTAAGAGACGGGGCGACATAGATCTTGAGCCCATTTCGCGTTTTTTTTTCTGCCGTCCGACGTTGGGAAATGCTATCCGGCATCGCACGTTGCGACAGAACAATTGTTCAGCCCACTATCAGCAGAGAAATTTCGCACCGACGTTTGACGCCACATCTTGTTCTACCTCATCAACCACTGGGGAGTAACATTCACTTTCCCATCACCTGGGCGCTTGCTGCTATAGTCGGCGCGGATCACACTGATATTTTACTTCCTACCGAATTGTGGAGCAAATTCGGTGCCATATGTTATAACATGCGCGCACCCAAATTACGCCATCCTTTAATAGGGAACGCAAAGTATCAGTGCGATCCGTGCCGACTGGACTTCGACAGCGAGCCGACGTCGATAGTTTCGAGTCATGCTGACGCACAGGTTTCACTGCTTTTTTGAGAGAACGTTTCAGTTGAGAAAAAAACCTTTGTATGGCAAAAAATGTCCCATGAGCTCTTCATCCTCCTTCTCGGCTGCAAGTTCTTCCGGTGATATATCGCTTCCTCTGATTTGAACTTTTAGAGGTGAATAGGTTCCCAAATCTTTCACGATTCCGGCATATGCACCAACATAAATATCCGCTCCATGAAAATGGGAGTCCTGAAGACAGCGTTATATACGCACTCATTTTTCCATTACCCATTACATTAAAGCTGGAACGTTACCTACGTTTCGCAGTTTTTCTTTCAGCTGCTGTTCAACTTTTAGGTTGTGACTGATTCCAAGTGAAACAACCACACTAGCGGTTTCGATCTAAATGAAGTTGGTCTGATAGGAATGCCTGAGGACGCCAATGTTTTGAGTGTCACAACCTGGGTCTCCAACATTCAGTGAATCCCCGCGACCCCATCTCACCAAATTGCTAGGCCAGTTGTACTCGCATGTAAGCAGCCTGTGCAACGGCTCCAGGACACGCACCACGTCTGTGCTCTCTGGCAGCTTACTGACTAGAAAACCTCGCATGGTGTTCCCCGGGATCCGAGAAGTTATGAATGTTTTCTGGTCGATTCTGGCACGCTCTCTCTGAATCTGAACTCGGATTTCGCTGCGGACATCTTCAAAAGAAGTTATAGTATGTCCAAGTTCGTGATTCCTGCAGCTGAGCTGAACGTGACGTTTGCATTTCGTGGATGATCTCGGCCAAAAAGTTCAATGATGGATTATTTGACGTAGTGAGCTTGAATTCTAAGTCGGTTCCTTGATTTTCAAAAAATAAGCTGGGGATTCACGAGTTACAGATTTGAAAAAGCTAGAATCTTCTTATTGTTTCTTAAGCGCCTTTTTTCTATTTAAAACGCGCTTTAGTGGGTCTGAAACTAGTTAGGGGGGCACTCGAAATTCAGTAGGAGAATGAATGACACCGCTTTCAGAAATCCAAGAATTTCCATGAAGTGTCGCCACGAAAACAATGACTGTAACGCTATCAGGCATATGATATCAGCACAAATTTTCATTTTCGTGGATGAATCATTCCATTCTCTCGAGTGGCCCCCTAACTAGTTTCCAGCCCATTAGGGTTGGGTTTTATCCTGAACGCACCTCACAATTGTGTTCAGCACCCAAAACTACCACACTGAGCAAGTTTTCGGTGAAGACACATTTTCCAAACTACGCACGGACTGATAGCGTTTTGTACGTATCCTTTGTAAAAGTCGTAATTCTCACGACTCATGGCGCGAGCGGCGCTTCTGCTCCCTCCTTCTGTCCTGCGCTTTCTCACTGTCTCTAACCTCCGCTCCGCACCAATACGCGTAGAAGCCATGAGAATTTCGCGGTTTTATGGCCTTCACAGTTGCGCGCTTATTCATACCAATCAGAGGGCTCTGAAAGCGTTTCAAAAAATTTTCCAGATTTGACTCAAAATTCTCCCAGGGGGTTATTTGGGGCGCTGATCACGAATCTGGCTTAACTTGTCGATTTCCGGAAGTTTTTGACTTGATTCGCTCAAAGCTTCCCATGAGGAGATCATTTGATGGCAAATTGCGACTTTTGACGATTTCCGGAGTGCTAAGGTAGATATGGCTCAAATAGTTGCTCTGTGCGTTATTTGCGGTGCCAAACACAAATCTGCAATCCGTTTATTGATTTTTGATAGACTTCGGTAGATTACGGTGGGTATATGGTAGCTTGGTCAAAGTCTCAGATTTGACTCAAAAAATTTCCGTGAGTGTTATTTAGGACACGAAACACGAATTTGAGGTCCACTTTCCGATTTTCGATATATTAAGGTGAGTAATGCCAGTTAGGAGGCATCATGCCTACCGTAACCTACAGCAACCCTAAATGTAACGACAAACAGACCCCAGATTTGCGTTCAGCACCATGAATAACCCCCTTTTCGTTCAGCGGTGTCCGCAGCAAAATCCGATGTGAGATTCGGGGACAGCCAGCCAGATTTGACAAGAAAACATTCATCATCTTTGAAATAGTGGGGATGGCCCTGGGAGGTTCCCTAGCGAGTACGTTCTCTTGACGTCTTTAGCATACGTCTCGAACAACAAACCTCTTTATTGAACACGTAGCGATAGCTGATGTCTGAGCCAACTCTCTCCATTTCAACATTCGACACCTCAGTTGTAGATGCACATTCGCTTACTATGCTTCCGAAATTATCCCAAACCTGAAATGGAACTCGATGGCGTGAGGGAAATACCCTCTACCAAGCTCATAGTATCGCCCATTCCAGTGTCTTCCTCTATGTGGCCGCTAAGCAGCTAAAGAAAACCTTCAAAAGTTCTCTGGAACGATTTGGCGAACCTTCCGATACGCCCCGAAGAACATATATTTTCTCATTCTCGAGTTGATACACCTCCTATGATCATCGAAAGCCGTTTGCACTACACTTCTTGGCCAGAACTGGAGCGTAATATCTTCGTCAAATTGTGCAAATGCCACCAAACAGAAGATCGCCACCAATAGAGCAAGACCAGTTTTGCGATATGTTAACCACGAAGGCGTCATCTGCAAAAAACTAGATCCGTTGAGCACTTAACCCGGTCGACATTACACCTGAACTTAGTGTAGTTTAAAGTGAGACGCTGTGGCTCAAAATCATCTCCATTATAGGCGAAATCGGAGACGCAAACACGCGTTACGGCCTTGCTTTTGAGACGCACAATTGCAGACAGCACCGCTCACAAGCAACGTTACCCATGCTCCCAGGATTTCCATTACTTTCGTTTTGTTGTTGTCTTTGTTTATTCTTCTAGTTTTTTTCACTTCAAATCGTCATTACCTTGGGATTTTGGTATCATGAGGAGAAAAATTCGAAAGATACTGCGACCGAATGGTAATTTAACAAATTGTTGCGGGACCGAGGACAACGCGGGCATGGCGCCCCTTTTGAAATTTTTCAGGGTAGCCGTGCCACCACCGCAGAGCGGCTGCAGAGGTCTGGTTTTTATACATAGGTTTCGCTTCAGCATTTGAACCTTTCATGTGTTTCTTTGCTTTTTTTTTTCATCAGTCCTTTTGATCTCCTGGTGCCTAGCTCGCATTCACTAGTCCTCGATGCACAATCGAGATCGTCAGCTGAATCTTTATTCACACTGCATTGTTCCCAAAATATTGTCCTCAGCACATGGCCACTCCGCCATGAAAACGCCAAGGCACTCCAGATTGTTTTGTGTAATTTTGTGGACTCGCGGCTAATTTATTTGAGGAGAACGAAAAGAAGGAAAGGTAACTGATTATGCTCACCTATCGGCTAAACTTTTTCTTTACTGTTTTAAAGGCATCGTACACGATGAAAACCATATTTGGATATATACGTTCATTCGGACTACTACGTCATGACAATGTCACTCAGAAAGTTTGACGTTCCAAAATCGCCTCTGAGTGAAGATTAGCTCACCTCAAAACGACTTCCTGGGTTTGGAGGGCCGGCCTTGGGGTCGATCCGTTGTTGCAAGGAACAAAACTCCGTAGTTGCTGCCGGCGGGCGCGCCCTGGCGTGTCGTAGGGTGCAATGCACACGCCTGTCGATTCCGCACACGGCATCGATCGGAAGCAGCTGGCAGTGATGGACGCGGCAGGTTGGTAATACATACTAATTTCGGTGAAGTCGTAGTTTAGCGGCATCCTTGGTGAATTGCTTCCAACGCTGGGCCAAGGAAGGAAGCGTAGAACTGTTCCTTGCGTTCTCCGCGCAACTATCCCAAGTTGATGTCGGCGCGAAACTCAAATTTGTTATGAACTTTCTAAACATGGGTTTTTCTTAAAAAGTTGACGTTTTCGGGGGGCTGTTTGCTACCGTTAATCACTATAGGGATAGTACAACACGAAAAGGTCAAAACCCCAAATATGGTTTTCATCGTGTACGATGCCTTTAAAAATCACTTAACCAGTAACCATCCGTCTGCCTTAGCATCTGCCTTGCTTTGCGGCTTACAAACAGGCGCTCAGGATCTTCACGCTATAAATAATGTTGGGATCAAAAGGAGGCTCTGCTGGAAAACTAGCCAATAATTCGTACTAGCAATCTACAACAATGCGTCGCTAGCAATGCCATAACGTAAAAGCCTTGCAGTTAGCACCCACTGTGAAAAAGAGAAAAAGACTGCCGCTGACTACCAACTATCATAAATGCCTCTCTGATATGCACCGTGCGTGTCAGCGTTAGTTGGCTGTGCCGTAGAGAGCCACAATGGCCCACTTTGTGAAACGCTGTAGAAGAAAAATCAGAAAAATAGACGAAGACTCACATAGTTGAAAACATTCTTTCTTCTCAAATGAAAGTTTTCAGGATAGAAGTGCTGTGCGAGCCACATACACAAAGGTCGTCAAGAGTGTCAAGTAGCGTAAGGTGTTCTCATGCACTCAATCGAAGAAATAGGCCAGTCTGAGCAATATCGTGATCCATCTGTAGATTCGCGAACATATTCAGCAAAAACCAGTCTATTTGGCTATTATCTTGCTTACGGACCAAAGCGCAATAAAATGGAAAATCGTTCTGCGATTTGGTTGAACCAGCCAGATTGAAAGCGTCTAACCTTGTGTATGCAATGATGGCGAAAAAGTCAGTGCAGTTGTAAGTATATCTAAGTTCTCGTATGATATGACTTTGTAGTGACTTGTTTCAGATTAATGTTGCTGATCAGAGGTAGAGACCGCGGATAAAAGACATGGAAAAGCGAGGAGAAGCGGCGTAGGACGCTGAGAGAACGGGAGGATGATGCCAGTGGATAGTTCTATAACCAGCTCTATAACATATTATTAACCTATTGTCTATCTAAATGGAGTGCAGAAGCTTTCTGTTGCAGGGGAATGGTTATTCAGACGATAACTTCGTTTTTTTTTTCAGCAAAGACGCTCGATGAACGCAGCTTAAATTGTGATGGTTGATCAATCAACCACTACTTTACCTTACTACCTTACTTTAGGAGCGTGATGACTGCTCAGTTGAGGCGCGTTTAACTCAAAGAGTATTAAGTCTATGTTGTTCAACCCTATTATAAACTTTGCCAATTTGCAGAGAATAAGGCTAAGTATCCTCTGTTTCCGTGTGAGATTTATTTCCGTTCATCGCGTGCGTCTGCGCGCGTACACTGCGTCTCCTTCTCCCCACACTTTCTCGATGTCTCTACCCTCGCTCCACACAAGCGCGCGAGGGAACAGAGTAAATTTGGTTTGGAACCGGAGGATAACTGGTTCATTATTCAAATCATTCTTGCTACATCTACAGGACTGATCCTTTTTTAAAAGCACTTGCCGTCAATAAACCCCATGCAGTCGAACTCGACATAGAAATGATTCATGCGAGAGCTAGCGCTTCGCGGCGCTTTGACCGGGTCTCTAGCTTGTGCAGAAATTCTAAAGGTGAAAAATTTTAAACGAGACGCGCTTCACATGGTTCCAACATTACACTTCGGCGAGGAAGGGGCGGAGCTCGTTTTAATGCCCTGAGGGCACATAGTCTCTGGTTCATTTCAAGTGAACTAATGTTTTCGATTATCACAACGCGTAGCGGCGGCTTTCTCGTCGGAACCTCCTTATCTTTAGTTATATTTCGCCAAGGCTCACCGCTCCGCTACTGGTGATAACCGAAATCCACAGGTCAGTAGGGGACTGCCAAAGTCAAGGTGCAGTTTCGTGCACGCAAACTGCATTTAAAATATTGCTGTAGAGTTCGCGCAATCATTTTAGTCTGAATAGTGGTTGAGGCTGCGATGGTAGATCACCCCGCGCAAATCGAAACCCCATTTTCCAGTAAGGCCGCCAACCCTTCACAGCCAGCCGCCTTGTCCATGCGTCAGACTAGAATGAAAACGGAAACCATACATGATCTCCCTCAAGCGTATGTTTTTTAAAGTCCTTCGTGTTGATGAATTCAAAGAGAGAACGATGAGACGTCCCTTCTGAGGGGACGTCTCAACGTTCGATCCTCGACCGATATGGACTAAAGCAGGTATTTTCTCGTCGAAAACTTTCCCACTAATGTATGAGCCTACACACGGCTCGTTTGCTTGAATGAGGAAGGCCTCACCGTGATCCTGAGACAGATAGGCCGCAAAAACTGTTTTTGTCCTTTGTGTACTCTGCCTTCGAGTGTCCCTTTACCCCCTCCGCACTGACGATTTCTTTCGTAAAATCAATCACCGATTGTTTGGAATTCGAGTTTAGACCCATCGTTTGTAGAAACTACTTTATAGGAGAATGTTCATTTGCACAAAAAAGGAAAAAAATCGAGGAGAGGAAGCAGCTTCAGCTGGGATTTTTGTGTAACCATCTCATATGTCAAATGTATTCTTCCACAACTATCCACCGTGTCAATCGCTTTCTTACCTTGGAGGCAGTGTCCACGATAAAAACCATGTCTGGTTTTTTGGTGGAGATCGGCAGCTGTGGGGCCTAGCGCAACCCTAACGTTGAAAAAATTAGGAAAGATAAGCTCGGAACAGTCCCCTACGGCCCCAAAGTTGGACATGCCTCAGCTCGTCACGCCCCAGATGCACTTTCCACGCCTACCGACGCGAACAAATGAATGCTCGAGATTGTGAGATGAGCGATGGTTTCCGATCAATAGCCCCGTTCTTCCCTTTATTCCCAAATTCTCTCTTTACTCAGGTCAGCTCGCATATATCGGCTGCAAAAGACGGAAGTTACAAGCCTCGGACAACTCGTCCACCATGCTTCCCTAGCTCAATTTTTGAGGGACCATAACTCCGTTTGTAGTAGGTCTTGTACGATTCCAAAAACGTTATGGGAATCAGCATCGGATTGTCTTCAAGATAGGCGGAAAAGCAGAAAAACGTTTCCTATCGTGAACACTGCCTTTAATAACCGCACTACATCCTGATCCTACCTGACCATCAGCGCATGCTGAATTTCTATTTTTCTTTGACTAAAGTCATGGCTAATGTGCAAACAACATCCACATCCGTTCCGCCGCACTAGCTTTTAGCTTAGCCTCTTTTAAGGTCAATGGTACTTCTGCAACACTGGGTCGCTGAGCACAGCGAGAGCAACAGAACTCCTGTTCTTTAAACATGTCGCTGTCGCAGTGCGCTGCACAGCGAGAGCCTCCGACCTATTCACAGTATATCAGCTCGCGGTCGTTGAGGCGGACGCGCGGCTGTAACTATCGGTCGAATGATTTCGTGCTCAATAGCTGCGTGTGACTTTCTGATTGAATGACAAGGACAATGCAACTATTATTAAACTCTTCGTTCTATTTATTATTCTATTTATTTACAAAGTTCTATTTCTTAAAGAACTGTTTCAGATACTTCTCAACGCAAACAGGATCTTTATAGTTGACAAACAGACTGCGTTCTCGATTCTGATGAATTGGAGAAAATCGTCCTCTCTCCAACAAAGAATTCATAGACTGTGAAAACTGTTCGTGCAGATCGATATTATACAGCTTCCCATGAATGAGCGGGTAGAACTGAAACAACTTTCATCAAACGGTGGTACGACAAACCAACCAGGTGCGCGACGTCGTGGTAGGTTCTCTGATTCAGCAGAAGGTTCTCAAATGCCTACCTCTACAATCATTTGGCATACAATAACATTGTGCTTGTCGAGGTCGTTATCGATAGCTATGATCCGCAGAGCGTCATATTCCAAATCCTCAGTGTTCACTATCAGATAATCAATCACGCCACGCTTTAGAGACAACATCCATGAGACCATGTCAATGCTCATTGCAGTGCCCGCTAAATAATCTCTTCAAATTAAGCTCACATGCAGTTACAATGAAACCAAATTAGTTGACAACCTTTAAAGGGAAGAACCCCTTGTATCTCCTTGGCAACGTCGCCGAGGACTGCCCAGGTATCATTTCTAACGATATGAACTTTTAGTGGATAGTAGGTTCCTAATTTCTTCACGAATACTGGCTGTAACTTAGCATCTGCTCCGTAGAAGTGGGAATCCTAAACTTGTATATTCTGTAGATCACTTTATCGTATGAGGGTCCGATTAGAGTTGCGCCACTGGAAGACGTGGCGGCATGTATTTTAGAGGTACCGATCACGCGACGCCGCATGATCGATCCCCATTCATCGCACGCTGCCGCAATTTTCAGCGGCAAGACCCTATTCGGACCTTACCACATTCTATAGGTACTTACTCTAGACAGCTTTCCTTTGAGTAGCTTCTCCGCTTTCATATCCTGTGTGGTTCCAAGTGATACGACGACATCTTCGGTTTCTCTCTAGAGGATCCATTCAAAAATAGTATGAGTTGCAATCCGTGCAGAAGATAAGCTATTACTGATCAATGTTCATACAGTACCAGCCCAAATCTTTTGACATCTGCTTTTTTTCAAACACCATATTAACTCCCCTTGGAGCTATCAATTTCATTATTACTATTATACATTTTTTCGGTCAAATGCAAATATGATGAGGTGTGCTACAGGAATGTAATGCAAGAGTACATCGATTGGAAGGATTCCTTGTTAATATTTGAAATATGCGACTTTTTGTCTCTTTCTGGACTGGTTTACCTTCTTGGTCGTTGTCAATAATCTCTCGGTGACTTTTGTTCTTTTCTGGATTGGTATTTCACTTAACAAAGTGAAAAATTGTCGTATAATGATCGAAGTTCTATCATCCAAAATCCTAAAATGGACATATCAGGCGCCGTTACTGGAGGTCAGTTCGAGATCGTACTACAAGCCGTTTAAAAATTCTGAAGGATGGCGTTCGACGTGTATTGGAACTAAAAGCTTAGAGGCAGTGTTTGTGCAGAATCATGGATGGCGAGTTTCCTGCTGATTACGGGAGACCAGGGGCTTATTGAGACGAATGTGACTGACAGAAAGGGCAGCGGAAAGTGACCGGAAACCGCATTTCTCACTAAAACAGGATCGCTTGTGTGACGTTCCATTTCTGAGAGTGAAAGGAATGACCGGCTCGGAGGAGTGAACTATTCAATGTAATAAGAGTGATACACCTTATCGAATATCACATGTCAGTTTGAATTCTTTTGATAACCCGCTTGTTTGTCTTCCGAAGGCTTCCATTAGAAGTAAGCTCTGGTACATCCCTAGTGACCTGTTGATCTCAATTATCACCAGCAGCGGAGCGGTGGGCCTAGGTGAAATATAACTAGTGATAAGGAGGTTTCGACGAAAAAGCTACCGCTCCGCGCTGTGATAACCGAAAACATGAGTTCACTTGGAATGAAACAGAGTCTATGTACTAGTCTGTTGGGCGGGCGGCAGCGATGTGTGGATTGCAGCACACGATTTTGACCCACTTCTGGTCAGTTTCTCACCGTTCTTTTTTCACGTGTGGCTTCAGATGGGGTGAAAAGCTTGAGCCTCATTCATAGTTGGCCGACCGACGTCGGACGACTCGTTATCGAATGTGAAACATCTGTCTACCCTACCCTAGCCATCTTATCTAGCTTAGCCTGTCATATTTGATAACGAGTCATCCGACCTCGGACGGCAAACTATGAAAGAGGCTTTAGGATTCTGCGGAAAAAAGTGGCATTTGTTTCATCGCGAACACTGCCTCTAAAGAAGGCTTGGTGGGATAGCAGCAATACTGGAGAGTATTTCGAAAAGTAATAATGTTATACAGCCCACCCCCCCAATTCGGCTCTCGTAAACAAAATTGATGATACCCAATTGATAAACGGGGCAGAGTATAAAAGAAGAAGTGAGCGGTGTGCCTTCGTTCACGCTACGTTCTTTTACCTGGGATGAGCAGGTGAGGGTCTGCGCGGGCTAGAAAGTAAGAAAACAGCACCATCGGTGCTGAAAATATAACGAAACAGGAACCGAAACTTAGAAAATTCCAGAGCCTACACGAGTGTGCCGATTGGGGGGGGGGGGCTGGACTGAATAAGAGCACCCTCATGAAAACCACCTTACGCGAGACTCCGAGGCTCAATGTTCGAGAGATCATACGTAAACCTGAGGAATTTCACGAAACTGAAGATTTTATGACCTCATTCTCTGGTGATTTTGTCCAAAGGATTTCTTGGTATTCGTCAATCAGTCTACATCGTGGCCGCGGAATCTTCAAATGTCGCCCCATCAAATGGCTTTATGTGAGACAAGCACGCTCATGCCGGTCATTTTTTCCGCAGGGCTACCGTAACCTTCCTTTAACATTTTCCCAAGTGTCAGCACATCTTAATAGCCAACAAACATGTTTGCACAATTTCGACCTCCTCAGCCACTCCCCAGTAGCTTCTCGAGGAGAGCGGTGAGTGAATGAATGCATACCGCCCCTCCGCTCTTTTATACCCCGCATGTTATGAGCGTGTGTTTACATTCGTTATCATGTTTTGTTCAAGAATGGTTACGGTAGCCCTGCGGAAAAAGTGATCGGCATGGGCGTGCTTTTTTATGTGAGAGCAAGGCATCAGAAGATAAGACAAGTGTGAGAGAGGAAACATCTTGACTAGACTCAACAGCAATGGAAGAACATGTTTCTTCGGTTGAATCCATGGTTTCCGCAACAGGTTAACGGGCTTCCGAATAGCACGCGGCGATCTACCGTCGAAGCCTCGTCCATTTAGCAGACTAAAAATATTCAGTGAACTCTACCTCATGTTTGTTTGGTGCACTAGATTCGGCTGGGAAACGACTTCTTTCCACTGCTTTTGCGTCTAGTGAGGATACTCTGTCGCCCATGCCAGTCTGTTTTTTTTTATGTTTTGTTCTTACCATTTAAAAATATGAACTCTAAAGACTCGAGGTGCACAAATGAAGCAGAAAAATCACCTGTGTTCCATAAAGTTCCTCAAGTTTCCGTCTGATTTTCCAAAAATATTGAGCCTTCAAATCTCGCGTAAGATGCGCGCAACGATACCATTCACTATTGCTCTTATCTCTTAAGGTCTTTCTCGTACTTGTGGTCTCAATAGACGGGAAATCTTCAGAATAATCGAATCGGGTTGGTTTTGTTGTTTTACCCGTTGCCGCCTAAAGTTTATGTGGAAGTCAATATTTGCAAGAGCAGAGGCAGCGTTTGGCCGTGTAGTTTTGCACATGGATTGTTTCGACGATTTTTCAGGCCTCTGATAACGGCGAGCTTGCCGAAGCGCCTGGCCAATAAAGTCGATTCTGCCGTTAAAGGCAGTGGTCGCGATCAAATATGCTTGTCGTCTTTTTCTCTCCAAATCCTTTCCTGGGTCTCGAGTAGTAGGACCTATGAGAAAAAATCGCGAAAAAACCACTGTTTTGGGCCGAATTTGAAACCTGAACTTTCTTGTCTTTTGATGGTGGACGAGCCCACTCCACTTCATCGGCATCGATGACCTCTTATATCAAGAACATCAGCTAGCTTGAAATTGAATGTCAATCAATGAACCTTCGAATATATGTACACATCTAGTCAAAAACATTGACTGAAGTGATGCTTTCATTATTCAACTGTTTTTATTCGTTAAATTTGCATTTATTTCTCCCTCTGAATGTCGATGATTTTTGACTGCTCGGCATGAGACTGCGATCTGTTTCGTCATCGCTGTGCACGTGTGCACGAACTAGCTTCTTTGGGCCCTAGAAACTCTATTTGTAGACCGTTTTTCACCCCGATACCTTCATAGTTTTTCAGCTGTTTTTGATCTAAGCTGATTTTTGTAGTTTTTTCGATAACGTTTTTCATCGTGACCACTGCCTTTAAAAACCTGGTGTGGCACAGAAGTTGATGAAAATATACTCGTGATGTCCAGGTTTGAAGAAAACCGGACTTGGAGATTATTACGAAATCTTCAGAATTTTTCCAACGGCTTGTATTGTGATCCCCAACTGATTTCCAAGAACAGCACCCGATAGATACGTTTTAGGACCTCATATGATAGATCTTCGATCACTATGTAACAAACTGCTGCTTTCACGCGAACCACCAATCCTGTAAAATACAAAAAAACTGAAAGAATTACGAAAACGTCGAAGAAAGTGATCGAGTTTAAGAAAAGAGAAAAACGCAAATCACAAATATTGATCTTTCTCATCGATGTGGATTTGCATTATAATTCAGTAGGATACCTCATTATATCAGCATTATGAAAGAAAATATCAGAATGAAAGATGAAAATGATAGCTCAAAGAGGAGCAAAGATATTTGGAAGAAGCAGACAGTAATAGTTTTCCGGCAGCTACTGTATGTGAAGAAGTGATCGAAGAACTAGAGTTTCTATACATCTGTAGTGCACAATTGTTACTAGACACCTTTACTAGCATTGTCATATCCCACGCTTTGTATTTCGCGAGCAAGGAATCACAACCAGGTGCTCACATCGAGTTGAAAAATGAGGATTCGAAAGTTTTATAGCTTGACAATTCACCTTTTCACTGGGTACATAGTGATAATCCTTGTCATTCACATCGATTGGTTCGATTTTTATCTTCGATACCTCGGTGGTCAAAGCGCATTTGTTTACTAAGCTCGGAAACTCGTCCCAATCCTGCAACGAAAAACAATAGCAAGAAAATCATGGTACGTGCAATTCACATAAGAAGAAACAACGCTGCTTTGAGGGAAGAGTGGCACCTGGAAAACGAAGAGATTGGGACTATCGATCGAAAGATTTCGCACCCATTCACAACGTTGCGATTTGGTTACTGAATGACACGTGTATCTTTTGATTCGAAAGCAAATTTAGCTTGTTCCTTCGCGTGCCTGTGCCAAATGGCACAGACAGCGAGAAAGTGTGGGGTAAAAGGAGATGCAGCATATGCGCGCACAAGCACGCGATCGACTGCAGTAAATCTCATTCTTAATTAGAGGATAGCTGTCTCAAAGTTACACGGTGGCCGCACTCGATGCTTTCAACGACGCAATGGTGTGCGACCGCCTGAGCCATGTGACCGCTGCAAGTCGTCTCATGACTGGGTCGAGAAAGACATCCCTCTTTTGATGATAAAATTCTGTATGATATTTAGTCCATAATAGAACATAAAAGCTTGAATTTAATGATGACCGCAAGAACTCCTGCTGGTACATCATATTGAAAAGTAATGAACCTTATTTATGATGCCGGGGCAATCCTTGAATTTACCATCTGCGCAAACACATTCTAACTGCATAGTTTCCATTGGCTGCCGGAAAACACGTCAGTACGCAGGGTTTGGCCATCATGCTTGTAGGAATAGGTAGGAGAGCTTATTTCGACACAATTCCATTCTGATGGAATTCACAAAGGTGTAGGATAGTCAGAGTGCCTCAACACCTACATTGAACAAGGTAACAAACCTTTTTGTACGCACCAACTCTCATGTGCTTGCACAATGAGAGAAGAATGCACTCTCGATGAGCTTCAAAAGCCGTCGTCAATACAACCTCCAACGGTTTTGGAGTCGTCGTCGGTACCACAACATTCATTTCCTGTTTTGGCTCGTCCTTGTCAACATGTAAAGCTAGAATTACCACGAGAGTCACTGCCAGCGAAATCAAAGCGGCCCTACGGCAAGTCAAGCCAACCAGCATAATAACCTGAAAACAATCGAGTTTTCAGTGTTGTCAAACTTCATTCGCCACAGAGAACACTATCGGAATGAATCAGTCTCATTATGATTCACAGTCAACCGTTCCGGTGGAAAAAAGAGGTTATGCGGCTGCGGACTTCCAATACAAGGGATGTGCAACTGAACGATCCAGCCGTATGGCGTTTCCAAGTCCAGCATACTAACCTAAGAAATCTTCTAACCAAGCTACGGGGGGGAGGGGCTCACTCATTAAGGCTAAGAGAGAAAGCACGTGATAATAAACTATTGCGAGGTTCTGGTGAGCTCTCGCTTTCGATAATCACCTGCAGCGGAGGAACGGGCATTAAAATTGGGGCAGATGCAGAAACGATTATGAAAACTAATAATAACAACGGTTTCAATGATGCCACCGAGAACCCAATATGGAGAACAAAGAAAGCACGGAATTGCATGCATCTGAAATCATCTATCACACAGAATAACTCCAAATCTAGAGAGCAAGTGCATGATGTTCAATTTATGAAGGAGACAAATTTCAATGATTTCATCTTAAAGGCAGCAGACACACTCGAAAAAATTGTTGAGATCACTACTCAAAGGCAGCGCTCACGATGATCATCCTCATTGACTTTCCACAGTGAAATGATAGGCGAGAAGGATACTAGGCTCCGAATGTCGAAAGAACGGTAGAAAACGAGCCAGGAACGGTAAAATAACGGCTGCAAACAAGCGTTTTGGTGCCAAAGACACGCCTGGTGCCCCAGATCCGCCCCTCGGAATTTGCGGATGAATTTTTTGAACGAGGAATCAGAAGGTGGTCACAGTTATCATCTGGGACAACGTTCTGCGTGAGAGAATATAATCGTCGATGGGTTTTGCCGTAGTGGGCACACCAGAGTGTGTGCTTGTTGACCTAAATATCCACTAATTGCTAGTATTAATCGAATTAGATGTTTTTTACACTTTCCTGGAAACTATGTATCAGCTGGTGGCTCCCTTCCAAGTTTGCCACTGATTAATAAGAGAAATCAGCTGATAATTCTAGGTGGATTATCGTTTTTTCTTTTTTTGTCATCGTTCCCGATCGAACCCCCGCCGACCGGCAACGCCGGAACGCCACACGGAGCCGAGGTCACGTATCGTCCCTCCAGGATTGGTGAAAGAGGTATATGGCTTTAACTTTTCCCTGTCCCTATTCAATCACCGGTTGACGCTGAATCGTTGGGTCGGCAAGTTTTCAGCTTACTCTTTCTTTCTTTCGAGTTTATTTTGATATGAAAAAAGGTGTTGCAGTTTTTGGGTGAATGTGGTAGGTAAGCCCCACAGGTGATTCGCGAATTAAGGACTTTAGGTGAGCTTATAATTAGATGAATGGTAATTGTACCACCAGATAAAATTTTGTGCTATAGTCGATATCGTTCTCTCGAGAGATGTTGTTAGAATCATGAAACATATTGAATATAGGTAAAAAAGATTTATAAAATATCTTCCAGCATTATAAAGTAAGTATGGTGCTATGTGGGAAGGGGGGGGGGGGGCACTGTTGTATCGCTTTTGGCCACTCCCATTTTTCCGTGCCGCAATGACTCTCCTGATTTTGGCAGGGAAGGGAAACCCCGGGTAGGTGCTCAAATTTAGTGCGGCACAGTAAAATGGGCGTGGCCAAGTCCATCGCACCATAGTGCCCCCCATTCCCACATAGCACCGTAAGTATATATGCATGTGCAAATGATAAACATTAAGGTCGAATAGAGAACACCTGAAAACGAAGCGATGAAAATAAAAAGCCAGTTCACAGTCAAGAGATCGACATCATGTTAGAAAACGACCAGTAGCGCTATTTTAGCTAAGTAGGTCGATCTAGACAATATCATGTTCCATCTACAGATGCGAACGTCTACACGAAAAACAGGTATTGAACGCTGACTCTCACTGAGAAAACAGTTGTGAACGACACAAGGGCTGTTTTGAGGCTCATATGCACGCCGAGTCAATATCATAGGCTTTCGAAACCTTGACGCTTGTTTGGTATCCTACTTGATTGTTTGACATAGAGCAGAAGTGATGACGATCTTTAGGGCTCCATCCTGTCAGGCTTCCTCCAGTGAAGTTCTCTTGGAAACATTTTCCTGCGTGCTTCCAACATTGACTGTTGGTGACTACAATTATTCGGCACACAGAGATCTTGGCCTCTGTTGGTGTTCTAACCATTGAAGACTTCGGTCAGGTAAGAAGACGGGAAAACTACCTTGATGTTCTCTCGTCTAATGAGGACACACTTGTTGGGAATTTCACATTCAGACCTCCTGTTGGGTCTAGCGATCATAATATGTAGTATAACTCTCAGTCTTGAAAGGCCATATGCGGCTTGTAATTTCACACTTTTTTCCCGAAGTCATTACGAAAGCGTTTGCAACCAACCTTTGCACAATAAAGTGGAGAGCATCTCCTGAACCTGCGAGCTACTTCGATGAAAAATACATGTTGCTCCTACAATTATTGAAAAATGTTAAAAACCTAATCACTTGAACAAGTTATGCTTTAGTGAAGCAATGTTTAAAAAACGTTTGCGGCTCGAACCAGTCACAGGTTGAGGCACATGAGACAATAGATAAATTTGTGTACAAAAAACGACAACAATCGATAGCACGTGGACGGTGGGCTACGGCTTTATTTAGGCTAATCTGCTTTAATTAAGTCCTACGACTTCGGAATATAAAGCCACCAAATTCCACTCATTTTTAGGACAAATCCCAAAACTGCAGTGCACAGGGCTCACTACTGTCTAACCATGAACATAACTGCGCTTTTGAGGGATCACAAGGATAGCAAGCGTACTTCGAAATCATGAACCTTATTGGCTACCTCACCAGGAGCCAATTAGTTCGATGAGTGACTCTGAACTGACTGATTTAGTAAAAAACCTTTTTCACTCTTCGGTGCATTTTCAGTGTTCCAGGAGCCAATGATCGTCCAAGCAGGCTTGCGTTAGAACCAGGGTCCAGCAGCCCGTTGGCAAGGACCGCGGAATACTTACGACCCCCCCCCTGGGTGGTCAGTCCGCGTCCAAGAAATTGCCAAATTTTCATAGTACACTCGCAGCTAACCCTCACGATGGCTGCGGGGTATAACTCGTCTTAATGCGCGACCTCATCGTGGATTCTTTGCGGCAGGCCGGAACTTACGGATGGATGAGACGAAGAATGCTAGCTAGCGACACATTTTATGCTAATATAATTTTCGCCATCACTTGCACTTTTCGCATGCGTGATACACTGTATTATGATTAAAGGGCACAACTATTATATTGACGTTTTGCTTTATCGGTGACGTCATTTTTAGTGGTAATCTACAAGAAGAATCCCAAAAAATTCGTATCGACCTCCACTCGGGCGATGAATAGGCGCGAACGACTGAAGGTAATACAGCAATAATTTGAATCGTCGGGGTCTCGCGCCCTCCTCGCAATAATGTTCGGGCCTCGCGCTGTTTATGATCCAGAGGACCAGTGCCGTGACCCCGAGGATGTGCACGGCCCTCCGACGTTCTGAGAAAGGGAGAAGTGATGAGGAGGACGAGTGGAACATTTGAATTGGTGACACATATATTCAGCGCCTCCGGCGCGCAATTCAGATTAGGGCGCGTTAACTACATCATGATAAAACTTTTTGTATAATTAATTCAAAAGTTTGAGAGGCTGCGATAAAAGACTGTGAAAATTTTCACACAGTCCCATTACCTATAATTTTGAACACTTGGTGGTTCGAAATTATATTGCTGAAGGGGTGCCACCCGTTGAATAGTTATGGCGAAAACCTTGCGATTTGCCAACGTGGCTTGCCAACATCCACCAACTTGCCTCGCTCGAATCCTTGTATCCAGTCGGGTTGGGAAATGAAACTGTGGCATTTTCTGGGGAGTTTTATCGAAAATTCAGCTTCTTTTTTAGGTTGAAATTTTTACTTTTAATGGGAACTAGCGGGAGGGTGGCCGGCGAAGCCGGACCATCGTTCTGTGAAGCCGAAAGAATACCACGTAAGGGGAGGGGGTCGGCGAAGCCGAGCGAATACAATGTAGGGAGAGGGGGTCGGCGAAGTCGGCCCTTCGTTCGGCGAAGCCGAACGAATACTACACCGAGGGTTGCCGGCGAAGCCGGCCCATCTTTCGGCGAAGCCGAACGAATACTACGTAGAGGGAGCGTGGCCGGCAAAGCCGGCCCATCGTTCGGCGAAGCCGAACGAAGACTACACGGAGAGTGGCCGGCGAAGCCGCGAATACTAGCTAGAGGGAGGGTGGCCGGCGAAGCCGGCCCATCGTTTTGTGAAGCCGAACGAATACCACGTAAAGGGAGGGTCGGCGAAGCCGGCAGAATACAATGTAGAGAGAGGGGTCGGCGAAGCCGCTCTTCGTTCGGCGAAGCCGAACGAATACTACACGGAGGGTAGCCGGCGTAGCCGGCCCATCTTTCGGCGAAGCCGAACGAATACTACGTAGAGGGAGCGTGGCCGGCAAAGCCGGCCCATCGTTCGGCGGAGCCGAACGAAGACTGCGTAGAGGAAGGGGGTCGGCGAAGCCGGCCCATCGTTCGGCGGAGACGGGCGAATACTATCTAGAGAGAGGGGGGCCGGCGAAGCCAGCTGTCGTTCGGTGGAGCCAAACAGATACAATGTAGAGAGAGGGGGTCGGCGAAGCCGGCAGCTTCGTTCGGCGAAGCCGACCAAATACTACACCGAGGGTTGCCGGCGAAGCCGGCCCATCGTTCGGCGAAGCCGAACAAATACTGCGTAGAGGAAGGGGGTCGGCGAAGCCGGCCCATCGTTCGGCGGAGACGAGCGAATACTACCTAGACGGAGGGTGGCCGGCAGAAGCCGGCCGTAGCGGATTCGGCGAAGCCGAACAGATATTACATGGAGTGTGGCCGGCGAAGCCGAGCAGATACTACACGAGGGGTGGCTGGCGAAGCCGAACGACTACTACACGAGGGATGGCTGGCGAAGCCGGCCCATCCTTAGGCGAAGCCGAACGAATGCTACCTAGAGGGAGGGTAGCCGGCGAAGCCGGCCCATCGTTCGGCGAAGCTGAACGAATACTGCGTAGAGGAAGGGGTCGGCGAAGCCGGCCATCGTTCGGCGGAGACGAGCGAATACTACCTAGACGGAGGGTGGCCGGCCAAGCCGGCCTGTAGTTCGGCGAAGCCGAACAGATATTACATGGAGTGTGGCCGGCGAAGCCGAGCAGATACTACACGAGGGGTGGCTGGCGAAGTCGGCCTATCGTTCGGCGAAGCCGAACGAATACTACGTAGAGGAGCGTGGCCGGCAAAGCCGGCCCATCGTTCGGCGAAGCCGAACGAATACTACATGGAGGGCAGCCAGCAAAGCCGGAGACGACGAAGTTGGACTTCCGTTTCACAAAGCTCGCTCTCTGCTAAGAGTTATGAAAGGGTAGCCATTTTGGGTGTAAGCGAGAAATGACCGGCGCCAGAGGGCGACGGCGGAAAGGTACGGGTGTGCAAGTTATACGTGTCGTCATTGCGTGCCACCACCTATGAACGCAGGTTGATTGAAGAATTTGAAACATTTAAGAGTTCAAATGCTTTCGTGTCTGTCTGCTCGTTTTTCAAAATGCGCAGCTGTACTACTGCCAGGGGGCACGCGCCTTCATGTCACGTGGCTGCCACGGGCTAGGGACGAAGGGTCACTAGTTACCAGAAAATTCTGACAGATTACTGGAAAAATTCTGGCAGATTACGGGAAAATTCTGACAGATTACCAGAAAATTCTGGCAGATTACTGAAAAAATTCTGGCAGATTACGGAAAATTCTGACAGATTACCAGAAAATTCTGGCAGATTACTGGAAAAATTCTGGCAGATTACGGGAAAAATTCTGACAGATTACCAGAAAGTTCTGACAGATTACTGGAAAAATTCTGGCAGATTACGGGAAAATTCTGACAGATTACCAGAAAATTCTGGCAGATTACTGGAAAAAATTCTGGCAGATTACGGGAAAATTCTGACCGATTACCAGAAAATTCTGGCAGATTACTGGAAAAATTCTGGCAGATTGCAGGAAAATTCTGACAGATTACCAGAAAATTCTGACAGATTACTGGAAAAATTCTGGCAGATTGCAGGAAAATTCTGACAGATTACCAGAAAATTCTGGCAGATTACTGGAAAAATTCTGGCAGATTACGGGAAAATTCTGACAGATTACCAGAAAATTCTGGCAGATTACTGGAAAAATTCTGGCAGATTACGGAAAAATTCTGACAGATTACCAGAAAATTCTGGCAGATTACTGGAGAAATTCTGGCAGATTACTGGAAAATTCTGACAGATTACCAGAAAATTCTGACAGATTTGTGAAAAAGTTCTAACAGATTTCGGATAAATTCTGACAGATTACCAGAAAATTCTGGCAGATTACTGTAAAAATTCTGGCAGATTACGGGAAAATTCTGACAGATTACCAGAAAATTCTGGCAGATTACTGGAAAAATTCTGGCAGATAACGGGAAAATTCTGACCGATTACCAGAAAATTCTGGCAGATTACTGGAAAAATTCTGGCAGATTACGGGAAAATTCTGACAGATTACCAGAAAATTCTGGCAGATTACTAGAAAAATTCTGGCAGATTACGGGAAAATTCTGACAGATTACCAGAAAATTCTGGCAGATTACTGTAAAAATTCTGGCAGATTACGGGAAAATTCTGACAGATTACCAGAAAATTCTGGCAGATTACTGGAAAAATTCTGGCAGATTACGGGAAAATTCTGACCGATTACCAGAAAATTCTGGCAGATAACTGGAAAAATTCTGGCAGATTACGGGAAAATTCTGACAGATTACCAGAAAATTCTGGCAGATTACTGGAAAAATTCTGGCAGATTACGGGAAAATTCTGACAGATTACCAGAAAATTCTGGCAGATTACTGGAAAAATTCTGGCAGATTACGGGAAAATTCTGACAGATTACCAGAAAATTCTGGCAGATTACTGGAAAAATTCTGGCAGATTACGGGGAAATTCTGACAGATTACCAGAAAATTCTGGCAGATTACTGGAAAAATTCTGGCAGATTACGGGAAAATTCTGACAGATTACCAGAAAATTCTGGCAGATTACTGGAAAAATTCTGGCAGATTACGGAAAAATTCTGACAGATTACCAGAAAATTCTGGCAGATTACTGGAGAAATTCTGGCAGATTACTGGAAAATTCTGACAGATTACCAGAAAATTCTGACAGATTTGTGAAAAAGTTCTAACAGATTTCGGATAAATTCTGACAGATTACCAGAAAATTCTGGCAGATTACTGTAAAAATTCTGGCAGATTACGGGAAAATTCTGACAGATTACCAGAAAATTCTGGCAGATTACTGGAAAAATTCTGGCAGATAACGGGAAAATTCTGACCGATTACCAGAAAATTCTGGCAGATTACTGGAAAAATTCTGGCAGATTACGGGAAAATTCTGACAGATTACCAGAAAATTCTGGCAGATTACTAGAAAAATTCTGGCAGATTACGGGAAAATTCTGACAGATTACCAGAAAAATTCTGGCAGATTACTGTAAAAATTCTGGCAGATTACGGGAAAATTCTGACAGATTACCAGAAAATTCTGGCAGATTACTGGAAAAATTCTGGCAGATTACGGGAAAATTCTGACCGATTACCAGAAAATTCTGGCAGATAACTGGAAAAATTCTGGCAGATTACGGGAAAATTCTGACAGATTACCAGAAAATTCTGGCAGATTACTGGAAAAATTCTGGCAGATTACGGGAAAATTCTGACAGATTACCAGAAAATTCTGGCAGATTACTGGAAAAATTCTGGCAGATTACGGGAAAATTCTGACAGATTACCAGAAAATTCTGGCAGATTACTGGAAAAATTCTGGCAGATTACGGGGAAATTCTGACAGATTACCAGAAAATTCTGGCAGATTACTGGAAAAATTCTGGCAGATTACGGGAAAATCCTGACAGATTACCAGAAAATTCTGACAGATTACTGAAGAAATTCTGGCAGACTACTGGAAAATTCTGACAGATTACCAGAAAATTCTGACAGATCCTATATATAAAGAATGGGAACGGCGCGACGAGAAATCCGCGGAATCGGCCGCGCCTGAACTCTTCAGCATTGTCGATACGCAGCGCGGCGTTATCGCGCGCGCTGACGCCTCGCAGCTGATCATTTTCATCTCCGTTTCCACCACTTTGCTCCATTTCTTACGTTTTCAAGGTTTTGGCGATCTGTTTACTCTACATTTTGTTCGCGGCTAATATAAACACTTCGATTTTGCAGCGCTTTCGCCCGCTAAGCCGTTTTTTTCACTTATGTGCTCTATTTTTCTTGTTCTGTGCTTAATTTTTTATTTTGACTTTTTGTTTTTCGTTTTTTTTCTTTGTTCTGTCTTGTTGCTTTGTCATTTTTTACGAGAAATTTTGTGGGAGGTTTTGCAGCCAGATTTTTTTTCAAAGAATTTTTGAACGATTTTTCATTTAGAAAGACGGACATTTCAGCCCTTTTTTCAAAAAAAAAATGGAGAGATTTCTTCACTTTACGCTCATTTTCTCCTAATTTCTACACGCTCATTTTTTCCCAAATTTTTTTGCTGAAGTACTTTTCACTACGGAGTCATGAAAATTTGCAGGAGACCTCTGAATGAACAAGCAAATTTGAAAAGAAACAAAATTTATTTCGAAAAATAATAGTCAGAAAAAACTTTCATGGTGAGCATTGTGCCCAAAAATTCTTCATTAGATTTTTCGACAGAAGAAAATGCAAGATGTTTAGCAAAAAAATCTTTTTCACGTGGCGCATTCTTTTTTATCGGATTCGTACGTCATATAGTGCACTTTCAGATAAAGTACAGCGCATTCCCGCCTACAAGAGGATTGAAAACCGTTGAATGAACTTGAAAAAGATTCTTTTCAGGGTGTAAACACTAACCATTTCGCTTCAATTTGACCACGTTTCTACAAATTCTACAACTTTTTTCTATTTTTTTATCAAATTAGATTTTCTTTTCACCCAAAAATTCCACGATCCCCTTACAACTGTTCATTTTACTCCAAAAAATTCTTGCGACTCCCCCAGGAATTATGTTGTCCCTTTTTTCGTTAATGCTCAGTTAGGAGTCGGAGACATTTTCATTTCGTCGTTCTGAAGTTATATGAAACAGCTGATGTCTCGTCTGAAAAGCTCTATAACAACGAACTACATAAGTGTTGGCACAAACGTTTTCTAAGTGAAGTTCTTCTTCACAGCAACAGTGAGGAAAGAAAATATCCTCTGGAAAGGGCTCTACACAGCTTGAAGAGTCTGTCCTTGTTCTAATTTTTTCACTTCCACGGGGCCACAGAGGCATGATCATTCTAAAGTTTTCGATTAAAGCACCATTTAGCTTTGTCTTCTTTTCAGATCTTTCCAGAGAAATTCGACACGCCGCGAGCGGACGCCTGAGGATCAACAGAGTGGCTCCAATGGTTTTGTAAATGTATCCAATGTTTCCCAGCTTGTTGTTACCGCTCCGTGAGTCTGTGTGTATCTCGCCTCTATGTGCAACATGATTATGTGCTCGATGATTCTTTCGAGGATGGGAGCATCGTTTTTGGTCGTGAGCGCCTGCGAACACTAGACTTGGTCCATTTTGAAGGTCTCCAACGAGCCAATTATTTCTCAACGTTATGCCGACGTGCTCTTGCCACGAATTATATGGATTCCGTCAGTCTATACTATCGTTCCAGGCCCTCCAAGACGTATGTTGGTGTTCTGCTTGTAAAGTCCGATCACGACATCTTGGAGATTATGGAATTAGACAGTCGTGATTTTGTTCAACTCGCAGGCTTTCGTAACGTCTTACAACCTTAGCCATATCGTTTGCAAAGAAGGACGAAGCCAAAAAAAATTTTTTTGCTTCAAACAAGCTGCTGGAAGAAAGTTCTTTTTTGATAGCTGATCCTGTTTGGAATTTCTGGTCTTCTCAGACTGTTTTGTAACTTTTCTGACGCCTCCGCAATTCTAACATGGTCTCACTTTCCATAGATGGCCCCGATGAGCAAGCGATTCATCGAACTCCTGTACGGTGTGTAATCCCGATCGAGGCCTTACAGTGAACAAATAATTTTTTGATGGATTCGAGATTGTTGGTTGCAATAGCCATCTTCTAAAATCGGCATTGGTAGGGAATCTTGTAATCACGTGCTCCACGTTTTTGTAATTTTGGAATTGGAATTGTAATCACGTGCTCAACAGTCCATAGCAGAAACCCACCTATCCGAGCGAGGAACTGCCGCAAGTGAGTAGTACTAATCATTTTTGATATAGGCTCGATATCAGACTTCAATTTCTGAAAGTTGGGCTCCGCAGAAAAGGTCAAGGATTTGGCATTGCTCTAAAATGTTGTTAAATTGTTCCATTAGATTTGGCTATCAAACTGATTTTCTAAATGTAGTGAAATTGTTGAATCGATTTGGCTGTTGTTGGTATATGCAGACAACATATTCATTAAATGTAGTGAAATTGTTGCGAACGGATTTGGCAGGAGCTCTATGAATTATCACAGTCAAATAACGCGTCAGAAGGTCCTCTGGCGAGCGAATAAAGACAAAAACAAAAAAAAACTACTTCTTAATTACTGCTGAACGAAATGTCGCCTTATGGGCTAGAAATAAGGTTTTCGAATGTTAAAGGCATCGTTAGTGCTGGAAATCAATTTTCATTTTCCAGGCTCGATTTCATTATTGAGCCCGATAGACCACACTGGTAAAATTTGGCGCGTCAAAAACGTTTGGAAATGAGGTTGGAAGGCGTCAAAGATGAAGATCCGCCACCAAATCTCACCAGTCATCTAGCACTTTTTCATAAAATGCTGGTGCGACCGAAAGACGACATGAAAAATAGTTACGCCACGAACTCCACATGCAGAAAAACTCCGAAAATGACAGTGACGAGGACTCCAAGAGCAGAAAGACTTCAAGAAGGATTTTGACGCGAAATTCAAATTCGTATTTACAATGTGTTCCGATTGACTTTTTTTCACAAATGAAGGTTTTCATGGGCCCCTTCGACATTTTCGTTTAATAGAGAGGCCAAGCTACATAAAAACATGAAAAAATAATATACGGTTTTCTGCGCGTACGATGCCTTTAATCTGCCTTTTCGGTGTAGCTCCCACTAAGGTAACAGACCTTCCTTCATCGATTATAATCTATAGGTAAAAACTATAGTTAAGAATCATGAAAATGAATTCTAATACAGTTTATTAGCTACTGACGCTATGTCTTCGTGTCAACAACGCTTTTACGGTTCACATTGTATGGAAACGTTTCTGCTGCTGAACTTATTCTTGTTCTCATTTGATTCAATAAGCGCTCCAAGAAAAACCACTTCTGACGCGTGATTTGACTGTGATAATTCATAGAGCTCCTGCCAAATCCGTTCACAACAATTTCACTACATTTAATGATTATGTTGTCTGCATATACCAACAACAGCCAAATCGATTCAACAATTTCACTACATTTAGAAAATCAGTTTGATAGCCAAATCTAATGGAACAATTCCTGAAAGTTTAGGTTCCTGGCAAAAGTGAAGATTTGGCATGGCCATTTTTTCGAAGAATCAGATTTATACTCAGGTAAAAGGGGAAGGTAAAGAAAAATGAAAAAAAAGTTTTGAAATATTCCTGAGAACGATTTGGCGTAGAATAATTTGTTTTTCGGGAAATGAAGTGAAATAGTTGAAAGTATGATTTGGCAGTCGAGTTTGAACCGACCATTGATAAGAGTTGTGCAAAATGAGAGATCGCCTTGTCTGTGCTTATCCGTAGAACATATCAAAGCGAAATCACGCGTGAAATGGGAAGCATCGAAACTTTTTCGAGTTGTAATGCGGCGCTCTTCACGTATTAGGTGAAGTAAAATCAACACGCGTGATTTCGCTTTGATATGCTCTACGGATAAGCACAGACAAGGCGATCTCTCGTTTTGCACAACTCTTATCAATAGTTGGTTCAAACTCGACTGCCAAATCATACTTTCAACTATTTCACTTCGTTTCCCGAAAAACAAATTATTCTACGCCAAATCGTTCTCAGGAATATTTCAAAACCTTTTTTCATTTTTCTTTATCTTCCCTTTTTAACTGAGTATAAATCTGATTCTTCGAAAAAATGGCCATGCCAAATCTTTACTTTTGCCAGGAACCTAAACTTTCAGGAATTTCATTTATTTTTCCTAAAGGTTTCCTTTCTACCATGATTTATGCCTGTTGGTGTTAGATGAAAGTAAACCCACCGATGTCCTGCCCCCTCCCCCTTCTATGACGTCCTGCGCACTCCAACTGATGTCCTGCACACTTTCTATGACATCCTGCACACTCCCACTAATGTCCTGCGCACATTCTGTTACATCTTGCACACTCCCACTGATGTCCTGCACACTTTCTACGGCGTTCTGCGCACACCCATTTGGGTCCGGCACTTTCTAAGGTGTCCAACGCACTCTCATTTGGGTCCCACACACTTTCTACGGCGTTCTGCGTACGCCCATTTGGGTCACAAGCACGCTTATGCCGATCATTTTTCCGCAGGGCTACCATTACCCTCCGTCAAACATTTTCTGAGTGTCAGCTTGCATACGAGCACATCGTAATAGCCAACAAACGTGTTTGCACAATTTCGACCTCAGCCACTTCCCGGCGGCTTCTCGAAGAGAACGGTGTGTGAATGAATGCATACCGCTCCTCTGCCCTTTTATACCCCGCATGTTATGAGCGTGTGTTATCGTTCGTTATCATGTTTTGCTCAAGAATGGTTACGGTAACCCTGCGGAAAAAATGATCCGCATGGGCGTGCTTCTATTTGGGTCCCGCACACTTTCTACGGCGTCCGGCGCACTCCCACTTGGGTCCCACACGCTTTCTACGGCGTGTGGCGCACTCTCATTTGGGTCCCGCACACTTTCTACGGCGTCCGGCGCACTCCCACTTGGGTCCCGCATGCTTTCTACGGCGTGTGGCGCACTCTCATTTGGGTCCCGCACACTTTTTACGGCGTCCGGCGCACTCCCACTTGAGACCCGCACACTTTCTACGGCGTCCGGCGCACTCCCACTTGGGTCCCGCACACTTTCTACGGCGTCCGGCGCACTCCCACTTGAATCCCGCACACTTTATACGGCGTGCGGCACACTCCCACGTGGGTCCCGCACACTTTCTACGGCGTCCGGCGCACTTTCATTTAGGTCCCACACACTTTTTACGGCGTTCTGCGCACACCCATTTGGGTCCCGCACACATTCTACGGCGTCCGGCGCACTCTCATTTGGGTCCCGCACACTTTCTACGGCGTCCGGCGCACTCCCACTTGGGTCCCGCACACTTTCTACGGCGTTCTGCGCACACCCATTTGGGTTCCGCACACTTTCTACGGCGTCCTGCGCACTCCCACTTGGGTCCCGCACACTTACTATGGCGTTCTGTGGCGCACTTCTGAGTCACACGGTGCCGCGTTCCAAAAAGTACTTCCGAGATCCTGCCGTATTGATTGAAGCGTTGCCCCGTCAAATCCTGAGCAAAAGCCTATCAGTAACGGTGTTTATTTCACTAGTTCATTTTTACGAATAAGTAAACGTCGGATGGTTTATAATAACATGTTTACGTGTTTTTGTCTTTCCTGACCCTCAATTTTGAGGTTCCACAAAAATTGAGCTACCAACTTCAAATTTTGACAGGAGCTAGGTGCAAACAAAACCAGCTCCCTGACCAAAAATGAGCTCTTTAGCTCAACGATAAGTGTTCCAACAAGATCGTGAACGCCAACTGAAAAAAAAGGAGATGAACATTTTTTTCGACCAAAATGACGTGGTTTTGACACTTTTTCTCGAATCTCAGGTAACCATTTCGGACCATTTTTTGAACAGTTATTCACCTTTCTAAAGTATATTAAATGCCAAAAGAACGGTTTTCCTACGTTTACTCTGGACCCTGATACCGAGATCAGGGGGTTGCGCGATGGCGAATCAAAGCCAAATCTGGTGAGCGCTTCGCGCTCACCACAATTTCACGACATTTTATAGCAATGCCAAATTCTTGACCTTTTCTGCGGAGCCCAACTTTCAGAAATTTCACAACTTTTTACAAGGGTTTCCCTTCTACAATATCGTCAAGCTCTGAAAGTCAGGTTGTTTTTTTTTTCGAAAACATAGCGGTAGAAATGATGAAACAACCGCTCCGCTGCTAAGACTGCAAGATATGTAATAGTCGCAACGCGGCTTCCTACAAATAAGATAGCATTCATTTCCGAGCTACTCGCAGTCGTATTATCACTATCGTAGATGCGAAGCGGTTGTTTTTCGAAAAAAAAGCAACTATCAAAATGAAGAAATCATTCTCGAAACCGCACCATTCCTATGATAGTGAAGCCCAACCCTGCGAGTAGCGGGGAAATGGAGGATACTTTTCGAATTTAAAAGTCGAAAAAAATGGAGAAATGAGCTTTAAAATGACCCAATTGTACAGGGTCTAGGCACTCTCCTAAACGGGGGGGGGCACCCACCATTCAAGACAGAAATGGAATGAACCGCCAATTGGTGAGGCTACCAGTCGAAGAATTTTCATAGAGCCCTCATGAAAACAATGATTGATAGCGCAGTAACAGGCATCTTTTATCAGAGTTTTTCATCATTTCTATGAGTAAATCTTGGGTGGCCCCACCACGTCTAGGATAGACCCAAGGTCAGCCGCTCTAGCCAAACGTCACCGGTTCATGCTGATGTGGCTCGTCTGCGCCGGCCCATATGTCTGATTCGGAACAAGAACGATAGTTAAGTGCGCCAGAAGAGGGCTACCGTAATCTTAGAAATGATGTTATTTGGCTCTCGTAAACAATTTTGATGATACCCAATTGATCAAGGCCAAAGTATAAGAGAAGTGAAGAGCGGTGTGTCTTGATTCACACACCGTCCTTCTCCAGAGGTCAGCAGTTGAGGATCTGCCTGGTCTTCAAAGCAGGAAAACAGCACCACCGGTGGTGAAGATTTAGCGAAGTTGGGGTCAGAGTTTAGAAAATTTTAGAGCTAACTCGAGTAAGATTACGGTAGCCCTGTTCTGGCGCACTTAAGTATCATTCTTGTTGATTCGGAGGCATGGCTTGCATACGGTGTCCTGAACATTAAACTGAGGTCATGGGCACGTCGCTTGATGTCCTGCACACTCCTACTTAGGTCCTGTACACATTCCATGACGTCCTTCTCATCCCTAGTGGGGTTCTGCGCACGTCCCATGATGTCCTGCACACCCCTACTGGGGTCCTGCGCAAGTTCCTTGATGTCCTGCACACTCCTACTGAAGTCCTGCACACAATATACGACTTCCTGCACACCCCTTCTGGGGTCCTGCCCAGGTCCCATGATGTCCTGCACACTCCTAAGGTCCTGCACACGTTCCATGATATTCTGCGCACTCCTACTAAGGTCCTGCACACATTCTTCGACGTCCTGCACACCCCTACTGGGGTCCGGCAGAGGTTCCATGATGTCCTGCGCACTCCTACTGAGGTCCTGCACACATTCTACGACGTCCTGAGCACCCCTAATGGGGTCCTACACAGGTCTCATAATGTCCTGCACACTCCTAATGAGGTCCTGCACACATTATACGACGTCCTGCACACCCCTACTGGGATCCTGCACACGTTCCATGATGTCCTGCACACTCCTACTGAGGTCCTGCACAGGTCCCATGACGTCCTGCACACTTCTACTAAGGTCCTGCACACGTTCGATGATGTCCTGCATACTCCTACTGAGGCCCCGCTTACATTCTACGGCGTCCTGCACACCCCTACTGAGGTCTCACATAGTCAACCGACACTTCAGCACACCCTGCGACGCCTTCTTATCGATGGTGCGCTTGGAACGAATACGCTCCGCGGTCAAGTACATCAATTCCGCACAGCGTCCTCTTCGGAGCCGGGCGTTTAAAGTATACCACCCTGGAGAGCAAGGTGTTTATATGGAGTCTAAGAAAACAATGACTGATAACGAAAAACCCACCATTTTCATGAACTAATCTGGAGAGGCCGGTTTCCGAGTTTGAAACGCCCGTTAGGGGCCCAGAAGTCATTATGGTGAGTTCTGACAATTATTTTCGTCATTCCCGTGGCCGATTACCTCTATTCACAAATTTTCGAGCGATTTGGTCCACGCCTTCCAAAAAAATGGTTTTCGACGGACGGAGGTGGAGGCGGAGGCGGTGGCAGAGGCGGAGGCGGTGGCGGAGGCGGAGGCGGAGGCAGAAGCGGAGGCGGAGGCGGAAGCGGAGGCGGTGGTGGAGAACGTTTTTGCGTACTTTGAGAGGTCATAACTTTAGAAAGCGGGGACCAGTTGGGATGAAAAGTTGCACACATATTTAATTTCTTGCAGCGCATCGAATGGTGTACAGCTCATACCTCTGGTGACGGTATGAATAGGTGATCTCATTGTAGGGCATCCGCGCGGGAAGAGATCAAAACCAAATCCTGGTGCGCGCTTCGCGCGTACCACAATATCACACGACTGATATTGCTATACAGTGCGCTGCAAAATTATATGACATACCCCGTTTTTCGCGGTTCCGAACTTCACGTCAATTAAAGGCAGTGTTCACGATAAGAATCGATTTTCTGCTTTCTCGTTTATCTTGAAGACGGTCCCATGCTGATTCCAATGATGCTTTTGGAATCGTACAAGAATTTCTAGGAACGGAGTTATGGTACCTCAAAAATTGAGCTAGAAAGTATAGTGGACGAGTTGTCCGAGGCTTGTAACTTCCGTCTTTTGCAGCCAATGTATGCGAGCTGACCTGAGTAAATAGAGAAGTTGGGAATAAAGGCAAGAACGGGGCTATTGATCGGAAACCATCGCTCATCTCACAATCTCGAGCATTCATTTGTTCACGTCGGTGGGCGTGGAAAGTACATCTGGGGGTGACGAGCTGACGGGTGTCCAACTTTGGGCCCGTAGGGGACCGTTCCGAGCTCATTTTTCTTAGTTTTTTCAACGGTAGGGTTGCGCTAGGCCCCGCAGCTGCCGATCTCCACCAAAAAAACAGACATGGTTTTCATCGTGGACACTGCCTTTAAGGAGACAAACGGTAAACGCCAATCGATGCAGCACCCTCGAAAACTCCTGGGTACAAATCTTCATGCAATTAGAGCAACTTGTAGGAAACTGGGAACGTAATTTGTCGAAAATGGCCGTTGCAAAAATATATGGCATAGCTGACGTTCTCGCTGAAACTTTGATTTTACAAATATTGCTTCAAATCGTTCATGGCTAGTACCATCTGAAATATCAAGTTAGAAGTCTTAAGATTTGTCTTGACGCAGAACCACTTCAAAAACTCTCTTTCGCATGTTTCTACTCAGATTTTTGTGAACGCCTCTCTCAATCTGCGCCTATTCGGTTAGAACTGCCAGTTCAAGAGGAGCCACACGCTCGTATTGTCTTATCTGGACTTAGATTAGAAGTTCAGGAATATATCAAATGTTTTCCACAGGACTGAGATTCTGAAGCCGGCCGGCTGTTTTAGCAAAATGGCATGATCGGATTGAAACCAGGACTGCGTCGTCCTACTGACAAGAAGTGAAGTCGGATGCCTACTACAAAGATTTGAGAATGATTTTCGGACACATTCTGATAATCTGTGAGGTTCTTAGGTCGTATCGCAAAAACCTGGTCCAGCTTGCTTCACCACCTGAATCCCGATCCACACAGTATTCTTTCCACTTGAAATCCCTTTCAGAGTTCGCACTTGAGGAATAAAGTGAGTCCTTCTGTAGATCTCTCCAATACTTAGAATACTTGGCCAAAAGAATAGAATCCGTCAGGCTTGTTCGCATGGAGCTTGCTTTCGACCGATAAAAAAGGATCCCGAAGGACCCACACAAAAACCCGACCATATCCTCGAGTAGGAACATTGGAGGAGAAAGAACAATGTCGTGTGGCGTTGGCGATACGAGACTTCGATCACGCGTGGCGTTCTATCGCCACCAACCCCGTCACTCGTTAGACTAAAATCTACAGAAATACTCTATAATATCGCTCCATCTAAGCCACAACATGCAGGCAAAGCATATTCGACAATTTCAGGATATATTGTTGCACAGCGTATGGAATTCTTTTGAACTAGATCGGAAAACTCATTAGAACTGCATCATTCGATAACATTTATTTGAAAAAACAGACAGAATTATAAAACTCGAACCGCAAATTTCATCCACCGTAACCCAATGAATATGATAAGAGTGAAGTAAGACATCTGCATCCCATTTACTGCTGTGATATAATGTGAGTTGATGGAATGCTATCATGCTACTTGGAAGAAATTCACTTCGATACTTGTTAAATGAGATTCTTCATGAATTTTTTGTGAGTGCCGTCGAGAGCAAAACTCCGGTAGAGAGCAGCGTTTTGGTGCAACTAGTGGGGGATAAGGGCCTAAAGCCTCTATCACACTTGCTCGACCGACGTCGGACAACTCGTTATCGAATGTGTAATATCTATGTACCTTAAGCCTAGTTTTGACTGCATCGCTGCTGTTTTTCATCGCAGCGATTTCACACCCGCTGCTGCAGCGATGTAGCAGCGGCAGCGATTCTGTTCATAGTGCATAGCCTCACGGATGATCGAAGAAATTCGATCAATCAGTGAAATTAATGGCTGGTAGTTATCAATAACACGTTTCGACCCGTAAACACTGATCTTGTCATGTGAAAGGGTCAACGTTCATTAGACGAAACGTGTCATTCGCTGGCAATCGCTCCATCGCTGCCATTTTGGCCGCGATGGAGCGATGGTCAGCGACCATTGAGAATCGCTCTTCAAGCAGCGATGCAGTAAAACATGGGATTTCGTCGCCGCGACCCAGCGATGTAGGACCTTTGCTACGAAGCGATCACAATTGGAGCGGTTTTCCATTACGCGCGATGAAAAAGGAACAGTTGTCCCTCGCAGGGCCGCAGCGACCACCTGCAGTCAAAACTAGACTTTACCCTACCCATCCTATCTATCTTGACTTATCAAATTTGATAGCGAGTCGTCCGACGTTGGGCGGCAAACTATGAAAGGGGCTTAACACGCTTCCCTATGCAGCAGTAGGGGAACCTTTAGGCCCTAATTATACACTGGCGGGACGCTGCGGAAATAGCAAGACAACTATCACTTATGTGCGCCCTAACTGTGCTCAGGCATGCCAAAAGGAAGAGTGGTCGCAGAAAAACGCGCCGGAAGGCCGCACAGAGCAGTCATACACGTCGCGGCACCGTATGCTGTATCCTTGCGGGACCTGCCCTATTGGAAATTTGCCAATTTCCACCAGCTGATTATTTTTCAGATTTAAAATAGTTAAAACATTACCAAAACGACATAACGAGCACTGTTATGATGAGAGGAATTGATTATTAGTGATATTCTGCAATTAAAAAGTGTCAGAAGCGAAAAAACGATAAAATACCATTAGAAATGCCTGGAAATTTTTCGTCTGCAGTATTGCGTCAAAGACGCCAAAGACGCAACATTGCAGACGAGCCCTGATTCACGCAGCAAGCGGCGGCAATGTGATCGCGAGACGTTTTCATCCCGCTGGTGTATAACTAGGGCCTTAATAGTCTTCCAACTCGACCCGATGTGAGTGCTCTTAATGCCACGTTTGAACCGCACGGTCATACAAAACCTTATTCGCGTGTTGTTGAGGCCACAATACAAGCACGCTCATGCCGATCATTTTTTCCGCAGGGCTACCGTAACCCTCCTTCAAAATTTTTCCAAGTGTCAGCATGGTTATGAGCACATCTTAATAGCCAACAAACATGTTTGCACAATTTCGACCTCCTCAGCCACTCCCCAGTGGCTTCTCGAGGAGAGCGGTGTGTGAATGAATGCATACCGCTCCTCCGCTCTTTTATACCCCGCATGTTATGAGCGTGTGTTTACATTCATTATCATGCTTTGTTCAAGGATGGTTACGGTGGCCCTGCGGAAAAAGTGATCGGCATGAGCGTGCTTTTGGCCACAATAATGTTAGTGCAGTGATTAGGCCGACATTCCTTACGTGGGCTGATGCTGGACGTTCGCGTTTTCCTCCTCCACCATTCCATGAGTACCGGAATGATTACCTTGCAGCAAGCATGATATCATTCCACAGACCTACGCTTCATCATGACGATTAATGGCTGGAGTTGTTTTCAATACTCTTATCATGACCATTGGATTACTTTGGATAGAATCTACGGTTTGAATTTTATAATTCTGTAAAAACCAGCTTATAAAAGTAGTTTATCTGACGTAATATACATACAAAAAATTAAGTTTTCTGTTCTTCCATCCATTGTTTTTTTCTGCCGGAGCCAGCATCGGAACATTACCTGAATTTTCGTTCCATAGTTGTTATACAAAGCCATGAAACACGGTTCACGTACTTCTGGCCCTTATCCTTCTCCTTATCCGTTTCTTCAGCTGCTGATTTATTCACTCGGCCTTTCTCCCGGTCGGGAAACAGTCTTGAACTGTTCAGCCCATAATAGGTGTCGGTTTCCTCATTTTCCGGATTCTGAAATGATCTACGCACTTTTGCGTACCTTTTCGTTTGCACACAACCACCCACGTCAAACTCTGGAATGTGGCCAGGTTTGTAGATTTTCTTCGGCTTCTGTTTGCATAGAATTAAAATTGTTGGTCCGGTTAACGTGACGCTCGTAGACAGTAGTATTATAATGAACAAAGTCATCTGGAATTAAAAAATAGTGGAGTCCACCAAGAGTGTCTCATTTACTTATCAATAGGAAGCGGTCGGCTGGAGATCAATGTGCACGAATCCCATACCAGTACGCTCGATACCGATTGAGCGAGAGCGGTTCTGCTGCTACGAGTTTCATGTTCATTGATCTCCAATCGACCGCTTCTCATTCATATGTAAATGAGACACCCTTCGTGGACTCCACTATATGTATAGTTGTCGCAGCATTGTTCGGCGGTGCGGTGCATTCTTCAGCAGCAAGAGCTGCAGACTATGTCGTTCCGCAGTCTGCGTGCCTATATGCTTACAGCCGGCACGGTTCGCACCGATACTTTGCATTCCTCAATGCGCATTGGCGCAAACTCGGTGCGTATGTTATAACACGCGCACCAAGTTTGTGTCAATGCACAATGAAGAACGCAAAAATGCAGTGCGATCCGTGCCGGCAGCATGTCTTGTCAGAGATACACTGAACCGAATAACCATTCTGTGTCCACTGTAGGATAAAAAAGATGTGCTCACGATGAGGTCGCGAGAAAGCTTCTCTCACGAAATGAGATCGGCTACCTCTCTTCAACACTGCATACTATAAATGAACATGACCACGCAGCAATATTTTTATTATGGTGATACCTCTGCATCAGATATCAAATTTTGTTTGTAGAATTTAAACACAAGATACTCAATCGAACACAACTAAAAAAATTTGCGCAAAACTTCAATTGAACGCGAGCAGACAGAGAACATGGAAACAGTGTGTGAATGAGGAAAAAGGTGTGTAGCTTCCGAAAAAGTTCTACGGAGGATTTTAACGAAAACTATCCATCTTTTTCTTCCTTCCTACACTTTTTCCATCTTCTCTGTCAGCCCGCGTTAAAGGCATCATACGCGCTGAAAACCACTCGCTGTTTTTTGAGTTTGAATTATTGGCTGGGCCTGCCTGAGGAGGTGGGTAGAGTTTGTCGGGTCATCGACGCATCATTGGTAAGATATGGGCGATCGAATGCCTCGAATTCCATCAAAAGAGGCCGGCCTTCCGACAGCCATGTGGCCTCAAATGAGAAATGAAAGTAGCTTATCAACAAATGATACATCAACTTCCACTCACTTACGCGATATCGCTTGTTGAAAACCTTCTTTCTTTTTCATTTTATGCCACATGGCTGTCAGAACGTCGGCCTCTTTTGATGGAATTCAAGACATTCGATCACCCATATCTTCCCAATAATGCGTCGGTGACCCGACAAACTCTACCCACGTTCTCAGGCGGGCCCAACCAACGATTCAAACTCAAAAAACGGTGAGTGATTTCAGCGCGTACGATGCCTTTAAGTTGCAGTTTTACGCGAACTTAACGCAAGATTGCATACAAATGATCGTTTTTCTGAAAAGTACGAAAGTCGTCATGAAAAGGGTGCAGGACATTGATGAATTGGCGCAGGACCCAAGTGGCAGAGTGCAGGAGGTCTGCGGAGCCCCAGGGAATGCGCAGGTTGTATGAGGTTGTATGCGGATGAGAACGTTATTGGAAGTGTGCAGGAAAATGGGGAATGTGCATAGGACTTGACTAAAAGTGTGCCGGACGCCTTGGAATGTGTGCAGGTCAGGGTCCTACACTAACCCCACGCACTCCCATTAGGGTTTTGCACACGACTTGCACACGTCCTGCACACCCCCACTGGAGTCTCGCATATACCCTGCACATTTCTACTTAGTCCTGCACACATTCTACACACTCCCCCCGGGTCCTGCTCACATCCTGCACACACCCTGTACACTCCCACTAGGGTCCTGCTACACGTCCTTGTTCATTCCCAGTGGGGTCCAGCACACTTCCTGCACATTCCCACTGTTGTCCTGCACAGATCCTGCAGACACCTACCGGAGTTCAGCGCCCTTTCTGGGGCGTCCTAAACGCTCCTTCGTTGAATACAAAGCTCTAAAAACATGGCGGTTTGCTCGCGTAAACTTGGCGGCGGTAAACTCGTGTTCAAATGTGATGGGTATCATCGATCACTGGTTGAGAGGTAGCCGCGACGAACACACGTGACACGCACGGAAGCGAGGAGCTACTGATAGTCTTGAACATCGATAGAGTGCTGTCATGTTAGTTCGCTGCGCCGCGGCTTCCTTCAAAAAGAAGAAGGATGATAACTCGTGTTGAGAATGTATTTCCATCCCAGATTTGAAAAAAGGGAAGGGCTACTACGTCATTCACTTTTTTCATACTTCCTGTCTTAGATAGGTCTTCAATTCGCTCCTCAAACTCTCCCTTATTCGATTCCGCCCAACCCTCTCACGTTGCCAGGTGATTTGTTGGGAATTTCTAGCTGCGGAGCCGACCTAATAACCTCAATCAGCGTCCACAAATAGTAACACATGGCTTCTTATGACGCAAGTGGGTTGGAACCTCTTACGCAACCGTTTTCTAGGTGATCGTCGACGCCTTCTGAGAACTTTGTTTGTTTATCACCAACATCTTTCCGCTGTGGGAGGTAGATTCACAAAGACGTCAGCTTCAGTGAACAGCAGTGAAACGGAGCAATTTGGCAGTTGATGATCTCTTAACACTATAGCAACTGACGCTGTTGGGTATTTCGGCATTGAAGCACTTTAGATAGAAAAGTTCGCAACACCCATCACTCAGAGGTGGTGGAGCTGGGCTTGAATTACCACTAGGCTCTGTTGACGTACGCACCGTTAAGCGCATATTCTTATGAACTAGATGGTGAGTTAGGCCCCCGTCACAGTTAGTCGATCGGCTGTAGCCACCTCAGACGATAAGCATATGTATTATGCAAATCGGGTTTAGAAATCCACCCGTTGCGGCTGCACTGGACATGCCTGTGTCGTTCATGGCATCCCGGTTGATACTAATGTAATACATTGCTGAATCAGGTAGAAAAATCCTCACGAGTTGGCCGGACTAGCCCGCCTGATTCGTCCCGATCCAGCTATGGCCGCACTTGTAGAGTTCACTGAATAAATTAAGTCTGATGAATGGGCGAGGCTGCGACGGTAGATCACCGCGCGCGAATCGAAACCCCATTGGCCAGTGAGGCCCCGAAAACCTCACGGGTAGCCGCTTGGTTCATGCGTCTGACTAAATCGAAAACGGAAGCCCTAGGTATGTAACGTCGGCATGGATCCGGAAGAGACTTCGCGTTTACTGTTGAAGGTTGGCGCAAACTCGGTCCACCTATGTTATGGCATATGGCACGGAGTTTGAGCCAACCTTCAACAGTGTACGCGACTCTTCCGGACCCACGCCGGAGTTATGTAGGTAATGCACTGCCTACTGAGGTGGAATGTATCATCCACAACAAACGAACAAATATCCCAAATTTCGAAAAGCCATTCGGAACCTCAGAAAGTTTCTGAGCAGCACGCGTAGGGGGCGGGAATAGAATCAGTCCGTGTCAAACGATCAAGGGGTTGTGAAATAGTCTCAACCAACCCTGGTCGACGTTCCAAGAACATTTGAAGCATACTGGAAGAGTAAGGCATCTTTCATAGTCCTCACCGCAAGCGCGGCACGCGCGTGACGCGCGGGACGAGCGGTGGACTATGAAACTTTTCACCGCGCGGCACGCGCGGGACGAGCGGAAAGCCACTATGAAATCTCCAGCGGCACCGCCATGGCGGTGCGGGTAAAAGTCGGGCCTCAACTGGGACTTCTACAGAAATTCCTCGCTTGCATTTGCGTATGCGGTGGCGCAGGATAGTCCCAAAATTATTTATGTTGGAGTGGACTCAAATCGAGAAGCAGTTATTGAATGAAACGGTAAAACCGCCACGGCGGTTTGGGCGGCGCCGCTATGGCGGTGCTGATGGACTATGAAAGTTCTTACCGCGCGTCACGCGCGTGCCGCGCGGTAAGAACTTTCATAGTCCACCGCCCCTCCCGCGCGTCACGCGCGTGCCGCGCTTGCGGTGAGGACTATGAAAGATGCCTAAGAAGAGCAGATTTTTGGGTCACGCATAATCTGTCCGAGCAGAACAAGACTAGTCGATCACTCACGAGCAACTTATTGCTTCAACGACACAACACAGAAGTGTTTTTTGAACACATCATCACAGGATATGACAAATGGGTTCTGTATGATAACCCAAAACGCAAGAGGCAGTGGTTCTTTCCAAATAAAATTCCTCGGAGTACTGCTAAGCCAGGTTTACATCCCCAAAAAACGCTTCTGTGAGTTTGATGGAGTATTCACGATAATGTTCATTTTGAATTGATGAAACCTGGACAAACTGGGAATGCACTTCTCTACAGCAAACGATTGCGGCGAGTCAATCGATCTGTGAAGGCCGTGGTCGCAATAAAATATGCCTGCCTACTTTTTATCTTGAAACCCTTTTCTGGATTCAGAGTTTTAGGTTTTGCGTCAAAAACGCTGTTTTGGGCCAAATTTCAAGCCTGAACTTTCCTGTCATTTGATGTTGGACGAGCCCACTCCATATAATCGGCATCGATGATCTCTAGCATCAAAAGCATTAGCTGGCTCAAAATTGGAATTCAATCATTGAACAATAGCCTTCGAATTGACCAGCTCAAATATTTCTGTCCTCATCTAGTCAAAACTTGAATGAAGTGCTTGTTTCCTAAGTTCAACTGTTTTTATTAGTTTACTTGACTGCTCAGCGTGAGACTACGAACATTTTGAGCGGAGCAGTCCACATGTGAAGGAATTGGCAACATAGAATCCTAATAACTCTATTTTCAGCTCGTTTCTTGCCGTGTAAACTTCGTGGTATTTCAGTTATTCGCGGATCAAGCTGATTTTTCTGGTTTTTTTTCCACAGCTTTTTTCATCGCGACCACTGCCTTTAATTAAAGTGCGGCCAGCGTTTGTCACCCGAAAAAGCCTTCCCTTCATTTTCCAACACGACAATGCAAGACTGCAAGGCGAACCCTAGCCAAAATCAATTAACTTGGGTGGGAGGTGCTGCCTCAACCACCATACTTGTCCGATGTTGCACCATCGGGTTTCGACTTATTCCGAGCGCTGCCACACTTTTAAAGTGGCAAAACATTTGCAAGTTTGAACGATATTCCAAATTCCATTTCTAGATCTTGATTGCTGAAAAGCCAAATATTTTTCATCGATTAGGGATTGAAATTTTTGAAGAAACCTAAACAGGCAGCAGCGACTGGTTATCCATACGTGTTCTATCTCATTGTTTTGCCAGTGGAAATGCTCTACGAGTTCCCACGAGTTTCAACTTATAAACTTCCTGCGTATTCCTCAGGCAAACCATCGCTCCGAGCGGTACCGGAGAGCTACTCGAGCGGCGCTGCCTCTCCGCTCCGAGCGAAAATTAGCCATCTACTCGGGCCACAGCAGCCGCTCTCCGGGCCACAGCAGTATCGCTCGGAGCGATCTTCGGTCCCAACTGGCACTGCGGTCTCTTTTCGGGCGATTTTCGAAAATTTCCTAATTGCTATTTTTTCTTTATTTCCGCCTCTTCTGGAGAGGATTTAGCCTGCTAAGAGGATAAGGTACCTGTTACAGCCTGTGGGTCAGGAGGTTAATCCTGCCACAAGCCGCAACAAGGATACCATCCCAGAATGGTCCGCAATGAGGAAGCCTTCCCCACCGCGGGCCATGGAGGATCCCCTCGACCGCCAAAAATTGTCATCCTGAGAGTGATCCGAGGTCACCTCTCAAGAGTGGCCTCGAAAGGCCAACTACCCGCATACACGAGGCGAGCCGCCTTTTATACCCGCAGGATTGGTTGTTCTTTGAGTGATAACGTGGCTCGCACGTTATCACTCAAAGAACAACCGATCCCGCGTCTCTCTATCTCTGGTGATGGCACCGCTGTGGCCCCGAGAGCGACCGGAGAGCGACCGAGGGGCGAACTGGCACCGGACAGGGACCGCGGTGCCAGTTGGCCCCTCGGCCGCTGTCCGGGCGATGACGTCATTATTGGGAGGAGCCGGTCCCGCTCGGAGCGATGGTTTGCCTGAGATGCTATAAACGATGTGGATGAACGGTCGCTGCTGCCTGTTTAAGAAGCCTCGAAAATTTTCTCATTAGATGGCAGAAGGTTATTAAGAATGACGGGAAATACATCACTGAGTAAAAATAATGACTCGTTAAAAATTCTGGGAGAGCTTCACGAATTTGCGTGTCATCCTTGCCCAGGTGCCATGCTGATATTCTCTGATTTGGTCCAATTTTAGTATGTGTTCAGGAGTGAACATTAATGTCTGTTCAATTAAAGGCACTGCTCGCGATTAAAATCGCCTTTCTGTTTTTTTCCCTATCTTGAAACCGGTCCCAATCTGATTTTCCGGAATCGTACAAGACATTGTGGGAATGGAGTTATGGTCCCTCAAAGATTGAGCTAGGGAAAATGGTGGACGAGTTGTCCGAGGCTTGTAACTTTCGTCTTTTGCAGCCAATGTATGCGAGCTGACCTGAGTAAAGAGAGAAGCTACTCAGGCGTTTGGCCGCTCGGAGCGGGACCGGCTCCTCCCACTTATGACGTCACCGCCCGGACAGAAGCCGAGGCTGAAATTGCGGCCGAGGTTGCTGTTCGGTTGAAAAATCAACCGACGGTCCCTGTCCGGTCGCTGTCCGGGCGACTGCTGTGCTCTAGTGAGAGAGCAAGAGACGCAGTGCGCCCTACTTGTTTTTAACTGGTCCCGACACGATCCCCTGGTGTCGCGGCGCGGCGCGTTCTACTTTCAGCGGGTTGGTTTTTGTGATCTCCCACTCAGTTTTCTTTGTTTTTTTCTTTTGTGGTTCGTGTATGATTCATGTCTTGTTTCTAGGAAGCCGCGATGCAGCCGGAATCGAGTTATTTTGGGAGAGGAGCGGTTGTTTTTCCAATTTTACCATTGTGTTTTTCCAAAAACAACCGCTCGGCTTCCATTGTGAAGCCATCATAACAGCGTCGCGGCTTCCCCCCGTCAAGAGAATGACAATAATTGCTATTTGCTAGTTGATGTTCTTTGCATCTCCACATCATATTCCGCTCCGCAATTGCGTATCAAGACGGTTCGCGGCCGCACGCGCCCGAGCCGGACGAGTTTCTAGCACCAATCAGCTGATTGTACGTGGGTTCCCTTCATTTTATTTATCTCTCTTATTTTCTTCTCTGATTAAACACGTTTTTTGTGTTTTCATATATTACAGTGTTATATCCATAAACATGCGCACGAATTTGTCTTCCAAGATGCCGTCGCAACAACTTCCAGGGCAGAAAAAAATCCCGAGTGTGGTTAATTTTTTTTAGTTCTCGTTTATTTTTATTTTTTTATTCTCGTTTATTTTTCGTTCATACGATATTCTCTATTCATTTGGTTTTTTTAACATTCAAATAATTTTTATGATTGTTTAGTTTCGTTATTCTCTTCATGTGTTTGAGTTTTTAAGAATAGTTCCGGTTTAATCCCGAATTCGATCGATTCTGAGATGAGACCAGAACCATTCTAGGAAACCAAACAATCATAAATTATTGGAATGTAAAAAAAACAAAGGAAACGAAATACAAAAATAAACGTGAATTAGAAAGTATCTACCATCGTTGATTTTTTCTCCCATAGAAATTGTTGCGAAGGCACGGAAAATACATAATTAGTGTGCGTATATATATATATATATATATATATATATATATATATATATATATATATATATATATATATATATATATATATATATATATATATATATATATATATATATATATATATATATATATATATATATATATATATATATATATATATATATATATATATATATATATATATATATATAACCCTTAAATATATGTGGAAACACAAAATGGCAGCTTGAGTCACAGAAGAAACCAAGAATTTTAATGAGAACGAAAAACCACCTACAATTAGCTGATCCGCTGCTGCGCTGGAATCTGGTCCGGCTCGAGAGCGTGCGGCCGCGAAGCGTCTCGATACGCAATTGCGGAGCGGAATTTGACACGGAGAAGCACAGTAAATGCTATTTTCTCACTATTATCTGTGTTCAGAACAGGGGCAAGCAACGGTGAAAATTACCAACCCTGAGAGCACAGTAGTGGGTCGCATAGTAGGATATTCCAACTCGTCTCTCTAATTTGAAATGGAATTCGCCACAGAATGTTTTTTACACAACTTGGAGTTGTTCAGGCCTGTCTAATATCCGCTGGCGACCTGGATGTTAACTGAAGTCGCTCATACCGAAATAGCAAAAAAAGGATTTCTCTGGGCAGAACGGGAGGCGAACATTGTTCACCTGTGCCTGCTGCGTCGCGGTCGGTGAACGTCGCGCGCAACGCGATGGGCGGGACGCGACATTCTCGCTTTTAGGTGAAATCCAATAAACTGGCTTGTCCTGGAGCGTTATTAGCTTTCCTGCGTTCATTTCTTGTCATAATCGATATCCATTTACTCGTATGGAGAACTGAAGACTTCTAAACGGTGGTGTGTTTTAAGCATTCGCCTTGCGCGCGAGACTAATCGAACCGCGACGCGTACTCACGCGAGTGAGCTATGGCATGAAGCCGAAGTCTTCTACGATGAACCTCCAATGTGAACACCCTCTGTACAACTGCTGTATTTTAGAAGAAAAACTGAGGCTTCAGAGACCATTTGGAAATATACGGGATTTACACCACTTTCCAACGGGCAAATTTTGCAATTTCTCGCTTTAGATGGCCGACTTTGTTTTTTTTTCTAGCTCAAGCGTAGGCTTATTTTACCGAAGCGCTCATTAGCGGCCCCTCAGTGTGATGACTGTAACGCTGAAAGGCGCGGAAGAACCATTTTTCTGTTGCTTAGACAGTTGTTGTTTTGACGAACGTTCGGGCCTATAGCCCGTGTGAGCGGGGCCTATGGCGGATTAACGCGGCCATTGTCAGAGAGGGTCTCAAACCACTGCCACGAGTGAGGGGGATCGCGCTGCGGCCGGCTGAATCCGGCCGTAACGGGAGATTTCCCACCTTAGCAATCAATGCATAGCATGGTCCGTTCTGATCCAGCTGTGACCGTCACTACCATGACGGTCACAGCTGGATCAGGACGGACCATGCGGGTCCAGTACGGCCACATCGAGGGGATTTTCAGACCTAAGTGAGCAACGTATTGCATGCGTATAGACCGGAATGGCCACGGGCGGCACAAACGTGCTCAGTCCGGTCATAAGGGATGGATTTTTTGCACCTCCTTCGCATGCTCATCGACCGGGCTGGCTACAATCGATCGGGCGACTATGAAGAAGGTCTAAGGGCGGCTCAGAGCGGTGCAGGATCACTACGGATGGTAGACGGCTCCGTATAGTTAGGTGGCGTCAGAGTAAAAGATACAACCGATAGGGAAGTGGAGAGCGGGCCGTCTCTATCCGGTGCTTTCTCCAATCATGACACTTCGTTCCCCCCCCCTTCTCCCCCTTTCGGAGCCTTCTTCGCTGTTGGGAAGCGCTAAGACCCCTCACACATTTTATTCATGGCTTCAGGAGCATGAAATGGATCCATGGTGGCATGTGCGGAACGAATCCATGTTTGTCCCACTGAGAACAGAGGTGCTGTAGATCGATAGCGGGTCTCAGATTTCGACCGTTACTGGCTTCTCTATCCTGAGGGGGGGGGGGGGGTTAGCAATCGAGCGATTTTTGTCCTTGGACTTAAACTTTGAGATTTTCTGTAATCTTGAGTGCCCATACAGTCCCAAAAAAGCTTAACCAACTAATTTCACCTCCATTTCAAGTTCACACCTCTGACTGTGGGTTTATATTACGTTGAGTGGTTTTGTTTGGATCGCGGTGGAATTCGTACCCAGGATGAGTGTGTTCTGCGATTCCTGCAGTTGCATGTACAGGACCCGTATCTTGATTTAGACTCGGTTCTGGGTCAGTTATATTTTTTGTAGTTTTTTTTTAAATGTGGTATCTGTGGATTGTAGATTGCTCATAATCGATTCAATTTTTCATTCAAGGACCACTGGCCTATCGACCGCAGCCGCTCTCTCAATCCGGTAACCCAGTGATGCCTTCGGTTGAATTCTTGGCTTCTGTTGTGAATTCCGAAGTCGCGCAAGCGGCAACCAAGGCTGCTGACGAGGACTTTGCAAAGATCGAGGATGAGGTAGCTTCTTACCTGAAGTACCCTGTCGATTATTATGATTGGTCTGAGGAGAATGCTTTTTAGGTGCCCCCACTGCTGGTAGAGTCGCATGCTTAGAACCTGCTAAGAGCGATTGAAAGGCTTCTGTAGTCTGTGAAATTGGATCTCATTGTTTGTGCAGATTTTTTAGCGTAATTGTTCCGTGAAAGGAGTATACACACTTAGTTGTTGAATTTTGATTAATGAACTAGTTTTCAGCATTTGTAATACAGTGTAGTGCAACTATTTCGAATACCTTCCACACTGAAGTGCTCTACTTTCCACAGCATCATGTAGATTCAGGTTCTACGTCGCGGCGCACGCTCTATATGAAGCGCTGCTAGTTTTAAACCACGCGGGGCCCGCTTTGGATTAAGCGCTACTAGCTTTAGACCACGCGGTGCACGCTCTGGCTGAAAGGCTACTAGGTTTAAACCACGCGGGACACGCTTCGGATGAAGCGCTGCTAGCTTTAGACCACGCGACGCACGCTCTGGATGAAGCGCTACTAGCTTTAAACCACGCGTGGCACGCTCTGAATAAAGCGCTATTGGTTTTTAACAACGCGGGGCACGCAAGCGATACTAGCTTTAAACCACGCGGGACACTCTCTGAATGGAGCGCTATTGGTTTTTACAACGCGGGACACGCTGTCGGTGAAGCGATACTAGCTTTAAGCCACGAGGCGATTGCTCTGCATGGAGCGTTACTAGCTTTGAACCACGCGGGGCACGCTCTGCATGGAGCACTGTTAGCTTTTTACCACGCAGCGCACGTCCTAGATAAAGCGCTACTAGCTTTATTCCACGCGTGGCACGCTCTGGCTGAAAGGCTACTAGCTTTAAACCACGCGGGGCACGCTTTGTATGAAGCGCCACTCACAGCTCACAACGCGTCACACGCTTTCCATCAAGCGCAACTGGCTTATTACGATGTGGCTTACGCCGTCCCATGGAGCGCTCGTGTCCTCATCAGCAACTCAGTTGGAAATCCAACCGGACGTCACCTCGAGCGGACCTCAGTCGCCCGGACAGCAACCTAGGTCGCCCGAGTAGATGCCCGATTTTCGCTCGGAGCGGAGAGACAGCGACGCTCGGGTTGCTGTCCGGGTCCGCTCCGAGCGGCCAATCGTCTGAGTAAGAATGAAAGGAAGAACGGGCTTTCGATCGGAAACCATCGCTCAACTCAAGATTTCGAGTGTTCCTTTGTTCACGCCGAGGGGCGGAAAGGGGCGGGACTTGCCCACAGAGGCGGGGTTTGCCCACTTTTCTAAGCCGTCTTGCGACTCCTGGGTAGATTTTCGTCCCGTTTTTTCGACGCTGTTCTGCTTCTGAGAGCCACGGGAAGCGTTTGTCAGGAAAAACGCGAGGATGAAGTTTATCGCGAACAGTGCCTTTAACAAAAGCTAACCATCTCTTCGAAAATGTATCTGTTGGTATTAGATCCTGGCGTAAGGAGAAGGTATTATCCCCCCTTCCTGAAACAAACTAAAAAAGGAGGGTAGTATGTTCGTCTGGGATTATTCCAAACACATTCGAGATCCACATTCCATGAAATAGAGTGCCTTCGAATATGTTCGATATTTGCACGTAGAGTAACAGTTGTGTTCATTCCAGAAAACATGAGTATTCGACGTTCGTTATTCGGGCCTCTCGGCCGAAGCACACATGCTTACCCACCATTCTATTTCTTGCCTTGCATAGTTGAAGTGCTCAATCATCGGATCCCGTAAGGGATACTAGAGCAAGGACTCTTATGAATTCACCTCATCAGTGATGCGAACTTCATCAGGCAGCAGGAAATAATTACCTGCTGAATGTTATTAACAAGCTAGCCGATCGACACACGGTTAGCGCTCAATTACAAGCGCGGCTGACTAAAAATCATCTAGTACGAAGCCCTACTAACTACATAATGGGTTTCTCTTTCGCAAGACTACAAATGGACATTTGTGGTTTAGTCAAGTGAACTCACTATTAGCTGGTCGAATAGCCTGAGCGATTTTGTGTTTCGCTTGTGTTAAGACCCTTATATCGTCGTTAGACGCCCCCTGTAAGTTTCTTTTATTACCTCAATAGTATTATTTTTCAATTAAAGGTGTTCCTCCCGAAGAAAAGACTTTTTTCAGAAAAAAAAAAGGTGACCAGACGCCTCGTAGTTCGTCTGCACTAGTATGAGTGATTGCACCTGTGACTTGTAAGAAGAAAGTGTAATGATCCTAAATTGCATTTTTTCTTTTAGAAAAAAGTCTTTTCATTACATATTCCACGTGGCAACATACTGTAGATGATTAATCTCTATTCTTTTGCAACTAAACCAAAGAGAAGTTGAGTTCGCGTAATAAATTTAGTCCGATGAATCGACGGGGCTGCGAGGGTAGATCACCCCGCGCGAATCGAAACCACATTTTCCTGTTAGGTTGCCGACTCCGCACGGCCAGCCGCCTGGTCCATGCGTCAGACTAAATCGAAAACGGAAAGCATATGTACCCTAGCTCTGGTCCAAAACTTGAACATAACTTTTCTAACTTTCAAATTTATATGCACGGTTAGTGCAGTGCACGACGACACCACGACACACCATCCAGCTGGCGCTGAGCAGCGACCACATTGTTGAAAAGTGCATTCAAGTCCGTGGCTTGCAGCCAAAAGCTGAATCTCTTCGACGCTTGCGCGGACTGTCGCGTGCGCGGGCCCGATAATCGACTCAGGCCGAGAGAAGAGCGCAACCGGTGACCGGGAGTGTGCGGGACCCCACTGGGAGTGCGCCACGCGCCGTGCAAAGTGTATGGGACCCAACTGAAAGTGCGCAGCGCGCCGTGGAAAGTGTGTGGGACACAAATGGGAGTGCGCCACGCGCCAGGGGGAGTGTGTGAGCCTGACTGGGTTTCGAGGAACGTTAATAATTAACTTCTCATTTTGACATGATGTGATTATTCTATGCGTCACAATATACGCCTACAAGTACGCCGCAAACCGGCGTGGGTGTGCATCTTCTGCTTCCATATTGGAGTTGGCGATCGGACGGATGACATACCTGAAAATAAAGAACCTCTAGGAAAAAACCGTTTAATTAAAGGCATCGTTCGCGTTGGAAACCACTGTCCATTTTTCAGGCTCAATTTCATGTATGAGCCCAATAGACCACACCGGCAAACTTCGGCGCGTCAAAAACGTACTCAGACACCCCTGGTTACGAGTACGATACCAATAGGTTGTGCTCCGCCGAACACCTTAGGGAACATATCGTATTGGGTGGCGTATGGTAACAGAGGACACTGTATTGTGGGTTCGATACCAATAGGATATGTTCCTCTGAACACCTGCGGGAGCGTACACGTTTGGTTGGAGGAAAATATAGACTTAAACTTGCTATCAGTTCCCCCCCACAGGTTTCCAAAGCTGGTGTATACCGCAAAAACTAGAATTTTTAATAGCAAATCGCTGAAATGTTTGCTAGATAAGTTTAAGAGGAAAGGCTAGACGAAATTATCATATAGTTAAAGCAGTAAAATAGAAAACAGAAAAAGTAGGCATAAGAAAGAAAAAGAACAAAGAAAACAGCGGGAAAGGCATAAATAATAGGATGAAGCACGAATCATTCGAAACTATTGTTGCCTTCGACGCTAGGGGTTAACAGAATAAAAAATTAGCGCAGCGATCGTTACTCGAAAATAGATTTTGGTTGGCGGCTCATAACAGACAGTCGTATTTATTGGTGGTTAATAACGGCACATACTAATACCAAACCTATAGCAAACTAGAAGACAGCGAATGTGGCCGCGATTTTGTTTGCGAAATCAATGTTGGTATCCTAATGGTTGGCGGTTGATAGCAACTGTTTTTCGATATCGAACTCACAAAAGCAAGTGTCTGAGAGGATTATGAGGTTGCAAGGAGTTAAAGGCAGCATACACGCTCACAAAAATGGTTGAGATAACAGCATAAATTTAACCGCCTGGCCCCTACCACGCCGTCAACGGCGTTTGAAGCGCTAAAAACCATTCAGGTTGACAGAATTTGAGCATTCCCCTCTCGAATGCATGTGGAACCCCACCCCTACAAATAACAGAATGAAGAGTGAGGCATGTGGAAGCATTTGATAATTTAGAGCGATAGCACTATATAATGAGGGTCTACGAGAGAAACAGCTCGATTTCCCTGTATATAACTTGTTTACATACCGATTAATTCCCATCCACTTTCAAGAAAGCCCATCTACTCCGGCTGGCTTATAAAATGGAGCATTTCATCAGTAAGCAGACATGTTATATTCAGGTAAACCAAGCCGTTTCTCTCGTAGACTCTCATTTGCTAGGGCTATCACTCTAAGCTATCAAATGTTTTCACATGCCTCACTCTTCATTCTGTTATTCGTAGGGGTGGGGTTCCACAGGCTTTCGAGACGGGAATGCTCGAATTCTGTCAACCTGGAAGGTTTTCAGCGCTTCAAACGCCGTTGACGAGATGGTAGGGGCCAGGCGGTCCTATTTGTGCTGTTATCTCAACCATGTTTGTGAGCGTGTATGCTGCCTTTAAAGATAAGCATCCGCCACCAGTTCTCACCCTTCACCTACCACATTTACATTGAATAATGATGTGACCATCAAACAACATAAAAAGAGTTACGGCACAAACTCCACGTGCAGAAAAACTCCGAAAATGAGAGCAACGAAGCCTCCCAATGCAATAAAACTCTAAAACGATTTTGGCACGAAATTTGAATCCAATTTTACAGTGTTTTCAGACAGAATTTTCTTTGAAAATTAGGGTTTTTCATGTGCCTTTTGGGCAATTTCGTTCACTAGAGAGACCAAGCTACACAAAAATAAGAAAAACTAGTATACATTTTGCGGCGCGTACGATGTCTTTGACCATATATTACTAAAAAATCTCGTATACAATAGGTTCGATGAGAAGGAAAAAATCGAAGGATGAAGAGGTATCAAAAATGAGAAGCCGATTAGCTGCGCTCTTCTCTCGGCCTGAGTCGATTAGCGAGGCTCGCGACCGCCCGCACCAGTCGCCGGCATGACTTGATCTCTTCGGTTGAGGCGGCAAGCCACGGACCTATGGCCATATTCATGAAGCGTTGGGAGCCCCCCGGGAAGGTACACAAAGTCCACCCGCTGTCATACGAGTTTTCGATGTTGCACCTTCCTGGGCACCCGGCAGGTAGACAGAAATGTTGCCGGCTGCCTGGCGGGTATATAGGAAGGTTCCTAACCACCTAGCGGATAGACGGGGAGCACTGTAGCTGCCTGCTACGTCGATCTCACGCGGCAGAGAATGATCAATATCTCGCTGACAGGCAGTGCGGACACTTCCTGTCTACCTGCGCAGTTGAGGTCGAGTAGGCTATGCCCGCCGGAATGCATTGCTAACGGAGCTGAGAGACAGCAGCCTTCTACCGAGACAGGGTCTCTCTACACACCGAGGGAGGAGTTGTCTCGCTTTTTGCTGCTCTTATTCCACTATTATTCCACCACTTCGCTTGCATTGAGTAGCGTGACTTTTCGAACTGCAAAAAGGGAACAACTCCTCTCTCGGTTTGTAGAGAGCCCCTGTCCCTCTACCCGGCGGTCTGCTCTGCGTCTCTGCAGGTGGCTACCATGCCTGTCTCTGCTCTCACAGATGGCGAAAAGGAGGCCGCCACTATTGAAATTTGGACAGGGAAGGCACAATTTGGTTGCCATACACCGAGCACCGGAGGGTTCCTCACCCTTCCTGCGCCCATGGTTTCATGAATACGGCCACTGACTGTGAATTGCCCGCGACACAGGCACGACGCCATCGGTGTGTAGCAGCTGCCACTAGCTTGGCCGCGCACGGCGGTTCCTGTCAGTGCCAAGCGCGATCGATTGCTGTGCTGGGCGCGGCGGGTGGTGAAAGTGCCTACACTGCGACCTCGTCGCCGCGACGCAAGTATGCATTAAGCTTTAGGTGTGGCATGCATGGATTCCGCGGTGGGTGTTGAGGAGCGCTGAGCGGCAAGCATGCGTCACGATTTGAATCAAAATCAAGGCGCGTGCTCGCTGCAATGCACGCCCGAACCCTCACGTCACTATAGCTAATAAGACTTCCCTTGTGACATGCCAATTTCCACATTTACATCTATTTTTATTGTAAAAACTTTCTGCATAACACCTGCCCAAAGCGAGACTCCAAGTCTTCCCTAAGGGGCTAGATTAAAGGCAGCATACACGCTCGAAAACGTGATTGAGATAACTACGGAAATAGAATGGTATGGCCCATATTACGACGCCTACGCTTTTTGAAGAGCCAAAAACGACCCTTAATGCCACTACATGAAATAGAAGTTGGCCCCGCTCCGTATTTTCACGCCCCCTGTATTTGCGCTTTTCTTGCAACGCAAGGTTGCTGGGTGATACTCACCGTTGGTACTGTTAGTAGGTTGCCTAACAAGTGAACCACACACGTCACTGGCGGCGAAGATGACCCAGCAGCCCTGCTTTGGAGGAAAAGGGCAAATACAGGGGGCGTGAAAATACAGGGCGGAGGTAACTTCTAACTTATGTAGCGGCATTGTGGGTCATTTTTTACACTTCAAAATGCGTAGGCATTATGTTGCAAGCCATACGGTTCCATTCACACTGTAATCCCAATCACGTTTACGAGCGTGTATGCTGCCTTTAAGGAGGTAATCACTGGACGACCCTCACAACGGAATCATGGGTCACTTTTCATTAGAATAGCATTTCTACTTCAAAGCAGATGAAAAATTTGTGGTGGTTCACGATGCTGTACAACGACTGCGCAGCACGATAAAAACGAGACAGGGGCTCTTTACACACCGAGGGAGGAGTTGTCCCGCCTTTTGCGGCTTTAATTCCACTCGGCACCACTTTGCTTGCGTTGAGTGGCGTGACGTTTCAAACTGCAAAAACGGGACAACTCCTCCTTTGGTGTGTAGACACCCCCTGTACCGATAAAAACAGGCCCGTGAAGGCTCGTACACTGAACTTCTGCAGCTCAAATTTGTCAATGATTTCGTTCAGTCCTTAGTGTGCCGGTGGCGTCTGTCCAGAACGACCCTTAGAATGTTTTGATTTTACAGGCGATCCATTGGAGACGTTATAATAACTCTCCAACATCTTCAGCACCCTCAGTCTCCAAAGAATAATCTATCATATGAGAGCTAAGCCACTCAGCAACTCTGATCAGACAGCGGATTCTAATTGTGCCGTGGTAACCCCCGAGCAATTTACTAACAATGGCGGAAGAAACATCTCTCGACATAATTGTTTTTAATCAGTTTTGTTGACACAATCGTTTCTTAGCAACAAAATCGACAAAAGCCTGCAGCCTACAGCCGTTTTTTAAGAATCCAATTCAAACACTGATATCTTGACAAGATTATTCAGTTTCCTCTTGAAGAAGTATGATTTGATTACATATGCCTTAGGATTAGGATGAGCATGGTGAAACCCTGAGTTGACCCTGCGTTCCAATGTGGATGCTTCGGGCTAGCTCGCTTCAAATATTCTGCTTCCAAGGTTTTTCTATGAGAATCTATTGATATATCCTCTGTTTCGGAGCCAAATTCACTGTGACCCCCCGATTTTGCGGAGCGAGGGGAGAGACGGCGAGAAAGTGTGGGGGAGAAGGAGACGCTGGGTGCGCGCGCATACGCACGCGAGAAACGGAAATAAAATTCACTCCACAACAGAGTATACAAAGCTCTCCTTGTCTTATTACACAGTTGCTTTAAAATTTTTCAATAGAAAGTAAGAGTGAATGAATGAGCATTACACAGTTGCTTAGAAATTTTCAATAAAAAATAAGAATGAATGAATGAGCAGGGATGCAAGACTGAGACATACGCCCCTTCTGCCCGAACCATGCTGACCGTACTTTGAGCAGAATCGCACTTCCTTGCTGAACTAGTTGAACAAGGCTGGGGTGGAGACATTGTTAACAATGATCCACTGTTCCCCTTAAAGGCAGTGTTCACGATGGTTTTCGTTCCCGAGTATTCCACTCAAAACAAAGCGTCGGCCACCGATTGTTACAGAAATTACGAAGAAAAGACGAGAAATGCACTAGAACGCCATATTTCGGTGACATTATTCTCTGACCTGGACTAGTTGTCCAGTTGTATGAACATGTCCACGGTGATTGTCACCGGCGAAAAATTGGATCAGTCGAAAATGGAAGAACACTCCAGGCAAAATAGTACTAGTTAGGGTCCGAAGGAAAGAACGGAACAACAGAGAGTGGAGAATTGCGGAACTCGGGCCACAAAAGATTTCATTTTCACAACAAACAGTTCCAGTGAGAGTAAAGAGACGGGGGAGAGTAAAAGTTTCCGTGCCCTTCTGGTGCGTTTTTCTCGATTCCTTCGCCATATATGCTCTACCCGGGGGCCGAGCAATCGATTTAGCCATTAATATCAGAAATTGAGATTATAGTTAACACTGCCTTCAAAAGACGAAGCGCCCAGGTTACAAGGTGAGCGAAAAGTAAGGACGCTTGCGAAACTTTACCTACCGAGTTTCCTCTCAAACGTTTTATATATAATCCTCTGTTCTCTGTTGACTATCCACGAGGGACACCAAAAAATTTACGAGATGATCCGAGTGATCCCTTAGACCCCTGACATAACTGATGTTAATCCGTAGTCTCACCCGGTCGATATGCAACTAAAGCGATCAAAATGAGGTCAAAATTTGTCCTTCGACTGTCCCTCCTAGGTCGTCAGTGGTCCCACCTGGCCAATATGCAAGTGAAACACGCTAGGCGAGGACAAAAATTTGTGCTCTTATAGTCCCCCTAGGTCGTCCGTAGTCCCTCCCTGTCAACACGATCGAAGTTGGATCAACGTCATTAAGATCATTGCGGCATCCCGTCGACGAAAGGACTATGAAGGCGCATGAGCGACCTAGCTGGGACTATGGACCATCTAGGAGGGACTACGTCGGAGTGTCGTGCAACTATGATGGGGCCTTACTTACCATCACAGGAACTAAAACCATCCTTTGATTTAATCAACCGTCGCTAGTTGACATCGAAGTCGTCTCGGTTTCCTTAGAGCCAATCTCGTGTTCTCTAGAGAGCCATTATTGAAAAATCTAGCAGACCCTAGTTTGGGTCAGTTGCGGGTCACCGAACACTTCTGGGCAAAATTGTGTCCAAACTGGAGATTGTCAACTTTGCACTGTGAGTAGGCGCATAATCTCGTTGGAGCACCACATTGTTATGGCTACCCTTCCCGTACAATAACAGTTTTCCTAGAGTCCCTTTTTGTGAACCTCGGCGTCTTCCTTTGCGTTTGCGTTGATGGAAAGAAAAAGATTTCGGCACAATGAAGTAAACCCTGAGACCGTCGTAGCGGACTGCGCAAAAGATTCCTGCACAGTGTAAGGGGCCGAATAGACTCCCGCCGCTGAAAGGTGCGGCAACATGCATTGGAGGAGTATCGACAATGCGACGATACTCCTCCACTGCATGCTGCAGCGCCTTTTAGCGGCAGGACTCTATTCGGCCCCTAACGCCCTTTTTCGAATGTCTGATAATGGCAAGATCAAGAAAATTGCCCATGGTTTCCTTTGTCGTTATTTTTCTCCCCGCCATGTTGCTGCATGTGGCTCTTTCAGTAAACTAGAGCAGTTGGACACCTTCCAGGCACTCCTTGCAATTACTTTTCTGTGGAATTAGATAAGTCACTAATTACTTGCACTCTACGTTTCTTAGAGACCACCTTTTCATTGGAATACACAGGTTTCTGTGGAAGTGAATCTAATATATGCACATTTATACACCTAACCACCTTTTCAATAATTTGATTTTAAGTAATTCCCCATGTTCAATCTGAGAACCTCGTTTGATAACAGCTGCACTTACATCAAAATCACTGGAATTGGTAATGGTCGATTATTGTAAGGACGCATGAGAAATCAGTATCAGGCTAGTTTTCTGAATGGGAAGTCATACGACAAGCAGCTAGTTGGATTTGCACACCCTTAGTTGTCATAACTCAATATTCTCTATGTACTGCAAGTTTGGGACCGATGCCTAAATAAACAAGTAGTGGACCACTGTTCCCGAAATGAATCGGATACTCTAAAACTTGTACATGAACCGCTCCTAATGAAGCCATAATCAAATGATCTGACCAATTAGATGCCCACATTGGCTTCCGGAATAAATGTCACCTGCAGCTTATATCGTTGGCGATACTTTGTCGAAAGGCTTCCTAAATCGTGTCCAAGAGGTGCATTGAAACTCCGAAAGGGTTTTAATTTTGAGATTTCAAAATGTACTTTGAACACAATGCTAGATAGAAAAAGTCAATTTCTGTCAAAGAAAATATCATTTTATATTAATTAATTAATTAGTTCATCGGTTACGACATGTTAAGAGAAATCCAGCGAACAGTGTGAAAAAACAGACATTAGTGTTAAAGACACATACGCATAGGTAAATGTAAATACTGACTGTGGAAAAAACTGTGAAGCGAAACACTTGAAAGGTATACATAGGCTACGCATAAAACATATTAGTTCGACAAATCGGTGTGTAGTGGAAGCATATGATGAAGAAGGGCAGTGGGAGTCCAACACTGCCAGCCGAGTACGGTACTAAACGGCTTCATATATTCTTTTACAAGTTCTCAAGAGCTATACCATTTTTAAGGGCGTTACAAATGATCAAATTCACGATAAGGATGCTGAGTTTAATGCAAAATGTTGTGCACAGATAGGATTCCAACCTGCATCGACGCTTCACATGTGAGCATGTTCCCATTCATACCACCTTGCGCCCTGCTCTGCTACTCGTAAGCTAGTTGACGCACAGAGGTGTATAGCACATCAGTACTAACCCATCATTGAGTTTGATCTGGAAAGCAGATTTTGGCATTTGGCATTGAATCCAGTTGGGCTAAGGCTTTGAAATTTATTGTTCTTTCTTCAGATTTTGAAACCAATTCAGGGCTATGGGCACCACTAATGATCCCAAGCTATCACAATAATGCTGAGCTGCAGTATTGCCCTTAGAATCGGCCTAGCCCTCGAATAGGCATAAAATAAGTTCTCGGCGTATGTCAAGCCCTCCTTGGATGTGCCACACATTCGACTTCCACATAAAATCGTAGAGGCTTTTGACTGTGTATTGGGCCTATAAAATGACTTGTGGGGGTCAGCCGATGTTCATGAGTCTTATCCTCCCAGACAATCCTGTCGCTAATTCACCGACCTGGGAGAAATGGAAGTTTTGGTTGGCTTCGGACAAAGATCGATACCTTGACCATGTGCGTGACAATGGCGCCTCTTGTCACTGCCTCACATGCGCCCTGCGCAGGCATAAAATATACTTCGAAAATCTTACCAGATTCTCGGCTCAACTGGATTTAATGCCAAAATCGGGTGTCAAGTCATACCCGATGACGGGTGAATTCTGATATGCCAACCACCTCTGTTTGTTAACTAGCTGACGAGTACCAGAGCTGGGCGCAAAGTGGTGTAAGTGGGAACATGCTCGCCTGGAAAGAGTGCATTGCAGGTTCAAACCCTGCCTGTGCCCAAAAGTTTTGCTTGCAGCACACCATCTTTGTGCTAAACGGTCAGTTCCCATTCACCGCACACGCACTCGCGGAGTCCGACCAGAGCTCAAACGGAGTTCAATCGCAGATCCATCTCTGATTGGACTTTCACCCCCGTCCCACGTGCTCCCAAGTGAAAATAGTGGGAGAATGGATGTTATCTCCTCTCCGTTCAGCCTAATTAGTTAATCACAACTAATTGAGAACAGCGTTTTCAACCAAATTCATACTTGTTAATGTGTGTCCAATGAAGTTTTGCAATCTAGGCTAACAGGTGCTCAAGACTTCTCCCAACGAGTTTCGGGGGTTTCCTCAGTTGGGCGTAAATGTAAGGGTAACTATCAGGCAGATATTAAGGTTTTCAGAAGTTATCAGGGAGTTATTCGGGCACTCGATCCCGGAATTAGTGTACATCCCTGAATTTTCAAGAATCTTTCACAGGTTCGAATTGAGACCTCCCACCGGGGCGAACTACGGGGGACGAATTGCAACTTTTTGATTGCTGTATGCAGTAACGATATATTTACCTCGCAACTTATCTGCAAAGATTATTCCGGGTGCACAATACGGATCCGATATCGGTTTATCAATTTTTGATAGATGACGGGAGGTTACGGTGGGGAGACGGTTGTCTGGTCACAGTCTCAGATTTTGGTCAAAACTCCCGTGTAGAGGTTTTTTTTTGGGTGGGGGGGATGATTTTGTGCTCAGGACCACGGAGAACCCCTCAAAAAACTTTTTTTTTCAATTTTCCCAAACAAGCCAATTCCCAAACAATGTTGTCCTGAACACCCTAAAACTTCTCTCATCTTTTCACCAAACAGGGACATTGGTCGTGCCTCGATACAGAAAAGACTTCAGCGGCTACAAACACAGGAATTTGAAAGCTTCATTAGAAGCACAATGACTAGTATGATTTTTGGTGGAGACGGCGCTTCAACCAAATGTGATACAATTCAAAGTTGCAAGTGGTGTGAAGAAAAAAGCGTGGGTAAGGCTCCGTCCATGGCAGACGTTCAAGCATCAAATTACCGTAAAATGACGCTGGGGTTTGCATCTTCAGCATTTGGTATTGATCTGACTCCCCAGCGACTTCCCAGCGACCACTGCAGCCGTCCAGTCGCTGACGGTGGAGGCATAGTGGCCGTAACGGCTTTCACTAATATTATCGATACCTCCGTTAATCACGTGCCGTCCTCGGACACGTTGAATGCGCCAGCCGTCGAGCATCATGCGCAAGCGTTTGAGCACTGGCGCATGATGCTCCGACGCCTTGACGCTTTGCCGCTGGTCGTCTGCTATGGATGTAGCCTAAGAGTGGATGAACACGAGGTTCAATTAGGTGAATCTCGTGTCAGTTTTTTTTCAGATGAGGAGATTGTGGTCAAACCGTGGGTAAACATCAAGTATGCGCGGCAATTGCCGTTTACCAGCCGTTTTTCAACAAATTTCGTGGATTGTAGTTTGCTGGTTTTCTTCTTTATTTCCGACAGTTTGGCAAAAAGAACGTAATAGACAACAAAGGCTTCGATAAGGACAAAAAGCTTGTAGTGGGCGCTCCGCGCTCTAATAACAAACGATGACCCAGCTCAAGCGCCTTTTGGATAGAACCTTTGCGTCCTTTAAATAGCACCACGGGGTACCCTTTCCTGGAACAACTTGCTACTCGATATCTGTCTGCTCCAGCTCCCTCGTCATTATGCGAAGACCTATTCGGCTGTCGCCTCGGAATTCCAAAAAAGGTTGAAACCAGAAATAAATTGTTATTCTTACACCACAATGTTCTTATTGCCGGTTTTCAATGAAATACTCATTCCGGTGGTGCTTTGTAAAATAGGTGTTGTACTAAGAAGTTCAACTTCTTGTGGTGCTATTGAAAAACCATTTCTAATCTTGTTACTGGACTACGGAATGTGCATGAAAAAATAATAAATTTTCACTGCTACCTTTCGAACATTCGTATCGTTTTCTGTCCGAGGATTTTCATTTCGTCGTTTTTCGATAGCCGTTTGTCGCTTTCCGTTTGCAAATTTTTTCACAATCGTTTGCTGCCATCCATGGTGACGACCAGGGGTATGCGTAATTACGGTTTCCGATTTCCGATTTTACGATTTACGGTGTTTTTTGGTCTCTTAATTACGGTTTACGATTTACGATATTTTGGACCGTAAATCGTAATTTTTCGTAAATAAAAATACATGCAATGGAAGTAAATCACAAGACATCTCCAATTGACCTGCTCTGATCCCACTTTGCGTATACTAATGTTTTTGATCAGGAGATGGAGTCAACCCAGGCGTGTTACTACAGCAAGATCCCTTTACCATTCTTTGACGTGATTCTATCATTATAGCGCGGGACACACGGTCGGAGTTGTAGGCGCTGGCTAACAGATCCGCGTTGCTCGCCGCGCACTTCTCAATAGCTGCCGCCAACGACGCAATGTAATCTAAAATCGCTCTACACAAGAAACTTCGTTCTTGAGTTTTTCATGAAGTCAACTTCCCTGATTCGCATAACTATATTAGCGTCAAAACATCAAGCAAAGCAGTCTAATCAATCAGAAAATTGCTTCAAATAGTGCTCTTAGCCCGTTTTTTGAGTAGATCACGGCTACTCAGAGTTCGCGAAAATCAACACGAGGATTCGTTTTTTATCTCAAAAGTTTGAAGCTAAAAACCGTTTCCTCTAGTTGATTTCTCTACATCCGCAGCAAACGGACACTCAGAAAAGGCGCGAGTGCTAGTTTAAACGCTCATCTTCGCCCTTTTTCTGAAACCGTTATCTCTCACTAATGCGAGCGCTTGGTGGGGCGGGTTGGCTACATGCTTTACTAAACTATGGGGACTAAACTACACAAAGTGCCAACAATTAGAAAGCGTTTTTTTGCTCACGTTCCCTCTGAGAATCTAACGTGTCGTCACGATAAAGCTACGATTCTGCAACTGATTTAGTGGATATACGAAAAAATAACCTGTGCTGTGTGACCGATACTGTGCCGCGATCTCTATTGAAGGTTGGCGCAAGCTTGATACCACGTTTTTTTAACGTACGTGTACCAAGTTTGAGCCAACCTTCAGTAGGGAACTCGAAGTACCAAATGTACAGCATATGAGTGCGGTCCCTACCAAATGTACTCAGACATTGGGATTGGCGGACCGCCGGCATTTGCTTGGCGAGCAAAAACCATTCCCGATGTCGGACAGTCATTAGTGGGCGGTCCGCCGAAACCCTGCCAGCGGTCCGCCAGGACGTTGGCCGACCGCTGGCAGTCTCTTGGCCAATATCTGGCAGCCCGCCGTTGAGCAATCATTTGCCAGCGGTTCGCCAGTCTCTTGGCAGACCGATGAGTCGAGGTGGGTTCCTCACCGCAGATGTTGCGTAGGAGATCGCCTACGCAACGGTCTGAGATGGGGGACCCACCCCACCTCCCCCCCCCTAGCCTTGGGAACTTGCCCCTCAGCCGCCGAAAATATGCTAGCCTCTGTAGAGTGACTTCAGATGTGTAAACCAAGAACATTCCCATGGCTAAACACGTCCATGGAAATGTAGCCACTGCCACGTGGGAGCAATTTTCAGTTATTATTCGCATCCATGGAAAGCAAATTTCTCCATCGGAAGGTTGTTTTTCCTCCCACTAAGTCGTGGAAACGTTCTTGGAACGCACCCCAGGTCACCTTCCGGGGCCGGCATCGAAGTGCCGAATGAACACTCCTTGGACTGGATCGCCTTATATACAGGCTGAGCTTATCAATGAAATCAGAGATCAAGCTATGACATGTTGAAACGTGCTCTCTCGAGTGCCAGCTATGTGACGACTCATTGCCAAGCGAAGGCCGCTGGGCGGTTATGCGCCAGCCGAAAGCCGATTGTTGGATAACTGCGTTTTTCTGCGCTCGGTATATTCGGAGTTTCATTGCCCTTGCCAGCTGAATGCAATTTATCACGCAGCTTTCAGGCAGCTGGCACATTTTCGCCAACGGTCCGCCGCTAGCTTTAATTGAGATGCCAAGGATGAGCCAACCGTCGGCCTCGTGATTGCCAATCGCCAGCTGAATGCCTGTAATCACCCAGCTGTTAGGCAACTGGCACATACTCGCCAGCCGTCCGTCGCTGGCATTAAATGACATGCCGGGTACATGTCAACCTGTTGGCCTCGTGATTACCATTGGCCAGCTAAATGTCAGCAATCCTCCAGCTGTTGAGCAACAGGCAAATTTTTGCCGGCGGTACGCTGCTCCCAATGTCTGAGCATGTATAATCGGTGTTGCGGTTCCACTAGCAAATGAGGGGATTTCTCAAATTTGGCTGTTGAGAATATACGGTGATTTTGGCTTAACGCTTAGTCAGCGTTTCAGTAGTGGCATTACGAGTATAATTGCGTCTCTGTTGCACGCGGACAGCTTAATCGGACATGAGGATTTCTCAAGATCTGGGAAGGAGTTCTGGAATGAGTGGTAAAGCAAAGCAGAGAAATACGGGTAAGACGATCCCATTAAGGGAATGGTATACTTTCACGAGACACGGTCGCATCGCTCTGCACAGCGACAGCGACCAGCTGTCGCGGAGCTCCCGCCCTTTAAACCTGTCGCATTTACAGTGCGCTGCACAGCGACAGTTTCGGCGCATTTGAAGTATGTCAGCCCTCCGCGACACGTCGCTGCAGCTGACGCGCCATAATTGTTCCTACGGCAACCGATGCCGCTGCTCCGATGCAGGTCCCGCGCAATTTGTGTTAGATTTCACGCCTGTCGCTTATGACAGCGACAAAGTGTACCATACACCTTAAACATGGTTAGCTGTCAAGTACTGAACGCAACTTAATGTTTTACCACATTAATCATATTTTTAGTGATTATTGTGATTGATTGCTGTTTACGGTTTACGGTTTACGATTTACGGTGGTTTTGTCGTAATTACGTTTTACGATTTACGAAATTTGAAATTTCATTTACGTACACCCCTGGTGAAGACCACTGTGAATAAACGCGGCTTATGGCTAGGCCTTGGTTCGCCTCAATTAGGGAATCACAATTTCATCCACGCCGTGACTAATACAATTCGAAAAAAGCTATCTTCTCTTCATTCAGGCTTATAGCGTTCCAATTAACTATGATGAAACACATACAAACACATTCCCTCCACTTTTGTTAGCAACCGGTCACGCCCATTTTGTTCTAGCACCTCTTCACATTCAGCATATTCCCTGAGGCACCGTGCTCTAGGCACCGCCCATTCGACGATTATTTCTCACGTTTCCGTATGAAGAAGCAGGCGTGAAAATCACATTCCGGCACACATTCTGGCTTTTCCTTCAGTAATCAAGACTTTCCGTCTTGATTACTCGTCATACTATCAATTGTTGCACTTCATTTCGAAAATTTGACTATTTGCAGTTACTCACGAGGAATGTCCGCGTTTACGTTGTTCACACTACTCTCGCTACTACCTTCGGTAATATTCGGCCTAAAATGCCATCAGATTGCCACCGCTAATCTTTCAAATCCGCCTGAAACTCAGGCCACGGTAAGACTTTCCCCAAGACATTGAAAAGGTTGCAATAAGTATGTTCGATAGAAGCGAGAGCCGTTGTAGTGCATACACCCGTGTTTGAATATTTAGGTCTGAAACTGTTAAGCCCTAAAAATGCTGAACCGCTGCGGTAAACGGAGTTTGCGAGGATCAGTTTTCCTCTTTGCTCGCTGCGTTTACAACTGCGACAAAGTATAAACAGAGCTTCAGTCCTCTCACAGACATATTTGTTGTTTCAGGACTGTATTCCTGGCAGCTTGGCTTGTACGAAAATTGTCGACTATACCATGAAGACCTTCACAAAGCAGTGCCAGCAGTTCAATTGCACGGTGGGTCAACATAACATAACATAACATAACATAACATAACATAACATAACATAACATAACATAACATAACATAACATAACATAACATAACATAACATAACATAACATAACATAACATAACATAACGTAACGTAACATAACATAATATAACATAACATAACATGGAGTGACATTGTTTCAAGTAACAAGTCGTGATATAGCATGACATTACATTACATAACTTAGCAGCGTAACAAAACATAACACGAGAAAACATTACATAGCATAACATAGCACAGCATGACATGGAATTATATGCATGCAGTAACAGTATAGTATGCTATTCAACTACGATTTAAACATCTGACCTATCTTCTCATTTCGAGGTAAACCTTCGAGAAACCAGGGTAATTTTTCGCAGAAGTCATTTTGAATGATTCCATAAGGAATTTGAACTTTTTTCTGAAAACCTACGAATTTGAAATAATTAAAAATTATCTAATCATAAGTTTATAATTTCACAAAAAAATGCGATTTTGGCACTACTAAGTACTAGATCTTTTTTACATGTATCAGTTAAACAGACGACGCGCGCTGCTGCGTCGCGTTTTAATCGTATTCCCATGGTGTGCCACCGATAGGGAAGTATTATTCCATAATTTACCTGTATTGAGACGAAAACAGAAAGTGCATTCTCAGTTGTTTGTCCCCACATTCACGGGCTCATAACAAGCCGTAAGTCAGTAACGACTACGTTTCCTAATTTCTAATGTCTTGAGGCTTTGATCAAGTGCCCCCCAGACGGTGAGAAGCCCAGCGACAAAAGCTGTCATTTCTACGAGAAAATCCCGTTGTTCATGTCTCTAGCTTAACCTAGTTTGATATGAGGGAGTAGTTGTTACATTATAGGGGATGTCTTGTTGAAAAAAAAAGGTGTTGTATGTCTATATCAGTTCTCAGGTGCTTTTGAAATCTATGAAAGCCTGGTTTTGCGCTCAAAAAAAAAGGTGGAGGCTACTTGCGGAAATTCACTATTACTCTGGGACTTGGAATGTGGCCTAAGTAACTTGGAGAAGAGAAGCGCACTAATATCCTTGAGCGAATGGGTGGGTTGGGTGGGGGGGGGGGGTAGCAGCTGAACTACGGACCCGACGATCCAATTCGGTGACTTTACTTACTTGACTTATCCTAGTAGTCAGCCGTGTCCATTTTTACGGTCTTCAGCCACAATTTGAACACATTCCATCCAGCTCTCACTATTCCATTTCCTGCGAAACGACACCTCGCGCCTGAACTGTCTTTCGATGCCAAGTGACCTCAAATCCTCTTTAACCACATCCGTCCAGAACTTTCGCCTACATTCAGGTGGCCGTTTCCAGACAGGATTTGGAAGTATTCTTAAAGCGTGTTATGCGAGACGATCCGGCGTTCTTCTTAGTATATGCCCGAGCAGTCAAAGTCTACTTTCCATTGCTGCTTGAGATGGCGTTAGGAGATGCTGGCACCTCCCTCGTGTCAAGCGTTGATGTACTGCGTCGAATACCTTGTAAAGGTCTTCGTTATGGCATACACGCGGCCAGAAATATCCAAGCAAACGCCTAAAAAGCTTCCTCTCCGTGCAATCCAACCTTTCCATCTGCGTCTTCGGTGCTGCTCACGTCTCCTATACGTACATCATGATAGGGCGAATAGCGGATAGGTAAACGCGTAACTTGATTTCCTTCGAGATGGGGGTAGACCACGAACACTTGGTTAGAGAATTGAATGCAAACGTAGCTTTCGCACATCGTTGTCGAATATCCGCTGCATAACCATACCATCGTTCTTTAGCAAACAGCCCAAATAACAGATATCATCCACCAGTTCGATACGTTGTCCGTCCACACAAACTCCTGTTGAAGGTCTCTGAGAGACCTACATCTGCTTGCATTTGTAAGAAAGAAGACGAAGTTCATAGGCTGCGACACACTTCGAAACGAGGTTCACAATCTTTCGCAGTTTTGCGTTGTTTTCAGCGAATGACACAATGGCGCACTCCAGGTCGACAAGGGAGTGTCCTGATGGTGTTAGGATCACATCCGCAGGAAACCGTTCTGCAACGCTGCGCATGATGTCATCAACGGCGAAGTTGAAAAGAAAAGGTCCTGCTACGGCTCCTTGCCTTACTCCTGTTTTCACCTCGAAAGCTGACGTAAATCCGACAGGTGTACGAACTGCTGCTGTTGTTCCTCTGTTCATGTCCTCGATTGACGAACAAACTTTTCCGGGACTCCATCTGCTCGCAGAGCGTTGAGCAATCGGTGACTAGGAACAGATATATACAATCTGAATCAGATTCAAAATGAAATCTAAATTTTTGTGTGATCTGAGAATTCGAGTAAAGGTTACACATCAATGTTGAAGGTTTTAGCGGGAAGTGCCAAGGTAGGGGGTCGTCGCTAACCATCCGGAAATAAATCGGTTCTGCTGAAGCGGAGGGGTCGTTGTCTGACTATCATGAACCATAGGCCAATCCATGAGCATCCGTTCCGTGAACTTGATGAGGCATTGTTTCAACCTACATTCGCAATAGATTCTAGACACTCTAAAGTGATCTATAGGCATTGTCAATCTCTGAATGAGCGTCACAACTAGGAGCGCGCATGTCGAGCGTGTGGGGTGGTCCCGTTACGAAAAATCCGATATGGCTCACCGCTGATTTTGCCATGGTCAACATTCTCCCTGTTCTTGTTTTTTTTTTCATTTTCTTTCCTTCCCCACAATCATCTTCCTTTTTTTACGTCCATCTGGCAACTTTTTAATAGTTGTTCTTGTTTGAATCCTGGAAACATAAAATGAGGCGGTCCCAAACATATCAAGAAGCCGAAAAAGTGCAGCATCTCCCAATGTGTAAATACAGGATTTTTGTACGATTAATTGATAAGAGGGAAAAGAGAATATAGGAGAAAGAAAAAAGAAAGAGGGTGGGCCGCACTCTAGTCTGCTGATCACAGGTAGAGCCCTTTCTATAAATTTTGCTGACGAGATGTGGAAATGGACGGTTAGTCATAAACTCTATATCGAATCTGAAATTTTTCGCTTCTCCTGAGAGATTGAAAGATAGAGAGGAAGGATCCGAATCCGCTTTGCGAATAACGGTGGTGGCGGTGGAGAGGTCGTAATCTTGAACCGTGAACCAGACCCCTTGAGACCACTTTGACAGTCGATGCCAGAATTTACAATTTGACCCAGAAACGTTTTGGAGAACCTTTCCGAATCAAGTGGGCTTTTTAACCAAAGAGTTGAATTCAAACACTAGAATTAGTGAATTTCAGGTAAGTCGGGAATCATACTTCCAACGGCAAGCCACACGACGCTATGTTCACCATCAGTATCGACCGAAAATCAATATGACCGATGGCCGACCTCAGGAGGCCGGCCTTGCCCAGTGGGATAATTTTCAAAACCGCTAGTCGTCTTTGGGAAGGCTTTCGAATCCGTTTTTTCAACACTGTTCTGCTTCTGAAGGTTACTACCATTCTCCAACTTCTCCTGTCTTGCAACCTCGGCATTGTGAGTTAATCTTGTTTTGTTATCTGTATGCCTTCGAGGTTTTTAGGTGGCAAAATTTATTTGTCGGCCTTACGTTTTGACAGGGTCGTCGTCATCAGAGGCCTAAATGTGGTGGAAGGTTTACCTTGTGTTCTACACCATCAAACACCTCCACAGCTCTAGCGTTTTCGACGTTATGCTAAGGTCACAACGCGAAAACACACTTTGACGTAGAAAACCCAGACATCGGACCACCAAACGAGCAGAGCGCAGTCTGCTTTGCACGAGACCAGTAGAGCGAATGAGTCATACAGCGCAGTGCGCCGCTTTTTTGCGGCGCATTGCGCTGTATGACTCATTCGTTCTACTGGTCTCGTGCAAAGCGGCGCACTGCGCTGTATGACTCATTCGCTCTACTGGTCTCGTGCAAAGCAGACTGCGCTCTGCTCGTTTTGTGGTCCGATGTGTGAGTTTTCTACGTGAAAGTGTGTTTTCGCGTTGTGACCTTAGCATAACGTCGAAAACGCTAGAGCTGTGGAGGTGTTTGATGGTGTAGAACACAAGGTAAACCTTCCACCACATTTAGGCCTCTGATGACGACGACCCTGTCAAAACGTAAGGCCGACAAATAAATTTTGCCACCTAAAAACCTCGAAGGCATACAGAGAACAAAACAAGGTTACCACCATTGTTTTTCATTGAAAGCTCGAGGACGAAGTTTATCGTGAACAGTGCCTTCAAAGGCAGGGCCCGGGCGGAATTTCAATTTCGGGATTTTCCGCTGAATCGGAGCGAACCTTACTATTTCAGAAAATTGAATCGCATGCATCTTTGATAACAAATGAGTGAGGCAAAGATGAGACTACAATATGCCACGAGTTAATCTTTTAGGACTTTCTCCAGACACTTTACAGGTCGGAGAAATAACTAAATTTTGACTTTCAATATGTATACTGCATACATGGATACTTCTTGACACACAAGTGCATTAAGGTGTATCTGCCAGTTCCCGATTCCTATCTTTTACCACATGAACTTTGGCAATTTCCTCCGATTACCGAACAATCCCACTGCATTCAACTTAAGAATTCAAACCTTAAATTCAGCCATTCAATCATTCAACCTAAGAACAGCAGATTTGACAATGTTGCCTCAGCCTAACGCCTACCGTATGCCGAAGAGTTTTGAGAGGAGTTACCATGGTGACTAGTAACCAATCACACACACACACACTCGAGCCAGCGTGATCTTCTGAACCAAAAAGGAACTGAGGATATGTAAAGAGTTTTCAGGATGTTTTCCTAGCTTTTATATTATTGACTATTAGATGAGTGTTAAAGTATTAGTTTGTAAGTACCGTGAATGCAAAACTAGGGATGAAGCTGTTTAGAACATATTGTTCTCGATTCTATCCACCTCCAACGTCAAGCCGTTTTCTTCATCCCCTAATTGCTATAATTAGTCAGTAAGGAGGCAAATAGCCCGAGAATGTGCAAATTTGCATGTTTCTCCCATTATTTACCCCAAACGAAAAACTGAGGGAAATCACATGACTGCCTGTTTGCTGGAAATCATCGTCGCCTCAATCTCGGTGGCTATAGAAACGCTGCGGCGATAATGAAACTCATATCTCTGGCAAGTGGGAAAACTCGAGATGGGACTTTGGGGAGGGATTTCCATACGTCTCCATTCAGTGTTCAGCACCGTTTTTCACAGTGGATGCGATGAATATGTGTTAAGATTGAAGACAAGGAGACATGTAGTTCAATGGTAGAGTTCTAGAAAGACAAGGGAACATATGAAAGAAGAGTTTTCGCGTTTACTCGAATAGATCGACCAGCACTAACTATCAAGCCAATAATATCAACTACAACTTCACATATTCCGGTCAAGTGAGTACACAAGAAATCTGGCAAATGGCATTTATGGGCGGTCATTCACGAAGAGGTTCAAAAGATTAGGCTTCCTACTGTCGTCCTCTGGGCCAAATTTTTGTCCGCATCTGCGGAATACGGCTATTGCATCATACGACACGTGTTAATCGTGCCGGGACCAAATGGTAGTTCTGATTAATTGCAGTGATAGTGACAAATTAGGCCTGCTTACTTTACTTACCTGAACCCTTTTCTGGATTCAAAGTAGCAGTACCTACATGGAAAATTGCGAAACAAACTCTATTTTGGATCAAACTAACTGCCTAAACTTTCCAGTCTTTTGATGGTGGATGAGCCCACTCCACATGATTAACATCGATCGCGATTTAATCAATGATCGATTTCCTACAGACTATGCCTGCTTGAATATTTCTCTTCTCATCTAGTTAAAACATTAGATGAAGTGCTTGTTTCCATTGTTCAATTGTTTTTATATGTTAAATTTTCATTTAGTTCTACCACTAAATGTCAATGAGTTTTGACTATACTCAGCAAGAGACTTCAACATTTTTGGGTGGAGTTGTGCACTTGTGCACGAATCGGCAACTTAGGAATCTAATAACTCTAAATAAAGCCGGTTTTGGCCCGTAACCTTCGTTGCCTTTTAGCCGTTTGCGGACCAAGCTGCTTTTTATTGTTTTCTCAACAACTGTTTTCATCACGACCACTGCTTCTAAGGCGTGAATCATCGGCGTAAAAGCATTCATGAGCTCATACATCAGAAAACCCGAAAAAAATCAGAAGGGTTTATGGTCAGTGTTCTCGTTTAGCTCCGAACCGAGTATGATGCAGGTATATTCGGCTAAGGTTTTGGCGACTTTGCCTTTTTTTGGAGTGTAGAAGGTTGAGAGCATTTCGAAAACTATTCGAAAAAGCATCATTTTATCCTACAGAGTCCCATTCAGCGGGAAATAGGACCCCTCACGATGCGACAGAATTAATGAAAACACGACGAAGCTTAGACTGTCAGCCCAGGGGCCCAACGAGCCACGGTCAGATGTGACTGTGAGCCGAGGAGCCCAATGAGCCACCCTCAGATGTAAACGAACGGGTTAGATAAGTATAGCGCTCTGGGTTCCCTTATACTGAGTTTGCGTAATAATTTTAGTCTGATGAATGGACGGAGCTGCGACGGCAGATCATCAGCGCGAATCGAAACCCAATTCTCCAGTGAGGCCGACGACCCCGTACGGCCAGCCGTCTGGTCCATGCGTTAGAATAAATCAAAAACGGAAACCATACATGCGATTAGCGATTGGCCTAACTTTACCACTTGAGATGCGTGGTTGAGGTTAGAAAACCCACTGAGGTCAACATAAGGCGCCAAATATTGAGTGCTCGCCTGACATTCCTCTTTGCAGTTGATTCTTCCATTTCTGGCGGCTATCCGAAACGCTCTAAGGGTCACAAGGAGAGTTGCCGGAAAGAGAAGCAACTCGGGCTTGTCTAAAGTGTTTGGACGGAACTTTCACTGAACTGACAGCTTCTTTGAGGACGTAGTCCTCTATGGTGCATTTAAAGGAAAGAGTGGCATGGAAATTATTTGAAATCCTTGTGCGTACTTTTTAAAGTTTGTCACATCGTAGCACGCCGTAATCATATAAAAAAATTTTCAGATTATTGGAGCCGGGAATGTTCTTAGAATTTAGTCATTGAGTACCAAGAAATACAACTCTGCTCAGCAAAAAAAAACGTGCTTCCAAAAAATTAACATGAGCGCAGCAGTGGGGGCGAAATTATGAATCCGCCGGACCCTGCCCTGACTTCAGGCAGTTGTTTCTTTTCATAGAAAATTTCATTTGATAGAAAAAGTTTTATGAGCGGAAATTCTTGTACAATGTTTACTTCATTGATTGTGTCACCACCATAAACATAAAAAAACGAAAATCGATTTTTGGTGGCGTGCCATTCGAGCTCGCGTGTCCCTCTGGTGGGACACCGTTTACGGTAACGCAATATCCCACGCGGTTCGAACGTACAGTCACCCAAAATTGGGCGTGGACTTGACTCTATCCAACTCTAAGAAGAAGAATGGAAGAAAACCAGGAACCAACGAAGTGACACGCAGCTTGATCATAACCGAGCTTGGACCACAGGGTCTAGGCACAAGTCCCAACCTGACTTTCGAAGCTGCGTGCTGCATAGGAAGCTGTTTGCATTTGCCCACCGTAAATTTACACCGATTTGGACGATGGCTTATTTCAGACTCTCAGAAAAATTGAAAGTCGAACCCCATCTCCGTGTTTATTGTCCACCCTTGAAGAACCCACCCGGGTGAGGTTTCGACAAAAAATTTTTGAACTTTCAGAGCCCGAGTAGTGGAAAAGTTCTAGAAAGTTTTTTTTTGTGATAGCATATCAGAGCCCTCAGTAAAATGACTCTATGGAACAACCCAAAAAGAGTTCACCTCAAAACAGTTCGCTGTGCTGGACTCATAATTAGACATCGCAATTGGAATTCGATGTATAGCCCCTCTCACTCATTTTGATGTGGTCGAAAAAAGGCTCATTGGGCGTGTCTCATGTCGGAATCTCCTTATCACTGTAACATTTTGTCATGACCGACTGATCCGCTGCTTGCTACGCCCGGACTCATCTGAGCGAAATGGGCTTTATGATCTGCAGCATGTTATGCTTAGTCTACATCCATTGTTACTCAAAGAAAAATCTAAGTAATTTCAGAGTAGCCAACTGTGGATAAGTTGGGGCGGATTCGCTTTCATTTTTATCTGTATAGGGTGAATTCGCAGGCAGTCAATTGCAGGTGTCCGCACCCCCCACAAACTAGCGAGAGTTTTATTAATGCTTGTTTATCCGTTTTTTATTTTGCTCCTAGAATAGTCTGTAGTCCCTATAAGTGCTCAGACACAACTTTAGAAGCAAAATAGAAGATGGCAAAACGAGCATTTATAGAAATTTTGATAATAGGGAGCGGGCAGACACCCAGCAAAAACTTGTTCTTGGCCGTTTTTTTTTTCTCCAACTTTTCACTTTTTTCATATTTGTAATGGCCAGATCTATCTTCTCATGAGATTAGCACAACTACGTTTTCTATTGAGAATCCTGCCTTTAAAGAGATTTTCTTGACTGCTTGCTTTGTCATCTTTTACTTTGCTCTTGAAGTAGTTGCCATCTACTTCAAGAGATCATTATTTAATTTAGGAGTAAAACAAACGACGACAAACCAAGGATTCAAGGAAATCTTTCTAATTGGAGTTGGGCGGACACCCGGTTCTTTGCCGCTCTAACTTGTTCCTGACCGTTTTTTTTTACTTATTTCCACTTTTATGATGATTGAATCTTCCAAATCTTGTTTTGAATCTCTAAAAAACACTTTAGAGCACCTCAGAGTTACATGCAGGATCCATGTGAATAAATGTTTTATCCAAGTGCTTGAAACAGCCTGCCTATTCTGCCAAATCTTTGCGGTTACCAATGCCTAAATCAGTGTCGATCTAATAGGTTAGTAGTACACTACATACACCTGCGTATGTTTTCCACTATGAAACGCGTATTCTCAATCAGACCTCATTATGATTGAAAATTCCCATACTCAGCCAGGGCTATGTAGTGAAAGAGTCAACGAGATCTCCACGTGGCCATAGTAACGATGTAACGGGCTTCATTACGACTCGTTTGACTCCACACATCCCAATGTTAAACAAGGCCACCTGCTTTCGTAAGTAGGGGTAGGTCCTGTGTGTCTGTTTTTTTTCTGGAGAATTGAGATCGCCCAGATCGACTTAGAAAAGTTACTCAATATCAGTGTCGAAAGGTTAATCCTTGTACAGAGAGGGCATGTCATTCTCAAGCTGTTCTACTAAGGAAGGGGGGGTCGTGCACTTACCATGGAGTTTCAGGATGCAACTTTAAGATGTTTGGGGGAACGTGGATGTTCTCATATTCCTTGCTCAGAATGGGCTTAATGTTCACGGCAGCAACTTGCATTGGCCACTATTTCATGCTGCACGCAAGTTTCGTGTTAACGTGTAGCAATGAATAAAACAGTTTGTTCGCCAAAACTCCGCAAGTTGTGTGGATGCCTGAAGTATCTTCTCTTATTGTCATAGGTAGCGTGTTCAAATATTGTTTATTCAAATCCGTAGTCGTTCAAAACATGGACGCTTTGCTGTATACTGAAGAACGCCCCTGAAGCATATGAAGCAAAGCACCGCGTGATGATAAATGATTCCTCAAGGAACCCTACATAGTTCGTTCAATTTTGTGAAAACACATCGAAGTGAACTATTCAAAACAATTAATCGACACACCTGTATTCTAAAATGCTTACATTAATCTTACCCTTTGGATAGCCCGTGATTATGTGATACGATGCTCTACCTTTTAGGCCGGTTCCTTAATGAATGCGCCGGCACAGTGCACCAACACTTCACAACTTGGTCGGGAGTCAGTCAGCTGCTGTTGTTATGGAGACGGGTAGGTTTTCAAATGCCGTATTGTACTTTTGAGAATGATCTCGTTAGGAAAGCCTTGTATATCGTGTGATTGAGTGTGCACTTGGCTATAGATTCCGTGCCATGATTCAACTGGTGGGGAACCTTCATGTTTCCAATTTAACGGCTGCAAGCAAGTACCCTACTCTGCAACATATTGAACTAACAAATAAGCTGAAGCCAGTCAGTAGAATGTTGATTATATAGGAGAAGTAGAATCTCAAAGTAGTATTCTGTCGAGAGAACTTTTGATAGTCGTTCGTGTGAACATCCCCTCAGACTCCACTCAGCTTGAAGGAGGGCTAAAATTACGTGCAAATATGAGTGATGGCTGTTCATTATCTTTATATTCTGATAATGATAGAGGAAACTGTAGCTTGTTCTAGCCAGTAAAAAAGCTTCGAAATTTCTAATCACCATTCATAATCAAAAGCAATGAATAGCCGGCGGCTGTATTCATGAAGCTATGGGAGCCTCCAGGGAGCGACCAAACAACGACCGCCGCATACATTTTTTTAGTTTCAAGACACTTTCCGGGAGGCCCAAGTAGTTTCATGAAATTTGCCATAGCACGCCCAATTATTCCATCGTGAACCATGACTTAAGTTTGCATAAGAGCATTCAGCTATGTGGTCGTTCCGTAATTTCGAAAGGTTTTGCGTATTGTTATGGAGAACAGTAAGAAAAGTCTTATCAAAATAGACATAGGGAAATCCCACTGAAGGAAAAACAAGGAATCAATAGGGCGATTCAAGCCTTGAGCCTCATCCAAGAACATGTTCCACAAACTTGTAAACATATACCACCTAAAATCCTCCGAAGAAACAGTCGCTTTCACAATTCAAATGCAGTATTCACTTTCAGATGCAACTCAGCCCCGGTGAGCCCGATTTGGTTGACGGTTGCTGCGGCCTCCGTCTCAGTGTTCACGGCATCGCTCTTCATGTAAGGAGAAAAGATCAGTCGCCAGTCATTTCGCAACGGTCCGTTGGAAGAGTGTACTCTGCTTCTCTGTTTTTTTACTTATGGGGAGCGCAGTCTCTAAGTGTGTCTTCTGCGAAAAACATCAACCCGGCGAACGGTTCCGCATAGATCATATTCATACATGTACAATTAGATTAGCCGTATGAATACAGAACTCCTCTACTTTGAGTAATTACCTGTGCAATATTTGTTTTTCGGGGAAATATAAGAAAAATCCCCCTTGTATGGTTTCCGTTTTCATTTTAGTCTGAGGCATGGACCAGTCGGCTGAACGTGCGGGGTTGGCGGCCTCACTAGAGAATGTGGTTTCGATTCGCGCGGGGTGATCTACCGTAGCGGCCCCGTTCTTTCATCAGACTAAAATGATTGTGGCAACTCTATGTTGCTTCGGGAAAAAAGACTCTCAATCTATTACAAATCCAAATTTTACCTCTTTGATGAAGAAACCACTGCATATTTGCATGATAATGATATTTTCCTTATGACGCTCATGTTTTTTGTTAATTATTCTATGTGTACTTATCGAAATATGTATCATACCTTGTGATTGTTATTTAGAGTAGACCTTTACTTCTCGTTATTCCACATATCATATAACACATTCACGTTGTGTCGCATACATTATTCGAAGAAGGAAACGAATTTATTAGAAAGTCGATTAACTCATGGTGTCAAGTGTATCTATGAAGTGTATCAATTACTTAAGATTGTAATTTTGATAAATACTTTGCTGTAACGCCGACATCTTGCGTCTGCTTCAGAAAAATCCCCACTGAAACGCTGTAAGTCTTATGCCCTCACACTCCCCTTCAGTTGTCATTAGGACTTGTCCTTCTTTGTTGCTAAGTTGGCTATCATGGTCTCCTAGTGCCATTTTGTTTTACATGCGTCTTGTAGAGTTCTATACTATGTAGGAGCCTCCGAATCGCTGTGCAACGCTTTCGTCATCGTTCCTTCGGTCCTTCTTTGGTCTTAGGCCGGGATCATACTCCCGTCGCGGTGATGCACGAGAAAAGGTGGTACCATTCATCGATCAAACGCGTTGATATTGCGCATGGGAGTGAATCGATTGTTTTGATGAGCAGATCGGCAGGTGGCGGAGTCAAGTGGGATGAGATAGTCATCCGAGAACTGCTGGAATCGCCGTTTTCAGGTTCCGTCCATAGCAGACAACCCAGCGCCAAGTGATGCTGGAGGTTTGCATCTTTAACATTCGTTATCGATCTGACTCCTCAGCGACCACTAGGGCCGGCCTGTCGCTGACGGTGGAGTCATAGCGGCAGTAGCGGCTGTCATTATTAATATCGATACCATCGTTAACCACGTGCCGTCCTCGGACACAATGCGCCAGCCGTCGAGCGTCATGCGTCAGCGTTTCAACGCTGGCGCATGACGTTCCGACGCCATGACGCTTTGCCGTTAGTCGTCTGCTATGGACGGAGCCTTAAAGGCAGTCTTAACGATATAAAAAACTGCATTCTAGTTTTCAATGTTTCTGAGAAAGCAGAGTAGAGAATGGTACGCAAAGTAGAGGATTAAATGGAAAAGACCCTATGAATTTCTCAAATATATGAGAAAAAAACTTCAAAAAAACCTTATGAATATTAAACTATGCCGGTTCGCGTGTATGGCTCACTGCGTACAAAGCATCGAACCAAACGACGGAAGAGCTTTTGCTCTTTGAAATTTTTTGGTAAGTGACTTTATCTTCTGTTTCATGTCCCCTAAAAACTCTTCAAAAATAAGAAGCTTTAATGCGCATGCCTGGATATGGCTATTGCGAAACAGACAAAGAATCTTGGAGACTCAAGCCGATCATAAAAACTTTCTAAGTTTTGACCCCGATTTTGTTGTATCTTAGCGACCGCTTAGGCTGTCTTCCCACTTCCCAGTGGGTTCAGAGCTTCAGCCGCTGATTCCTGGAGAAGAACGGTGTGTGAAAGAAGACACACCGCTCTGCCATTCTTTTATACCCCACCCCTTATCAATCAGGTATCATCAGTTCTGTTTACAGTGATTCGCCGGGAGTTTTGTCTGCTTCGCAATAGTCGATACATTCTAATATCCTGGATATTAATATTAGCCGAATGTATCGGGACCAACAGTATTCCAAATTCGGTTATCGTTCCCTTTGTGAGACGAACACCAACTGTTCCGACACTCAGCAGGACAACTGGTATATGACGTGGGCGGGGTGAAGCAATGGGTTGGCTGGTCTGCGAGATTTTCAGCCACTTCTTGGCTGTTTTTCGTCTTGCTTCCGTCCTTACTCTCTTAAAGGGACTCAAAGCTTACGTTTCTGCAAAATAACGGACAATTTTTTCATTGTGTACACTGCCTTCACAAACTTTTTCGAAATTTCGAAAAAAACATATAGATCTCAGCGATGATATGCCCTCGTTGTCCAATGGAGAGCAGCATCGGTTTCATCGCGGCAATATGAACATTTCATAAAAACTTCGGCTTTGCGAACGCCAAATGAGGTGCCAACCGTTCTCGGATGAGTATCTCTACACACTTCATCCCACGAACTACCGGTGTGCTAATGAAAATAATCAATTCGCTCTGATGAGCGAAATCGCCGCGATTGATAGATACCGCCTTTTCTCACGCGTTGCCGTGACGGGAGTATGATCCCGTTCCTAAAGGCAGTTGTCGCGACCAAATACGCGTGTCGTCTTTTTCTCTCTAGACCCTTTTCTGGGTCTCGAGTATAGAACCTATAAGAAAAAATCGCGAAAAAAATCACTGTTTTGGGCCAAATTTGAAGCCTTAACTTTCTTTTCTTTTGATGGTGGACGGGCCCAATCCACACCATCGGCATCGATGACCTCTTATATCAAGAACACCAGCTTGCTTGAAATTGAATTTCAATCAATGAACCTTCGGATTTATGTACACATCTAGTCAAAAACATTGACTGGAGAGCTTTCTTTCATTCAACTGTTTTTATTAGGTAAATTTGCATTTATTTCGTCCTCTGAATGCTAATGATTTTTGACTGCTCGGCACGAGACTGCGATCTTTTTGAGCGGCGCTGTGCACGTATGCACGAACTGGCATCTTTAGGCTTCAGATTTCGAATTCTAGCCCGTTTTTCACCTCTTTACATTCATCCTTTTTCACCTTTTTTCCATCCAAGCTGATTTTTGTAGTTATTTCGATAACGTTTTTCATCGTGACTACTACCTTTAAGGCGTCTGCAGAGTTGACGTCGCGGCGTTGCTCGCAGCGACGAGCAGATATGTGATACAACATCGCTTACATTCGGCGACGGGGGAACAACGCGGCGTGAAGGGCGACGAGGGGGCACCACAGAGCGTTCTGATGAGGCGACGGCCCTGCGTCACTGCCAGCGAGCGACAACCGATACAAAGACGATAATGTGCGGAAACATTTTTGTCACCGCGTCTAGGCTGACGCTCGGCAACCTCTCGCCAGCCGTTACAACTCTGCAGACCCCTTCAGGCCGGGATCATTCTTCCAGCAACGAGCGACGCGACGCAATGTTTACCATCCATATCGACCGAAATTCGGTACACCTGGGGCCGGATGCATCAACGCACACGGTGGGGCAAGGACAGGTGCAGGGTCTGGCTACCCCAGCGCAGGTGCCCCCCCCTGTGCCCTACCCCGTATGCACATGCGCTTGATGGCGTCGGGGCAGCTCCCCCAGCGGAGTGTATGCAATGACATACGGTGCGCGCCATTTTACGGCTGAAACCTGTGATCGATCAGTCGAAACAGCTGAGAATTTTTACCCCGTCTACTCTGAGCCTTCTGCCTTATACTTCCTTTCGTTTTTTGATGCGGTTGAACATCTTGGATTCACTTTTTTCATAGTGTAGCATGTTGATAAAACATAAGAATGTCTTAATTTCATTCACAGTTTTGATATGTCATTTTATTTTTGAGTTCGCTCGCTATTTGGGCTTCACAGTGTGTGCAGAACTGCAAATGCTGCGAACTTCGTATGAGTATCAACTTTTGAAAAAATGGTGGGATGTATTTAGAAAACCATGAGTGGTAGTCACGCTCTGAATCCCATTTCGCCCACCGTTGTTTCTTCTTTAAAGCCACAGTCCAAGTTCAGAACCCGTTTTTCGTTTTTCTGCCTATCTTGGAGAAAATTTCACGCTGATTACAATGGTGTCTCCAGAATTGCTCAGAGCTCGCTGCGAACTGAGTTAAGGCTCCTCAGAAATTTTGAATTTCAACTGGTAGAAGTTCGTGGACGAGTTGTCTCGAGCCTGTATTTTCTCCTTATTCGCAGCCATCATTCTAAAGCAGGCCACAATATAAAGCCAGACTGAAAACGAATGGAAGAACATACATTTTGAATAAAATCATTCGCGCGTCTCTTCCCTATTGAGGTCGGAAAACTGCCAGTGGGCGTTGCCCATTTTTTCTAAAAGGGGGCGTGGTCGAATTTTTCCTAGCTTTTTCTCGCTTATTTGAGCGAATTGAGATTTCGCGCTTGGCAGGGTTGATATAGACGGCGACCGGACTAAAATATCAAAAATTACCTCTGAGGTTGGACTGTGCCTTTAAAGGCAGTGTTCACGATGAAAATCGTTTTTCTGTTTCCCCGCCTATCTTAAAAACGGCCCCATGCTGATTCCAAAAATGTCTCTGAAATCGTACAAGACCTTCTAGGAACGGAGTTATGGTCCCTCAAAGATTGAACTATGGAAACATGGTGGACGAGTTGTCCGAGGCTTGTAACTTCCGTTTTATGCAGCCGATCTATGCGAGCTGACCTGAGTAAAGAGAGAAGCTGAGAATGAAGGGAAGAACGGGGCTAATGATTGAAAATTATGGCTCATCTCACGATCTCGAGCATTCGTTTGTTCAGGTCGGTGGGCGTGTGATGCGTTTTTGGGGTTTCCAATGCGCTCGAAGTTGCAACTTCGAGCTCTTTTGAGGCTCTTCCTGGCTCGTTTTCATGCGTTCTTTCATAGTTAACGTTACAGAGTGTCCCTCCACTACCCAATCCTAGTGGAATTTCGAAAACTTTTTTTATCGTGAACACTGCATTTAAGGCAAGGTTCGCGATAAAAATGGTTGTTGTGACTGCAAGATGTTCACCCTTTGTGAAAATGTAAGAAGGAGAGCACAAAACAAAGAAAGGTGAAAAAGGATACAAGCCGTTGCAGGCCGATTATTACAGTAATTGAGCTCAGTTCTTTCTTTAAAATCATGCCGAGTAATCTTTCCACGACGTGCGAGGAAATTTTTCAAGCATACTTTTGACTTAGTGATTTTAACCAACAAATATTCAAAATAGCATTGATTAGGAAATGTGAAAATTTTGGGCAAAAAATGTTTACGAGAAGCCAAATAAAATATTATGTGGAGGAAAGTGACAGCAAGTCTTAAAAATGTTGGTTACTACATCATCGCATCATATTTCTGCAACGTTTCATCACTGTTGCCCCAGCCGGAGCAGCCGTTGCCACAGCTTCCGAGCTGGGGCAGGTGGGGGCACTGCCCTTGCCCTTGCCCCCTGGCGGTTTAGCATACCAATTTCGCTGCCCTGCGTACCCCGCGCCTGCCCAAACCCCGAGATTCGCGTTGATGCATCCACCCCCTGATGTGCACTGTCGCCGTCGCTGGTCGCGGAAAGGATGATCCTGTTCACAAGTTCTAGGCCTGGGAGCTGCCTAGAACTTGTGAATCAAAAAATGATCCTCCAAAAACAATCGCCTCTACCACATAAGACATGTTCTAGCTCCCCGATAGACTGATAAAGAGTGGTTGTATACAATTTGAACCGACAACTGTCTGAAATGATGGCCCTTTGAATCATATAGGGCATTACAATTTCTGGTCTTGAGTCCTTTCAAAAATCGAGAACCGCCGACTTGAATTTACATCTAAAAAAATCTACTCTATTATCAAACTTGAACCATTCCATTCCAGTTACAAAAAAACTTCGGATTTCATCAGTCTGATACTGTTAAACGAACAAGCATTCAACGTAAAAACGAAACCAAAGATAGATTATTTTTTGATTGTTAGTATAGATAATTCGAAAGAGATCTACTATTCGGCTCTTCTAACTAGAGCTTACCTTACACTTCCCGAGGGCTTTTATGATACCATGTTTTTATAGTTGTAGGTAGTGTAGGTACACAGCATGGATGGTCCGTTTTCCGATTTCCCTAAATGTCTCGGAGATTCACAGGAGATTTCCAAATGTGGGCATTTTCATAGCTTTGTGAAGAGAGGGGGAACACGAATGGCAATTTTTGGAACGTTCAAAAAAGAATTGTCCCGGGTTGAGCCAACACTTTTCACTAGGAATTGTTTCGGGTGCTGATTACAAATCTGGGGCCCATTTGTTTTCATTCAAAAAAATCCGTTTGATTTGGTCCGAAGCTCCAAAATAGGGGAAATTTTTCTGGCGATTACGAGAAAATCGCCTCAAAACTTCTCCATGGGGTTATTTGGGCTATCCAACATAAATCTGTAATCCGTTAATTCATTTTCTTGGATTACGTAATGTAACAGTGGGTATACGGTACCTCGGTCCAAGTCTCAGATTTGACTCAAAATTTCTCTGTTGATGTTTGGGACGCTGAACACGAATTTGAGTTCCATTCTTTGAATATCGAAACTTTAACGTAAGTTACGCCGGCAGAAATCGTTATGCCTACCGCAACCTACAGTGAGCCTAAGTCTGGCGACGAATAGACCCCAGATTCGCTCCCAGCGCCCTTAATAACCCCCAGTTGAAAATTTTTAGCCGAATACGGCATTTTCTTTTGAACACCCCGAAATTCTCTGATGGGTACCCGCTGTCGTGAACTTATCGTTCATGATGCTTTGTCATACATCAGCCCGCCCTCCTCGGGGCTTCTTAAGCAGAGGCGTTGTGGAAAGGGGGCTGGCTCTGTCTCGGTGTTAGACAGATAGACCGGGAAGCTTCAGCTTCCGCGGGGTCATGCCCGCCGCAGATGCGGCTGAAGGGAAACATAAAAGAGTATGTAAGCTACAGCCTTCCGGCTGAGGTAGGCCAGTACTCTTAATGAGTAACTGTAGAGAGAATGGTAGGCTGCAGCCTTTGGGCTGAGGTAGGCCAGTTCTCTTAACAGGCAAAGGGTAGAGAGATTGGTAAGCTGCAGCCTTTAGGCTGAGGTAGGCCACATCTCTTTATAGGTAAAGGTAACAGGGTAATCTATCGAAATGCTTGCCGAAAGAAATGTGTAGGATGAAAGCGTAGAGGTTATGAAACGTCTCAGAATAAAAGAAGCAAGTTTGGTCTAAATTTAGTGTTGTACGGTTGATTGAGGTGTTTAATTTAATCGTTTTATGTGTGTATTACTTGCAATAAAAGATCGAGGGAAACTTGAACCACCAAAACCACATTGTAACAGTGATGCAGTTACAAAACCCGCCCCTTTTTGTGAAGCAATAAAAATTCCATTTTTTGCATTCCGCGCAGCTACTTAGGGAATTTCAAGCACGGATCATTCAAGTACTGACACAGACCTACAGCATCGACAACATGATTTGGGTAAAGTGAGTAGAGCAGTCACTAGTAAGTAATGACCCCAATCATCTCTGCAGGTGTAATGTCAAAACCACTCCCAATCACAGCACTCCTCTAGTGGCTGTCTCCTTGGCAGCTCTTCCTAACTATCCTTGTCGCGATTGCCATGCATTCGATCAATACTGATCGATTAGTTAAAGAAAGGCCGCAATAATAGTCTGTAATAGTGATAAGAGAAAATGTCTAATTGTAAGCAAAGGCGTTCTTTAGATGAAGAATCTCAGTTCATTATTGTCTATACCACCCTTCGTTTTGCCCACAGAATTGCTCACGTATGTAGTTGCGTAAACGCTGAAAGCATAACAGATTACTAAGAAAAAAAAATGTCCCGTAATACTCAGAAGGGACGAAAATGCAGGTGTACAAGGCAAACAAGATGGCGACCTTTTTCTACTCAGGCAGAAAATGGTCACTAAAGCGTCACTTTTTGGGTGCATTTCAGCGCAAATCATAGTGACCGGTAGAGTTCCCGACCAGGGGTGTGCATTTTCCGTTTACCGATTTACCGATTTTCCGGATTTACCGGTGTTTTTCGGAAAATTTTGATTTACCGATTTACCGAATTTTTCTCGAAATTTACCGAAATTTTTACCGAAAAGAAAAAATGGGTGTTTTCGCCCTACTTCTTACTCGTATTTCACGTGATTGCCACTGTTATGGCATGCCCTTGGCACGATATCTGTTTTCATCCTTATTTTTGTTACTCTTTTTTTGAATGTTTGCCTTACTTTTTGAATATTTAAACGATCTCTTCACTTTTTCTATTAAGTGCTTCTTGTCGAGATATGTACCACTACGAGAAATACATATTTTATTTAGAAATGTGAAAAGGTTCGCAACGCAGCAGAGGCCTGAAGCAGATATTTCAGGAAGTGGAAAAATTCTTTTGAGCCCCCGGACACAACACTGAATCCACTGCGCAGTTCTGGGATGACTGCATTGTGAAATTATCGTATCCACACCTTTCCTCACTGACCAATAAGGTGCTTGTGGGATGAGGGGGGGGGCACTGTTGTATCGCACTTGGCCACGCCCATTTTTCCGTGCCGCAACGACTCCCCTAATTTTGGCAGGAGATGGAAACCCCGGGTAGAGGCTCAAATTTAGTGCGGCACGGTGAAATGGGCGTGGCCAAGTGCATCGCGCCACAGTGCCCTTCCCCCATCCCACATAGCACCACCAATAAAAACTTGTGCGCGCCTCCTGGCACAGTTGAGGCGGAAAGGATGTTTTCCTCAGCTGGCCTAATTTTGAGTCACTAGAAAAAGGCCTTGACGACAGAAAATTTGAAAATGTTACTCTTTCTCAAAATCAACGTCCCGCTGATCGGGTTCAGCCATTGAGCTCAGTATAATATGTAAAACTTTCGTGCACTCTTAAAAATGATGCATAAATATTGTTTATTTGTGCTATAGTATGTGATATGTACCAAAGTCGAAGTCGGACTTTTTACCGAATTTTCCGTTTTTACCGTATTTACCGAGAAAAAAAATCGGTAAAAACTTTCGGTAAAAAATTTACCGAAAAGAATTTTCCGCACACCCCTGTTCCCGACAAGTTTTGGGGGCGGAGCTCAGTTTCCACCTGCCGATCAGCCTAATCGAGGTTCGAAACGCGGCATTCGCGCGCGCGGTATGGCATTCGAATTTGAATTAGGCGTCCGGGGCTGCCAGTATCAAACCAGCAACGTGGCAACTCTCGACTTTTCAGGTTTGCACTGGTTCAGGTTTCGAAACGTACATAGAGTTCGCGCAATCATTTTAGTCTGATGAATGGACGGGGCTGCGACGGTAGATCACCCCTTGCGAATCGAAACCCATTCTTCAGTGAGGCCGCCAACCCCGCACGGCCAGCCGCCTTGTCCATGCGTGAGACTAGAATGAAAACGGAAACCATACATATGGGTATGTAGTTATATTCAATGTCCTTCGTGTTCTTTTCTGTCTAAAATGACCAACATTTCTACATTTATCTCATCATGTATCTTCGCCAACTCATTTATCATTAATTGGCGATTCGCCACACATTCAGAATAGTATCTATTGGGTCAATCTTTGAGGAATCGCAGGTATGGTTGGTTTTTGGGGTGGATCGAATACTCAGTCGTGCACGGCAACAACAGCGCCTCGTACTACTACGCTACGGGTGCCTGAGCCATCTTTAAAAATTTCAAAACACCAAGGAGTTTTTCTTACTAAGGGCTTCCAAACAGAACACCCTTCACAGTTTAAGGTGTCGTTAGACTAGGACGCAAGACGGGAGGACTATAGATCATTGAGGAAAAATATCTACGCGAAGGAGTCCTTCCCACTAAATAGTTAACACTCGAAGAAGTTTTTCTTACTAAGGGCTCAAACAGAACATTCTTCTTAATTGACTGAACGTGTGGTTTTACTAGGGCGCAAGATGGGAGGGCTATAGACCACTGGGGGAAAGTAGTTACGAAAAGGAGTTTTTCACACTAAGTAGTTAATACCCCAAAGAGTTTCTCTTTCTAAGGATTTTACTAGGAGGCAAGACGGGAGGATTATAGAGCATTGGGGGAATATAGCTGTGTGATCTCAACAGAGTCTTACTCGTACTCGTTCAGTGAACAACTCCTTCAAATATCACACACAACTTCTTTGTTCGAACTAATGGCCCTCGTGGAAGCACATTGCTCATCAGTCTTACAACGGATATCAAAAATATTCTTATACGTGGAAACTTTTCCCTCTATACTCGGATGAGTCATCGGTATGACCTTTCTTCCCGGCAATAACGCTAGATTCAAGGACTCAATTCAATTCAAAAATTTATTCAGTCAAGAAAAAATAGCCCCTGTTATGGCTATGACGAGCTGAAGAGCGCAGGTGTACGGAACCAATCGAGGTGACAACAGACGCTGAAGTTTTACTTTCTTATACAAAATAATTAGGCTATCTGTAACAGTTTCTTCTTGTGCCTTGGTTACCGTGATGACGAGAGGGAAGCAAGATTACGAGTCGTGTCTGAAGAGCGGTTACAATTTTGCGATCATCTATTTCGAGGGCTACAGAGAAGTTGTTCAAACTTTCTCGACGTGTTTCTCCTCCTTGCCTATCCAATTATTATTCCTACCTTCAAGCAGGATGGCGCTCTTCCAAATTCAGGATGGAAAATAGAAAATTTTGGTGGATCCCTCTTGATGCTGGTGTTTTCGTCAAACTTCTTGCTGTGCTCAAGCCCTGTATACTATTTTAATTGCTTTGCTACATCGCTCGAAGAGGCCGCGGATGGAGAAAGAACAGGTTGAGGAAGGTGGGGAAACGAGGCCGCGGATGAACCAAGAACAAATGGCTGAAGCTGGAGAATGTGTATGTGGAAGGTGATTGCTAGTGTGTTTTTGATGATGTTACTACTTATGTTTCTTTTTTGGTGTGCCGTACATCCGATCTTTAGGGCAGTGCCTCTCATCAGAGTTTCTCCGCGGTACACTGAAAGAAGAAACATGTGCTCGTTTTCTTGTTGGTGACAGTTATGTCAATTCTCAGTATTCTCATTGCCAGATTTGTGATTATGTTTTTCGTGAGTTGTTTTTATGTGCTGAAGAGCGTATGTAGGAACTTTCTTGAATATTTTCCACTTTGTTCTCCGTATATTCAACCACCATATTTGGACCTCTATTTAGTGTGGCGCAGCTGGGCCAATACTGTGATCAAAAAGTCACTTTTCAATCAGCAGGGTTGTTTCCTGGGCATGTTTGTCGCCATTTCTCAATCTGGTTGAAATTGTGGGCAGAAAATGCTTCTTTCAGTCAGTATGAATGTTGTGGATATGACACGAGTTCTAGAATTCCGGGTTGTAGAATTTGAAATCCTACGCGAAAAGTTTTGACTCTGTCATAATTACAGTACAATGGGTGTCCTAATTTCAGTGCAATCGACATCCGGTTGCTGTAGCTAGTTGAGCGTGTAAATACCTCTTGTGTTAAGAATATGTACGAGTATTTTTATATGCTGAGATTTCTTGCTAATGATGCTGCTATTGCCTTCTGTTAATACTGATGTTACCGATTTTCACTGTGCAATAAATTTCTGTCGATAAAAAACTGGTAACGATTCATTCTCGTTTCAAGAGTGCTATCGCTGCGAGGGGGGGGGGGCACAGTGGTATCGCACTAAGCCACGCCCATTTCTCAGCGCCGCACCGGCTCATCTGGTTTTAAAAGGGGTAAAAACCTCGGGTTGGTGTCCAAATTACTCGCGGCGTGGTAAAAAGGGTGTGTCCAAATGCGATACTATGGCGCCCCCAGCTGCGATAGCACGTTTTCTGTGCTAGATTCTTGAAGGGTTTCTTGTTGCCCGTTCGGTGAACGGCCCGCTATATGTGAGGGGACATAAACTGTCAACAAGATGACGATCACCCAACCGACTACTCTATCGAAGAGAACAGACCCGGTCAACCGACGTGCAACGTCTTAGTAGAAAGTTGGGGACAGAACCGGTCACAAGATGGGAATCAACCGGTACACTGCTTCCCGATGGAACGCTCTTCCAGAAGAGAACCACCGGTGGCCGTACTCATCAAAGGGAGCGTTACCCTCCAGTGCCCGCCGTATGGCAACCACTTCTGTGCCTCCCATGTCGAGATTTCAATAGTGGCGCCCCTCTTCTCCACCTGTGAGAGCAGAGACAGGCATGGGTAGCCACCCGCAGAGACGGAGAGAAGACCGCCGGGGAAGTGTCTCAGCTCGAAGTAGCAGGCAGCCGCAGTTCTCTCCGTCCACCCGCCAGGTGGCTGTAAACCCTCTTATCTACCCGCCATGAAGGCCATGAAGACGGGAGCCTTCCTGTATACCTTCCGGGTACCCAGGAAGGTGCAACATCGGAAACTCGTTTAGCAGCAGATGGACTTCGGACCTTCCTGGAAGGCTCCCAGTGTTTCATCGATACGGCCACCGTATGAATACGGCGTATTTCATGAATACGGTCAACGTATTGAGACGTCATCTTTGCTCCGAGCACCCTTGCACCTCAGCTCAGGAAGTCCCGGTTGTCACCTGGAGCCCACAACTCCTTCCTGTTTTGAAATGGATGGCAAATTAGCCGGCCGTTGTCACGTCGAAGCCAAATTTCATGACATTTTCTTGTTTCTGTTGTGACTTGGAGGTGATGGAGCATATTTTACAATGTTTTGCTCTTTCTATAGTGGTGTGACGGGACAAGCCAATCGTAGACGTCTTGCTGCGTCACAGACGAAAGGAGTGACGCAGACTGTCAGGCTCCGGCGCTCGACGTGCAGGTCGCCTCCATGCGACAACCACGATTTCCTGAGAGTGTCACTGGCCCCCGCTACTATGCTATTGATGAGTGACTTGTAGGTCGCACAGTTCGTTTCCCATACCTTTCGTTTCCCATACCTATCTGAATAATTGTAAAAAGCGGAGCGAAGCATTATCGGTGGAGCACAATATCTCCGCATACATGCGCGTTGCATTGGCGCCCACCGGGTTTCAAATTGCACCTGCCCTGGGACATTGTCCATCAAACTCAAGAAGTTGTTAATTGGGTTCACAATTGATCTGTAATGGACACCCTTGTATGTAGCTCGAGGCGCTCGGCGACCCCATGGGTTACCCGTTGATGAAAAGGCATAATTTAGCGTTCGTTCTACCTAGTGCTGTGAGCGCGCGTACTATTTGTCAGCTGGTGCCCATTTGACTCTCTTGATTATATTCAGAAGGAAATCTGCAGAAAATTCGTTTTGACGGTTTTATTGACTTCTTCTTCGTCTTCTCTTGCCTTTTGCTCGCTTCCTTGCAGGGTCCGCATAGAAGGTTCGTTTGCGCGATTTTTCTCGATCGTCTGCCTGATCGGGATGTAAACCAACAAAACTAACAGCAGCCTTTGCATAGTTGGGCAACGTCCCCGACCACCGCTGCTTCCCTTTTGGTCTCCTGCCGTGGTCTTCTGAATCAAGAGCGCTCTTTCAAACGGAATCGTCATTACCACGCAGAACATGACTATACCATCTCGATCTTGATTCGAGTATGTAGCTTTTTAGCAAGGTTTTATTAACTACGTTAAGAAAATCCTAGTGATCACAAGGCCTAGTCGGAATCGAACACCTCCGGCCGCTTTGCGGCTGGAGCGAATCAGGAGCGGGGCCAGCTTTCCAAAGTGTATAAATAGCTTTTGATTATTTAACCCCTACGCCCCACGACTGCCTTCCTTTCTCCCGCGTAGCCCAAACGAATGGGCTAGATATATAAGTAGTGAAGAAGAGACAAATCATCCCGGTGCCGCCTTGTGGAAGAGAGGCGAAATTTCTGTTCCCGCATAGAAACACTCAGAACACAGTCACATTTTTTAAAATCAGATTTTATTATCTCAATTTTTTCGTATAGGATGATCGCTTCCCCAGGCCGCAGACCATCGAACACAATTCACTTACCACAGCGTTATCGCCAGGTCGGTGATGTCTTATCAGCTGAGCATTTAAACCTGCCCAACTTCCTTCCTGAAATCGCTAATGTTAGGGTTTTATGTGTTCTTCTGCATCTGGCAAATTTCCAATGCTGAAATCACTGGTCCGCTCAGTGATGACTTTCAACAATGGCTTATTAAGTGCGTTTAATTTTCCTCATAAACAGAAAATAGAGTGTTTAGCAAATTTATGACTCGTTTTTAGAAATGGCTATCAAGGGGATGATTTCGTAAGGACCGACTATGGTACACAGGGCAGCTATGGCGGGCGAACAGCGAGCGCAACAACGGTGATTTCAACATTTTACTGGGGCGGCATGCATGAACGCAGCGAACAGTTTCAGGAGCCGCTCCGCGTGCCATGCGCGCAGCGTTGAGCAACAGGGCGGCCCCGAAAATCAGACACATCAATGCACGCCACGAAATTCGGGGCCGCGCCGTTGCTCGACGCTGCGCGCATGGCACGCGGAGCGGCTCCTTGACACCGTTCGCTGCGTTCATGCATGCCGCCCCTGAGCGTTTCTACAGTGTCCTCTCAGGATATAGTTATTGCGGTTATTTTAAGGTTACCCACACACCTGTAGTTTTCATTCATGGAAATTCGGATGCTGCTCTGCATGTGTCAAATACAGCAACTGGGTGGCCGAACACCATACAGGTTGGTTATTATACTTGTTCCAAATGGAATTTTTTTCGATTATCCGACTTTTCGACTATAATCGGATATCGCATTATTCGAATATCCGACTATTCGACCATAGGCGGCGTTCGCACTTTTCCAATATCCGACTTTTCGACTATAGGCGGTTATCGCACTTTTTCGAATATCCGACTTTTCGACTATAGGCGTATATCGCTCTTTTTCGAATAAAGTCGAAGTTTTAATCCGACTATGAAAAATATTCTGAAAAATCAGGCGTAGGGTTTATTGCGCTGTTGGCCACTGCACAGTTTCCTAGCGTCCGAATGTAGGTGCGCGCAGTGGCGATCTTTGCGCTCTTAGCAAAAGTGCATGCTGTCTGAAGGGAACTGAGCCGTGACCTTGAAAAGGGCGAGTGCCGTCTCTTTGTAAACGCATGGGCCGCGTTCTTTGTGCGCACTTAGTCTTAATCTGTTCTTTGCGCGTGGTCGAAACGGTTATTGTACGCGGTCGGTACTAAGGGCGGTAACAAACTCGGTCAGCCGTAACTATAAGATAATACGTTGGCGTACGCGAGGTCAAATGAATGACTGTTCCTATAGCCTCGACACAGGTGAGGGTTTATCATAATAGTCTTGAAGAGTTTCGCCAATCAAGCAACTGTAGCAATCATCATCTGACTCAGATGTTTTCATAATTGTGGAACGTTCTGTACGTAACAATTTCAGTACTTCCTGGATAAGGGCTACACGCAGGCTGAACTTTACGCAACCTCGTGGGGTGATACTAATGTGAAGAACGCTAACACAAGGTACTGCCATCTATTATCGCGCTGAACTTATCTATTTTAATTATTTATTCATTCATTTATTTATATGCACTGTAAGGTGCGCTGAAACTGTAGCAAAAACATAACAGAACTCAAAATTAGGAAAACATCGCAAACCAAAAGGGTGACACAAAAAACGAGCGCATGTATTCAAACTGAAACTGAAGGAAACTCGAATGTGCGAAACATTGCAAAACCTGCTATTGTTACTCAAGCCTTTTTGCGTTTAAAATTGGGGAGAAAGTTGAGCGTAAACCAAACAAAGTGAACCAGTTCCTACAAAGTTCCTACGAAGTTTATCCTATATTTTTCGAAGCCAAATTTACTGTGTTTGGCCGAACTTTGTCGATTGCCCATCGCACAACTTCCTTTACATTTTTCAACAAAGCTCTGCAAGAATTGTAGTGTAGACATCGGAAGTAGAATAGCGTAGAAACTCAGAAGTGTTTCTATGATCAGATTGCGCCTTCTTGAGACCCAGTTGTTGTCATCTACACCGATACGTGCCTTTCACATTAACAAAGGTTTTTGTTGGAAGAGACAACGGATTTGTCAGCCTTAAGAAGATTTCCGAATGTTTTCAACAACCATTCTACAATTTCTTATTCTCTTTTCATAGAAAAATCACAGATACTCGCAGGCCAAGGCGTAGTAGTGATCCAGGCGTGTCGGCGCTGACCACCGCAACTGGATCCATTTGGCAGAATCGGACCACTGCACAATCATCTCAGCCGTTTTTAGCCTTTGAGAGGACGTTTAGCCGTGAAAACATTTCTCTTTTATTTTCATATCTTTTTGTAATTTTTCATTTTTTCGTGTTGTTCCGGCGTGTATTTGTGACAGAATTTTTTGGTGTATTGATAATATGTGGTGGAGGGGGGAGGGTGAAGTCACACTGTTTCTCAACGCATCCGGTGTTTTTTCTAGAAAATTCAGGAAAAATTAGAACTCTGCCGTCGATTATGGCGCAACCCACGGTATTCTTAGCGGAAATACGCAACCGCCGCACAATCGCTTTTTTTGTAGCAGCAGACTGTACATTCAAACCACTTCAGATCAATGCATTCCTTTTAATTTTTCCGAAAATTTTAAGAACACACAACTGTCGTGATCTACAGCGTCTACGACGTTTCGTGCAAGCTGTTCTAGCCTATACGGGAGCTGCAAAAGTGTCTCTCATCACCCACAGCATGGGTGTCACACTGGGACGGAAGTTGATCAAAGGAGGAGCAGTGTCTGGGAATGATGGTACGCTATTCATTCCAGTTATTAGACACTTGGATATGAAGTACGCTGAACACGCACACCGACCGCGTCTTCTGAAACGCGTCTGATGATGCGGTCCGTTCATGTGTTTCACTTGTGTCAAGCTCGTGCCCCCGCATTAATTCTGAGAGCGCTTTGTATTCTGAGAGCACCCAGTCTTTGTATATCGCCTGGCCTCACACTGATTATATCCGTTTTCTGGGCCCTGGTAGTGATATCACAACCACGAGAGAGCGCACTCACTTTTTTACGAAACGCTAGTTGACCCTGGTAGGAAGCAATCAACATGTTACCAATAGAACCCAATGCTTGGAGCTATGATCACTGACACTGAGTTTGTAAAAATTTGAGTATGCTCTGTATTTTAGGCTCATGCAACCTTGGTACGCCCCTCACTACGAAGGTGGACGTGTTTCTGGGATTGGCAGGTGGGAACTTTGGACTCTGCGCCTGTGAAGGAGCAGGGGTCGTCGAGCCAACATGCAACAAGAAGGTGAGTGCACTGGTTTGGAAAACCTACTGTGTTAGACGCTATGAAGGTGATAATCATGGCAAATTTTAGAACGGCTTCTGGCCTGGAGATACATGCGGTCTTAACACCTACACATGCGGCCTGAACCCGTTGCCATTTCCTTGCAACGGTCCCACATATTCATCTCTCCTGATGAGTATGAACACTGACAATGTGCGCGAGGCGTCAATGGTGTTTTCTGCCTGGAGCAAAGGTGAATTGTTTGTGTATTCAATCAAAGGAATACAAGAGCGAAATATGGTTTATCAAAACCGGCCCTATCCAATTTTTTTGACAGCTGCATCTTTGTCATTTTTTTACCTGGCATTTTTGAGGCGTGAAGCCTCATCCATATGTGCTCCTTGAGACTCTCTATCGATATCTGCCGAAGAAAGCCATCGCATCGATAAAGACGAAGATTCGGCTGTTCCGAGCATTGATAATTCCTGTACTACTATACGGCTCGGAAACGTGGACGCTGTTCTAGTCGGACCTGGTGAAATTCGAGTCCTTGCTTGCGCCAGATCCTTGGGATTTAGCTTTGTAACCGCATACGCAACGAAATCGTCAGGGAGCGATATGATCAGCATCCCACGATCGAGGACCAAGTCCAGACCAGACGATTGCGATGGTTTGGACACGTATGCAGAATGGACGCGAGCCGACTACCGCACAGCATGATATGGAGGAAACGTCCAGTGCAGTGGAAGATCCAACAAACGGCCCCTAAAAAGGGGTGGTATACCTTGAGTACACGGGTTACGGTAGCTATACCATACCCAATATTACTGACCGCTCATGACCCCAGATTACATATTGACAGCTCATGACCCTCGAGATTACTCTCACACAGGAGCTGGCCATCTTGTCATCGATTGCTCAGCAACACTAGATGAATTCTCTCATTAACGATTACTGGAACAATTTTTAAATTTTTCAAAAATTTTCAAATTTTTAAAAACACGCAAAAAATGTCGCTCCAAAAACGAGTTATAGCAAATAAAATGTGCTGAGTTCAATGAAATGATTCTTGAAGCGTGAAAATTCCAAATTCATTCCGAAATTAAAGAGAGGAATTTTCAAAAAAAAATATGCGTAAATATACCCAATGGGGGAGGATTGCTCATCATCAATCATGTACCCTCTATAAAACGTCGTAATTCACTTCATTCGAGGTGCGAGAGGCGCACGCGACGCCTCTGCCCCGTCTGCCCCGCTCTCTCACTGTCTCTAACCTCCGCTCCGCACCAGCATGCGTAGGAACCATGTGAATTTAGCCGTTTCACAGCCAATATCCGTATCACCTTAACTTTTTGAACAACAAACCTATGGACTTCTATGTGCAGCCAAACTTATTGCTAGCTCAACAGGAGACAGGTTAGTTAGTCAACATAAATTTGCGCTGTTCTTTTCTCCCCGAATATTCGACGGAATCGTTTTCGACGGAGCTCATTCTTTTACCAGTTTATCCATTTTTTTCGTGAATTCATGAAATTTCTTGAAATTAATTTTAATTACTAGAAACTGATAATTGATGAAATGGATTTTTTGAAATGTAATAATGTAATAATTCGCATGTAATAATGAAATAATCTGCATGTAATAATGAAATAATTTGCATGTAAAAATGTTATAAATTCCATGTAATAAATACTTAAACTTCTGAAATTTAACTTTCACCCAGGTAGAGCCCTAGAATACCTGATTGAAATTAAAGTGCGCTGAAACAGAACCTCGCTTGAGTTTTAAAACCATTACAGATAGACTAAGCTTGAAAAACTACCCCAGCTTCATACCTCCTATGAAATTCTAGCCCATGTTGGTAGCATTGGCAGTGAGCCAAGAAGAGAGGGCGTCACGATTCAAATTTGGTCGATAATGCGGATAGCACAGGCACGTGACCCCGTTTGGGTCACTGGCATGGAAGAAGAGGGGATACGATACCATCTCGGGTGTCAATAATACAAACTACAGTATCCTACAGTATTACTGACAGCCGGCTTGCTGACAGCCGCTCGCAGGTGTACTCAAAGTCTCCCGTCCCCTAAAAAGACATGGCTGAAACAAATCGAAGATGATCTGAAGAAACAACGGTGCAGTGTCTTTAATGCTAGATTTATTGCTACGAATCGTTCTGAATGGAAGCGTATCGTTCAGGCCACAGCAATGTATTGGCTAAGAGGTCATACCGCTCCTCCAAACGCCAGCTAACAGGATGAGACAATTGGTTCATCTAGTTGTCTCGTTCAAGATCAGACCTGATATCATCCCGGTATTGTCCCGTACTACGCGCTCCATAGCTGTCGATTGCTGGTATGTTTGGTGTGAGATGCGTTAAGGGTTCAATTACCCAATTCTGAAAAGATCGATCGCCATTGAACGGAGGTACCAGAACAGGAGCTGCCTACATCGTGCGAATGGTTCGCGGTATAGATTGTTGGTCATCACCCCGTCTGTAAGAATGGCGAAAAGAAAATAGGTCTTCCGAAGAAGCAAAACCCAGCAGCTACAAAATATCAAAGTGTTAGCTGGAAGGATTCTGAGCAGAGTGTAAACCCAATATTTACGAAACGCTAGCAAGGGCGTTGCGTCATCGGACTTCCGGACAAGTCAATAATGGCAGTGGAGGCGATGCAAAGTCAGATGGGTGGTCGAGTGTCAGTATGGAAGACGTATAGCGACCGCCACATTTGTCTACGCGTTCTCACTAAGCAATAGTTGTTGCTATATGCGGAAAAAATCACGACTTTCAAATCCTGGATGATGTGAGCGTGTCCTACTTTCGGATGACAATATTGGAAGTGCAGATGGGAAGAATTACGGTACGTGTTCGCAGATAGGAGGCTGGCCCCGCTGCAGTCCGCAAGGGGAACGTCATACTCCCTAGAGTTCTTTACCACTTTCTCCACCATGGTCCACAACAAGGTAGCTATCCTCGCTGTGGACTATGGTGGAGAAAAGGGGTCAAAAATCGCTTAGGTGACTTGACGTTAGCTTACAAGAGCTACCCGGGAGGGCCGATTGCATCACCTATGGAATCAGGATTAATTTTATATTCGCGCGCAAAACCGGTAAGCGCCTGACCAACTGCATTCAGCGCGATGGAAGGACGAGTCCAATAGAGTAATGCTAACCGTAATAGTTTGGTAGTCGTCCGGACGCCTTTGTATCCCAACCAAAAGCGTAAAGCAATTGAATTGAAGACCCAGTAAATTTCGTAGCTTTAACCAATATTGGTGCAGCCCGTGCTCTCGCCTGGGCTACAGCCCGGTGCAGCTGGAGGAATATCTGGGGCTGCACTGTCGTCCAGATCGCTATGTGCTGAAATCAAAATTGTTTTGTGAACCAACCGGATTCTCTCAGAGAATGAGGAATATCATTCATAGCCTAATCTTCTCACTTAAAACTTAAGATCATGTCACTCTATCTCTTTTCAGCAGACGATTTGATCCTCTATGCCGACCAAGTCTGGGGCAGACCAACATCATTGATCCCAACATCTGTCGGCAAGGTAAGTGTCTTCTGCATGTGCTTTTCACAAGTTTCTTGTTGAAATTCTGATTCTAGGTAGTGTATTCGACCTACACCCACATGCAGACCAAGGAGGACACTGCAGCCGACCAGTACTCTATGGTCGCGCTAAAAACCTTGCCTTCAAGCAGTTTTATGAGGGATGCGGCTTTTATTTCTCCACTGTGATATAATATGTGTAAGCCAGTTAGCTAAACTGCTCATAGATATTACGGTATGCAGGTGTTCACTGGAAGAGAGGCAGCTGCTAATGAATGTTTCTTGTAGGAATAGTCTCGTTTAGCGTTTCTTGGTCATTACTAATGTCTTCATTACTACTCTCAATGAATTTTTCACAGTGAAACTTTTTTACGCAAACTTTTCTCAAGTTAATTTTAGGCCACTTTTTCAGAAATGTGCGCTCTGTCCAATTCACAGCACTCAACTTGCGCTAACAATCTGTAACTTGTAGTCGAGGAGGCTTAGCGAATGTAAGATCAACTTCGGGGCAGTATGACAAGCGCTTTTTGTACTCCCAAGTATTATAAAACATCTGAGTACACCTGTGATTGTACTTTTGAATTACACTCTTCACCATTCGTCCCTCCCCTCTCTTCCACTTCCAACCAACATCTTCAACATTCCTCCTTTAAACTGCGACTTATTCCTAAACCAACCCCCGAGGTGCATCAGCCGAGAAATCCGTTTTTTTTCTATCATGAGCCAGAAACCTAATCCATTCTCCAATGCCCGTCCGACAAAATGATCCGTTCCTGAGAAAGCACTTGAGTCAAGTTTGACAAACAATAAGAAAATGTTCTGCAAATATTGGACTGACTATGCTAGTGATTGTTCGCTTCATTCTGTCAAACCATACACCTGATTCTCAGCGTTCAATCATTTTACGTCTATTTTCATACCTGTGCTGATGTCACTAATCACACTGATTGATGGATATTTGATGAATACTTCGAAGACATCCTACTCGCGGGAAACCGTTATTTTTTTTCGTTCTTGAATGGGAATCCCCTTGCAGTCAATGAAAATGACAAAAGAGCTCTCCAAACACCTCAAGTTGAAATGAAAGTTAAACGTTAAAGGCATCGTACGCGCTGAAAATCACCTACCGTTTTTTTTGGGTCGGAATCATTGGTTGGGTCCGCCAGAGAACGTAGATAGAGTGTGTTGGGTCACCGACGCATTATTCTGAAGATATGGGAGATCGAATGCTCTGAATTTCGCCAAAAGAGGCCGACCTTCCGACAGCCAAATGGCATAAATAAAGAAAGGAAAGTAGCTAAACAGCTTACCAGCACGTCAACTTCTACTCATTTACGCGATATAACTTGTTGATAAGCTACTTGCCGTTCTCTATTTATGCCACACGTCTGTCCATAGGCCGGCCTCTTCTGGCGGAAGCCGAGGCATTCGATCTCCCATATCTTCCCAATAATACGTCGGTGGCCCAACAAAATCTACGTACGTTCTTAGGTGGGCCCAACCAATAATTCAAATACAAACAACGGTCAGTGGTTTTCAGCGCGTACGATGTCTTTAAATTGAAAGAGAACGGCGCTTCAGGGCACAAGACACTCTCAGACATCAGTTTTGTGATTTTCATGTAATTATGTAACAGACCCCTTCTGTATAACATGCGACAGAAGCGAGTTCTCACTTCCTTCAAATAAGCAAGATATAGGCGATCACCACGGAACCCGAACCCTTCATTTCCCACCACGGACCGCACCCCCTTTTTTGTATTCTGAACTCAATAGCGGCTAGATGGATTAATGAATTTCTACTGCGCCTTCGTTCTACACTCCATTGCGGGTCTATCTCCTCATCCTGCTTCGCTCTCGAAGGCTACAAATGAAGAGAAATGCAGGCCTCAGAAACCTCGTCCGCCGAATCGTCCTTAGAATATAAGCCTTTTTAAGGAGACATAGCTCCATTTGTAGGGGGAGGATTTCGGAGATGCCAGCATGTGAATCATAAAGAATCCTAAAATTTGGAAAATAATTTTCTAGGTGTTCTGTGTCTTAAACATTTAAAGGCAGTGTTCACGGTGAAATAGGGATTTCGCATTTTCTTTAGTGACGACTTTTTCTGGTTCAGTGTAATAGTACGGCCAATACCATAAATCATTAAGAAAGCTTTATTCGAGGTGAAATCAGCTATTTAAAATTGTTCATTTCTTGCTGCTGGAGTTCCATGATTTTGAGCGGTCAAAGATCGCGATTCCCACAACCATTGCTCAAAGGGATTCAAAGGTCAGTCGAAAGGAGGAGGGTATTAATATAACAACTATAATTTAGGATGAATGGATACAGTCGCACAGATCACAGTGATATGTCCTTTGTGTTACCTATTGGGCATTTACTCCTTCGGAAGTGTTCAAAACAACTTTACTCGAAATTGGTACTTGGAAATGTTGGAGTTGGCTATGAAAACATCTCTGGTGGGACAGGAAGAAACAATCTGCTTGAACTTAAGTCTTTAGAAAGAGACAAAAAATGATTTGAACTCTCGCTGTTCATCAAATTTCTTGAAGGTCTGGAAAAATTGAAGCCGTCTGATTTGTTCTTTCATCTAGATTCCGAACAAATAAAGCTAAGTTCAGCATATAAACCACAACCGCCAGAACTCAGATAAGATCAACATTTGTGTGCACTAGAGCTTATCTAGTTTCAATAATTTTTTGCGATGGCACATACAGTACTTTCAAACGCAATATAGAAAACCATTTGAATAGCATACCATGTAAGAGATCTTTTTCCCCTTATTCTATTACTAGTACTTGTAAATATGTCCAACATTAAATAAATGAATAAACATTTAGAATTATTTGACATCCCGTGATACTCAGAAGTTTCCAGGTCTGTTATCGGATACCCTCACGCTACATTCAATAAAGACTCAAATACGTCGAATCAAGGGCACGCTTACCACTCCGCATAGCAGCATGTGACCTGCGTCATAGACACGAGCATCCTTCTTGAAGCCGCATGTAACATATGCCGCTCAAACCTCAGTCTGTGGGCTCGATGTACCGAACAACCCCCTACAGGAAGGTTACGAGTCCTTTAGTGTATCTTGCACGCAACCATGAATTAAGGAGCGTGCTGGTTGAGCGGCGTGTGTTACATGCAGCTTTGAAGAAGGATGCGCGTGTCTATGATGTCGGTCATATGCCGCTATGCGGAATGGTAAGCGCGCCTTTAATTGAACGTATTTGAGTCTTTATGGAATGCAGCGTCAGGGTATCCGATAATATACCTGGAAAGTTGTGACAATGAGTAGCACGACTCTAGAAAAGCTTTGTTGTTCGAAGCGGAAATAACGAATAATATACGTATAAGCCTAGCATTATCCAAGAGAGCAAAACAAAAACACCCTAATGACAAGTGTACGAAACTTTCACTCATAGAGTGCCTTATTGTCACTTCAGAAAAAAAACAAAAAAAATTTCAAAACAATATGATCAGCGGGAGGACTAGGGTATCAACTTCTACAAGTGGAGAACTAGGCTCCAGCATACATTGAGTGTTAGACTCTTATTGTTGACCATGGCTCGGTTGAACAACACCCATAGAGGAGCCAGAGTTTTTGTTTTTCAAGGAAAAAATTGTCTTGTTTGCTCACAGGGACACCGAAAATGTATTGATGCCACACAGGTCACGCAATGTACCCTTCTCGATAGAGATGGAAACACAGAACAGTGCCCTTTCAATTTCTCTTTCCAAACTCTATGGCTTTTATGCAACGAAGAGCCCCAGTTTCCTACACCGCCCATTAAAGGCAGTGGTCACGATGAAAAACGTTATCAAAAAAACTACAAAAATCTGCTTAAATCGAAAACAGCTGAAAAAACTATGAAGGTAGCGAGGTGAAAAACGGGCTAGAATTAGACTTTCTAAGGCCAAAAGATGCCAGTTCGTGAACACGTGCACAGCGCCTCTTAAAAAGGTCACATTCTCATGCCGAGCAGTCAAAAAGTCATCGACATTCAGAGGAAGAAATCAGTGCAAGTTCACCATTTAAAAACAATTGAACAATGAAAGCAAGCACTTCAGTCGATGTTTTCGACTAAATGAGTAATGCTCATTGATTGAAAATTAATTTCAAGCCAGCTGATATCTTTGATATTAGAGATAATCGATGCCGATGATGTGGAGTGGGCTCGCCCACCATCAAAAGACAAGAAAGTTCAGGCTTTGAATTTTGCCCAAAATCGCGGTTTTTCGCGATTTTTTCCCATAGGTCCTATACTATTCTAAACCCAGATAAGGGTATAGAGAGCAAAAGAAGACAAGCATATTTGATCGCGACCACTGCCTTCAAATACTATCTGCTCACAGAAAAAATTTGCAGCTCTTATGTCAGCCACAGTACCAGTGACGGCTATTCTCTTGTTGTCAGCTCTTCCTAGCTACCAACTATCGAATGGACTGCAGTGCATCAGATCAATGCCGGGCAGCGAAGAAAAGCAAGTAATTTCCTGTCATGGCGTATGCATGCGGCAGGTCATTCTCATGGATCTACAAGGAGCTGAAGGTATGGTTTCCGTTTTTTTTTGTTTAGTCTGACGCGTGGACCAGGAGGCTGGCCTTGCGGGGTTGGTGGCCTCACTGAAGAATGGGGTTTTGATTCGCGCGGGTGATCAACCCGTCCATTCAATTCATTACAATTATTACGCGAACTCTAGGTATCACTCTTTGCCTCTCGACCAAAAAGCCGTGACACCTGCTAAGATACAATTCTACCTCATGTCGCTACCCCCCCCTACCCACAGTCGCTTTATATCTGTGGTATACTTCTGCGACTGCCTGTTGCAGAAGTCCAGTCCTTGAAAGACACTGTTCACGATGACGCTCGTCCTTGGTTTTTCATTGAAAAACAATTATGGTAGCCATCAGAAGCAGAACAGCGGTAAAAAACGGATTTGAACGCATTCTCAAAGACAAAAAACTGTTTGAAAAGTATTCTACTGAGTAGGGTCGCCCCCCCCCCCTCGGCTCAGTTGTCATCAACGCCGACACGGCTCTATCACTGCCACGCTTTGAACTGCAAACGTAATCAGTGTTTTCTTTATTGAAACAGACGTGAGTTTGGATAAATAGTCGTCGAAAACACTCGATGATTTTGACAGGCAAAAATCTGTCCAATCCACTATCTATTTCAACGAAAAATCAGCGCTAATGATCGCAGGTCAATGCGTGAAAGTGGAAGAGCCGTGACGGTGTTGATGACAACAACTGAACCCGAGAAGGCCGACCTTGCCCTGTGGTATATTTTCAAAGCCTCTGAGAATCCGTAAGAAGCCGTTTTTTCAACGGTGTTCTTCTTCTGAGGGCTACCACAATTGTTCTTCATTGAAAACTTAAAGGCAGTGTTCACGATAAATCGTGAATGCTCAGCTTCTTACATATTATGATAGGTCAAGAGCTCACCGTGACAGCAGCGTCAGGAAGAACTGCAGGAAGTGACGAGAAAACCCTTTTTCGCGTCTTAGCAGGACCCCTTGTGTGATGTCGGTAAGTCCCGAAGCTCACTTATCTTCGGGAAAACTAGATTTTTTCATTGTGAACACTGCCCTTAAGGACGAAGTTCAACTGAACACTGCCTGTAAACCTGTGGCTGTCCTAGTGAGCTGCAGCTGTTCCTACAACGGCCAATGTCGTTGCTCCGAGGCTGGTCCCGTTGCGAGTTGCGCTAAATGACACGGCTGTCGTTTTTGTGAGCGATATACCGTATGCTTTTTTCATTTAATTTTGCTCCCCTTGAGACCTTCTATTTCATCTTTTCATATGAAAGTGTGGGTTACAATGTCGGTACAATGAAGTATGCTACAAGACTACAGCGCAGGTGTACATCAATGGGGAAATTTATCTGTCAATATCCGCGATCTTCGACTTTTTCTCTCTTGCTAAACTTGTTTAGTTTTTTTTTCGTCTTTCTTGGGATTACCTTTGTGATTTTTGTACTAAAAGATGAAATTGAAAGCTCTAAGGGGAACGAAATTGGAAAAAAAAACAGTTGAGAAAATATTTTTGACCGCTACTGTACTTGAAGCGAGCATCCTCCACCCCTCCCTATCCACGCACGCACCAAGAGCGCCTCGTAGCACCGTCATAGCTTTGGCCGGAATCACACTGACCGCGACGAGAGACGCGATGCAGCGTTCATCATCAATATCGACAGAAAATCGATATGCCTGATATGCACTGCCGCTGCTCGCAAACAGTATGGTCCCGATCTTTCTCATCAGAGGACATGGACGATGCTTATTTTTTCAACAGTATTGCCCTTTTTGTAAAATCGTTCGAAATCTATCAACTCGAAATCAATATTTAGGCGTTCGTTCTACGAAGCCGATAGCTCTTGCCCGAGATTGTTCAATCTCTTCTCATGTCCCAGTTGGAAACTGTACAGATTCCAAAATCAACAGCAGTCAGCGTGCAGAACCACGCGTGATCACTTGCTTCTGTGCAGACGACTTCTGTAATTTCTAACGTTCTCATTGTTTTTGTTTAATTCAGTGAATGTACATAAACCTATATCATTGCTGACTAAGCAGTTCTACATTCCGATTTCTCATAAAACGTATAGGATGGCGCGCGCTTGCACATCGGAGTATTTTGCTTCCCATCAAATATGTACTATCTGGCTGCATAATAAACATGTGTGCCTGCGAGAGATCGGCTCTTATGATTAGCTTGTTAAGGTCTATGCCAATGTTCAAGTTCTCCGTAGTGATTTTTGTCTGCTGTACCTAATTTTGTGACGTAAGTTGCGGAAAGTTCGATGCGCAGACTTAGCGCAGTGGGTCGCCATCGTCACAATCCTGTAGCCAACTGAGAAAATTACTTCGACTCAAGTAATCGAAATAGAGAAATTTGTGATACATGTAGTAAAAAACAACAACATGAAGAGGAGGGGGTTTCAACAAGATCTCTTCCACAAGCCAAGGTCAGCACTAATCATTCAGAGCAGTATCTGGAAAATCTTTAGAATCGGCATGGGACACTTCGTGAGCGTGTAGAATTTCAAAATGAAACAACTCTTTGGCCGATTTTGAGTTGCGGCAGCCATCCAAAGACTCTTGCGTCCGAATTATGATGATCAATAAGGCTCCGTCCATAGCAGACGTCCTAGCGTCAAGTGACCGTAAAGTGATGCTCGGGATTTGCATCTTCAGCATTTGTTATTGGTCTGACTCCCCAGCGACCACTGCAGCCGGCCACTCGCTGAAGGTGGAGGCATAGTGACCGTAACGGCTGTCACTAATATTATCGATACCATCGTTAACCACGTGTCGTCCTCGGACACGTTGAATACGCAAGTCGTTGAGCGTCATGGGCCAGCGTTTCGGCGCTGGCGCAACGTGCTCCGACACCTTGACGCTTTGCCGCTGGTCGTCTGCTATGGACGGAGCCTAAGAGCTGCGATGCATGTTTTTTTTTGACATTTTCTAGTATTTGGCATATTCTTATACTGTTTTTGTCATATAAGCTGCTTCTGGAACGGTTTGATAACAAATATATCAACGATTTTTCCGATAATGTGGCTTTTACTGACAATTTGTGGATCGGAGAATTACAACAGTACAAATTTCTTCTTAATTAGTGGTTTTGCTGAGTTTTACGTCAAAATTTTATCCACTCTTTACATGACATTTCTGATGCTGATTCCAAATCCTATATCCATTTCTGGAATCGGCTACTTTGAGGTGAGCTACTCAAAAACGACGCTATATTGGGCGCTCTGGCGCTTCTGGAGCCTAGTGACTAAAAGATTCGTGTAGTACTATACAATGCCTTTTTAAAGTCAGTATTCACGATGAGAATCCCTTTTCTGTTTTTTCGCCTGTCCTGGAAACGGTCCCATTCTGATTCCAATGATGAGTTATGGTCCCTCAAAAATTGAGCTAGGAAAGCATGGTGGACGAGTTGTCCGAGGCTAGTAACTTCCGTCTTTTGCAGCCAATGTATGCGAGCTAACCTGAGAAAAGAGAGAAGTTGAGAATGGAGGGAAGAACGTGGCTTTTGAAAGGGAATCATCGCTAATCTTACGATCCCGAGTGTTCCTTTGTTCACGTCGAGGGGCCGAAAGGGGCCGGACTTGCCCAAAGCGGAGGGGTGTGCCCGCTTTTCTAAGCCGTCTTGCGGTTCCCGGTTAGCTTTTCGTCCCGTTTCTTCAACGCTGTTCTGCTCCTGAGAGCCACGAGAAGCGTTTGCCGTTTGAAGCATTTGTTTGAATTTCGAGGATGAAGTTTATCGCGAACAGTGCCTTTAAGTTACTTCTCAACTGAGAAAGCCTCCCTTGTCGGCTGCGCTATTCCAAAGCTGAAGTTCTCGCACCGGGTGTTGGGTGCGCACGTGAGCAATAATTTGATCTTAGCGTCAAGGTTCCAGTTGGAAATGTTTTACTTTGAGTTTTCTATATAATGTAAGGTTTCGTGTGCTCATAAAGGGGAAGGTTTGACATCGGCTAAACCGTCACCACTTTTCAGCCGGGAATCCGACAGGGATGATGAATTTGGAGCGGAGTCAGCCCCATCTCAACCCTTGTTTCAAAACAACTCATCAAAAGATGCTCGCACGTTGAGCATCATCCAAGACTATCATCAACGGTCAAAGTAAGGGTTGTCGGGCTTATCATGTCAAAATCTACTTAGCACTGTTATATATTGCCATGATCGATTGCTCCGCTGCTTGCTCCGCCCGGACTCATCCGAGCGAGCTAGGCTTTTCATCCTATAAATACTTTTGCCATAGCGGCGAATCCCGTGGAATACCCGCAAAAAAATGAGAAGTTAAATGTCTGAAAATATCGTTATCAGACTTGTGTTTTCTCATTTAGAACGGTATCTGACATCTGGTTGCTCATTTTCCTACTGACAATCGCGGCATTCGCCGCACTCGAAAAAGTATAGTGAAGGTGTTAGCTACAATACCGCTGCTAACATAGCAAAAAGGGTAGAAGTGGGCATTTTTGGCAACAAAAGCGCTTTTTGCCTTTAACTTGCTTCAAAGTGCTCCAATCTGAATTTTGAAGAAAAAAAAACAACCCTCTTCAGCGCGATCTTTTCTTTCCTATCAATTTCAAAAAAAGTTCGAAAAAATCCACGAGTGAAACCGTTTTTTGGGCGGTTTGTCTTAAATCGATAACGCGCGCGGTGATTTCTTTCCGCTAGTCGCCGTGGGCGAGTTTACACGCCATTGCATGATGAAACAACTTTACCCAAAAACGAGTGCTCGTGAAGTTTTTCCAACTTTCTCAGTATGTATATGCCAGGTCTTCGAGGGTGATTCTGAGGGTTCTTACTAGTCAGTCGCCTAACAACTTCCATCAAAGGCTGTCGGACCTCTTGGTCCCCTTCAAAGGTTGGTATAATCTGTGACTTACGTTCTTTTGGTTCACTTCCGTGTGAATCCTTCTCTGTAGAATGAAATGGGGTTTTGGAGGGTAGTTTCTTGGATCTTAATTCGGTTTTTCCAAGCTCCGAAGAAGGCGAAAATTGCCGAAACGTCAGCCAAATAAAGAGGTTTTAACAATCTTGGTCTCTCTTCAACCACCGAATACCACAAGTTTCTCAAATGATTGGAACCGAAAGGTAGCCCTAAAAATGATAGTTTTAAAATTTGTATTGGAGAACTTCAAAACAAGTCTTAGACAAAAGACGCTTATATACTATATACACAAAAGACGAAAACAACCATTCGATCTTCAAGCTTTACTTGTCGAGCTGGTGCCATCTTTGTTTAACTAAAGATTGGCTCCCTACCCCACCCGCTTGGTTTTCGTGCTTTCAAAGCGACTAGCAGGGAAGAATGTTTTGTATTAATAGTATCTGTTCGTTGACTTTTGGTACTCGACTCTTGCATTTTATACAACGTTCGACTTATGCGACGTAGATAAATAAATAAATGTTGCAAACTTTGCCATCCCCCCCGCGTATTCTGTTTCCCTCTGTCAGCGGCGGTGTTGTACTTAATTGTCCTTAAGCTCCGCGTTCTAGATCATTCCTTGATGTGTTTACAACATTGCACTATCCAATAACCCTTTGAAAGTCGTAGCTCCAAGTCTCCACAGGAATTTGCACATCTCGATAACCTTTTGAAAGTCGTAGCTTTACGCCCCGTAAGAGTGCTCTGGTAAGAGAACGGAGAATCTGGGTGTTTCCTCTAGGAGTGCGCAGAACACACTTGAGCACAGATAACGATGCGGTTTACAAGCAATAGTTAAAGTGCGAGCATAGTCACATGGTCTAAGCATAATATTTCTTCGGAGAATGATACAAGTCAGTGCGGCCGTAGCGTCATATGCTATAACGGCATCTGTTCAGGGCCGCATTTGCTCAAGGGGGATAGGGGAAGGGGGAGGGTGTTGTTCTCACTATCCGTCGTCGCTACTCACGGTTCCTCTTTCGGCATCGCACAGGTTAACGGCGATGCCCACTCCTCGTTAGATCTGCAACCCTATCATCATCAGAGGAGAGTCTTCCGCAGACTCATACGGATGCTTTCCACAATTAATTTCCGCCAACTGCCGTGGCGAATTCCGTAGTCTCAGTCTGATTTAGTCACCATCCTGTACCGATTGAGTGAGTTAAGGTCTTCTAGTAATTTCCCAACAAAAATAGGATGGGAGCGGAACCCTCAACCCAAGTGAACGACAAGCGATGATCAAACAAATGTACTAATAGATCACACAAAAACAGCACAACGCAAAATGCTCACAGAAAATACTATAAGGAATCGGCCGCGCCAACCCTCCTTTAACGGTGATGTATAAAACCTGACCTCCCCTTCTTTTTGACTAAAAAACCTAAATAGGCAGCAGCGACTGTTTATCCATACGTGTTCCATTTCATTGTTTTGCCATTGGGAATGCTCTACGAGATTCAACAAGCTTTAACTTGCCAACTTCCTGCGTATTCAGTGCTGAAAACTGTGTGGATAAACGATCGCTGCTGCCTGTTCAAGAGGCCCCTCTTTGACCCTAGTTTTACATAGGATTTCCGTAGCATTTGGTTTTTTCGGGATGTCTGCAACTGGGTGGATTTCGAAATTAACCAATAGCAGACCTGCCGGGGAGGCAAGGCACAGAGAGACACCGATGAGTAACCAGGGCCATTTGGGCCTCGAAAGCATTTGCCATATCATATTGCATCTGTATGGCGCCACCGTACTTCGAAAAACACTCCGTCCACGTGACGGTGCCGTAATCCGATATGAGGGTCATGCACTGTTTCATCACCCTTCCACACTTTCATCGACTTTATTTGCTTTTCGTTCCCATTCCTTACAAGTGCCAGCGCTTCTTGTGTCTCTTCAATACTAGTTCCCTTCAGTTTAGCTCACCTTTCGGATCCTTACGTCTACAGGGGCGGCATGCATGAACGCAGCGGACGGTGTCAGGGAGCCGCTCCGCGTGCCATGCGCGCAGCGTCGAGCAACGGGGCGGCCCCGAATTTCGTGGCGTGTATTGATGTGCCTGATTTTCGGGGCCGCCCCGTTGCTCTACGCTGCGCGCATGGCACGCGGAGCGGCTCCCTGACACCGTCCGCTGCGTTCATGCATGCCGCCCCTGTAGACGTAAGGATCCGAAAGGTGAGCTAAACTGAAGGGAACTAGTATTGAAGAGACACAAGAAGCGCTGGCACTTGTAAGGAATGGGAACGAAAAGCAAATAAAGTCGATGAAAATGTGGAAGGGTGATGAAACAGTGCATGACCCTCATATCGGATTACGGCACCTTCACGTGGACGGAGTGTTTTTCGAAGTACGGTGGCGCCATACAGATGCAATATGATATGGCAAATGCTTTCGAGGCCCAAATGGCCCTGGTTACACATCGGTGTCTCTCTGTGCCTTGCCTCCCCGGCAGGTCTGCTATTGGTTAATTTCGAAATCCACCCAGTTGCAGACATCCCGAGAAAAACAAATGCTACGGAAATTCTCTGTAAAACTAGGGTCAAAGAGGGGCCTCTTGAACAGGCAGCAGCGATCGTTTATCCACACAGTTTTCAGCACTGAATACGCAGGAAGTTGCCAAGTTAAAGCTTGTTGAATCTCGTTGAGCATTCCCAATGGCAAGACAATGAAATGGAACACGTATGGATAAACTGTCGCTGCTGCCTATTGAGGGTTTTTAGTCAAAGAAGGGAGGTCAGGTTTTATACATCACCGTTAAAGGAGGGTTGGCGGGGTCGATTCCTTATAGTATTTTCTGTGAGCATTTTGCGTTGTGCTGTTTTTGTGTGATCTATTAGTACATTTGTTTGATCATCGCTTGTCGTTCACTTGGGTTGAGGGTTCCGCTCCCATCCTATTTTTGTTGGGAAATTACTAGAAGACCTTAACTCACTCAATCGGTACAGGATGGTGACTAAATCAGACTGAGACTACGGAATTCGCCACGGCAGTTGGCGGAAATTAATTGTGGAAAGCATCCGTATGAGTCTGCGGAAGACTCTCCTCTGATGATGATAGGGTTGCAGATCTAACGAGGAGTGGGCATCGCCGTTAACCTGTGCGATGCCGAAAGAGGAACCGTGAGTAGCGACGACGGATAGTGAGAACAACACCCTCCCCCTTCCCCTATCCCCCTTGAGCAAATGCGGCCCTGAACAGATGCCGTTATAGCATATGACGCTACGGCCGCACTGACTTGTATCATTCTCCGAAGAAATATTATGCTTAGACCATGTGACTATGCTCGCACTTTAACTATTGCTTGTAAACCGCATCGTTATCTGTGCTCAAGTGTGTTCTGCGCACTCCTAGAGGAAACACCCAGATTCTCCGTTCTCTTACCAGAGCACTCTTACGGGGCGTAAAGCTACGACTTTCAAAAGGTTATCGAGAAGTGCAAATTCCTGTGGAGACTTGGAGCTACGACTTTCAAAGGGTTATTGGATAGTGCAATGTTGTAAACACATCAAGGAATGATCTAGAACGCGGAGCTTAAGGACAATTAAGTACAACACCGCCGCTGACAGAGGGAAACAGAATACGCGGGGGGGGATGGCAAAGTTTGCAACATTTATTTATTTATCTACGTCGCATAAGTCGAACGTTGTATAAAATGCAAGAGTCGAGTACCAAAAGTCAACGAACAGATACTATTAATACAAAACATTCTTCCCTGCTAGTCGCTTTGAAAGCACGAAAACCAAGCGGGTGGGGTAGGGAGCCAATCTTTAGTTAAACAAAGATGGCACCAGCTCGACAAGTAAAGCTTGAAGATCGAATGGTTGTTTTCGTCTTTTGTATATATAGTATATAAGCGTCTTTTGTCTAAGACTTGTTTTGAAGTTCTCCAATACAAATTTTAAAACTATCATTTTTAGGGCTACCTTTCGGTTCCAATCATTTGAGAAACTTGTGGTATTCGGTGGTTGACGAGAGACCAAGATTGTTAAAACCTCTTTATTTGGCTGACGTTTCGGCAATTTTCGCCTTCTTCGGAGCTTGGAAAAACCGAATTAAGATCCAAGAAACTACCCTCCAAAACCCCATTTCATTCTACAGAGAAGGATTCACACGGAAGTGAACCAAAAGAACGTAAGTCACAGATTATACCAACCTTTGAAGGGGACCAAGAGGTCCGACAGCCTTTGATGGAAGTTGTTAGGCGACTGACTAGTAAGAACCCTCAGAATCACCCTCGAAGACCTGGCATATACATACTGAGAAAGTTGGAAAAACTTCACGAGCACTCGTTTTTGGGTAAAGTTGTTTCATCATGCAATGGCGTGTAAACTCGCCCACGGCGGCTCATCGCGAACAGCTGGAACACCGATTGGGGAGAGAATGGTGACTTCTTTAATTGTTATGCACATTTCGGAGCTTTGGATCTGCTGGTTTTAGGTTTCTTCCGCATTCTGTGTGGAGTCGACGAGTGTGGAATCGAGTCGGATGCTATTGGTGGAATCCCAAAGCTTGACGAGCACAGAACAACACTTGTTCGTTCCTGAAATGGTTTATATAAACAATGAAAATAGCTCAGGAACTGCATCTTCAGATTAACAGCTCATCAAGTAAGGTAGTCTTACTGTGAGCTATAAATTAACACATGTATTTTTATCCAGTTCTAACCTTCTCCTCTCCGATATAATCTGTATTCCTATGCACCGACAGTTTATATTGATTCTACATAATCATTGTCAAAGAAGGCATTTCTTGGTATTGAATGAGATGAAATACATATATCGCACAGTAGTCATGATGTTGAGAAAATTGTTTCCTACACAGCTTTCATACTTTGAAAACTGCGGCAAATGTTTGGCAGATCTATAGTGGATAAACATATTAGAGTATCGCGGCATTTACCGCTGGCGGAAATACACGTATTGCACGTGCGGCAAATGTGGAGTGGAAAATCTCGCAAAAAGTGGATAATTTCACATAGTGTTTTTTTTTGGCAGCATTTGCCGCATTTTTTCTGTGCGGCTGCTTGAGAATTGCGCGTAGAATGGCTGTGAATGTTCTTACCGTAATTCTCCAGAAGCTGTCAGCATATACCGGAGCTAGCACTGAGTGTTATATACCATGCGACTGCATATAAGCCGACAAAAGGTGTAATGCAGAGTGGCATAAGCGTCTGAGCCTATGTATAGCTGGGCATCGAATCCTACCAGCGAATACCCTTGCATGTAGGATGGTTCTACTGTCCTTATCGAAATGAAATTGCGGTGAAATGCTGTTGCGGTACGCAGCATGAGTGGATCTCGTGGTTCCAGAACGATAAACCGTGACCGCTGTCTATCTATCTATATCGCTGGATTCTCTTCCAACGCACAGTCCAACCTCGTAATCCTTTTTCTGTTTTCTTACATATCCTGAAAGCAGTCCCATGCTGATTCCAATGGTGTCTCTGGAATCGTACAGGACCCTTAGGAACGATGTTACGGCCCCTTGAAAATTGAGCTGAGGAAGCATGGTGGACGAGTTGTCCGAGGCTTGTAACTTCCGTCTTTTGCGGCCGATGAATGCGAGCCGACTTCAATAAAGAGAGAGGTTGAGAAGAATGGGATAAACGGTGCTTTTGATCAGAACGTCGCTCATCTCGCAACTACCAAGCTCGAGCGATCGTAACGGGGCTTGCCAAAGTGACTTCTCGTTGTGGGCGCCCCAGGGTGGCTTCCCCTTATATCTCGCTTATTTGGAGGAATTGAGAGCTTGAACTTCGCAGGTGCTACACAGAGTGGGTCCACTTCAGAATAATGTGAACATCTGAGAATGCGTACCTGAGATTGGACTGTGCCTTTAAGGTGGGTGCTGCGACAGCGGTTGTTCGCAACTGCAGCCAGAATTTTCTTTATCAGGACAGGAGTACATACAAAATATAGCAGTCTCTCCTAGGTCCAAGAACACAGGAGTATCGTTGTCCAGGTTGTCGTTTTTGTTCATCTGCGCACTCGTCTTGGAGCACTGCACACCTTCTATGAAGTGCAGCACATTTTCGCTGAGGCCTTGCGCACTTTTCATGGAGTCCTGCACACACTCACTGAACCGCTGCGCACGTTTATACGACGAACTATGCACTCCAGCTAACTATACAACCCCCTCTGCACCATTCATTTTGCACTTAGGGTGCGTCATACAACTGAAAGATAGACGTCAAAAACCATTTCAAGGGGAACCGATTGATAGAAAAAACAAAAACAACTGACAAATATTGAACTTACAAACATTGAAACCTGATTTGAGATTCACGAGGGAGTGCAACACCTCCCACCTTGCTAGTTCGCACGTTGAACCTAACAAGGCAGCAATAATTGTAAAGTTTTTCAGGTAATATTTTTCAATTATTAATGTAGAGATATCAACGTATTTAGAGAGTCAGAACGAGAGGAACCAAAATTCCGCACAATAGTGTCCTAGGAGCACATGATGCGGCTGAGGAACAGGCCGGGAATTTCGGTATACGGATAACCGACTTGTAGAACCAGGTCTGCCAAGGAATGGTTGCTTGCGTGATCCTGCCTGAGAGAGGCTGATTCTACATACTCCAAAAAGCTACCTTGGTTGACATTGCACAAAAAATGGCTGACCACTAAGCTCGATGTTCAGAGAAAATCTTAACTTTACGTATTGCGAAAGATGCTCATATTGAGACGATAAGGGGAAGGTTCACCTACAGGTGAAAACATTTTGCAAGACGTACAACAGAGCATTTCGAAAGAATTTTAGAGATGAATCAGAGGAACAAAATTGAGAATGTATATGAAATAACAGCAAAAGAAGCATACGATGTTAATGCGGGTCGCACGCGGCCGCCGCGCCGCCTGTTTTACCCGGGCGGCGCGGCAGCATCCAGGCGGCGGCCGCGTGCGGCACCGTTGCAAGGTTCCGAGCAGAAAAACTCTGAAGTTTTCTTGTAAGAAAAACTTCCAGAAGAATCTACTCACGCACTCGTGAGGCTGCACGTCAACACTATGGGGAAAGGATTTCAGAAACAATTATCTAGTTGAGACCCTCGTCACCACAAGCTGCCAATGAGGAGTGCTTGATCTTGAGGATTTCAATCCCCCACCAGCTTTATTTTTCACCACTTCGTATCGAAAAGCGCTCTCAAATTTATCGGAATGTTGACCAAATTCACGGCGCGGGTGGGGCAGAGGTGTAGATCGACTGGCATCCGTCAAGCGCGAGACGGAAAACCGCTGCGCTCATGTCGTCGTTGGGGCGCGTTAGCCACGGGTCCCCTGAAAAAATAGTTGGCGCTTGGTTAACACGCCCCAACGACGACGTGAACGCAGAGGTTCTCCGTCGCATCCGTCTCGTGCGCCAGCCGAACTGCTCCATAGTCCCATCCGCGCTGTGAGTTCGATGAACACCTCCAATCATTGTATGCTCATGCTTCGATTTTGGAAAGGGGAAACTTGGTCGAAATGTTCGTGGCAAAGGCTCTCAGTTTCCAACCGGATTTCTCTTCGTTATCATTTCTAGTTCCGGATGCTATGTTGATCACTCACCTTTGGTTTTAAATTGCTGCACTTCTGATAATGACAAAAAGTCGTCATTCGAAACACCCGTAGGACTGATTTGGGAAGGAGACTAGAGATATCAGCGTACTCGCCTTGAAGTGCTTGGAACCTACTGCAACGGCTAGAACGCGGAACACACTTACTTACATCCTACGAACATCATTTTCATTCGGACATTAATAAAATCAGTGCACTCTAGTTCTTCGTTCCCCATGGTGCAGGTAGACGGCTATCATCCACTCTCTCGTAACAGTATGCATCCCTGCCTTCGGACAAGAGTTTTCCGCGGACTCACACGGTTGCTACTCACAATGGATTAGCTAGATTCTTATAGTGGTATCCCAACAGAAATAGGTTGAGCAGGAATCATTAAGCCACATGCACCCGATGATAAAACAAATTCATTAAGCTATAAAAAGCAACACATTGCACACGGAGAACACGATAAGGAATGATGAAAAAATTGAAAGCTCTACAACGCAATAGAAAACCAGCCCTGAAAGAACTCTAGCCACAGAAGGCGAACGATCTCAGTGGACGAGAGGCACAGCAGAAACACAGATGATGGGTCCGCGCCGACCACTTCCGAACGGCGATTCCCCAAAAACTGCCGTTTCCCCTTTCCTCCGGACTTCGAAGACATTTTCCACACATTATTGCGTCTGCATGCCGCTACCGTACCCCGAGAAACACTGCATCCACGTGACGCTACCGCTATTCAATATTCGCGTCATGCCAAGCTTCATCGCCCTTCCACGTTTTCATAGATTTTCTTTCTTTTTCTCCCCACTCCTTACATGCCTCTTCCCCCCCCCCGCGAGATCGTTCCACTCAATCTTTACATAGCGGCACTAGCAAATCGTCAAGAACTTTAAAAAAAACCACGGAGCTTCATGCTCACCGACGTCAAGCGACTCTACTCTAAGCACCAAGCGACTCTAAGACCATGGAGCTCCGGGACCTCCTCCTCCTCAATACTGAAGTCCTGATGACCTTAAAGGCAGTGTTGACGATGAATCTCGTTCTCGAGGTTTCAGTGTAAAACACTAGCTGGCAGGTGCTGTAGAGGATAGGGTCGAAGAAAGCAACGAAAACTGGCCAGAAATAAATACAGACGGCTTTGACAGCTCTCCCGGTGCGCCTACCTATCCCGGTCCGCCCCCCCCCCCCAATCGGACGAGTTTGTGGCACCGCACACGTTTCGATGGCAAATTGCCAAACAACTCTGCCGCAGTTAGCATTATCGATTCGCCTAGATTTCGCGATTAGCGCGCGCTTGCCGAATTAGCACGGCCCATGATTCTTGTCCACGCCCTGAGTTTAGAAACCTTCATTTTGACCTATTCTTGACGTTTTTCTTCCCTGTTTCTTCACTATTAGTTACCTGATGACCAAGCAATCCTATTTTTGGGTCAAACTCGAGTGCGATATTCATCGTGAACACTGCCTTTAAGTTGCGAGTATCGTGGGTGATCCCCGACGTAGCCGTCAACCTTTTCACGAGCGATTTGTGCCGCCCGTTGCGTTACACTCTATCGTTCTCGGGTCTAGCACCAACAATACTCGGCAACCAGATCCACTTTTCGGAGTTCTCATCTGCGACATGGATCTTTCATCCACTGCAGTTAATGGGCTTGTGTGACGAGTTTTCGCCTTTCATCAGAATACGAGCAGCTTCGATTACAGTCTCCATATAATTATTCCCAGAAATCAAGAGGCCGTGAACACTTGATCCGCCCTGAAACAGTTTTTACATGCCATAGATACATCTCGTTCAGAAGTTTTGATCACTGCACACCTCACTGCAATGGGCTTTCTTTTTTTTTCTGAATGCAAAGGGTTGAGTAGAGTACACGTAATAAATTTTGTTTGATAAATGGACGGGGCTGTGACGGTAGATAGCCGCATGCGTATCGAAACCCCCTTGGCCAGTAATGCCGCCAACAACGCACGGCCAGCCGTCTGCTCCATACGTCAGACTAAATCGAGTACGGAAACCATTTATTTTGTTCGGGAAAGCCTCAGTGCCATTCTGAAACATAAAATTCACTCCTCGTTTCTGACCTGCCTTAAACATCCCTAAAGCCTCGCAACCGAAACCCTTCCGAGCAGTAGGCTCACCAGAAACATCGGCAAACATCAGTTCCCTTCCCATAAGAAGTTGAACCAACGAGGTCACCGCCTTACGCTGTTGAGCCGCATCATGCTACCACTTTAACTCCCGCAGCTCTTTCAGCTCGGATGCCTAACGATCGACCGCTTCCTGCAAGACAGTTCATTCAAGGGACACATTAGACAGCTCATCAGGGGCTTCCTCTCATTGCCAGCTAAACTTTGCTGCACTATTCGTGAGTACTTCATCTAGCATCAACACCTCACTCAGTTTTGCTACAAACTCATTGCAATCACCAATACCTCCGCTGGTCAAGACGAGTTCACTCCATTTTTCTAGCAACTTCCCTTTTTTCCTCGAAAAACTATCGTTTTTTTTGACAAAAAACCTTTTGTGGTGTATCTGTTCTATGATCTCTTACATGCTATCAGGTTTTAATCATTGCGGGTTTATAGCGTTCGAGTTTCACGTTTATTTCTGAGATTTTCTCCAACACTTACCTGTATTCCTCCCGGAAATAATTGGAGGTCTCCTTCGTGTTTGTGGTTACCAACGTGAAAGAGGAAAGCCTTCTCCTGAGTGCGAGGAGTTCGATTCAAATGGCCGTTGCGGTATTTTGTTCCGATAGAGAAGAAATTGTGGCTTGACTACATTATGCCGCTTCATGGCAATGTCCTATTATCAATGCACCTCCGGTAGTGCAATACAACGTCAGATCTTCTCATCAGCAGACATTCTGAGTGATAAAAACTCTCAATATAAGGAAGATGATAACGAACCGTCCTTTACTCAGCTGCCATCATGGTGAGTTCTATATTTCCTTCCCAAACATGAGGGTCAATGAAATTTCCGCTCCTATAATTACATGTACATTTCGTAACTCATGAGGTCTTTTGTGAAACCGTACGGCAATGTAACAATCATGCGGTGTTCACGACGTAATCCATCACGCTCCTCAACGAACCATCGCCTCAGACTCAGGATTTAGAAAGGCTTGTTGGTGTGTCTCCTCATTTCTGTGACTAATGCACGTTTCGACCATCACTCTTCCTCGGAGCACATCGAGAATAACAATCAACCGCGAAGGTCTACCTTAGGTAAGCCGTACATAGTCCGATACCCTTGATTATGACCTTTTCGAAAAATTCCTATCTTTCCAGATTTATATAAGAATCGCCAAATCAGAGAAGAGGCTAGAAAATTGACGGGCAAAGATCTGGTCGATTATGTAAACCGTGGTCAGAGTTTATGGAAGGTTTGTGGCGCAGAGTGGATGGACAGCAAAACGACACAAACAGAGCCTTTTCTTTAAAACGCCTTATGAGTCAGCTTACAAACGGTTGCGTTTAGGCCGAGTTGCATCCTCGCTTATCGCATTACCCGGACAGCACAATACGCGCTCTGATGGGTGTGAATAAAGTGGGCTCGAATTCCAAGGTGCGCTTAGCATCAATTCGATTCAACCCTTCTTCCAATCACCCCTTTGCACTTGCAGGCGAAAGAGCACCTCTCAAGCACTAAGGATTTGAACATCGACATTCCGGAGTCATTCGATTCCCGCGAACATTGGCCGGAATGCGAGTCGATCAAGAACATCCGCGATCAGTCTAGTTGTGGTGAGTTTATGAAATTTTCAGACAGAAAAAAGACAAGATTTCATGTGCCCCATATGAACGGATTTCCGCAGGCGTCAATCTCTGTGAAATATCGTATTTGCGCACGTCACAATACATGGCGTACGTCTCATTACTTTCAATCCCTACCTCTCTTTCAACTTGAATTTTTAAAGAACATACATTTCGACGAACGACTTCGTTTTACCATCCACTTGATGGCACGGTTATTATGCTAGGTGCATTCAGTAATGTTCGATGTAGTGTTAGAACGATTTTTTTTTGAATATTCGAATATTCCACTTCTTTGAATATTCGATTAATCGAATAAACGGATATTCCACTTCTTGAAATATTCGAATACTTTTTCAAATATTCAGCAGAAAAAAACACGGAAACTGGCAAAAGATCATCGTAAATCTGCACTGAAACGCTCCGAAAAGCACAACAAAACATTCTCGACCTCTTTATTCATAAGTAATCTGCTTTTCAACTTACATACATAAAAAATGCGTGCTATATCTTCATTCTCTACTTCACCTATTCTCTACGATCAATACAAGCTCACATTATCCACTTCAAATTGAGATCACTACATTGACATTTTTAAAATCAAATCAATACATCTGAATCGACATACAAAGTTTCTGGAACCACTCCCAAAAATTATAGTAGTCCTCAATCTTTGCCGCGCTGGAAACCAGTGCGAAATGGGGTGCGATCTTGTCGAATATTCAAATTATTCATGCTGAATATTCGAATATCCCATTTCTTCGAAAATTCGTTCATTCGAATTAACAATATTCTTGTGCTTTGAGTATTCGATTATTCGAATAACCCGAATAATCCACTTCTTTGAATACTCGAATATTCGAATACTCTTGGAATAAATGAATATTCGGGCAACACCCTAGTGCTCCAGCCTTATCTGGTCCTCCATCCTCAATTGTTAGGTGTGCATTGTGGTGTCAAAATGCCCTGACTGCTGGAGGCCTCTATGAAAATGTGTTTATGAATGTGCCATGCACTTACACTACCGCTCATAGGATTTGGTCAGAAAGTGAGCGAGATCGGGTTTTCGCGTCTTTTTCGTCTTTTTTGTATAACTCGCTTCAAGCTCAACTTTGAGCAAAACTAGGGATATGTTCATGATTCAGGCGTTAAGGGCTATCAAGTGGTATAGCTACTAACGGGGTTCCGTTGAGAACCATATAAATTTCGCAATCAATTACCTGTCAAGATACGGTAGACACTTGGAAACGCAGACAGGGACGGTAACGCCCCATTCGCTACGGTACCGTAATTACAAACCTGGCTGGTTGCGAAACCTCTATAGCTCTCAACGTAATCACCACCAAGGTTAAATCATTTGGTAGCCTTCATCGCCAGGATCATGAATATCATTTTAGTTTCGCTCAAAGTTGAGTTTGAAGCGAGTTATACAAAAAAGACGAAAAAGACGCGAAAACCCAACCTCGCTCGCTTTCTGACCAAATCCTACGAGCGGTATTGTATTCTTGCGTTTTGCGATGCAAACTCTCACCCGACGCTGATTAGACGCAAATACAAAAGAACAAGATAAAAATACACTGAATCAATCTTCTCTCCTAGGATCCTGCTGGGCAATCGCTGCCGTGGAAGCGATGTCGGATCGAATTTGCATTGCATCAAAAGGAAAAATTCAGGTTTGGTCTTTCCCAATCCTTCCAGTCTGACACAGTTCTCTCCTCTAGTACCTTTAAAAGGTGCATGGGTTTTTTTTTCGAAAAAAAAAACAATCTGCGTATGAAAATTTTCTGTGTTTAAGGTTTCTCTTTCTACCGATGATCTCATCAGCTGCTGCAAATCGTGTGGAGCCGGGTTGGTCTTTGAACATCAATCCGAGAAAAGAATTCAATAGATGGTGTGGAACACCTTTTGGGTTACGCCCCACAAAGTCAATAGTATTGCAGCTGCAACGGTGGGTTCCCCTACTCTGCATGGGAGTACTGGGCCAAACAGGGTATTGTGACCGGATCTAATTTCACGGAACAACAGGGATGTAAGGTACGCAGTTGAAATACTCTCAACCTAAAACTCTAATCTAAAGCTAAGTTCTGTGATTTAGCCATATCCCTTCCCACCATGCGAGCATCATACCAACAAAACTCGCTTTGATCCCTGCCCTCGAGAACTATCTGGGACGCCGAAATGTGATCACAAATGTGTTCCCAACTACACTGAAAAGAGCTATCAAGACGACAAGTTTTACGGTGATTCTATTCAAGTATACCTTTCACTGTGATCTAACATCGACATGAATCCTGATAAGACTTTGCGATGTTATAGCATATAGCACCGGGTTTGCGCCAACCTTCAATAGTGAACGCAAATGCTCACTACGATCCATGCCAACGTTATGTATATAAGTCAGATAAAATCGAGACCCTTGTGTGATGTCCACGATTCAGAGGCGTATGAAGCGTTGACAACCGTAAAGTTCGATACTGAGATTCCTCGGAGAGAGTGATATTCAATGACCGCGAAGCTGGCTTTCTGGTCAGAAACCTTAAAGAAACGACTCGCTCCAAACAACGCTTACACCGATTCTTCTGTGGGGTAAAATCGGGAAGTTGAAATTAGAATGGGATCGAAAAAAGGAAGGAAAACAGTGGAAGGCAGTCATTCGCACTGCGACATAGTTACATACTTATGGACGACGTTTGTTTATGGTTTCCGTATTCGATTTAGTCTGACGCTTGGACCAGGCGGCTGGCCGTGCGGAGTGGCGGCATCTTTGGCCAACGGGGTTTCGATTCACGCGCGACGATCTACCGTCGCAGCCCCGTCGTTCATCAGACTAAATTTATTACGTGAACTCTACCCCTTGTCACTGCCACACCTTGCCGCGCTGATGCACGTGGTGTTTTTAACAATTGATCGGGAAGAAAACATCGATGCCGTTTGTTAGCTCTTCGCTCTTATAAGTTCTAGCCTACCCCTCACTCATGAAGGGTATCTCACCGTCTAAACGCACCAAAATCTATAATGTGCCTAGTAGATATCGCTCACCACCCTGCACAATCCCTTTCTGTAGGAGTAGATTGTTTACCATCACACTACTGACCCTACCACGTATGCGTCTCACTCGTAAGCATTGCCAAACCATCGCTTTGACCACTCCGTCTTCTTCGGCACGCACGGGTTAGAAAGGTTTTTTTCCAATTCTTAAGAACAGAGGGCATATTTTAGGGCAAAAAGCTTATGGTATCGACAGTGATGTTGCCGCTATTCAGAAAGAAATTCTCACGAACGGACCTGTTGAGGTGGATTACGACGTCTATGAGGATTTCCTCACCTATGCTGGAGGTATATATACGGTAAGTCTACTCCCTCGCTGCTCCCCTCTCAGCATCTTCAAAGAACAAACCTTAGCGCTTCCCATAATATTGTATCCTTCGGTCGACTTCCTCACCGGTACATCCTCAATTTCAGCACATCGCTGGACGATATCGCGGAGGGCATGCTGTAAAATTGATTGGATGGGGCATTGAACAGGGTACGCCATATTGGCTCATCGCCAACAGCTGGAACACTGACTTTGGAGAGAATGGTGAGAGTTTTTGTGAATTTTCTCCTCAGAATTTTGTAATCCGTTGTTTCTAGGCTACTTCCGTATCTTGCGTGGAGTTGACGAGTGCGGAATTGAGTCAGATGCTGTTGGCGGAATTCCGAAGCTTGACGGGCACGTAACAGCAACTGTTCGCGCCTGAAACAAATCGAAGAACTAACAAGAATAGCTCAGGAACTGCATTCTCAAATAGAGCTTAACAAGAGAGGAGTCGTAATGCATGTTATGAATCAGCACACGTGAATTTCTATCCAACTCTAACCTTCTCTGGTTTGGTCCAAACTTTCTTGCCCGCGACAACTCTATTTATACATAATCATGATATTGCAAGCAACCCAGATTCAGGTCTATTGTCAAATGAAGCATTTCTTGGTATTGAATGAGATGAGATATACCGCACAGTTTGAGAATATTTGCCAAGGCCCCAGTCATAGACATCCGATTTTTTGTAGCCACCCTAGTCGATAAGCATGAACGACATGGATGGTTAGGGTAAAACCTGACTGACATTCCTATGAGGTGACTGGTATCCTCGACTTCATTCCAAATACCTCATTCATATCAACTCACGCGTACCATACCAAGGTCAGATTCTCCCTCAGAAGGGTCTGGTGCTGATAAAGTCCGTTCACGGCTTGATAATGCTTTCAAGACCCGCACTAATTTAATCCTTGTCGCCTCGATCTGCGGCCCCTCACGGTACGCGGGGAGGACGACCGTCACTGTGGACCGTGTAACAGAGATCACTCCGGAAGTCCATGCCGGCCAAAGAAAATGTTCTTGAGTACCGTCCAAAGGCTCCCCCGAATTCTGTGGAAGGCTCAAAGCCACTTTTTCAGACATTTGGAATTGACGGACCGCCGGCATTTGCCTGGCGAGCAAAAACCATTTCCGGTGTCGGACATCGATTAGCCGGCTATCCGCCAAAACCCTGCCAGCGGTCCGCCAGGATCTTTACCGGCCGCTGGCAGTCTGGCCGTTCCATAAATATACGAACACTCCCAAAATTGAGGTTTCCGAAAGTCGCAGCAATTTCTGAGCTACAAAAATGTTACCACTGTTTTCTGCGACCCTGGGAAACCGTAGCTTTGTTTACAGTTGACCTTCTTGCGCATATTTTATACCTCTACGGAAGCTGCACATGATTTTCAGCCGTTCCATGAATATACGAGCATTTGCAGAATCGTTCTTTTCTTCGAAGATTTCTCAGGGAAGAATTTGTTCAAGCTTCATTTCAATAGACCGACCACAATTGGGCAAGATCCAATCATGACAAGCTGTTCCACCTTCATTCGAGAGAAACAGCAGTGAGCCAGGATCGCTACGTCTCAGAAAAATCAAAACAAGTTACTTGTAATATAAATGTAACTTACTTGAATGTCTCAAGTAACTTACATTTATATTACATGTAACATACATTTATATTACATGTAACTTACATTTATATTACAGGTAAGTTACACTTATGTTACATGTAACTTACATTCGAATTTTCACTATGGGTGGCCATCACGTCACGCACACGACACGCGACACAGAGGGCGCGTCCCAGACCACACACTACGCAACAAAATGCTGTGCACGGCCTTCCCTGCTGGTGGGGGGTCAAGTACCTCAAACTTGGTTAATTGAACCAACAGGAACGCCAGTCTTAAACCTGACCCCGCGAGTGCGCCGTAAATCCCCCTGGTAAACATCTTCTACGCCGATTTAAGTTACTTGCGACTTATATTGTGCCATTTAAGTTACATGTAACATATCGGAGGCGCACTTCACGCAGTGTCTTCTCAGAAATCGAAAATAAGTTACTTGTAACATATCTAAGCTGATGTAGGTTACTTGCGACTCATCTGAAGTCATTTAAATTACATGTAACATCGGAGGCGCACCCCATGCAGTATCCCGCCGATATGTTACATGTAACTTAAATGACCTGAGATTAGTCGCAAGTAACTTACATCGGCTCAGATATGTTACAAGTAACTTGTTTTCGGCCTTTTATCTTGCAAGTAACTTGTTTTCATTTTTCTGAGGTCGGCAGACAAGGTGTGCGGCAGGTTGCTGGTCAATCGGAGCGATCCGCTGCCTACATTTTGTCAACTGTGCAGATTTAAGACTGTTATAGAAGCATACAACTCTGGGTCTTCCCTGTGGCAGGATTAACTCCACGTCAAGAGGTAGGGCTCACAAGGGAAGTTTTCAGTGGTAAACGCATCTGCGAAAACGACTAGTATTGTATCTCTGGTGCCTCAATAATAAAACTGCGCGGTATCCCGCCTAGGGTTCAGAACCAGTTGCAATTATCGCAAAGAGGGAATCGTAAAAAATCCAAACACCAAGTGGAGGGGTACGTTGTGCCGATAGGGGGTCGTAACAAGGACTCGAAAAAAAATTCTCAGGGTAAACGAGATTATTGGTGACCAAATCAAGTAAAGCTCAGAAGACAAGATTGTTTTAATCGATTGTGTTGTGGGGTATTAGTGTAAGAAGCGGAATTGAGCGTGAGCTTCTGGAATGCTAAAAACATGAAAGTGCCCAATGGGGTATTTTGGAATAAAGTTTGGTGGTTGAAAATTTTTCGACTGTCCGGACGATTTTTGTGTGATTTGTGTGCAACAAAACATGGTTTTGAGGCGTCCATATCCCGGCAATGCCGTCAGCTGCGGGTCTGCAAAAAATTTGTTTTGTAGAAAACTTGTCGTCATCCCATAACAGCCACCAAGTTGAAGAAAACTCGAACAACAAAGAAATTTCCTTATTAAGAACGGGCTGCGAAGCGTTGTTTTTGCGGTGCCTTGACGATCTGTCCACTTCAAGGGGCCTTCCTGGCTATTGTAGACAACCTAACGGGCTATGCTCAGAATATGTTCAAGTACACGAAAAAACGCTTTCGAAGACATCTAAAGCCAGCCCCAGTACTCACTTTGGAGAGGAAGTCCCCACACGCAAAATCGAGCTCAAAAAGCGACTGCTCCTAGAATCCATTCGCAACTATAAATATTTGCGCTAGTTTTCAACTTCAGACCCCCATCTTTGATCTAGAGTAGTTTTGATAGAGCCTTCTATCAAAAAATCAACTCACTTCGGGTTTACCTGAAGTTTTTTTGGCTTTCCGAACTCGGTCACAAAATTCGCGAAAAATTGAAATCTCGGATAGGCCCAGGGTGAGGGTTCAAAAATCTACTCCAGCTTGAGGATGCTGGTCTGAATTTGAAAACTAGCCACTTGCGAATAGATTCTGGGAGCCAACGAATTTTTTCACAGCTAATCCGCTTCTGAGATTGGATGACACGACATGTGGAGGTAGGGGGGCAGTAATACAGAGGGCCTGCAAGGGGGGGGGGTAGTAACTTCTCGGACAATATCGCGCAACGCCGTGCTGAACCCCAATCCCGCCCCGAGCTGCAGGTTCCAAGAAGTTATAAGCGTTCTTCCAACTTCAGGCAAGGGTACCCACCCATCAGGCCTTTTTCAAGTGTTTCGAAAAGTTTCCCCGTATTCGGCTCAAACAAAACAAATTCGGCTCAAATGCAGGGTTTGATTAGGGTGCTGAGGACAAACTTGGCATCAAGTTTTCAAAATTCTTAGGTTTACTGTAGGTTACGGTAGGTACAATGTCATTTAGACGGCAAACCCTACCTTAGCTTCTCGAAACTTGAGAAATGGACAATATATTTGTATTCAGCACCCCGTATAAGCCCCGCCTAGAAATTTTGAGTCAATCCTGTGACCTAGACCGAACTACCGTATACCCACCGTAATCTACCGTGGGCTGTCTAAAAATGATAAAAAAACCTCAGATCCGTTTTAAGCACCCTAAATAGCCTTTCGATGAACATTTCGAGCCATTTCTATTTTAGCGTTCCGGGAATTGTCGAAAGTCGCGTTTTGCCCACAATTTTTTCCTCCGATTAGAGGCCTTGAATGAATTCAATAGAAAACTTTGGAAATTCGACAGATAAACCTCAAATTCGTGATCAGCGCCTCGAATAACCCACCTGCTCAGACTCTGCGGGGGGGCAAGCGCCGGACAATAGAGCCCGTTTTCGACTTGGGGGAGCGACAGCGCAGGCCTCCCCCGAGGGGGGCTTCAGGGGAGGCCCCTGCTCTCCTCCGGCGCTTGCCCCCCGAGAGGAAGAGAGGGAAAAGATGGGAAGAAGTCGTAGAAGGTAGTTTACGACAATAGAGGCCAGAGAAGGCATCTATCACGTGCTCGAGCGGTATAAAAGGCGCCTCACCTCATGGAGAGCCGCATTCGGCCCAACAGGGCCGGCCCTGGACGGCGACTTCGAGTCACTGTCAGAAAGGGATATTTTGGAGGGAAGCGGAGACGCTTTCCGGGGAGGGTGACGTCACTGCTCCGGTGTCGTGACGTCACTGCTCCGGAGCCGTGACGTCATGGCTCCGGGGCAGTGATGGGGGCTTCAAGGCAATGACAGGGGGCTTCAGGGCAGTCACAGGGGGCTTCAGGGCAGTCACAAGGGGCTTCAGGGCAGTCACAGGGGGCTTCAGGGCAGTCACAGGGGCTTCAGGGCAGTCACAGGGGGCTTCAGGGCAGTCACAGGGGGCTTCAGGGCAGTGACGGGGGCTCCGATCAAGCCAATTGTCACTCCGGCGGTAGCCCCCTGATTGGGGGCAAGCGCCGGTGCCCGGAGGGTTGCCCCCCTGAAGAGCTGCGCTAGCCCCCTCCAGTGCATGAGTGGGAGGATTTTAAGTCAAATCTGGAACCTTTATATAAAACGCTTTAGGAGTCCACTAATTGGTATAAATAAACGCGCAAGCGATAATCCGTAGAAGTCCAAAATACTTTCAGGCTTTGCAAAGTTTGGAAAATGTGCCTCCACCAAAACTTTGCTCAGGTGGGTAATTTTGGGCGCTGAACACAATTATGAGGTCTGTTTCCGGACTTTCCAAAGACTAATGCGCTTTTTGGAAGGTACAAAGAGAACAGAAGTTTCAAGCTTGTAACTTCTTGGTACCTGCAGCTCGGGGTGGAATACTGCTCAGTTTCACTATGGAGGCCTAAAAGATACTAACAATACAAGTCGTTTTTGCACATGCGTTTACCGTCATAAATACATTTCTTGTCAGTTCTTGCTCCAAAATTCTACCACATTGATAGCGAGCCGGAGGTCAGAAACGACGCAACATTGGCGATGTTTATCCAAACGCGTTGGACATTCGTAAATGCTAAAGTCGGTTTTCAGATAATTTTAATTTTCCGACTCGCATCGATCAGGAAGACCATCAACGTTAGACAAGGACGTGTTAGTGGCGGAAGTGGGAGCAAATCCGTGTCAGATCGAGGAATCGTCAAGTAGTTCTAACCAACTTTGGTGGACCATCCAAGAGCATTTGAGGCAGATTGGGAAAGTAGGCAGAGCCGTATGTGTTTGAATTTAGCAGAAGAAAACGACACGACTTTCCGGTCCCCCTAATACTCATCAATGCAATCAAGCGATATAGCGCACATAGAAGTGAATAATTCATTCGATTGTCTGTTGTTATTACAATCTGTGTTTTTCATTTGTTCAACCTGAGAACGTGGTCCTTTTGACACTGGGAACGTAGGTTCCTCCTCACCTATCCCTCAAATGCAAATATTTACCGACTTTGATTATTTATTTATTTATTTATTTATTCATTTATTTATTTATTTATTTATTTATTTATTTATTTATTTATTTATTTATTTATTTATTTATTTATTTAATTATTTATTTATTTATTTATTTATTTATTTATTTATTTATTTATTTATTTATTTATTCATTTATTCATTTACTAGCGAGGCCTAGCGAAGTTTTCGCTCACAGAAACTTTTGCGTGAGCCAACTACCTGAGACGGATTAGTTTGTTAAAACGGTGGTGACTGACTTCCGTCTACCGGAAAGTTGCTGTACGTATGGACTCTCCTGAGCAGAGCAGGGTGCCGAACATTTACAGCAGGCCGGGGGGGGGGGGTATCAAAATGTGGGATCATAAAGCAAAACATAAGAAGCCAGCGGTAAACCGGCGGTTGCTACCGGCACAAAATTCACAACCCCTTCTTTACTTCCTTTCCTTACGTCGCTACCCACTGCCCTTTCTTCCAATTTGTAAAGTTCACAAGCGATTATTCCCGCTTTACCGTCCCTATCATGATAAGGAAAAACGCATTCTCATATTATATGATGTTTCCCTAGTTGACCAACATCATGCCCTTGTTCTCAATGAATGAAATTAGTAGGTGGTTGTTTATGTATTTGTGGTGCAGATTTTGATAAGCTTAGACTTGCAACATATATAAAACTGGTTTTTGGAAGTTAGGGATTCGAAATGACTGAGCGGTTGCAATGAGTGGCGAACAGAGAAGGTGCGGAAGTGGAGCTGCTGCTTGTATCCTAAATCTGGCAAAAAATGTCGCAGGAGTTCTGCGTCAATCTCAGAACGCGTCGCACGCTCCTCAAGATTCATGTTTTCCTATATATTTCTTCTCCACAAAAGGTTAAGATTTAGCATTAAAAACTTGAAAAACTTTTTTCCAAATTCTACACTCTTGGTGACGTCCTGAACACTCTCACTGCGGTCCTGCTAACTTTTGATGACCTGCACACTCCCACTCGGGACCTGTGCATTTTCTATGACGCCCTGCACACTCCAACTCCTTGGGACCTGCGCAATCTCTATGACGTCCTGCACACTCCCGTTAGGGTTCTTCACACTTTCTATGACGCCCTGCACGCTACCGTTTGGGTCCTGCACACTTTCTATGACGTGCTGCACACTCCCGTTGGGGTCCTGCACATTCCTACTTAGGACCTGCGCACTTTCTATGACGTCCTGCACACTCCGATTAGGATCCTGCACACTTTCTATGACGCCCTGCACACTCCCACTGGGGTCCTGCACACTTTCTATGACGTCCTGCACACTCCCACTGGGGTCCTGCACACTTTCTATGACGTCCTGCACACTCCGATTAAGGTCCTGCACACTTTCTATGACGCCCTGCACACTCCCACTGGGGTCCTGTACATTCCTACTTAGGACCTGCGCACTTTCTATGACGTCCTGCACACTCCGATTAGGGTCCTGCACACTTTCTATGACGTCCTGCACACTCCGATTAGGGTCCTGCACACTTTCTATGACGTCCTGCACACTCCGATTAGGGTCCTGCACACTTTCTAGGACGCCCTGCACACTCCCACTGGGGTCCTGCACACCTTCTATGACGTCCTGCACACTTCCGCTGGGGTCCTGCGCACTTTCTATGACGTCCTGCACACTTCCGCTGGGGTCCTGTACATTCCTACTTAGGACCTGCGCACTTTCTATGACGTCCTGCACACTCCGATTAGGGTCCTGCACACTTTCTATGACGCCCTGCACACTCCCACTGGGGTCCTGCACACTTTCTATGACGTCCTGCACACTTCCGCTGGGGTCCTGCGCACTTTCTATGACGTCCTGCACACTTCCGCTGGGGTCCTGCGCACTTTCTATGACGTCCTGCACACTCCGATTAAGGTCCTGCACACTTACTATGACGTCTTGCACACCCTCACTGGGGTCCTGCACACCTTTCATGACGCCCTGCATTTTTTGCATCGCTAGACGACTCGCAGAAGTTATCATGACTCACGGCCAAAAGTGCGCTCCACGGACAAACTCGGTTGCCCCGAGGCACGTAAGAGGAGACTCGGGCTGATTTTTTGGTAATCGATAAACGTCGCACCCACCTAAATGTTGGTACCATTTCATTCAAGTTTTGATCGGCCATTCCTAAGATATCCGGGACACATGCACACACACACACACACACACATACACACACACACACACACACACACACACACACACACACACACACACACACACACACACACATCGGGACATAACTGCTTTATGTATAAGGATTTATATTTACGTCGCAAGCGACGCGCTTTACAACACATAAATGCACGATGCATCGTCCTAACGGACGAACAACTAACATTAACACAAACAAAGAGAAAACATGGATGAACCTGAACGGTATCGAATGTTGTTTCCGAGTGTTATTACCTCATTTGATTCTCGTACCGCCATATGCTCTGAGTTTTGCACGGGGATTGAAATTCCAACTTGTTCTATGAACAGGTATCATATCAAATCAAGGTGTAAGAGTTTTGATTAGAAAAAAAACCGATTTGGCGGATGCAACCATCTCGCTTGACGCAAAACAGGCATTTTTCTAAGAGATAGGTCAGTTCAGTAAAGGGAGTGCTGTAGGGAATAGTAGTAACTAGCGAGACCTAGCGAAGTTTTCGCTCACAGAAACTTTTGCATGAGCCAACTACCTGAGACGGATTAGTTTGTTAGAACGGTGGTGACTGACTTCCGCCTACCCGAAAGTACTCTCCTGAGCATAGCAAGGTGCCGTACATTTACAGCAGGCCGTGGGTATATCAAAATGTGGGATCATAAAGCAAAACATAAGAAGCCAGCGGTAAATCGTCGGTTGCTACCGGCACAAAATTCACAACCCCTTCTTTACTTCCTTTCCTTACGTCGCTACCCACTGCCCTTTCTTCCAATTTGTAAAGTTCACAAGCGATTATTCTCGCTTTACCGTGTCTATCATGATAAGGAAAAACGCATTCTCATATTATATGATGTTTCCCTAGTTGACCAACATCATGCCCTTGTTCTCAATGAATGAAATTAGTAGGTGGTTGTTTATGTTTTTGTGGTGCAGATTTTGATAAGCTCAGACTTGCAACATATATAAAACTGGTTTTTGGAAGTTAGGGATTCGAAATGACTGAGCGGTTGCAATGAGTGGCGAACAGAGAAGATGCGGAAGTGAAGCTGCTGCTTGTATCCTAAAACTGGAAAAAAATGTCGCAGGAGTTCTGCGCCAATCTCAGAACGCGTCCCACGCTTCTCAAGATTCATATTTTCCTATCTATTTCCTCTCCACAAAAGGTAAAGATTTAGCATTAATAATTGAAAAACCTTTTTTCAAATTCTACACTCTTGGTGACGTCCTGCACACTCCCACTGCGGTCCTGCTAACTTTCGATGACCTGCACACTCCCACTCGGGACCTGTGCATTTTCTACGACGCCCTGCACACTCCAACTGGGGACCTGCGCACTCTCTATGACGTCCTGCACACTCCCGTTGGGTTCTTCACATTTTCTATGACGCCCTCCACGCTACCATTTGGGTCCTGCACACTTTCTATGACGTGCTGCACACTTCCGTTGGGGTCCTGCACATTCCTACTTAGGACCTGCGCACTTTCTATGACGTCCTGCACACTCCGATTAGGGTCCTGCACACTTTCTATGACGCCCTGCACACTCCCGCTGAGGTCCTGCACACTTTCTATGACGTCCTGTACACTCCCACTGGGGTCCTGCACATTCCTACTTAGGACCTGCGCACTTTCTATGACGTCCTGCACACTCCAATTAGGGTCCTGCACACTTTCTATGACGCCCTGCACGCTCCCACTGAGGTCCTGCACACTTTCTATGACGCCCTGAACACTTCCCCTGGGGTCCTGCACATTCCTACTTAGGACCTGCGCACTTTCAATGACGTCCTGCACACTCCGATTAGGGTCCTGCACACTTTCTATGACGCCCTGCACGCTCCCACTGAGGTCCTGCAACACTTTCTATGACGTCCTGCACACTCCCATTGGGGTCCTGCACATTCCTACTTAGGACCTGCGCACTTTCTATGACGTCCTGCACACTTCGATTAGGGTCCTGCACACTTTCTATGACGCCCTGAACACTCCCACTGAGGTCCTGCACACTTTCTATGACGCCCTGCACACCCCCACTGGGGTCCTGCACATTCCTACGTAGGACCTGCGCACTTTCTATGACGTCCTGCACACTCCGATTATGGTCCTGCACACTTTCTATGACGCCCTGCACACTCCCACTGAGGTCCTGCACACTTTCTATGACGTTCTGCACACTTCCGCTGGGGTCCTGCACATTCCTACTTAGGACCTGCGCACTTTCTATGACGTCCTGCACACTCCAATTAGGGTCCTGCACACTTTCTATGACGCCCTGCACACTCCCACTGAGGTCCTGCACACTTTCTATGACGCCCTGAACACTTCCGCTGGGGTCCTCACATTCCTACTTAGGACCTGCGCACTTTCAATGACGTCCTGCACACTTCGATTAGGGTCCTGCACACTTTCTATGACGCCCTGAACACTCCCACTGAGGTCCTGCACACTTTCTATGACGCCCTGCACACCCCCACTGGGGTCCTGCACATTCCTACGTAGGACCTGCGCACTTTCTATGACGTCCTGCACACTCCGATTATGGTCCTGCACACTTTCTATGACGCCCTGCACACTCCCACTGAGGTCCTGCACACTTTCTATGACGTTCTGCACACTTCCGCTGGGGTCCTGCACATTCCTACTTAGGACCTGCGCACTTTCTATGACGTCCTGCACACTCCAATTAGGGTCCTGCACACTTTCTATGACGCCCCGCACACTCCCACCGGGAGGTCCTGCACACTTTCTATGACGCCCTGAACACTTCCGCTGGGGTCCTCACATTCCTACTTAGGACCTGCGCACTTTCAATGACGTCCTGCACACCCGGGATTAGGGTCCTGCACACTTTCTATGACGCCCTGCACGCTCCCACTGAGGTCCTGCAACACTTTCTATGACGTCCTGCACACTCCCACTGGGGTCCTGCACATTCCTACTTAGGACCTGCGCACTTTCTATGACGTCCTGCACGCTTCGATTAGGGTCCTGCACACTTTCTATGACGCCCTGAACACTCCCACTGAGGTCCTGCACACTTTCTATGACGCCCTGCACACTCCCACTGGGGTCCTGCACATTCCTACGTAGGACCTGCGCACTTTCTATGACGTCCTGCACACTCCGATTAGGGTCCTGCACACTTTCTATGACGCCCTGCACACTCCCACTGAGGTCCTGCACACTTTCTATGACGCCCTGAACACTTCCGCTGGGGTCCTGCACATTCCTACTTAGGACCTGCGCACTTTCAATGACGTCCTGCACACTCCGATTAGGGTCCTGCACACTTTCTATGACGCCCTGCACGCTCCCACCGAGGTCCTGCAACACTTTCTATGACGTCCTGCACACTCCCACTGGGGTCCTGCACATTCCTACTTAGGACCTGCGCACTTTCTATGACGTCCTGCACACTTCGATTAGGGTCCTGCACACTTTCTATGACGCCCTGAACACTCCCACTGAGGTCCTGCACACTTTCTATGACGCCCTGCACACTCCCACTGGGGTCCTGCACATTCCTACGTAGGACCTGCGCACTTTCTATGACGTCCTGCACACTCCGATTATGGTCCTGCACACTTTCTATGACGCCCTGCACACTCCCACTGGGGTCCTGCACACTTTCTATGACGTCCTGCACACTTCCGCTGGGGTCCTGCACATTCCTACTTAGGACCTGCGCACTTTTTATGACGTCCTGCACACTCCCACTGGGGTCCTGCACATTCCTACGTAGGACCTGCGCACTTTCTATGACGTCCTGCACACTCCGATTAGGGTCCTGCACACTTACTATGACGTCTTGCACACCCTCACTGGGGTCCTGCACACCTTTTATGACGCCCTGCATTTTTTGCATCGCTAAACGACTCGCAGAAGTTATCATGACCCACGGCCAAAAGTGCGCTCCACGGACAAACTCGGTTGGCCCGAGGCACGTAAGAGGTGAGTCGGGCTGATTTTTTGGTAATCGATAAATGTCGCACCCACCTAAATGTTGGTACCATTTCATACAAGTTTTGATCGGCCATTCCAAAGATATCGGGGACACATGCACACACATACACACACACACACACACACACACACACACACATCGGGACATAACTGCTTTAAGTATAAGGATATGATAATATGGAGCTGTAGGAGTTTGTCCTACCAACGTGTGTTCCTCGGACATTGTCCTCCTACCACTGATAGGTATCTGGGCTGATTTCTCTAGTTGTAAAGACTCTTAGTGGTATTTCGAAACCAACTATTTGAATAGCCTGTTTATGGTGCTTAACCGCAGTGGATCGTACATGTAAATCGGAAAATAACCTGGGGTGGTAGTAATCTTGTCTTTTAACACGACTCAACCACGCGCTCTTGACCGTTGGTTGACCATGAATCAGCCACAGCTTAGCCGGTAACTAGCCACCTCAGTAACAAGGATCACCTCGTTTTTCAAATGTAAAATATGCGTTACTTAAAGAAACGCCACCATTACACAGTAAGTCATGTAAAATGCGATTAACGCATCCGCATTTTCTTTTAAACCTTTAACTCATAACAGTTCGCTGAGGTTTTTGTAGACCACTGGAAACGGTTCGATCTCATCGATCATTATAATTGCACGACAACATATGGAGAGTTAAGAGTTGGAGAAAACAATGGAATTTTCTCAATTTCCAGGCAACGAATTGAAAAAAGATTGACAATTTGTACATTTTCTTGCAGCTGCTAGTTTGTACTATAATATCTGTATAGGACATGATTAAAAAACACCAAATAAGGCTAAACTGCATTTTCTCCTTCAATATTATGTCATAAACAACAAATTGGTAATGCATTAATCATGCTTACTTTGGTAGCCCTTGTTTCTACATAGAGCGAGAAAAAGAAATTATAAAAGTGTGCGTTTTCCAGAAATCAAAGCTAGAAAAAGAGTTGTGTTGACCGCTCACAAAAAGTCCCCCATAGGACTTTTCGCGCGACCGTTCTTCGTCTCTCCACTGCTGGTATATTTCTCACCGTCTGCCAAAGAATCTTCAGCCCGTGGTTCGCTGTGTTCGCCGCAGAGTGAAATGGCATTCGAAAACCGCTCAATGACTACGCAATTTTTCATTTCAAAACAGGAGCAGCAGTTTCTAAGCTAAGGTTTCCGCATTCCCCAACTTCCAGTCATAAGAGTAAGCCCTTATTGTTCGTATTGCATAGGAATAAACCTCTCTCATACCATATTTGCTCCCAAAGGAGCTGGCGATCTGCTACCCAACGACCGCGTGATAGCCACCCGCTTAGCGGCGGTCAACTCGCGGCAAACATGCAGATTACTACCACCCCTGATTTGAAGGCTGATACCTGCTAATAGGAAAACAGGGAAATCAGAAAAGTTTTCTATCTAGAGCACGACGAAGAGAGCCCAAATGGATAAGATTATGAGCAACCGTATCACGAGACGTCTCGCAGACCTAGAATTTCTAGGACGTCCACCCTTTTCAGAGCATTTTTAAGTTGGCAGGATTTCTCAAAAGAAAGGAATTCAGCGGGAGGTCCTTCTAAAAATCTTGTAGCACGAACTATAAAGGAATTCGATCGTAGATTCTTTCTGCATCTGCCCATTTGATGATTGTATGTATGAAAGCCTCCTCTTCGGCCATGCGTCGGTCGGAACGTCCAACATCTCGAAGGGTGAAGACGCAATTCTCCTTTGTAACGCTTCTTTGTGTTATAGTGAACGCTAAGGCTACGATCGAATGCTTTTTGCTTTGGGGCTTTGAGCCGCTAAACGCAATGTTCAGAAATGCTCAGTCAAAATTCCAAACACAGACGGAGATTTTTTTAGGATTCTTACAATCGTTTTTCCATCTAACAACTGGTTTTAGGAACGATTCATTTTCAATGTCTCGGTGCAGTATTGGGTCAGTTCTTCTGGTTCGTTATCATAGCGCTGCGCGTGCTTGACCGTCAATCGACCTGATAAAATCACCTCATATAAACGCCACGATAACAAACACTCGTCCAGTCGGTGGCCATCATGGTGAGTTATGTCATTCAACGCAGTTTTTTCAGTTTTGTGTTTGGATATGCATATTTTCCTTAAAGGCATCGTCCACTATGAAAACCGAATTTGGGTGTATGTTTTCATTCGGACTAGTGGGCCATGACAATGTCACTCAGAAAGTTTGGAGTTACAAAACCGTCACTGAGTGAAGATTCGCTTACCTCAAAATGGTTTCCTGGGTTTGGGGGGCCGGCCTTGGGGTCGATCCGTTGTTACAAGGAACAAAACTCCTGGTATGCTGACGGCGGGCGTGCCTTGACGCGTCGTAGGGCGCAATACACACGCCAGTCGATTTCGAATTCGGCATCGATCGAAAGCAGCCGGCAGCACTGGACGCAGCAGGTGGGTAGCCCATTTTAATTTCGCTGAAGTCGTAGTTGAGCGGCATCCTCGATGAATTGCTTCCAACGCTGCGCCAAGGAACGAAGCGTAAAACTGTTCCTTGCATTCTCTGCGCAACTATCACAAGTTGATGCCGGCGCGAAATTCAAATTTGCTATGAACTTTCTAAAAATGGGTTTTTCTCAAAAAGTTTACGTTTTTGAGGGGGCGTTTTGCTACCGTTAGTCACTATAGGGATAGTACAACACGAAAACATCAAAAACCCAAATATGGTTTTCATCGTGTACGATGCCTTTAAGGATTATTGGACTCAAATTGTGGGCTTAACCTCACCAAGTTTCAGACCTCTCTATAAGTAGGGCCTGAAAAAAACCAAACCCAGTACTGAAGAGGTCTAAAACATTTACCTACGCTTCGCAAAGATTAGTAACGACGTTTCCGTAGTTTTCTCGGGTTCGGAGTGGAGGTAAGTGGCAGCCAGAGAGAGGCGGGCAGAGGGGGGGGGGGGGGCAGTTCCGCGCTCACATGCAAGCGCGATGAGTGATGCGGCACACTAATTTGCCGCCAACTACAATAAGGAACGCAAAGTATCAGTGCGATCCATCCCGGCTGTATATAAGCTCAATCAAATCAAGATATATGTATTTGGGAGCGAGTATGACCAACCCGACTTAATTGGCTGGCTCCAGCCTGACGCGGCCGTCCGCATCTTCGCCGAGGTGTGCCGTCCTACCAGTCAGCCGTGTCCATTTGTAGCAGTCCTTAGGCACTATCCATCCATTGGTTTCTTTTACTTCGTGCGATGTGGAACATCGCGCCTGAATTACATTTCAATGCCGAAAGATTTGAAATCCTCTTTCACCACATCCGATCAAATTTTCGCCTTCGTCCAGGCGGCCGTTTCCAGACAGAACTCGGGAGCATCCTTAGTGCATGCCAAGCAAGACGATCTGGCGGCTCCCTTGGAATATGCCCAAGCAGTCGGAATCCGTCTTCGTTGCCCCTCAAGATGGCGTTCGGAGATGTTGGCACCTTCCTCATTTCAAGCGTTGACGTAGTGCGTCGACTTCCTTGTATAGGCCGTCGTTATGACGTGCTGGCTGTCAGAAATATCCAACTAAACGTCTAAACAGCTTCCTCTCCGTGCAGTCCAACATTTACATTAGCGTCTTCGGTGCTGCCCACGTCTCCGACCCGTACATCATGATAGGACGAATAGCGTATGGGTAGACGCTCAACTAGGCATTCTCCGCGATATGGTGCACCGCAGACACGTGGTTAGGGAATGGAATGCAGATTTAGCTTTCACACATCGTTGTTGAATATACGCAAGTCGTCCATCTGGACAAACTCCCATTGAAGACCTCTGAAGGACCCACATCTTCTTGCGTTTGTCGGGAAGTACTTAGGCTGCGACATACTTAAAAGCGAGGTTTTCGCAGAAAACTGTTCTGCGAGTTTAAGCATGGTGCCATCAACGGCTAAGTTGAACAGAAAAGGTCCTTCTACCAATCCTTGTCTCAGTCCTATTTCATCTTGAATGCTGACGTAAATTTGACAGCTCTATGAACTGCTGCTGTTGCTCCTTTGTTCATATCCTCGATTAGTCGGAAAATATTTTTTGTGACTCCATCGGCACGCAGAGCGTTGAGAAGGCGATCACGATTAGAAGAGTCGAATGTGGCATCGGAATCTAAGAAGAACCAACCTGTAATGGCTTCAAATACTGCTGCCACCATTCAATTACTCTTCTCACAACGAACACTTGGTCGATGATCGATCTTCCATGTGAAAAACCTGCTTTCTCCTCTCTGATCGTTTCTTCACTATGTTTGATGAGTCGCTCAAGAATGATGCGTTCCAAGACCTACACATGACGTGTGCTAGAGAGATTCCCTTGTAGTCCCTAGGATCCGCGAGACTAGAAACAAGATCAACAAAGAAACATTGCCATAAACTCAGATCCCAACAGGAAATGAATATTTGTTTATTTATTTATTAACTGCACGCAAGGTTCTCCATGCCAATATGGCCCAAACAGCAGAACCAATACACTGGAAGTTTGAATAAAAAATGCAATAAAGGTAACAAAACAAAACAAACCCCAAACATAGCAAAGCAAGAACTAAGACAACGACATCCATTGATGCCCCTGCGTATCATAAAGTTATTATTCAAGGAGTCTCATTCTGCATAGCAACCAAGATACATCTGAGGCAAAGCTAACTGAACCCCCACTCTCGTAGATTCGAGCATACAGTGCGTTATGGTCCGTATAATTCAATCAGTCCGCCGCGACGCTGCTCTTAGGGAAGTTTATTGTACTTATCTGGGTCAAATTCCGGTCCGCGATTGCGTCTCTACACGCTTTGCGGCCGCGCGCTTTCGAGTCGGAAGAGTTTCCAGCGCCGCAGCTGCCGATCTGTTGACCCTAGGTGGGTTTTAGAAACTAGAAACGAAACAAAATTGAAGAGTACTACATAAAAAGCCATATTGAGTCGGCTCAGGAACTGGAATTTCGATTGACTCGAGCGCGTGCGGCCGCAAAGCGTGTCGAGACGCAACTGCGGACCGGAATTTGACCCAGATAAGCACAGTACATAAGGGAAACATGTGGGATCAGGGCTGGGCACGCGTCCCGGTTAACCTTAGGGGGGGTGCATATTGGACGTTGCAGAGAGGGCAAAGGGGGGTGCCTAAACCGAACACCAAAAAAAGAACGAAGTGCATGTTCTGTCGAATATCAGGAAAAAATACACACTATTCTTCTGAGTTGCCATATCTGCTTCTCCGCTTTTTGAGGCGAACACTTGAAGAATTCAAATTATAGATAAAGATGCAGGTTGTGTTCGCAATAATTCATGGTTGCTGTCGAAGTTTGTTTTGATGAAGGTATAAACACCCTTCTGTTATCTTGTAGCAAGTAAGGATTTGTTGCTTTGGTTCAACGTTCACTGATTACGCGGGTGGCTACCGATTGGAGGCAAAGATACAAAGACAGCGCCCAGGAAAGCTATCGTTCAAATTTTAAAAAAAATTAGCTAAATGATGTATAGCCTACGGCGCTCATTTTGAGCCGGTCGATGCAAGGCTTATCGGGCTTATCATGTCAAAATCTCCTTATCACTGTTACATGTATTTTGCCATGACCAACCGCTCCGCTGCTCACTCCGCCCAGACTCATCCGAGCAGGCTAGGCTTGATTTCGACAGTTTGAAAGTACAGATAGCACAGTCAGAATCACAACCAGTCAATAGATTTTAATTCATGAGAATGTGACTCATGAAGAGAGCCTACTGTAAAAATTGAAGACTGCAAGTTAATATGAAAGAAGCGAATGACCTTGTCGTCCTCATTGAAAAGTACCCTGCACATGAAAACCAGAGTTTTATCCACCTTGAATGCCGTTATCTCTCTTGCCGTGCGATGCGGTGTTTGTCCGCAGCTGCACAGCGCGCACTGGAGTAGACGCGCACACAATATTAAATAAAAAATGTATTTTATTACAGAACGGGGCGGAGAAAATGATTGAAACTAGAGTAAATGGAAGAAGGCAGAAATAGGATACTTTCAATGTATCCACTATAGAAATTTAATGTAAACAAACTATGTTGGAGCGGAGTGAATTTTTTGGACTTGATAAGGTTCATTCAAATGGACCCAGTTGATTAAAAACACCAATAAACATAGAACTAAGAGCATTGAGAGAAAGAGGAGAATCGGGCAAACATTTCAGTAGCAATAGGTTTGACATTCAATGTGACTTAAGGTCCTTAAAACTCGTCCCGGTTTTGTCCCGGTTTTCGGGGTAAAACCGGCACGAGATTTAAGGTCCTTAAATCACATTAAAAATCGATCGTAAAGAAACTAAAATGTTTGCCGGATTCTCTACTTTCTCACAATATCCTTTGATCTATTTATAATGCTAACTTCGATCAACTAGGTTCGTTTGAATGAACCTTGTCACGGCTAAATATTTACATCCGCTCTACCTTTGTTTATTTACATTAAATTTCTAAAGTGGGTACATCCAGTATAGACTACCTTTACCATCTTCCATTTCCTTCAGTTTCAATCCTTTTCTCATCCCCGTTCTGTAATAAAATACATTTTTATTAATATTGTGTGCGCGTCCACTCCCGTGTGCGCTGTGTAGCTGCGTACAAACACCGTATCGCACGGCAAGCCGATTTTAAGGGATTGCGGCATTCTAGGAGGGTAAAACTAGGGTTTCCACTCCCTACGCATCACATGAATCCTAACCTTGTTCCACAACACAAAATAATTCCTGATTTCACATCAGAACAACCAAACACAGATTAACTAATCCTTCATAGGTTTATGAAAACATTCGACAGAAAACATTAATTATCGCAATAGTAGTAGATCTGTTGTTTGTAATTGTTCAATTGTTTTGTAATGAAATTTTTTATCTTTTGTCATAACTTACCGTCTTGCTAACAAATTTTCTCCATGGGATTGTTTTAAAGTTTAGAAATTACACTACCTTTTTTGTTGACATTTTCGAAATTTTCTCTAGTCAGTGCTTTTTTTAAATTCTTGTTTATCGAAATCAGGAAGTCAAAATCATGGCTGTTGTGCTCAACTTTTTTGGAAAATAGCCGATTTAGATTCTCCATAGGGGGGTGCCTAAAAGTTACCGAGCTAAGGGGGGTGCATATTCAGAATCGCCATGCCGGGACGTGTGCCCAGCCCTGGGTGGGATAGTGACTATTGATCGAATGATTCCACGTCCACTACATGAGTGCGGCTTCCCAATTGAATGATATGATGATACGGTCCACCTGCACAGGAGGCGTCAAATCAATTAGCGCTCCTGCAGCTGCGGTCGCTGGTTTCGAAACGCGAAGGGTTTGCGCTCTCACTAAATCGCCTGCTGCGGTGGATCGGGAGTTTCACACCAGAAAAGGCTACCGCAAAGCTACCCCAAACAACCAAATTCATACCACTTTGATTCAACTTTGAATTTCAGAGAGGCTTACTGGTGTGTCTCCTCTTCGTCGTGGCATATGCTCGTTTCGACTTCGATTCCTCATCAGAAGAAGTCTACCGAAAAGATACCCAGCTACGAAGATCTACCTTAGGTAAGGATTTTTAGTTCATTTCTCAGATGCAATGTCTGATTCCCCTTCAGATTCATTCCGAAATCGCAAAATCCCGAGAGAAGCCGAAGAGTTAACGGGAAGAGACTTAATCGATTATGTCAATCGTAAACAGACTCTGTGGAAGGTTAGTTAAACACTCAAATAGCTTCATATACCTACTTTAGTTTAGACGGGAAGGACACATTTAGGCCAAGCCGCATCGCCGTTTCTCGCACTATCCAGACCGCACCAAATGGGGTCTAATGGGAGTGAATAATGTGCGACTCAATGTCAGGGTACGTCTTCTGTACGTTTATCTTTTGCTCTGGCGAAATGAGAAAAACACCAGTCCGCAGCCTGTCACCGCATGACTGCCTTATCAGCAACTCGACGCTTTCAGGCAAAACAACGTTTGTCCAGCACCAAAGACTTGGACATCGACATTCCAGAGTCGTTCGATTCCCGCGAGCAATGGCCGAATTGCGATTCAATCAAGATCATTCGAGATCAATCCAGCTGTGGTGAGAATCGAGCTATCATCTCGAGAATCCTTTCCGTCCAATGAGACGATTGACTATGAACCTTGTGCCTCTTCATAGTTTGTAAACAGGTGGACAATCAGAAGAGGAAGTTGTGTGTATAGGAAGGGTTCTCGGAGTGACAGGCAAGCGTTTCGCGAGATGTTAAAGGCAGTGTACACGATAAATCTCGTTTTCGAGGTTTCAGTGCGAAGCACTCAGCTGGTAGATATTGGAGGGGATAGGGTCAAAGAAAGCAGTGAAAACGTTCCAGAAATCGATGAAAGCGCCTTTGAAAATTATCCCGATACGCCTGTTCATCCCAGTCCGCCCCACTCCTCCATTCAGACGAGCTTGTGGCGCCGCGGACGACATTGATGGCGATTTGCCAACCTACCCCGCAACACCCATTTTGATCGATACTGGGTTCGTTTTTGCCACTCGCATGTAAAGCAAACATCTGAGCATCCGAATGCTTGAAATTACTAAATAAAAAAAAAATATTCAAAAAAGATAAATGAGGCGAGACACCGAATAAAGCAAACTTTCGAAAAAAAAAACAAAGAAGCAGAGAAAAAAGAAAAATGTAAATAGAAGGATTGCGAGCTCCAATCCCATTTTTCTGCGCTACTAGTTTCTACGACAACTAGGCCAAAATCCCTCTCCATCGCGCATCTCATCCGTGTGAAAAAAAAATCTTAAGGCTGGAAGGGACCACCATTATCGTAATTTCTTCGGGTTTTTGTCGTTTTTTCTTCACTAGTGGTATGTACACCACCCGGAAGCCCTTATTCTGTGGGGAACTCGGTAACCAAATTCATCGCGAACACTGCCTTTGACTACTCTCAATCTACTCCAATCTTGTTCAAGGATCCTGTTGGGCATTCGGAGCCGTCGAGGCAATGTCGGATCGAATTTGCATAGCCTCAAAGGGAGAGATTCAGGTTTCGCTCTCAGCCGATGATCTGCTCAGCTGCTGCCGGTCGTGCGGCTTCGGGTAAGATTTAAAGCATGTTCCTGGACCAATTCATCTACTGAGTTTCAACTTCTAATATAGATGTAACGGCGGCGACCCGCTCTCCGCTTGGAAATATTGGAAAAGTGAAGGAATTGTGACTGGATCGAATTTCACTGCCCATCAGGGTTGCAAAGTGAGACTAACGTTTTCAGGATTCATAGATTCAGCATTCTCAAGGTCTACCGCTATGATTTAGCCATATCCTTTCCCGCCCTGTGAACACCATTCGAACAAAACCCACTACGACCCCTGCCGCCACGATCTGTACCCGACACCAAAATGTGAGAAGAAATGCATTTCGACCTACACGGAGAAGGAATACAGAGCCGACAAATTCTACGGTAATGGTTTGATTGTGGTCAGCATGAAAAATGCACTGAGGCAGGTATACTCTGTTCCGGAGTGAAATTTACTGCCGCTGATCGCGTACGTGTCCGCGCGTATGCTGCGTCTCCACGTCCCCCACACTTTCTCGCTTTCTCTTCACCTTCGCTCCGCACAAGCGCATGAAGGATCAAACCTAATTTGCCTCTGAAACAGAGGATATCCTGCCTGAATGGTATTGATCGATGGCGAATAGTGGCCATCATCCAATTATACCAGCCACCGCACTCGTACTGTGCTTCTCTGGGCCTGATTCCGGTCCGCAATTGCGTCTCGACACGCTTTGCGGCCGCACGCGCTCTAGTCGGTCGAGTTTCCAGCGCCTAAGCCGACCCGATGGGGCTTTTTTATACAGTTTTCTACAATTTTTCTTGGTTTCCAGTTTCTAAAACCCACCTAGAACCGACAGATCGGCCTCTGCGGCGCTGGAAGCTCTTCCGACTCGGAAGCGTGCGGCCGCAAAGCGTGTCGAGACGCAATTGCGGACCGGAATTTGGCCCAGAGAAGCACAGTAAACCATCAGATTCATCTCGTCAAGAGTAATTTTGAAAAAAAAACCTCAAAAACACAATCAGAAAACATTGAAGCGAAGTATGGCAATGACATACCATTAGTCAGGCTAGCCATTCCCAATGCAACACACTTTCCCAGAACCATTTTGGACGTAGATTCCAAATGTGTCCTTCACAGCTGCCTAAACCCACTTTGAAAAAAATTATAGACGTTTTTCTTCTAGGTTCCGTGTCTATCGCACCTTCCAAAACGCGCAGTAGTCCTTCGAAAATCTGGAAACGTACTTTTGATCGTGTTCAGGGGATTGAAAAAGTCGACTTCTTGTTTGAAAAGTCGATCATTCCAAAAAAAGTTCAGTTTGCTCAAATGGAGTCTTCACGGATCGTACTGATACCTCGCGTTCCTTATTGTGCGTTGGTGCAAACTCCACGTAGTTATTCTCTACGTATTTCGGAATCAAATTTATTTCCCTTGAGCGCGTGCGGCTGCACGCGTATGCCGCGTTTCCTTTTGCTCCACACTTTATCGCTGTCTTTCGCCTCGCTCCGTACAAGGAACAGCGTAAATTTGGCCACGAAACAGGGGATTCATGCGCTGAGTTTGCGCCAACATACACTGCCACTGAGGCTCTTTGATTGAATCTTGTCTTTCCAGCATAGCATTACGGTTTTCAGGTAAGGACGCCTATGGAGTGAAAGATGACGTCACCGCCATTCAGAAGGAGATTCTGACTCATGGGCCTGTTGAAGTGGCTTTCGAAGTGTACGAAGATTTCCTCAACTATGCTGGAGGCGTCTATGTGGTAAGCCGTAGCGACTATGTGTAATATTAGACAGGGTCTAAGGCGCTATTCATACTACTCAACGCCAGCGCGGCATTTGTGTATGAATGGCTTGACGCCCCGCCCGCGCGGCACGCGCGTCACGATCCGTTCGCTCCGCCATGGCGTCGCCGCTGCAGTATTCATACTGCCACCCGGAACGCCTTGGCGTTTTCATCCTCTGGTATTATTTATCGATCGTCTCATTCACTCCAGCTTCACCGCTCCGCCATGGCGCCGCCACTCGAGTATTCATAGTCTTTGCAAGCGCGGCACGCGCGTAGATAGTATTCATACACAAACGCCACACCAGCGCGGCACGCGCGTGCCGCGCTGGCGTTGAGTAGTATGAATAGCGCCTAATTCCATATATTCCAGCACACTGGTGGAAAACTTGGCGGAGGACATGCCGTCAAAATGATAGGATGGGGTGTCGAACAAGGTTTGCCATACTGGCTGATCGCAAACAGCTGGAACACCGACTGGGGAGAGGACGGTAGGTTTTGCTGCTGTATACATACATTAATTGATTCGAGACCGATCAGTTGATGCTTTATAGGTTACTTCCGCATTCTGAGAGGAGTCGACGAGTGTGGCATTGAGTCTGGAGTTGTTGGTGGCATTCCGAAATTAAACTCTATACATCGCAAGTAAGCATTCTTAGCGTACATGGCACTTCGGCAACTCGTCATAGTAGCTTTCCCTACCAAGGTCTCTCTTCCAAGACTAGTGATCCTTTCGAAATTCAAAAATGTATCTTCAATTCGTGATGAGCAACCCCTCCCCCAAAGAACCCCCTGCGCAAAAGTTTGAGTCAAATCTGAGACAAAGGACAACTACCGTATACGTAGCGTAAGCTACCGTGATCATCCAAGAAACTTAAATGGACCCCACATTCATAATAGGAGACCCCGCCATGTCCAGGCCCTAGCTGCCGGCCTGATCCTGAGCAACCTCCAGCGCATACCTCGCACATGGAACGCGCCAAGCATAGGGCTCTGGGATCACCATAAGTCGATCTTCCTGGACTTCGTGGCAGATTCGAGCCTAGGTAAGTGTCCTTGATGATGACAGACAAGTAAGGGACCTGCAGAGTTCAAGTCGCCGCGTTGCTCGCAGCGAGGAACAGCGCTGGATGATGCAATATCAATTATATTCGGCGACGGCAGCGACCGCCGCGGCGTGAAGGACGACGAGGGGGCACCGCAGAGTGTATTGACGCAGCGACGGCCCTGCGTCACTGCCAGCGAGCGGCAACCGACGCCGCAACAATAATTTGTCGAAACATTTTTGTCGCCGCGTCGAGGCTAACGCTCGGCGACCACTCGCCGGTCTCTGCAACTCTGCAGACCCCATTAGTTTATGTTTGGCATGGACGATGACAGCGTAAAGCGAAGACGTCAAGCGCAGGCAGGACGTTCAACGCGGGCGTGATTGAAGCGCAAGGGCTCTGCAGAGTTACAGCGACCAGCGAGTGGTCGCCGAGCGTCACCGTTGACGCAACGACGAAAATTGTTGTTGAAAACTACCGTCGCTGCCTCAGTCGCCGGTCAGGGCCGTCGCGGAGTCAAAACACTGCGGTGCCCCTTTGTCGCCTTCTACGCCAAGTCGATCGCCGCCATCGCATAGGGGTATAGTATACTTCTGAACACAGCGACAGCGACCGTTTGTCGCAGAACTCCGGTCCTTTAGACCGAGATCATACTTCTAGCGACGAACGACGCGACGCAATGTTTCCCATCTATAACGACCAAAAATCGTTATGCCTGTATGCACTATCGCTGTTGCTGGTAGTGGGAAGGATGATTGCGGCCCTAAAGTCTGTCTGAACGAGACTGTCCGCCGACGCGGTCGGCGTGCGCGTCGGGTGGCCGTCGCAAGGACATTTTCCGGGCGAACATTCCCACGGCTGCAAACAGCTGAATGGGATATTACTATTTTCCGTCTATTCTTGCTCATTGATTTACAGGCGCAAAAATGTACCAACGGCAGCCGCTCGACACGCACGCCGACCGCAGAGGCGGACAGTCTCAGTCGAATAGATCTTAAACTTGTCGTTGTCGCAGTGCGCTGCACAGCGATGAGCGACAGTGACAGCGACAGACTCCGGCACACTTGCAGTACGTCACTCCTCCGCGACAGACGGACGCATGTGGCAACTATCCCCACGAAGACCAATTCCATTGGTCCGATGCTGGTCTCGCCGCGATTTCTGCTGAATGGCATGCCTGTCGCTCATGACAGCGACGAAGTATGCCACATGCCTAATGTAATCGATATTGCATCCCGTAGCGCTGCGAGCTACGCCACGACGTCAACTCTGCAGACTCTTGTAGACGGAGTCGGCTGGCATACTATCACTCACGACGGCAGCAAGAAAACGAGAGCACGAAGAACGCCGAATCGATTCGCGAGGCACGGTGAAAACTGTCGCGTTCTAAGATGTTCGAAATTCTGTAAAGTCCGTCCAAAAAAGACTGCCCGCCCACGCGGTCGGCGAGCGTATTGAGCAGCCATCGCGAAGGCATTACTTGGGCGAGCCTTCCTACGGCTGCAAACAGCTGACTCAGATATTAGTCATTACTTGTCTAATATTCCTGCTTATTGATTCACAAGTCCAAAGAATGGCTTCGCGATGGCAGCTCAACACGCACGCCAACCGCGTGAGCTGACAGTCTTCCGTATGAACTTTGATTGCACTGCGGAACTGAAGCGCCACTTTTGGCAATGGAACGGCACGAAACGGAGGCGCCTCAATTCCCAGTCTTCATCCATTTGACCCCGGCTTCTCATCCCATCCTGACCCCAGCTTAGAAAACTGTTCTTTTTTGTGGACAGGGTTTTTGTTTTCCAGAGTCAATTTACACCGTTTCAACGGCGTTTTTCGCCATTTGCTCACCAAAAGAGTTGATATAAGTGCCCAAAAACCCACAAAAAGTGTATATTTTCTACTTTCAGGCGTTACGTCAGCTCTTTTGACGACATGGACCTGGACCTGTTCTGAAGACGTCCTTACTCCACATTCAGATTTCACATATACGTGTCTGTTCATAGCTCCTGTCAGTAAACCTCTACCTATTGATTACCTACCTGTCAAATGAAGATTTTTTTTGTTAGATTTTTTTCCACATACTTATTCGGCGGATCATTCGAAAAAAGGAGCCGGTCTCACGGGGCGATAGCCAGGTATTTCGGGACAACAGGCAGGTATTTCGCGACAGGAGTCTGTTCATGAGGTGGCATCCTATCGACCTGCTGTTGACAACTGAAGATAAAGATCAGCAACTTCATTTGGTATTAATTGATAACACACAAAGAAAAACATTAGTAACAACTCAGTTAATTAAGTAACGAGAGCTTATACACGTAAAAATCATCGCATTGACAGCAATCCGCATAGGGTACTATCAAACTCATTCAATTCCACAAAGAAGGTGCGTAACCTTCTACTACACACCCTGCTGAACATTGGGGGTGAACAGAAATTCTGCCAAGGTCTCACCCAAAAACGAGGTTTCCTCGTCTCAGAAAAGGAAAGGTTGCCGTGAAAAATGAGAATAGGATAGAATGAGGTGTCGGAAAATTTGGGCACTCAGAATACCGGGATCAGCGCATTCAATTATGAATAACAATACAATTTGATACATAGTATGTAAATATTGCATGAAAAAGCATGAGATTTTCAAACAGAAAATAGCATAGAAAAAATAGAAATATTAAGCCGCGCTATCAAAAAATATACCTAACCAACTATGTACTCTCACAAGCCAACATTTTTTTTTGAAAAAAAAAGCGCCCACGGACGACTGCGAGGAAGTTACGGGCACTAGTGCAGCAAAAGTCGTTCAGAGTTAATCGATAATTGCACAGCTGACTCCCATACGCCCACTTTCGTGCAGCGGATTTGGGGCACGCGCCAGTTTATAACCACTCCAGTACCTCCGTGCGTACAGAGGGCCCCCACAAAAACATCAGGACAGTCGCTGGCAAAGATAATTGTGCCGGGACGACCGCGGTCCATACTACGAGCTGCGAACGGACCGCAGGCGATCACAAATTTCCAACTTGGACAATGACGCCAGGCGGATTGAGGGCCAATGGCTGGCTGGGCAGCAATGTCTCCTGGACGAGCTGACTCCGCACCGATGACGTGCGGATCGCGAGTGAGAGCTGTTTGGCCCGCTATTGATCCTCGGTCCACCCGATGTTGTGACTGTTCGAGAAAAGTCTGGCGGTCGCACGCAAGTCTACCATGACAGAGAACACGCGTTTTTCTAGTCAATTCAAAATTGTCCACAAAGCTTTCCAACCGATTGGAGCCTATTTTGGCGTTGCCGCGACGCGTACGCACGCATGGAGTAGGCAATCAACAAATTCAAAGGCACTTTTTTCCTAAGGTTCATCTTCCCTTTTACCTGCGTTGATTTTTTTTTCAAATTCCCGGCTGAAATGTTACTGTTTTCCATCACTTTTACCTAAATTTCTCTAGTCCAGCTTGGAAAAAGGAAACTTTGTATTAAACAAATTTCGAAAACTGGTTTTTAATAGTCACCAAAAACGATAGAAACAGCAGCGAAAATCCCGGGAAAAAGTGATAGTTGTTTAACGAACTTGCTAAGAATGCATACGCGTCGCGGCACGTTAGGCTCCAGCCATTTGAAAATCGCCCAATCTTGCCGCACTAATACCAATTTTTTGGAAAAAAAAACTTCCTTTGGGCAATTAAAAAGAAGCTCCACATGAATCTATTGCAATCTGTGATAAAAAGCGACGGTCTCATACCCTAGGATAAGCATATCGTGGGTGGGGCGACTGTCGGGCGTGCTGATGCGACGCGGTAGCCCCGCCCATCAATTGCAACTCTACTAGACCAACAAAAGATAAAAATACAAGAATAAAACGAGAAACAAATTAGTAACCTGTGGTTATGAAAAAATATTAAATAATGTAACAAACTCGTCTTCGAGGTGTGAGAGGAGAATATGATCTAGTAACTAGTCTGAAATACAAAATCGATGACTAGAGGATCGAAGGATCATTATTATACAATCCACGCCACACGAGATCCACGCCGCAAACGTTTTCTTCACTCAGCCTGAGGGAGGTCGAACTCCTCCTCGTCAGGCTCATCTTCAACCACATGCTCGAGCTCAAGGCTCTGATCCTCGTCCAGGACGAGTTTCGACTCCGAGGCCGAGTCATCCGCGAACTCTCCAACCTCTTCGTCTTCGACATCCTCAATAAGCTCGTCATCTATGCCTGCTATCCTTGACGATGCCGTTTCGCCCATGTGTTGCTTTCTGGAAAGTCATATGTCAACGAGCTTTTTCGGCGATTTTTTACCCAAGAACCCGAGGCCACACCCCCTGGACAAGCTTCCCCGGCTCAAAACAGCCAACGGGAGAGCGATAGATCTTAATAAAGACATCTCGTTTTGAGGAGATATCTTCTTTTTTCGATCCTCCAACCAAAAAAACACAGCTACTGGACAACTGGTCCACCAACCTTTCGAATTCAGACAGTTTAGGCGCACAGTTGAGGTCAGCAAAGAATTTTTATCGGATAGACATGACAACTAAGAAGAATTATTCTTTTTGTAATTTCAAATAATCGAGATAATCATGAAGGAAGCTAGAGGACACACCTCTTCAGACGAGTTCCCCGACTCAAAGCAAGAAAAACGCACAAAAGGGATTTCAGTCGATGTATACCATTTTTGGAGATTCTGGATTTCCTTGTGATGTAAAAATTTCACGGCCTGGACAACTCGTCCACCGCCCTTTAAAATATAACGATTTTTAACAGGCCACAACTCCGCCCACAAGCTGTTTTGCGCAATTCTAGAGACACCACTGAGTCCAGCAGTGGATGCTCCATCATTGAAGCATTGACACAAAAAAATATGTAACGGATCCTGAGAAGTCACCTATCACCTAAACTTCGGGGAAGTGGATTTTCTGGACGAGTAGTCTCAGGTCTGTTGCGTTCGTCATTCACATGCACAACTGAAGGGCGAGGCAAAGAGGAAGCTGAATTTCAGTGAAATCGAACGCAGTTGGGTTCAAAAAATGTCCAAATGTGGGCGTGGCCTGTAGTTTCCTCTAATAACTTGCTAATTCCCAAGAGTTAGAATCTCTCCCTTATCACACTTCACTCAGGAGTGGTCTATTTTGTATCTTCATGAAAACTTCGAGTCTTGCACTGATGTACTGTAATCTGAAGTTTTCTAAATTTCAAACAGGGCGGCTGGGTGAACGAGTTGTCATGGAATCGATTTTCCGCTTTACAAGACCCTTTTGCTCGGAAACTGGACCAGTTAGGGGCGCGGCACACGGTTTCCTTCTATTTCTCGTTTATCCAAAAGCATTCAAACCTCGCTCCTAAGAGGGGTCATAAAACCGGCATCCATTTTGCCATTTTACACAGATTTCGAGAATATTTTTCTATGAGATAACTGAGCTTCTGAAAACTCACAATTTCTCAATATCCTGCTGCGTTGGAATCGGCGCATCCACAAAATACGCAGGATAGCATTCGCGAATCATATTCTTTATATCCCTCGCATGCTTCAATCGATTATCGACCGGTCGATCTTCGGAATCGTGGAACTCACGAATATGCCGGATAACAATATCTCGGGATTGGTGACCCTAAAATCCAATACTTTGAAAAAAATTTCCAATCACTCCCACCATGTTTTTTTTTCAACACCTTGTATCCCAAGCGCACGCAGCACGCCACGTTTGTGCGCCTGCATGATGTGTTTTTCTATGCCAGCTTATTTTACCAAGCGCTACCAGAAATAAGTAGTTCTAAAGATGTCCAGGTTCCAAACCAATATGGCAACTCTGGGCGCTTCGGGGTCAGCCGAGCAAATCCACCATCCATAGCCTTCGACTGCCATTGGGCAACAATTAAGGGACAACTGGTTAATCGGCTGACCCTCACGCGCCCAACATCCTGGGAGGCAGCATCACATCAGCAAAAAAAACTATTTACTAGTAGAAAAAACAGCCATCTTGTGTCCAGATCATGGTACGCGACGCAGCCGTACGCGCAATGTTGCTCACCGTGCCCTTTTCCGCCTATGATATAAAAAACTTAACTAGCCCGCTACCAGAATATTTCTATTCTATATTTCTATAGTCATCATGTCCTAAAATAAGCAAAGAAGCAACGGGCGGGGTCAATCGAGCAAATCGATGGATCATTGATTGCTCACTGTTGCTGCCTCCTAACTCAGACACTCGTAGTTGAGTTCCGCCAGACCGCTGCCGTGTAGAGGCCAAATTCCTTGCCCCGAAACGTCAGCCGTTTATCCCAAGACATCTCTCTTAGGCACTTTCTTTGACACCTGGTTTTTCTCCGAAACACCCTCTGTTTCACCCCCCCCCCTGGCATTTATCGCGAAACAAGCACAAGCAACACCGGTCTGGCGGAACACAATTACCAATGTTTGAGGTATGAGATATATAATGAGGCCAAACGAGAGCGGTCGGAGGCACATGGACATGTAGGGATTTCAACCAACCGACAGGGATCGATCGATGCAGATCGATGTTCGATTGATTGACCCCCACGCGCCCAAGCACCCCACTCCTCCCCTCCAATAGCATGTATGACAGACTCCTCTAAGAGATCACCACTGTATCCTCTGTTTCGGAGCCGAATTTCCTGTTCCTTCGCGCGCTTGGGTGAGGAGAGACGCAGACGCACGCGACGAACGGAAATAAATTTCACTCCGAAACGGACTATACGTGCTCTAACCACTAAACTGTGAACTTACCACTTCACAGTGAGGGCACAGGAACAGATGCTCATCCATATGCGTGTAGGCGTGTTCACTCATGCGAGAATTCGTGACCTTACCACACCTCTGGAATTTCGCGAATTTTCCTATATTTTTTTCCGATATTTTCATGTTTTTTCAGCTAGAAAAATTAGAAAAAATCAATAAAAAATCCTGCCGCTCACCTCACAATGAGCCGCTTCAGACAGCTTCTTCTTAAAGTATTGCGCGCCACCGAGGAGCATGCTGATCTCACGTAACTTGAGCATTTCCTCACGTTTCCTCTTCGACTGCGGCCGTCGTAGGCCAAATCTCGGAAAACGGCTTTGGCGCTTCTTAGCACGAGCCTTCAGTTGGACAGCTTGGTCATGCTCCTGAAAATTTGGTGTGCTACAAGAAAACAGGTTGTCAAAATGTCAAAATCTCGGACCTTTTCCTCGTCCTCATAGAACTCGTATTCAGGTTCCTCCTCTGCCGTCACGTCCGAATCGTCTATTTCACCCTGGAAAAATTGAATTTACACTCTTCGAACAGCTCAATTCTTTTCTCTTGAAGTAGCACTAAATATGACAACACAAGTCGACTATTGGGTAACGATCAGCAGAAAACCTATTTTATTAGGTTTAATCTAAGGTTTCACGCCACTTGACTTTTAAAAATTTTTTAACCTTCGAGGTTGGTCTTACGGCTAAGTGTGATATACCGATCGAAAGCACAAATTATTTTCTATATAACGCTGCCTTCCAATTGGGGCGAAGCCTGCTCATTTGCAAAACATATGCCATAATTCAGTGGTATTCTTCAGTACTGAGCATCTTTAGTGCTTCTGTTTACTTTGAGGTCAACCACCAAAGCTGCCAGAGTTGACAGGATATTTAAGCCTTCTTAGAACTAGACGATAGCGCTTGCGGATAATTTCGGCGGAGCGCAACTATTGATTTTTAGCGGATTTTGTGATTTTGCAACGTCGGTCTTTTGTATATCAACCAAGAAGTTTCGGCCTCAAAGCTTCGAAGCTAGGTATAATGGCCAACCTCCTCTTCAATAATATTTTTTCTCGTCAATCATCGACCTTTTTTTGAAAATCAGTGAAAATGGCGAAAATCGAATTTTCGAAAAAAACCGGTCGATAGTTGACGAAAAAACACCACTACGTGGGGGGACCTAGCCATTATACCTAATTTTGAAGCTTCGAGGCCGAAACTTTTCAGATAAGCCAGAAAAGACCGAAGTTGCAGAATCACAAAATCCGCTAAAAATCGATAATTACGCTCCGTCGAAATTTTCCACAAATGCTATCGTCTACTTCTAAGCTGGCTCAAATCTCTTGTACACTCTGACAGGTTTGGTGGTTTACCTCAAAGTAAATAGAAGCACTAAAAGATGCTCAGAACTGGGGATTACCAATGAAATATAGCATATATTTCGCAAAAGAGCAGGTTTTCGTCCGAGTAGAGGGCAGCCTTAGATAGAAAAGAATTTGCGCTTTCGATCGATATATCGGTGCGGCATAAGTTTAAGGACCTCGCTGTCATATTTACTACCACAACTCATCCCCTAGCACCCTCTAACTACCTGTATGTCTTGTTCTATACCTAACGTCATATCATCAACACTATCGACGTCATCTGATAAATTGTTGACCTTCACCATCTGAAAGTAAACCACGCACGCTGACAGTCAGCTGAGACAATCTGACGTTAGATATCACACGCACGGCAGTCATTCGGGTGCACACACTTTTGTTACAAACTCTCGTTTACACTTCACACTCCGAACAAAATCAGGCAAAGGCTTACCGTTGCTGTGGACGGAATCTTGCTTTTTCGCTTGTTCTCCTGTGAAAACAGCGCTTGGAATCCGAAGCAATTTTCAGACATCTGCTTCACTTCATCCGAATATTCCTGAGAGAGAGAGAGAGAAATATTAATGAATCCGGAAAATTCCAGCCCATTTGGACATTATTCTCAAAAAACACTCACCCCAATGCGATCCTGAACGACATCGTCCAGGCCGTGCTCCTTCTTGCCATGTACGCTCACAGACTGCGACCGATCATGTCCAAATCCACAAATACGACAGATGTATCGATTGATGCCTAGGTCCTTGGCCATGTGCCAGAGAATATGAAAGCCTCTAATCTGAAACAATCCCTAGATTATTTGCCGATGACTCTGATCCCCGCTAGCAATAAATCGTTCGAAAACTTTTTTTGGGCAAATATCAAAAACGTTGGTAGATCAAAAAAAAGGTCAGGAAGTTGAATCCGTGCTTCGCACACGTTCAGATTTACCCAATTTTTTCTGATTCCAAATACAAAATTCATATTTTTTGGCCTAAGATTAGCGATTATAGGACTTGACACATAAATAAATTCTTGAAATTTTCAAATCAAGACACTTGAATTAAAACTTCAGAATAACCCTGATCCTTTGAATCGTTCGAAAATTTCACGTTAATTAGACGAGAAGACTCAAACTCACTTGTCTGAAAAAAAATGGGAATAGTTTCGAGAATTTGAATAGTTAGGTCCGACGCTTGCTTCCCCACGAAAAAGTATTTAAATCTCACCCGCGGCCGGCGATGCGGTCGCGTGCGCCGGCCACTAATCGATTCAGGCCGAGAGATGAGCGCAGATGATCAGCTCACCACACCGCCAGCCAAAGGTGAGATTTAAACCTCCCGCGCCAGCAGCGGGTGAGATTTGAATGTTTTTTCTTGACAAAGTAAGCCGCGTACCTAACTAGACATAGGTCGGATCGAAAAATTTGAGCGCACACCAGTCAGATAAAATGATCAGTATTCCATTCAAAATTTCAGATATTCGAAAATCACGAGATTCGGCTATACCCAGAATCGGATATTCGGACTATTCGAAATTCAATCATATTCGAAAAGTTCCAAATTATACTTCAATTAAGAAGCACGCAAATTTCACAGTTCCAGATCTCCAAGAAGCATTTGCCAAAAAAAAACCAAATTTGCACTATCTACACACTAAAGTTCGAAAACCTAGTCCACAGCGACAAAGCCCGCTAGCCCCACGGGCTGCACGCGCTAGCGTATCGCGCGCGGCTGCCGCAGCTAATCGCCAATCAATAAATTTTGGCTGGTGACCGTTGAGCCGTGATCAGCTGTGGCGGTCGAGCGCGTTGCGTTCGCCCGTGCGGCTCGAGCCGACCGCAAACCTTAGCGCGCTGGACTACAATTTCTGACGCGGCTGTACACATAAATTTACATACTAGGGGTCTATCAAATGAACAAAATGTTTTCAAATCTTCCAAAACAATGCCCTGTTCCGAATATTGCCCTGATTCAGCGCCGGTGGTCGCGCCACGCGAATCGCGGATCAATAGTTGCTCGCCCCCAGCTACCAGTCAGCGATTGCCGCGTCGCGACCGCTCGCACTGGATCAGTAGGTTCCTGACTGATCGCAAATTCGAAAAAAATGAGTAACTCACCCTATTCTGCATAGTTTTGTGACAGAGACGGCACTCTAAAGGGTGCTCCTCGTCGGGAACGGCTCTTGGGACCACCGAGGTGGCAGCAGCTGGTTTCGCCGGCGGTGCTCCTGGCGGTGGCGGCGGCAGCGGCGGAGGAGCAAGAGGTTTCTAAAGACTGATATATGAAACTACAGTGGGGACTCAGCTGTAATACAGAGACTTCCAAACTAACCCTCTCCTTCTCCCTTTCTTTTTCCCTTTCCTTCTCCCTTTCCTTCTCCCTTTCCTTTTCTCTCTCCCTCTCCTTTTCAGCCTCCAACTTGGCGGCTCGTTGAGCCAGAACAGCTTCGGCTTTCGCAGCCGTCGGCCCCGGTATAGTACCGCTTCTCGTGCCCAGCAATTCCATCGACAGATCCTGTAAACTTCAAATTAACTCGAAATTTTAATAACTTACCGGACAAACAATATTAAAACTTGTTAGTAAGTTGATCATTAGTTTGAAACAAAACTTTTGCTTTTTATAGGAAAATCTGGCTTATTTTAGAAGTATTCTATTCGGTTTATTCTTGAACAATTTGATAGCTGACAGATGTATCCTATTGATACAGACAAATAAATGAATTCTTTTATGAAACATTCATTATTAGAAAACAAAGGACACTAATTTGCAGAAAACTGTTCAAAAATTCGCTTTAAGTCGCAAACTAGTTTTTCCTTGCGGGAATTCAGCCCATGAGAAATTCCGGATTTTTCATTTTTTCGAGTAAGCATTTTAAATCAAATTACTCAGTTTTTGATGAAAACTTTGAAAAATCGATTTTTCCATAAATTTTTTCGGACTTCCAAATGCTAATTTCTGCTCATGAAAATCGAATATCAAATCGGTTGCTAATGAATATTAAATGTGCGGCTCTCCAGTTCTTTGTAATCGGAAAGAAACACCATTCATTCAAAAATTTTATACAAGCTAATAAGTGAGAAAAAAGTTAAAACCTTCTCTAAAAAATATTTTGTAACCGTTTGAGAGCCATGCCGTTTATAGGGGAGGGCATCACAAATGAATATGACTTTCTTAAACGATCCCTGTTGAATAATTTCTTAGAATCCAGCTTCGAAAACTCAAAAAACCCTATTTTTGAATCTCTATTCGCAAAAAAATTTGAAGACTTTCGAGTTTTCTAGAAAAAAACTGCTCGGAATAAAAAAATAGTGAATTCCTCGAAATTGGTTAAGCGAGTTTGTCTTAGCGATTACTCGAATATTTTCATCCTAAATTGGCCAAAAATTCAAAACATCTTATTTTAATTATTTTATATTTTAATTTGCCGAAGCAGAGCAAAATGAGCTTTTCATTTAAATACCTGTAAGACCAAACATTTAAAAGGGGAGAAAATTGTAAGGCCCAGAGCCCAGAAGAATCAAGTTTTTGAAAACTGGATGGATTTTCAGTGAAATTCAATGTTTCGATTCGTGGATGAATTTTTAATAAAATACCATGTTTCGATTGGATCGGATAGTCCGATGTGATCAAAAATGGAAAATCAAACTATTTGATTGATTACTCAATTCTGCCCATCTAACGGGCTTTTCAATAGACCTCGCACCAATTCAACATTTTTTTTGCAAAAAAAAAGGAATTACCAATCCCAACAATTTTTTGAAAAAAAATGTAATGTCCCGGTAGAGGTTCACAGGACCTACCACATCGTCATACGCAGCTACCGCGTCATTCAAGCGATCGATAATCGAAATCAGGGATGAGCACAACTACAAATTCAGAAAAAAACTCATCAGAAGATCGAAAAAAATCGGGAACATGCACACAACCATATTTCTTCCGGTTTCCGATGGTTATTTGCGTTTCGATTTCCGACCTCCGACGCTCATCTCTGATGAAATGCTGAAACAAGGACATGATGATGGTAATTGCGCGCGACGTACTGTAAGTGCGGTGTAGGCACTCTGAACCAGAGTCACTCTGCCATATTTTGATAGACATATCCATATTTAAGTAGGATTGTGGTAAAGCCATATGGATATATCTACCAAAATGTCACAGAGAGTGGCACTGGTTCAGAGTGCCTACCACGCAGTTACAGTACGTCGCGCGCGATTACCATCATCATGTCCCTGTTTTAGCATTTTCATCAAAGATGAGCGTAGGAAATCGGAACGCAAATAGCCATCGGAAGTCGGAAGAAATATGTATATATGAAAATTCCCGATTTTTTCGACATTTTGGAGGCATTTTTTGTCTGATTTTGTATTTGCGCAACCCCTGGTTTCCATTATCGATCGCTTAAACGATGCGATAGGTGCGTACAATGACGCGGTAGGTCATGTGAACCGCTTCTTCTTTTTCTCTTCCCACTATTCGATTCTCGGTCCCGAACCGCACCGAACAGAAATCGGAGCCGCCTAAAGGTTCGACTCGTTCTCACAATCTCCGGGCCACTGTTATCGCTCTTCCGGCGAACTGGAAGAGCCCGGACAGCAACAGAAGCCGAATCGCCGATTGGGAGGGCAAGCCGAACTGTCAGGGGGCTCGAGGCAGAGAATCGCCTAAGATAGTACAACAACATTACAGCAGCACTTAACTATTACTCCATTAGTGAGTTAAGAGAACGCACACAGACCAGTCAGTTCTCGAGCCACAACACCACCACTTTCACATGAAACCCAACCAACTGCTCGGCCAAGCTCCATAACAGCAACAGAACGCAAACCAAAAACCTTGCAACAAAGGCCAGAAACCATGCACACACTACCGGTATTAAGTGCATGCAACACAGAATGTTGTTAGGCGGCAACATTAGGTGACAAAACAGCGTTTACGCGCGGCAGCGGCCTGCAGTGGTTAGTAGTGTGGCACCCGAGAACCAACCTGCTGCAGCAGCTGCTCGTGCTCTTCGTGTTGCTCTAGCTGTTCTTCTGGCTGTTGCTCTTGCCTCAGGCTCGGGTTTATGTCGCTTTCTGCAGCTGTAGCCGCCGCAGCAGCAGCGGATGCGGCCGCTGCTGCCGCTTTGGCGGCCGCAAGATTAGCTGCATTCAACTTATGCGCCAGAAACAGTTCATGATTCAGCTCCTGAAATGGTGCAACACGACACTGACACTTTACACAACAGAAGTACCACCACAACAACTTCTCTAGCAGACTTTTAGGGTCATACTCTCAAAAAAAAAACATGCTAGCACAAGAATATATCCGCGGCAAATGTCGTGCAGTCCATTTCTTTAGGAATGGCCAAGATGGAGGCGGGCCGCGAGCGGCCACGTCGCGGTAACCGCTCACCAATGATGGGAATTGTGCAACAAATGAACAAGCACGTGGCTTCACACAATCCGCAGGTCTCCTTCAGGTACCAGATGGCGTCAAAGAAGATTAAAATTCATGGGTGGTCAATTGGGTACCAGTAGACTTTATGAGTGGTCAACAGGGTGATAACTTCGCAAACGGATTGGACAACAGCAAAGTCACAGATGGTTACAGGTGTTTCAACCACGAAGAGCCATTCGAGTAACCCAAACTTCTTGGGTGGTCCGTAGAATATCAACACCAGGAACGATTAGAGAATAGCGAATGAAATGGGTGATACATACTGTCGTTCTCGAGGCGAAATTTCGGTCCGCAAATGTGGACCACGGCTGAGAAGACTAAACCACATGGGTGGGTCGTAGAGAATCCAAAAGCAATTGGAATACGGAAAAGCAAACGTCACGGGTGGTCCTAGAAGATTCTATGACGACAGAAATTTATTACTGGAATCAAAACTTCATGGGTGGTCTGTAGAGTACTTTCGATGCAAATGGCCAAGAGAACAATAAACTTCATGGGTGGCCCATAGGAGATCAATTGCATCAAGCAAATGGAAGACTTTCCTTCATGGGTGGTCTGTAGTGGTTTTTAGGCAAATGATCAAGGGAAAATACACGTCGTGGGTGGTCCTAGAGGATTCAATGCCGGAAGAAAACTATTGCAAGAGACTAAACTTTATGGGTGGTCTGTCGAGTACTTTCGATGCGAATGGTCAAGAGAACAGTAAACGTCATGCGTGGTCCACAGAAGATCAATTGTATCAAGCGATTGGGACGACCAAACTTCATGGGTGGTCTGTAGAGTAGTTTCTACAAGAATGAGCAATGAAAGGGTGAACAACACGGGTGGTCTTCAAGAATCCGTTTGCATCAAGCGATTGAGAAGACTAAACCTCATGGGTGGTTCGTACAGCATCCGAAAGTAATTGGAATACGGAACAGCACACGTCATGGGTGGTCCTCGAAGATTCTATAACGAAAGAAAACTATTACAGGAAGCTAAACTCCTTGGGTGGTGTGTAGAGTAGCTTCTACACGAATGAGCAATGGAAGGGTGAACGACACGGGTGGACTCCAAGAATCCCTTTACATCAAGCGATTGAGAGGACTAAACCTCATGGGTGGTCTGTAGAGTACTTTCTATGTGAATGGCCAGGAGAACAGTAAACGTCATGTGTGGTCCACAGGAGATCAAAGGTATCAAGCGGTTGGGACGACTAAACTTCATGAGTGGTCTGTAGAGTAGTTTCTACGCGAATGGTAAAAAGAGCAACAAACTTCATGGGTGGTCTGTATAATACTTGGAACGCTAATGGTCAAGACAGCAGTAAACCTTGTGGGTGGTCTACAAGAGGTCAACGATGATCAAGGAGAAGAGTAAACTTCGTATGTGGATCCTAGAGCAGCTACCAAGTCAATTGTCAAGAGTAGAATAAACGTCATGGGTGGTCCGCAGGATTACTGCTACTCTTACTTTCCGTTAGACCACCCTCCAAGTCAAGTCAAGTTCATGGGTCAATACTTGGAAAAAATAAAGAAATTAAGCAAAAACGGTTCGAAAAACTGCAGATTCACAAACCTGACACCGATGGAATAGTTCCAGGGATCTATCTTCCATCATTTCTGGATCAATCTTTCCATGAATTTTCGACTGGTGGTTTTCCATCTGGTCTTTACGATAGTGCTCCACCGCACAGTTCTCAAACAGACATCGGAAACGGAAAATCTGAAGCAGTAAAAAATCAGAAAAACCAAAAGATGCGGTCCGATATAACTCACTCCATGATCTTTGGCCAGATGGAAGAACATATGCATCTGACGAGCACCTGCTGTGACCGGCTTCTGACACTTACTACATTCGCCCAGTACACGCTTTTTTGAAATCCTAGAACTATACAGATAACTCGCCACATTTCACGGATGGTCGGTCCACCACCAATTTGACAAAAAAACTCATCCAATTTTTGGATGTTTTTTTTTGCCGTGACTGCAGTTTAACGACGCATTGCACGTTACGGTATGGTCACACATGGTGCTCAGTTGATCGCAAAACGCTTGGCCACGGGCGAGATTGAACCAGCTAGTTCCCTTCACGGGGAGCGCCTTATCGCACTGCACCATCGAAAGCTTCGGCGGTGCAGTGCGATAAGGCGCCCCCCGGAAAGGGAATTAGCTGGTTCAATCTAGCCCGGAGCCAAGCGTTTTGCAGAAAAAAACTTATCGTTCACTCAAAACAAGGAAGAAATGAAGCAATAGTGAGAGGCAGGCAGGGCTGAACATGCCGTTGCGCCAATTTTAGGAGCAGCTACGACCCCCCTGTTGAGCGAAATTTTGGAGAAAATCGAAAAAAAAATTACGATCCCCATCGACAAATAGACATCCAATTCGTATTCAGCACACCGAACAATCCATGAATAGAAATTTTGACAGAAATCTGATACTTTGCCCAAACTACCGTATACCCACCGTAACGTAGAATTTCATGACGGACTCTGCAGACACAGCTGTTCTCGCTCTGCAATCTATCAGAGGACGACTACACTACCTCATTTTAGCTTACCGTTCCTTTTCTCCGGATAAAATTACGAGCCCCTCCAAAATTTTCATGTTTTCTTCGCAGCCCTGCTCAACCCTGGTGGGAGGGGGGGGATGAGGTTACCGGTAGGGTGGGACGATGTAGGACTGCAAGAGGTGCCTGCACCTTAGGAGGGACGGCCTGGGCATAGATCATCAAGACCTCAGTAGAGTTCGTGGCTGGTAGGTCTTCAAGCGACTGGGCCGGCAAAGCGACTAATACAGGATTCATGATGAAAAAATATCCGAGAAGTCCAACAGGAGGTCGTGGTGGTCTCAGATAGGGTCAGAAGGCAATCGTGAATACTTACGCGCTGCTCGTCGCTTTGTTGTGTGTTTTCGAGGATTTCTCTGGATGTGAATCCGGGTATCTATCAAGACCATCATTGGCGAACAACGCTGCCACATCGTCCAGAACAGAGCTGGAACAGAGAAGTTAGCCTATTTTCGAAGACGCGTAACTAAAGGTTGAGTCAAATGAGACTTCCAAGGCAAAATATCAATGTCAAACCCACATAGGATTCAAATTGTCGAGATAGCTGTCATCCATCAATCCATCATCATTGTCATTATGGTCATTACTATCAAATTCAGTCTTCACTCGCTTATTGCTGAACATCGGCGTCATATCCATATCGTCCGAAACTGAACAGACAAAAATAGCTGGTGGTGCTCCTAATAATGTCCAGACACAATGTCGGCAGGGATCGTGCCTGCCACACGATTCCTAGTAAGGAATCATGAGGCAGGCAGACGAGAACGTGGGGGCCAGTTCTTACAAGCCAATTGCGGCGCTTCGTAAGAAAATAAGCGGCGAGACGCATTTACTAGTGGGAACTGGGCCCCACTGTCACCGTCTAGTCGAGCCCTCCTACGAACTTTCTGATGCTTCGATCGACTAAGCTGCCCAAAACAGCAGAGAAACGATTAATTGTTTCTGTGAATCTGTACCTCATAGAGCACGAGAGGGATGATGTCGCCTCAATTCGTGTGAGCGAGTAAGTTCGAGCTTTCTCTGCGCTCTAGGACAGCCTGAGCCCACTCGATTGAAACCGAGCATGTTATGTTATGTTATGTTATGTTATGTTCTGCTTGCTATGCTATCTCATGACAAACCCACCTTCTCCATCAACAACGCCGGAAGTTGCTGCTCTGCTGATGCTGGCCAGTAACGCATCCGTGTTTGAATTACAACTAGCTATAGCCTCCTCAAGCTGTCGTTTTCGGGAAGAGCCGCCTACAGAAGTTGCAGGCACGGGCACTGCAGCTGGGGATACTTGAGGTCGATCATGCGACGGCAACTTCTGAAGCACCAACTATTCACACAGAGCACCCTCAACATGTATGAAGAAGCGCCTTACCACATCATGGGCCTTGATAGCAGCCGCCAGATGACTGACGGCGACAGCCGCTGGTGGTGATATCGTCGACGATGAGGATGACATTCGGCTACTGTTTCCTTGATTCGCCGCTGCAGCCGCAGCCGCACGACGACACATCGCATGCGACAGAGCACGATCCATCATGACCTGCAGCGAACGCTTCGCTGTCACGTTGTCCACGTAGATGAACTGAAACAAGCTGAACTTTTACTATACCTTTGCCTAATGACCATCTCTTGACTACGATGACGAAGGCACGGCCGCTAGAAAAAGCTCGAGGGTAGTCGCTAACCTCGAGAGAACCTTGATCACCTACCCATTGGGCTTCTTCAAAGTGGTGACTCCTTACCCATGGAACGACCTCAAAACCAACTCCCAGCCCTTATACGAGGGTCGATTTTCGGCGGAGCTACGACACCACCCTGTTGACCGAAATTTTGCGGAAATTTCTAAAATTTTCACGATCTCCTGAGAGGAAAACTGAGAAAAGTCAGAAGCTCAATAGAATTGACCCGAAGAAAATCTGCTTTTGTTCCAAAATTTCTACGACCTCCCTAATTTTATTTTTTTACAAGAGTTTTCAAAATTTTTTACGACCCTCTTCCCCCCCCCCCCGAGGCGCAGAGTCGCAACCCTGCTCGACCCTGGCATACGGGGTAGTTCGAGGTACACGAAGGTTTTCAAGGCAGCCCTTAGCCGTTCCAGAGTGGAAGGGGTCGTTTGAAGAGTGGATAGGGGTCGATGGGTTGTGTGGGAATCCTTGAACGTGTAGGGGGACAGGATAGTCCTTTATTGAGTAGGAGTACTCGGGAGGATGAGAGGGTTTTTCAGAAATGGTTTAGGGGTGGCTCCTCGGTAAAATGGTGTTGATACGCGACCACTGAATCGTGTAAGGGTCACTCAGCGAATAGGGGGTTGATTAAGGGGAAGGGAAGCAGGGTTGAGCAGAGTTGCGACTTGACGCGAAGGGGGTCGTGAAAATTCGAGAAAATTTTCGGAAAAAAATTAAATTTTTGGGGGGTCGTAAAATTCTTGAAGGAAATAGGAATTTTCATAAAACCATTAGGTAAGCTAAGATGAATTAGGAATAGGAAAACCGTCTTTTATAACGACAACTTTGAAATTCTTCCAAATTTGTCACTCAAAAGCAGCTAAAGCAATTTTTCATCTCGAGAGGGGGAATTGAAGAAAAATTTCCCAAGTTTCGGTCGATAGAGGGGTCGTAGCTCCACCAAACATTGGCGCAACGGCCTGCTCAACCCTGATCACGGCCCTCCCCTTCCTAGCCCTTGAAAAGTTAGACTATCCGGTTTGACCATGCCAAAACCACATGTTACCAAGATGAAAGAGGACGTCATGTCGTATCTCTCTGAAACTACGACTCCTTCGTGGACAAAAACCGAGTGCTAGGAGTTTCGTTTTCAGGCCAATTTTTTTACACGACCCTCCCTCAACATTCACTGTACCACGACATAACCCAGCATAGCTATGCAACCAACCACACACCCTTCAGGTGACCCCTCCCACTTTCTCGCACGGCCAACCTCCTAACCCCTCCTACTCCTTAAGTAACTTTGGGCTTCTCAGAGCGGCTACTCAAGCACATGTCCCCTCATGAGAAGACTTCATTACGACCCTTTACTTGCGGTTGGTCTTTCAATGAGCCCCGACTAAAAAAGAAACAGGGAGATCAGAGGAAAACCAGTAGATCACAATATTCTCACCTTATTCATATTCTTCCGATGCGACGAATGCAAATGTTCTCTCATCTCAGCATCAGACGCTCGCTCTGCCAGGCATATTGGACATTGAAACGGCAACCAGTTCAGATGCTCACGCTTCAAATGCACCTGAAATCGCAGAAAAATTGAATCTCGCACCTGAAAATGCACCGAAAACTTCAAAAAAAATCAACTCTCTAAGCCAAAAACAAGAAAATCTAATGATTTATGGTAGGAACTAACCTCCATATCCTCACTATTATTCTTATTGATTCCGCATTCTAAGCATGTCAGGTGCATCATTGGCGTATTGTTTGAAATACTCAGGTGATCACCCCACGGCGCTGTGATCTCCGGCTGAAAGGCAAAACCAAAAATATCAGATACAGGTACCGTATACTCAGGGTCTGCACGGGACCGGCACTCTCAAATATGAGAAAAAAGGCGTCATTCATAGTCCTCACCGCAAGCGCGGGACGAGTGGTGGACTCTGCAACTTTTTTTCCGCGCGGCACGCGCGTCCCGCGCGGAAAAAAGTTTCAGAGTCCACCACTCGTCCCGCGCTTGCGGTGAGGACTATGAATGACGCCTTAGGCCGGGTTCACACTCTCATCGCGGCGCGACGAAGCGACATTGGCGAGTATCGCCCGAAATCGCGTCTTTTCGTAATTAAGGCATGACATCGCGTCGCTGCGCGATGGAAGTATAAACCCGGCCTTATCCCTATCATTACGGTACGACATATCCCGACCGACAATGTGGAAGCCTTTGAACACAAAAAAAAGCAAAAAATTAAAAATCAAACCAACCGGGGCCTGGACATAGTAGCCATTAGCAGCAGCAGGATGCTGAATAGGGGCGTTTCCATTCTGTTTGTGTAGTCGAGCCGCAATATCCTCAATTCCATTTCTTGCTCCGCTTGTCTGTGCGGCATTGCTGATGCCAATGCCGACGCCAGGGACGCCGGGGACGCCGGCGCCGCCTGCCATCAGAAGACGCTGCATTAGCGAATGCTGACTATGAAGTTGTCCCGACGTCGACGACACCACTTCTTGCATAGACGACGGTGACACAGGCGGATGCATTCAACAACGCATTCACAATACTGAAAACCAGTAGATGTGAGAATTCGTCAAACAGACATCAATCACGAGCATTATTTCGCAGTTTGTGAACAGAAATCTTACGAATTACATGACGGAATAGGCATTTTTTGTGATTCCTAAAACAAGAAAATGGAGCATAAAATGATTCCAGGTTGAGGAATACAGTCTTAAGGTTCAAATCCAGTGAAAAATAAATCATAATAAGGATTTTAGACACAAGAAAAATCGCAATTCTGCCAGTTTTAGCGGCCGAACAGAGATTTCGCGGATAGATCGCGAAAATTTCGAGGATGCTCCGCGAAAATTTTGCGGCCAACGCTAACAGAATCCACCCAGAATCCCAGCAAGAATACTTCACTCAATCGATCTTCTGCCAGAGCAAACAGTGAACTAATGTTAAGAAATCGAAGCATTAATAGATAAAACACAGAAAATTTCGCGGAAAATTCGAGGAGTAGATGCGGAGATTTCAAGAAATTGAAAATTTTGAACTTCATCAAAGGTTGCACTGGTTTTAAACAAGTTCCTTATACCAATCCGGCCCTATCTGCGCACCTTTGATTAACACTCCGATTGTTGCGGAATCTCCGCGGAATCGCCTCGATGAATGGACTTTTTCGAACTAGGTTCTTCGGATATTCCGAACAAATAATTATTTTTCTCAGATTTTTCTATACGTTTTTAAATGAATGCCAATATATTCATTCAATTATTTATTTGTTTTTCAAGAAAAATCCAAATAATTATCGAATAATACTCAAAAATAATGTAAAAAATCAAATTTTTTTGGGTGAAGCAATTATTCGAGGAAACGAATTATTTTACTTAATCGAACATTTGAAAAAATTAAAGGAATACTATGCAATCATTAATACTAAAATTGAGAAAAATGGATTTGCATATGCGCAACAAAAAGAAAATGTAATATTAGAATTGGATGATCTGGAAAACTTGCATTTGAAAATCTGAAAGACAACAAAAATGCTTTACAACGATATTCCAGTGTTAAATGAAAAAAAAAGTTAGTCACAACATAATACAAGAAAAACGACATTGACAAATGCTTTATTTAGGAGAAAAAAACTAAGAAAACTTGTAAAAAAATCTATTTCAAGGAAAAAAACTCAAAAATCGAATTGCATAATTGGGGCGCAAATTCGCATTCGGTCGCGTTAAGCTCAGATTGATCAGCTGACAGAAAATCGAATCGCTGTTTTACATAACATTCAAACTAGCGTAAAATGAATTGATGAACTAAATGCAAGTAGTACTATTCACTGAAACAAAAAATCCGCAAAATTATAACAACAAGGATTGAAAGACTTGAACAAATCGATATTTCCGTCAGCTGATGAAGCTGTAGTGAGACACGCTTCAATCAGAAAATTTGAGCCAACTACACCAGTTGAGCGTCGTTTATACTTCCACCGCCGGGTGGCGCGGCAGAGCGCAATCCCGATAATATCGCTCGCACGATCAATATTACGGAACTGCTCATCGCCGCACCGCTTGGCGCCGCATGTATAAACTATCCCTGAGCAGTGGAATGGATTCTGAACAGAGAAAATCGCTCGGAACGGATTAAATATGACATAATGTGGAAAAAAAAACGTGAAAAATGATAAGTAATGAATAAACAACGTGCAAACCCTCACAGTAAGATCACGTTTATACTCCGCAGCAGTATCGAAAGCAGCTTCTAAAGAGCTTGGATGTCTAACGACTAATTTTCATAGTTTCTCCTACACATAAATTCTTCGCTGGCTGCATTTGCTGCTGCGACAAAGTATGTTTCTTGCTTTCTACTATATTTTGTGACAAGGACAGGGAGAACATTGACCAAAGAGAAGAGTTTAGATTACGTTTGGTGGGTAGGTTACCTGACTACAGCTACATATAGTCGCGTTGAAAATTCTAGTCGGCAAGAGCTGCCGTTGCGGCCGCCACACCACGCTGGACTAGAATTTCTGAAGCGACTATGACAGTAGCCTAGTAGTCCATTAGAGGCCGTAAGTTGCTCCCCGATTCGCACTGAGCAAACATAGATTTGTTGGGGGGAGAAGTGTTGAATGGCCCTCAACGACGACAACCGGTCCCTCCCACATCCACCATGAACAGGTTGATAAATTAAAAACGCATTCGGTCGGTTATTCGAATTATTTAAGTATTTTGGAAGCCAATTCTTCAAAAAAAAATCCGAGAAGTCGGTTATCTTATCAATATTCAGGAGACTCAAATATTGGAAAAGTCTAATTTTCAGACACCCCAATATTCAGAAAAATCGATTATTCTGAAATTCGAAAACAATTTGTTCATTCTATTTTTTTCGGGTGTTCGAATATTTGAAAAAAAAATCGATTAATCGGATTTCCGAAGTCTCCAAAAAATAATTGTTTGTTATAAAATACTCTATTGACAACGATTTACAGCTCTAAATGACTTTGTAGCCCAATAGCCAGAGAAATCAAATACTCGAATAAATTTGATATTGGATGAAAAAAAAATATAAGACAAATTGTATCTATTTAATACACTCCAACCTAATCTAGAAAATGAGTGAATTTTTTTTTGGGGGTAGGGGTAAAGGTAGCTCTAAAAAAACTAGACACAAAGAAAATATGTCATTTGCAGACAACGCCAGCCCGCGACAGCCGTCTCTCGAATTTAAGTCGTTGTCGAGATGAATTTAAAAAAGGTAATGAGTCCGAAATTTTGTGACAGTTGTCCGGAAGTGTACTATTTCACTGACATAATTTCAGAGGATCAGTGAATTACCATGAAATAATTGATAATAATCAAACCAAAAAGGAGTCAAATTACGAAGAAAATCTAATCAAAAAGAAATCAAAATCAAATAAAAAAATATATTAATTGTAATAATTCAGAGTTATATTCTAGTATCAGAAATCCACTATCAAAAAAATTGACAAACTCGAGAAGTCGCTGGCTCTATGAACACAACACCAATGCTAACATGATGCAAGAAAAAAGCTGCTAAAAATTAAATCTGAAATACAGGCCGAGAAGAAATGGAAATTCCGCGGTTCCATCGCGTGCGGGTGCGGAGCGGAGGTTACAGACAGCGAGAAAGGAGAGGACATACGGAGAGAGCCGCATCGCGCGCACGCACGCTTTCCATCATTTACAGAAGTTAGCCGAAGTCCAGTCCAAAAACGTGCGAAAAAAAGTCCACTATTGCGGACTCGGAGTGAGCGACTGCAGATTGGAATCAGTGAGGTATGAGCGGACAGAAAAAAAATGAAAAAAAACCGAAAAATAACTCTAAAAATTCAAACGAGTACGAGAAAAAAAACAAATACTGATGTGAACAAGAAGATTCTGCAGAGCATTTTTTATAAATGAATAATCAGGGAAGAAACAGAGAATAAATAGGCTCTATAATCTGTGTAATTTGAGCAGGAAGCCGGGACGCCGCTTGGCGGGAGAATTAGCATGCGGGAAAACGAAAGGAAATTGACTATCGATCGAATGATTTCGCGCACGATTGCTAAACGCGGCTACCTATTTGAGAGACACGGGCGATCAATTAAACTCAGCACGAATCAATTGACAGCAATCAATAAAGTATGATCTGCTCTAATCGCAATGCTTGAACTGCGCGCCCTTTAATCTATTCCGGCGCTGCATGGAAACTTCTCGCATTTTCACTTTGCTGATGCTTTCCGGGGTAGTTCTTCATTTCTTTCGCATATTCTCAGTTTTAGTTTCACTTACAACGCAACGAAGAAGTATATGATATGCGCCCTCTGTTTTCATTCTATGTACTTGTTTACAAATGTGAAGCTGTGCAAATATTCTAGAATTTTATCTTGTCAAGAGGTCATTGTTAAGGTCGTTATACTATGATTGCAGAACAATAAACGTTAGTGTACTGGAAAAATCTGTCAACAATTAGCGGTAGGCATGAGTAGTCGTTGATATACCAATGTCAGATGAGAAGGTAAAATAAGTGCAGTGAGCGAAATCCGCGAAGAAGACTCCAGAAAGTGTACAAAAACTATGCAAAGGGAACTGTGGAACGATGGCGCTGAATGCATTCACATCATGATGGGTGAACATCAGGCTGACGACGACGACAAGAGAGGGCTACGCAGCTCACAAAACTAGTTTCTATCTCATCGCAATCGGACAACGACGACGACTCCGCCGATGATGACGACGACGTAGACGAATGGGAGACTGAGGGTTGGGATGGTGATGGTGGTTCCGCGATCGAAGACCGTCACAGACACCAGCAGCAAGCCTCGACGTCAATTACCGCATGGGAGGTCGAAGTGGCGCGTCGCGATGGGTGACCTGACGACGACCAGGTGGCCAATGGCAGAGAGGAGGCTAGGCTGCTTATCCCCACACAATGAAAGGGGAACAGACGACACACAGCGGAGAAGAAGAAGAAGTTCAACGTCGAGGTCGGAGAAAAACACACCGACGTTGTGCACTTCTGCTCGACAAGACTCACGACATGGGGTCGATACAGAGCAAACAGAGCCCGGACGGACGGATGGGGCTGGCCAAGCCAGTCAGCCAGCAGCCACCCACACAGACACACAGGAGAGGCACGAAGAAGAAGGCCGCCGCCACTGGCCGCCGAGAGAATACACCACGTCGCTCTGCAAACCGATTAATGTCGGAACCCGTCGCAGGAGAAGAGTCAGGTGGTCGGTCGTTCGCCGCTCGCCTCGGCGCTGATGACCCAGCCGCATCGGAATACAAACCCGCCACGCTAATCCCGAAAGGTCCGTATCAGATATGAAGTCGTGGAGGAGTCCTTTGATGAGAAAGTGAAACCAGGATAATCGCGGACATTGCGCAGATGGAAGTGCTATACAGTGGTTTCAGACATGTTGATCATATTATTGACTTCAAAATCGCAAGTGCCAAAAAGAAACAAAGTGCAACCAGATGAAATCTGAGACTTCTGATCTAGTCGTGATCTACATGCTCTGTAATTATAAACATTTTAGAAGCTTCACGAATTTGACAATCTCTACATCGTTCCCTCCGAAGCGTCTATAGAGTAGTGTACATCGCGTTACGAAGACATGAAAATCCATTTGATTTCGCTCTATTTTAAGAGCAATGAAACTTGAATAGGTACCTTCGAATCTATGACCACTGATGTTGCTAATAGTGGAATACTTCTGCTCATTTGTGCTATTTCACTTGTTGATAAGCTACTTTCTTTTCTCAGTTGGTGCCAGATGACTGCCGGAAGGCCGGCCTCTTTTGACGAGATTCGGGTCACTCGATCTCCTATATCTTCACAATAATGCGCTAGTGACCCAACAAACTCTACTTACGTTCTCAGACGGGCAAAACCAATGGTTCAAACCCAAAAAAACTGTGAGCGGTTTTCAGCGAATACAATGCCTTTAACGCTCTTTTCCCTTAGGGTGAAACTCGAAGATTAGCTAGTTAAAAGGGAAAGGTCGGTTCCCTCACCCGCAAACCGACAGCCCCTCCCTTTAACCGTAAGGATGGGATCATTTGGACATCAGACGATATGTGCACTTCTAATATATTCTATATTTGGCCCCAACAAACCCGAGCGTATCACAAGAAAGACTGCGTATCTGTTCTCTGTACAAACACTATCTTCAATTTCTAAACCCTACCGGTACTGAGCAGTTCGCTTCAAATCAATTTACCTTGAGAAAAGGAGAAAACCATTGAAGAACAGACTGAAGCGCGAAATGTAAATGTGGAGCCGACTCCTCGTTGCCCACACAATAAATCGAGATCTCCAGATGTGAAGAACGATTACAGCTAGTCTGAGATGTCCGCTGCCGCCGCCGCCGCCAAAACCCGCGCTCCGTCAAAGTCCAGACGTGACGGCAGCCAGCGAAGGGGATTTACATCGATAACGTCGTCGACTACTTCGACCGATGACTGGCCTTCCATATCTTTCTCTCTCGACGCTCGGGTCTCGCCCATCGGTCGCGAAACCAGCATCTCCTTCCAATCGCCGCGCTCTTCAGCAAGCGCCGCTCCCCAGTTGCCTGCGTCGACCTCATCATCATCACACATCTGAATCGATGACGATGACCTCTGCGTGGTGGTCGGAAATTGTTTGTGCGCGAGATGGAGCGAGCACACCGGTGGAGACACTGCTGGCAACGACACGTAAACACACACGGCTGGGCCATATGGCAAACGACGTTGACGACGACGACGACGATTGGTTGGATGGAATAGCCCGGCAACCGTCGCGCTCTTGCCACTGGCAGAGTACAACCTTGAATGGTTACTGAATCGAAAGAAAGGAAAAACTAGTCGCATCGAAGACCATCTATGCATGACCTTCGCTGCAGCGCGCTGTCACTAGACACTTTGGGAAACCACACTTACACAAGCCAAATGAGCGATTTTGGAGAGACTCGAAGTCCCCAAATCAGGTCTACCACTTGGATGAGCTTGTAATAATATTCGGATGAGTGATGGCAACTTCAAACACCTTGTAGCAAAAGTACAATCAGGCGCTCTTCTAGAAAACTGAACAAGTTGTCGAAATAATGACTGTGACAATGATGACTACCCGCATATGAAATTGAAGTTGGTAGGGGGTATGTGGGCAGGTTGGTGAGTAATCGATTTGTAGGTGGGTGGGGCTCCAGATGACGGCATCAGAACAACGTGCAAAAAGCATAGAGCCTCAGACGACGTCTACAAGACGTCGTGAAAAATGCAATGAGCTTCAGATGACTTCATCGGGACGTCATGAAAAGTGCATAAGGCTCTTCAGATGACGTCATTAGCACGCCGAGGAAAAAAGTGAATAGGGCTTTAGATGACGTCATCAGGATGTCGTGGAAAGTGCACAGAGTATCAGATGACGTCATCAGGACGTGGAAAGTGCATAGGGCTCCGGACGACGTCATCAGAATACCGTGGAAAGAGCATAGCGCTTCAGATGACGTCATCAAGACGTGAAAAGTGCATTTGGCTTCAGATGACGTCATCAGGACTTCGTGGAAAGTGCATAGCTCTTCAGATGACGTCATCAGAACGTCGCAGAAAGTGCATAGGGCTTTAGATGACGTCGTCAGGACGTCGTGGAAAGTGCATAGGGCTCCAGGTGACGTCATCAGGACGTCGTGGAAAGTGAGTAGCGCTTCTTTTGTAGCAAGCGCAACGTTCGATTACTTGATAACTTACTGATTATCATATCAAGCCATTCTATTTGAAAAATATTGAAAATTTCTCACCGGATATTCTCACGTCATATAAAAAGAAGTATACAAATCTATCAAAAAGGGGTCTCTTAAGTAAAGTGTTGTGATCGCATCACAAACGTTTCTACAAAATGGAGAGTCCAAGAAAAATGGCGATATTTTGTGAAGCGGTCTTTTTTCTGATCGCAACAGCTTATTTTCGCTGTTTGGCAGTGTCGACCAAGAATATTGAAATAGCTAAAAAATTTAGATCATTAGAATAGGAATTCAGAAAGAAAAAGGTAATTTAGATATTTTTGAATTGTTCTTTTTTTGTAGACTCCCCACTCCATTTTCCTGTTATTCCCAGATTGCTGAAACGTTGTGACGCGAACCAAACCACTTTCGCTTGGGAGACCCCCTTTTCGATGGAATTTAGTTTGTTCCAACGCGTACTTGTGCGGAGCGAAGGGTTAGACAGACAGCAAGAAAGTGAGGGAGGAGGAGACGCAGCAAACGCGCGCATACGCACGCGATCACCGGCAGTAAATTTCACTCCGATATAAATAAGACTACACTCGATGCGCTATCGCTGTGGCTCAGTGACGATAGTACTAGTAGAAGCTGCTATTTCGAGAAAATCTTGCGTCAGGAACAACTGTGTGCTGAGTGAAAGAAAACACTAAAGAATTGGGGGAACATCAAAAATCTGAGAAATTCTGCTATTTCCTTACACTGAGGCCGGCATTATGCTTCGAGTGACGAGCGACGTGACACAATGTTTTTCATCAAAATCGACCGAAAATCGATATGCCTTATACGCAACGTCGCTGTCGCTGGCTGCGGGAAGTATGATCCCGGCCTTAGGGAGACCTGGCCCATACCACCATAGCTCAAATATAATGAATCCCGCACACCATCCAAGAAGCAGACAAAGAAATGAGTACTATCCAACGTAACGAGAGGATACTTACGAATGAGAAGAAGACAAAAGTAAAAAAAACAAGAAAAAAGTGAAACAGTGTGCAACCTGCAGCTCCAGAAAACCAGAGAGGGAAACTTTCGAAATGCGGACTCCCGCCGAAGTTCCCCAAAATCTGGTGGGTGAACACGGTCGACGACTGGCTGCCGGCTGATTCACAGAACCCCCGTGCACCATTGAAATCACTCAACTTACACTGACATAGGTTATTCACAGGATCAGTGGACGTATTCGCCGTGTATTCGCGGATCAATCGGACAGCGACGTGAAGCGAAGTGAACAGTTGTTCGGCGATGGAAGGGGAAGGTGATAGCGAAGAAGCGCGTACCCGAGTTCACTGGTTGATTGAAGACACACGGGGAGAGATGTTGGGCAGAAGAAGATTTCTGGATTATCCTTGGAGACTGAAAAGTTATAGGATTGTACCATCATTTGCTCCAAATCGCCAGGAGGTGTTACATGTAAACCCTGAATATGGACAGAAACACAGGAAAGTCCAATATCCAACTACACTCTAGAAGAAGGCTGTCCGAAAAGACGAAAATCTGACAATCCGAAAACTCGGTTACCGAATTTTCCAGAATCTTCACGCTCGACATTTGATAAGGATCTCCAAGAAGTTTAAAATCCGGTTGTATTCCGAGGGTAAAAACCTTTCAAAAACATTCAAAAAGCCGGCCCTCCGAAGAAACCAAAATCTGTCCATATTAGAAACCTTCAAAACCCAAATATTCAAGTGAATAATATCCTATATTTGAGAAAAAATAGGGTTTTCAGAGAGTTCAAAATCCAGCTTCATTCGGAGGACCGCACCTCCGTCTGAATTCGGAAAGTCGTGCATCCGACTTGAGAAATCAGTCCTCCAAAGATTCTATTATTCGAAAAGCCAGATGTTCAGAAACGGAATCAGGAGCGGCTGTGCGATTTCGCAACGGTTGCACAAATTTCTGCCCGAAAACGAAAACTAGGAGAGGAATCGTAAAAAAAAAATCAGAAAATTTTGATCAACAAGAGGAGGGAATCATAGCTCCGTTAAATCTGAACGTTTTGGCCGCGAAATGTCTGTTTTCCGCGTCATATCCGAGAAATAGCCGCAAAATGCCTGCTTTCCGCGTAATAGACGAGAAATAACTGGTTGCCACCAAATATCAGAGAAATACTAAATAATGGTCGCCGCGAAGTAGCCGAAAAATAGTCCACCAGGAGCCGCTGCGGAGCCTGGTGGGCTATTTTTTGGCCAAAACTCTCAGCGAATATCCTTCACAACGGCCCGCTTGGCCCTGTTCAAAGAATCTGATATTCGCGGAATTTTTGAGAAAGGTGGGGTACCCAAAGAGTCCCGAGTTAGGAGGGTTTAGAAGCCAACTATCATACGTATATTCGATAAGTCGAATATCCGACAATATTTGAACATTTTAAATCGGAAAAGTGTACAACTCGAAAACTTAGATTCCCGAAAAGATCGACATCCGTCTACATTCGGAGGGTTAAACTGCAATTGTATCCGACAAGTTGACAGTTCAAAGAGTTTTCAAAATCAGACTATGCCCGAAAAGTCGAAATTCCGTAAATTCGAATATGCGAGAGACTATATTCGAAGAGTCGAGCATTCGAAAAATTCAAGATCTGTCAATATTCGGAAAGCCGGTTGTCCAAAGAGTCCAACATATGGCTGTATTCAGAAGCCCATATACCGAAAGACCTATTATCCAAGAGTCTGCGAAAGAAATCGATATTTGAAGAGATCAAAATCAAGCTTCATTTCGGTAGTCCACAATATATTTGTTCCGAATCGAAAGATCGGATGACTGTTTCATTCGGATAAAAAAGTTGACTGTTTATGTATACGAGAAATCGAATATTCGAAAAAGGGCGATATCCGACTACAGTCGAATGAATATTCGAAAAAGTGCTATATTCGACTACGGTCGAAAAGTCGAATATTCGAAAGAGTGCGCTATCCGACAACAGTCGAATATTCGAAAAAGTGATATATACGACTACAGTCGAAAAGTAAAATATTCGAAAAAGTGTGATTCAAGGAGTTAAAAAGCAGACTATCTGAAAAGTCGAATATCCGGCATCTGCATTATCCGAAAAGCTAAATATCCCACTTTATCCGAAAAATCGGATATTCAAAAAAATGTTTGCCCAATAATAGTGGGGTGGGACATCGGGTGATATCAGGTGCTTCATATTCATAAACTGGTCACCCGACTGCCGCGATGCGACCGCTAGTGCTAAATCTGGGCGTTCACAGTCGGCGTCCAGCCTCCAATTCAACCTTGTCCTGTGGCGGACAGAGCAGTTTGCGGTCTCGTTCAAGCCCCTTGATCACCTTGCATTGCTCAAGGAAATCGAAAAAGTCTACAGCTCAAAATCCACAGTTCACACCACTTCACCTTTGAAGAGGATTCAAAGAATCTTTAGCTCACACAAAATCAGAAATATAGTCCGACATCACATGAATTCTTGAACTCTGACTCTGAAGTCAGCAAAAAATGCCTCATCAGTGATTGAGACAGAGACTGAGAAGACATGAAATGGATGAATGAGGAGCCTGGCAATGCTGCCTCCGATGAATACCCCCTCTGTGACAGTCAATCAATGTGGACAACGTCGACCAGGCCAGATAGACGTAGACACACAGACCCACACATGGACGACACACAACTCTCCACTTGGGGGTCGATGTGAGTGACTGACTACTGACTGTGGGTCTGTCAAGGACGAAGCCAGCCGTATTCGGTCCGAGGCCATTTCTGGCCTTTGCCGCGTTCACCAACTAGCTGAATGAAGTGCACAGTTTCCGGGTGAAATCATCGTACCGAAGCCGACCATGAAGGCGTAGCGCACTTACCTAATGGGCGCACAGGTGGACGGGCAGGTGAATAGTATGGCATTAGGTCCTAAATTAGGAATAGTCTTCTCTTCACCCTTACTAATGGAAGTTCCATCAACCTGCTCTTGTTCATAAAGATCACGCTAAGTAACAATAGGCTAGATCATTCTATATGACAACGATTCAATCGAAAACTGGTAAACTATGGGACAACTCTGACGACCTCACGGTTTCGATTACCTCCAACAGCGGAGGGGTGTGTCATGGAGAAATATAACTGCTGACAACGATATCCAGACAGAAAAGCGTCCGCCTGCTGCTGATGATAACCGAAATCGAGAGCTCACTAGAAATGCCCCAGATCTTAAGCCCAAAAGCATCTTCCGTTCTTTACCAACTAGGAAACGGACTATATACAAACTTAAAACCTTCTAAGTGCGAAGAGATAAGGATATATCCCTTATTTCGGAATGAAATTTAATTTGTTTCCCGCGTGCGTGTGCGGAGCGAAGACCGTGTGGGGGAGAAGGAGACATAGCATACGCGCGCACCCACGCAATGGACCAGGGCAAATTTTGCTTCGAAATGGAGGTTGCAGAGATGCACAATCATAGTTGTTCTTCTATCTGCTCAAGGGTTAGGCTCACGCTATGATCATCACAGAGGGGGCCGCGGCCTCTGGGAGTTCGGGCGGGAGGGGGCCGCGACCCCAGCCATCTAACAGTTGATATTCAGCAGTGAGAAAAAAATGTCATAAAATTAGATAGAATGGACTTATAAACAGTTTTTAATCAGCAGTGGGAAAATTTGTAAAAATAGGTAGAATAGAAATGTTTCAAAAAATATTCCAAATTGGCGTGAATTAAAAAAATAGTAGTAATTTATCTACAGAACCATAGGAAATCGATAAATTTTGCATCGGTCTGGAGATCACACTCACGACCGATCTGACGGGGGGGGGCGCACAAGTTTCTAATCCGGAATCATGGGGCCGCACCCCTCGCTTGCGGATCACAGCGTCATGTCCTGCCCTGATCTGCTCTTAATTTACCTACTTACGATTTTGAACTACGAGCAAAATGAGGCACGGCTGAGGCTGCAGTTGCACCGCGTACATTTAAAACGACGCCTAGAATCGATTGTTATCCGTACTTTATCCGTTATCCTACACAAAAGTGACTGTAAAACTGACAGTCCAGAACCTCCAAGTAGTTGATAGTCAGCTCATTCCTACGATACCGCTCCTAGTATTTGGTCAGAAGTCACGCGGGGACGCATTTTCGCGTCTTTAGGCGCTATTAATACAACTCAACGCCAGCGCGTCATGCGCGGGCGTGGCGTTGGAGCATGAATACTTTCTATACAATTTTTGGATGGTTTTTGCCGTAACTGCAGTTCAACGTCGCAGTGCACGTTATAGTATGTTTACACAAGGTGCTGAGTTGATCGCAAAACGCTTGGCTCCGGGCGAGATTGAACCAGCATATTCCCTTTCCGGGGGAGCGCCTTATCGCACTGCACCACCGTAGCCCCAGCGCCGCTCTCACTCAACTGCTCGGTAAATCTTCACCGAAGCAATCATCCTTTCACCCGCATAACGGGATGAAACAGGAATACCGTCAGAGACTATCTAACAGTCGTAGACCTGTCAAGATGATGCCTTAGTTAAGTCTTACACGATTTTTGGATGGTTTTTGCCGTAACTGCAGTTCAACGTCGCAGTGCACGTTATAGTGAACTTTCTATACATGTGCATGACGCGCTTCTGGAGACTGATGACTTCAGCGGTGACGCTATGGCGTAGCGGTTTGAAAAGGGCTTTTTTTGACGAACAAGCGAAATCTGTACACGCGTCCGCCATCATGGTAGGCGGGAATAGTACTGAAATTCACTTGCTATGAAACGGAACGAAATTGATGGTGGATTAATAAGAAAATCGATGAAAAAGTCGTTACGAGTGTCGCCGTCATATTGGAGCGGGCGTCACGCGCGGGCGTGAAGTCAGGCCATTCATAGTGCAACGCCACGGCCGCGCATCACGCGCGTGAAGCGCTGGCGTTGAGGAGTATGAATAGTGCATCAGCCTCCTTTAATGATAATCGCCTGCGAACTGAATTTTTTTCAAATTCGAAAAAAATATTCAAGGTCCTATTGAGAAAGGCTATCCAACGGTATAATGATTGCTAACGTTTAAGTTTAAACACATGAGCGTGGGGTGGAAGCCTTAGTGTGGGATTCGGTATGAAAATACAGTGTGCAGCTGCACTGCGCTAAGTCCGAAAATCAGATTTTGAACTTTTTTGTTTAAGTTTGAACCCTAGCGCACATCATATTGTTGGGTAGCACCCCCTCACCTGAATCCTATATAACTTTTTAGAACTAGAAAAGTTTATATTTATAGAAAAAATTTTAAAAAAGGACGCTAAAGACGCGTACCGCGCGCTTTCTGACCTAATCCTACGAGCGGTACTATAGTTAGGAACCTTGGAACCTTCTACGTCCACCCCTTCACTATCAGTATCGTCATCATCATCTTCATCGACGTCAATTCACCCTCTCTTCGTGGCGATTTCGCAAACCGGGTGCTGGCTGCGTCGACACGAAGACGCAGTTGTTTGCTGTCTCTGGGGGGGCCTACGAGGAAACAGATGGCTGGCCGACCAGCGGAGTAATGCAGTCGGTTGGTTGATCGGTCGGTCTCCGCTCTCACCTCCATCCAACGACGCACTTCTCCTCTCTGAGTTTGCGAAGAGACTGACGGACGGACGACCAGATGAGCCGCGACTGAAGAGTGTAGAGAGACTACTTGAGGGGGACTGCTTTCGAGAGGGAAAAAGTCCAGCTAAACATCCATAACAGAGCTGAACGCGGGAAACTGCACCATTTTCCTAATGCTAATCTAGCCGGAGAGCCACCAAGTGGCGTCATAACCACGTCATTGAGTATCAAAAGCCAACTTACATGGCTTAAGTGGACTCCCATTACCTCCGTCATCAGAATATCCTTAATTAGGCATCACCCATTGTTCGCGCTGGCATCAGGGGTGATGAAGAACACTTTGGCCACGCGGGGCAAAAAAAAACTTACTTCGGGACACAATGAAACATTGGAATGAGAAGGTAGCTGGAAAACAAGGGCGAAACTTATGAAATATCAAAAAAAGGACAGATTATCAAGTTGCCAAAAATTATATATAACGTCGGCATGGATCGTGAAGAGACTTTGCGTTCACTGTAGAAGATTGGCGCAAACTCGGTGCCACATGCTATAACACAGGTGCACCGAGTTTGCGCCAACCTTCAACAGTGAACGCTAAATCTCTTCACGATCCATGCCGATGTTATTTTATGTTTTTTCTGATATTCAGCTTGATTTTATTAAATTTTAAATAATTATTGTCTTCGAACAAAACTACCAAATAAAAACTTTAAAAAATATGTTTGAAAAAGGAAAAGTCCACCGATGAGTAAAAGGGCTCCCAAAACAGGCTACGGCAGCTAGCTGTTCAGAGAATACCATTCATCTCACCAGTTAGTGAATCTCAACGAAAAGGGCTAGTTCGACCTTCTGAAGACAGTTGGAAGCCTCGTTTGCTCTCCTATCATGATAACCTGGCGCCGGAATGAGCAAATAATATAAGGCTCTTCCAACTTGCCGCGCCGGCACTTCTTCCTACGTTGATGACGACGACGACTGGAGCTGAGATGGAGATGGTGGAGAGGCTGAAGAGGGCCACACGGCGGTGACGGCGCGCGGTGGAGCGAAGTGGAGTGGTGGAGGGTGCACCACGTGTGGAGGAGTCGCAGACACTTCAGGACTCCCTCTCATCAGCCCCCAGCAGCAGCAGCAGCCACCCACACGACTGCAGTGCACAAAGAACACATTTCTCCGACTCGCAACTACTTCGGCCGCGTCCAGATGGCCTTGATGTCGTCGGTGCGCTACTCTGTGTAACCTTGACGTCTCCTATGTGGTGAAAATCTGCAAAGGTTTCGTTAACAAGGACGCAGAAGACGAGGTCTGTAAGGTTGTTTGCTCGAGGTAAACATCGTCGAGGCACCGCCTGTGAATAAGTCGAGTCACTTCGGAATGGCAGAGAGGTACCCAGAGACGGGTAGAACATACTGATCAATGCTGGTAAAGATTTCAGTAGTCATTCTAGACTTTTCCATGAAGATATCCCAAGAACCTCTCAAGGGAATTGGTGCTGTAAATGAAACTACTCGACCAGCGGTAAGAAAGTGAAGAAGCAGCACGCTGCATGAAAGCGGGAAGGCCATAGGTATACGTCATTAGCAGCAAAAAAGGCTGTCTGCACAAGAAGATAGTACGACAGCTGGAGCTAAAAATGATTCCAAAGCCTAAAAGATAGTTTCATGCTCGCAATTTTTCGTGGCCATACGGAAGAGAAAAGTGTGGCTTCCACCATGATGAGTCTGACCCGAGGTTATTACGCACGATTCAGTATCTACGTTAGATGGGCCCAGTTCACCTCGTTGTCACTAAACCTCGTTTTTCCTTCTCAGGCTCACTTCCCATTATTTCCCGGAATTTTCTTTCTCCTACATAGACTCACACAATCGCCGCATTCAATACGTGTCTAATATGCATTTAAAGGCAGTGTTCACGATGAAAAAAGTTTTCGAAATTTCACTGGGATTGGGTAGTGGAGGGACACTCTTTAACGTTAACGTCGAAAGAACGCATGAAAACGAGCCAGGAAGAGCCCTAAAAGAGCCCGAAGTTGCAACTTCGAGCGCATTGAAAACCCCAAAAGCGCATCACACGCCCACCGACGTGAACAAATGAATGCTCGAGATCGTGAGATGAGCGATGATTTTCAATCATTAGCCCCGTTCTTCCCTTCATTCTCAGCTTCTCTCTTTACTCAGGTTAGCTCGCATAGATCGGCTGCAAAAGACGGAAGTTACAAGCCTCGGACAACTCGTCCACCATGTTTCCATAGCTCAATCTTTGAGGGACCATACCTGTGTTCACAGAAGGTCTTGTATGGTTCCAGAGACACCATTGGAATCAGCATGGGGCCGTTTTCAAGACAGGCGGAAAAACAGAAAAACGATTTTCATCTTGAACACTGCCTTTAACTCGAAGACAAAGCGGTGTCGAGCACAGTGAGGGGACGTGCTGCTAGGAGACCACGTGCTTCTATCGTTTGTCAAATAACAGCATGCGCTTCATCAAATAAGACGCTAAATGCGTGCATGATAACAACTCGTTGACAAAACGATTTTCCAAAAAAAGAGGTCAGCTCGCATACATCGGTGGCAAAAGACGGAAGTTACAAGTCTCGGACAACTCGTCGCCCACCATGCTTCCCTAGCTCAATTTTTGAGGGACCATAACTCCGTTCCCAGAAGGTCTTGTATGATTTTAGAGACATCATTGAAATCAGCATGGGACCATTTTCAAGATAGGCAGAAAAACAGAGAAACGACTCCTATCGCGAACACTGCCTTTATTAACCCAAGTTTGAAGTACCTGGCACACCCAGCCGTTGGAGACCTCGTCCAACCGCTGGCAGCCCCAGATGGTGTTCAGCGAGTTGGCCGCGTCGCATGTGGGTGTTCCGGCCGCGTCGCGTGACGGTGTGCTGCTACGATAGCGCTAAACTTTTGCAGCACGTGCTCCTGCGGTGAAATTTCGCAGCACGTGCTGCTGTCTGGAGCACGTGCGCCTGCGAAAAAGCCTTCCGATGGGTGTGGTCAATCGAGTTGAATGCATATTCGACACGCATTTGATGCGGCGGTTTTCTGAGGAGGCGTGGCAAGAATAGTTCTGCGTGGTGTTGCAACACCCCACTACATTTTGACGGTGCAGTGGGGGTAGTGCTGCGTGGTGTTGCAGGGTATTGCAGCATATTTGAGGTGTAGATGGTATAGTGCTGCGTGGTTTTTCAACACCCCAATACATTTTGACGGTGCAGTGAGAGTAGTGCTGCGTGGTGCTGCAACACCCCACCGCACTGTCAAAGTGTAGTGGGAATACTGCTTCGTGGTGTTGCAGGGTATCGCAACACCTTTGAAGTGCAGATGGAGTGGTGCTGCGTAGCATTTCAACACCCCACTACATTTTGACGGTGCAGTGGGGGTAGTGCTGCGTGGTGTTGCAATGCTTTGCTATGAAGCTGGAGTGATTTGGTTTCACTTCGGCATTGTGATCAATTAGATTTTAATAAATTACTATATAAAAGTTTTCAGGGCTAATATTTTCGGATTTTTTCTACACATTTGAGGCAAGACAATAGCTGCACCTAGCATCAAAATTTGCCTGAAAACGGTTCACAAATAATAAAGCTGTGAGTCGGGAAGCCTAAGAAAATTTAAATGGCTAACCGTCACGCTTTTCATTCTTCATTGTCTCAATAGTAGCCACTGCCAATGGTCGCAGGCGATCAATTGGGCGGGCAGGTAGAAAAGAGACGGAAAGATAAATGCGGAGGAAATAGTAGTTGACAAAATCCGTCTCGCCTTTACCCGCAGACGAACTTGAAGCTGGTAGGGGGTACGTAGGCAGGTTGGTGAGTAATCGAATCGTAGGTGGGTGGGGCTTCAGATGGCGTCATCAGGACGTGGGAATTGCGTGGGACATCAGATGACGTCATCAGGACGCAGTGGAATGTGCTTAGGGCTTCAGATTACGTCATCAGGACGTCGTGGAAAGTGCGTAGGGTAGCAGATGACGTCATCAGGGTGTTGTGGAAAGTGCATGGGGCATCAGATGACGTCATCAAGACGCAGTGGAATGTGCTTAGGGCTTCAGATTGCGTCATCAGGACGTCGTGGAAAGTGCGTAGGGTAGCAGATGACGTCATCTGGGTGTTGTGGAAAGTGCATGGGGCATCAGATGACGTCATCAGGACGCAGTGGAATGTGCTTAGGGCTTCAGATTACGTCATCAGGACGTCGTGGAAAGTGCGTAGGGTAGCAGATGACGTAATCAGGGCGTTGTGGAAAGTGCACGGGGCTTCACACGATGTCATCGGAACGTCGTCAAAGTGCATAGAGCATGTTATGAAGTCATCAGGACGCAGTGGAAAGTGCTTAGGGCATCAGGTAACGGCATCAGGACGCAGGGTAAAGTGTTTAGGGCTTCAGATTACGTCATGATGACGACGTGAAAAGTGCATAAGCATCTGATGACGTCATCGGGACGTCGTCAAAGTGCATAGGGAATGTGATGACGTCATCAGGACGTCGTGGAAAGTGTATGGCTCATCAGATGACGTCATCAGGACGACGTGGAAAGTGCATAGGCTTCTGATGACGTAATTGGGACGTCGTCAAAGTGCATAGGGAATGTGATGACGTCATCAGGACGTCGTGGAAAGTGTATGGCTCATCAGATGACGTCATCAGGATATAGGGAAAAGTGTTTAGGGCTTCAGATTACGTCATCAGGACGACGTGGAAGTGCATAGGCTTCTGATGACGTCATTGGGACGTCGTCAAAGTGCATAGGGAATGTGATGACGTCATCAGGACGTCGTGGAGAGTGTTTGGGGCATCAGATCACGTCATCAGGATGTAGGGGAAAGTGTTTAGGGCTTCAGATTACGTCATCAGGACGACGTGGAAGCGCATAGGCATCTGATGACGTCATTGGGACGTCGTCAAAGTGTGATGACGTCATCAGGACGACGTTGAAAGTTCATAGGGCTTCAGATGACGCTATCAGGACGTCGTGAAAGGGTGCGTAGGGTATCAGCTGACGTCATCAGGGCGTTGTGGAAGGTGCACGGGGCTTCAGATGACGTCACCAGTACGTCGTGAAAAGTGCGTAGGGTATCAGATGACGTCATCAGGGCGTTGTGGAAAGTGCACAGAGCTTCAGTAGTCGTCATCAGGACGACGGTGAAAGTACATAAGACTTCGGATGACATCATCAAGACGTCTTGAAAAGTGCATCGGATATCAGATGACGCCGTCAGGGCGAAAAACCACTAACCTCTTCCTCGTAAAGTACCACAACGGTTTGTTTTTGGTGTTTAGAAGTATTGCCTCTAGAACATATTGTCTTTTCTTGAAGACTTTTCTCATTCCAGTTTCCTACTGGTCCTTTTTTACCGAATCCTTTTGACAGGAACCAAACCACTTCCGCTTGCATAACCCCTTTTTGGTAGAGTAGTATTTTGCGGTGTTGCAAGGTACAAGTCCGACATCATAGTGTAGTGGGGAAAAGCTGCAAAAAGTTGCAAGGTCTCACAGAACCACTGAAAAAGCACCGAAAGTAGTTCTGCGGGGTGTTGCGAAACCCCACTACATCTTGACGATGCGGAGGGAATAGTGCTGCTTGGTGTTGCAAGTTCTCACAGCACCATTGACTTGTAGTGAGGATAGTACTGCGTGGTGTTGCAAGGTCTCACAGCACCATCAAAGTATAGTCAGGATGGTGTGCGTGGTGTTGCAAGGCCTCCCAGCACCACTGAAGTGTAGTGAGGATAGTGCTGCGTGGTGTTGCAATGTTTCACTGCATCGCAAAGGTGTAGTGGGGTGAGGGCTGCATAGTATGGATATGGCGCGGCGTGGTGATCCGGTCCCAGTTGAGGACTCCCAGAGAGTTCAAAGTTGGACTTTTTTGGGTGATGTGAATTGTGGTGAACTACTCGGGTTGTAGGCGTCGTACACATCCCAAGAGAAGTTGTCCATATTTTGCTATCCGCATTCCACATGGGAGCACTTCGTTAAATGCTATAGCATCATGTTCCAAAATGCAAAAGATTCGCCATTGTATTCAACTAGGTTCTTGCGTTTTTGTACACCTGTAAGGGAGGAGAGATGGATAGGAGAATCCTAAGAGGACCAGTTGTTGCCAAGGAGATGGATAGGAAGATTCTATCCTCGCTGAGGCAAAAAGCTGTCTCCGCGCGCCTCATCTCATCCAGATGGCCTTGCAGACGTCGATTCATTATTATGTGATCTGATGTAGACGTTTTTTGGCTGCAAACCTATGGAATTTTCGCCTACAGCGACCCAGAAGACGATGATTCCACGGTTATTTGCTCGAGATAATCTAGAAAAAGTGGGGAGGTTTGCTGCGGAACATCCTATAAACAAAAACATCTGGCGAGAGCCATACACCCCATAGTGCATACCTGTGAGGAAGGATGGATGGATGAGTGCATGGAAGAACGGATGATTCATAAAGCGACCAGTTGTTGCCAAGGGGAAGGAGTCGGCTGGGTTCGATCGTCGACGATGAGTGGCAACGCGAAGGGGAAGACGATGTGGGGCTGCAGCAGGCACAATTAGACGGCGAAGAGGCAACGCGTCCGAAGCCCGAGACTGACGTCAGCGTTGAAGGGTATTGAAGGCTCAGCCGAATGAGCACACTTCTGCATCTAGCGTCAGAATTAGGAAATAAGGATTCTTCGTCTGAAAGGACAAACATTAGACGCATGAACTTTTTTTTGCTGAGAGAATATCATTATCAATTTCGAGAAGTCTTCAGATCTCATGTGTCAGAAAATGAACTTTGGTACCTTTTTTTTATTGAATTCTAGATGAGGAGCAATGTTGGCCAGCAATGTCTGAACTAAAGTTTGTAAAGAAAGTGGAAAATGAGTAGTGGCGGAGAATTCCACAGAGGCTTCACGTCAATGTCTGGGTTCCTAGCAACAGAAGCTGCATAGAAGCCTCAGCGTGCGCTGACTCGCATTTCCCCTGAGAACCCGAGAGAATCAGCGAATGAAATTATATGGAGTTAACGCATGAAACAGTGCGCCAAAAGTGTTGTGACATTTACTATCCGAACTTTTTTTTCAAAAAAAAAACTTGAACTCAGTCACACATTGCAAACCGTGAAATTCCAAAGACCCCTGAGAGAAGAGGAAGAAGCAGCAGCGAAGTGACGTCTCAGTCGCTCCTCGATAGCACGATGGACACAGTTTTAGCGCCGTCTGAAGACGATTCACCACGATAAGAAAGAGAGAGTTTGGCGGCCGTGTGACGATACAAGGCCAGTTCGTGGCCGCGGCGCTCCTCTTTGGATGAACAGCAGCGTCGTCAACTGAAAGGAACGAAGACTGGACGATGTGAAGATCGGACGGGCGACACAACGACAAACGCATTATCGTCAGCATCGCAACCATTCCTTCTTCCTTATTAGGTCAACGACGCGCTTCCATAGTTAGGTATATTACCATCAGATGCGCGAATTCTGAAGTAGGGAAATAAACTGAGAGGATTGGAATGAGAAGGTGAACATTTCAGGCTCCTTTTGTGAGCTTCAGATCCTTCTGAAGGAAATACTGGAGAAAGAATGACGGAAAACGGGTAGGAAGTAGGTGAGAATGGCAACGAAAAACTGACTCTCTGGAACAGTCGTCTACTATGAGGAAGAGTTGTCCATTCAAAGGGTTAGTTGTCAACGTGCGCAGTACTCAGTAGCTCAGGAAATTTCAACAAGCAAATAAATCCACCCAGGAATTTTTTAGTTGGTGTGGTTTGATTCTGCCCAGGCCTTGTGATCACTCAGAATTCCATGAATTAGTTAATAAAACCTTAAAAACAAACTTACTGGAGATTTACTTCTGGATTTAGGTAAGTGGGTCCACGAGCCATCTGCTGACGAATTTTGAGCCAGATCGGTTGAAATATAACAAAGTTAGGTCAGCGGATGCTTAGCGAAATCTCGTATGACGGATAACGATTTTGGGTTTCGGGTTAACGCGTTCGGAGTTCGTTACGCACCCTCAGTAGTGGCCACAGTCAATGGTCGCAGGCGATCAGTTGGGCAGGGAGGTAAGATGGTAATGTGCTTCTCTGGGCCAAATCCCGGTCCGCAATTCGTCTCGACACGCTTTGCGGCCGCACGCGCTTGAATCAGTCGAGTTTCCAGTTCTCGATGTGGCTTTCTTATACCGTTTTCTACAATTTTGTTTAGTTTCCAGTTTCCAAAACCTACCTAGACTCAACAGATCGGCGGCTGCGAAGCTGGAAACTCTTCCGACTCGAAAGCGCGCGGCCGCAAAGCGTGTCGAGCCGGAATTCGGCCCAGAGAAGCACAGTATGTGGGTACGTAGGCGGACTGGCGAGAAATCGAAATGCAGATGGGTGGGGCTTTAGATGACGTCATCAGAACTTCGTGGAAAGTGGAAAGGGCTTCAGGGGTGCGTTCCAAGAACATTCCCATGGTAAAAGGCTTCCATGGAAACGTAGCCACGGCCGCGTGGAAGCAATTTACAGTTATAATTCGTGGCCATGGGCAACAGGTTTGTCCATGGAAAGGCTATTTGCCCTCCCACGGCATCATGGAACATTCTTGGAACGCACCCCAGATGACGTCATCAGGAAGTCGTGGAAAGCGCAGAGGCTTCAGATGACGTCGGGCGTTGTGGAATCATTACAGGCTATAAAACGGTGAAATTCACTTGGTTCCTACGCATGATGGTGCGGAGCGGAGGTTAGAGAGAGAGTGAGAGAGCATAGGGCAAACGGAGGCCGAGGCGTCGCGCGCGCCGCTCGCGCCTCGAATGATGTGAATTACGACGTTTTACAAAGGGTACATACTTTACTTCTTATGGTTTATTTATCATATCAATCGATATTATCGATAGGTAGATTACATCGTTGAAACGCGTAGTACAGGCTATAAAGGGCGAAATTCACTCGGTTCCAACGCGTGCTGGTGTGGAGCGGAGGTTAGAGACAGTGAGAGAGCGTATGGCACACGGAGGCCGAGGCGTCACACGCGCGCTCGCGCCTCGAGTGATGTGAATTTCGACGTTTTATAGAGGGTACGTTGTGCTTTTTTTCGGATGGGGTGGGACAGGGATAGTGAGTAACAAGTTGTTTACTTACTACTTATTAAATCAATTAACACTATCGAGTTGCAGATCAAGTTGCTGCAACACGTTGTAGGCTACACTTTTTTGTATGGGTGGGACAAGGGAAGTTAGTGCTAGATGAAATCGTTGAAATACGAAACAATTTTCGAGATATTCTCTCTCTTGTTAGGCTGGAAGGACCTAAAGCTTCGGTTTCTGCCAAAAAAAACTATGTTCTACGATCGCCAACATTATTGAAAGCTTAATGACAACGACACGCATTAGCCACGCGCGTTGTGGGGGATCTTAATGGGTTTCGTTCTTTGAAAACTGAAGGTTTTTTGAAGAGCTTTCGTAATATTTCTATATTCCAGTACTTCGTCAACGTATCTGCACAAAACCACCAAAGGATAAAACTCCAAATTTTGTCTGCGCGTGCGCTTCCTTTAAAAGGAGCGAAGACACTGACGGCACTGATTTAGATAACCTGCCGCGACGTGACGAAAAGCCGTATCGCGCTTTCTTTCAAAAGCACAAAGTGTAGTCGAAATAACGCTTCCTGGTTGTTAATGGCTTTTTCGAGAGCACAAACCGCGTGACGCAGCACAAGGAAAACTAAGAAATCACTGATAACAACTACAGCGACGTCCACATTGGCTTTTTGGGAACTTGTACGTATTGCGCTGCTGTTGACTAGAGTATGTATGTGATCGCCTTCCTCCGACCACTTTGATGTCGTCCTTCGTCACGCGCGGTATCGTCTATTCATGACGTGCAGACGCCGCGGATGACTAGCATCGCGCTGACGACGAAGACTGAGACGGCGCTGGTTACTGAAGGACGTTATGTTTGCGTGTGAGATGGCGCTCTCAGCCGGCATCGCTGCGAAGAAACTGGAGTGTTGGTGAAGGCGATGGCCAGCCTGTGCATGCGCCTCGGAATCGATAGACATGACGGGTTTCTGCAGCCTTCACATCTCCCCCACACGCAAATGTCCTTCGTCGGGGCAGCGGCGGCGTTCTTCTCGACCAACTGTCGTCCTCCGCTGACGCTCTGTCCGATAGCCCCATTGACTAATCTTCAGTCGTCGAATGTCCCATACTCAGGGAGTGGGGATTGATGGTGACGTGAGACTTGTCGTCGACGAACAGCTGACGGGAAAACTTGGAGCCGTTTTTGACGTCGTCTCGGTGACGGGCCGTGTCGTGGAGGGCTCTACAGAGTCCGATTGTGACAAGAGAGAGCAATGCTGACTCTATTACGAATGCCTGACATTCATGAATGTGAGGATAGAAACTAACGAAAAATATTCTGGACCTCAATTTCTGAGTTACGCTAGAGAAACATTTCTAAACCTAGGGACTGCAGTGTTTCAGGCGTTCCCAAACCATGGGTACCCACATATGAAGCCTTGAGTCAGAGCTTCACTCGGAGGCTTCTTCGCCCTAACGCTAAAATAGCGATGATGTCGAAGAGCCTCCGTGTGTGCAATTCTACCTCATCGTGGATTACACTGTGCTGCCGAAATCATGGCTGAAGTATCAGGGAAAGAAGGGGAAGCGGAATCCGAAGGGAGCGTACTGCTCAATACACATTTTAACACATTTGTGATATAACAAGTGACTTTGTTGGAGAACCCCTTTGGTCGATTGGCCGATGATGTTACATTATGATTTTTGGCCTTTGTGTGTAAACAGCATTCTTCGAGCGCGTACATCTGCACAAATAATCGAGGCACGGTAGTAAACCTTCCGTCCGTGTCAAATTCTGATGATAAATGGCACGATAGAAATATAAAGCTTGTTGGGCTAAGGGTCGAATCAATTGGAAATCGTTTACCTCGTATGTATACAATACTGCACGCGAAGATTGAAAACTAGCTGTAAGTTAACGCGGCACCTCACTTTACGTTGGGTTATTATTCGAAACAGCGGGTGACGGAGAAAAAAGCCGGGAAGCCTTTACTTATAGGGAAAAGTCTTTTTTCAGAAGGAGCTATTGCTATAACATCCAGCACTTTGCCATCACCATTCCAACTACACTTTGCCTGTGTAGTGAGGCATTGCAACACTCCCCAGCACCATTCCAACTACACTTCGATGGTGTAGTGAGGCATTGCAAACCCACGCTACATCAAGCCGACTACACTTTGAAGGTGTAGCAAGGCAACACCTCGCAACATCATTCAAACTACATTTTGACGATTTAGTGAAGCATTGCAACACACCCCAGCACCATTCCAACTACACTTCGATGGTGTAGTGAGGCATTGCAACACCACGCTACATCAAGCCGACTACACTCTGAAGGTGTAGTAAGGCAACACCTCGCAACATCATTTAAACTACATTTTGACGATGTAGTGAAGCATTGCAACACACCCCAGCACCATTCCAAGTACACTTCGATGGTGTAGTGAGGCATTGCAACACCACGCTACATCAAGCCGACTACACTTTGAAGGTGTAGTAAGGCATAGCAACACCTCGCCACATCATTCAAACTACATTTTGACGATGAAGTGAAGCATTGCAACACACCCCAGCACCATTCCAACTACACTTAGATGGTGTAGTGAGTCATTGCAACACCACGCTACATCAAGCCGACTACACTTTGAAGGTGTAGTAAGGCATAGCAACACCTCGCCACATCATTCAAACTACATTTTGACGATGAAGTGAAGCATTGCAACACCCCTCAGCACCATTCCAACTACACTTGGATGGTGTAGTGAGGCATTGCAACACCACGCTACATCAAGCCGACTACACTTTGAAGGTGTAGTAAGGCATAGCAACACCTCGCCACATCATTCAAACTACATTTTGACGATGAAGTGAAGCATTGCAACACCCCTCAGCACCATTCCAACTACACTTGGATGGTTTAGTGAGGCATTGCAACACCACGCTACATCAAGCCGACTACACTTTGAAGGTGTAGTAAGGCAACACCTCGCAACATCATTCAAACTACATTTTGACGATGTAGTGAAGCATTGCAACACACCCCAGCACCATTCCAACTACACTTAGATGGTGTAGTGAGTCATTGCAACACCACGCTACATCAAGCCGACTACACTTTGAAGGTGTAGTAAGGCAACACCTCGCAACATCATTCAAACTACATTTTGACGATGTAGTGAAGCATTGGAACACTCCCCAGCACCATTCCAACTACACTTAGATGGTGTAGTGAGTCATTGCAACACCACGCTACATCAAGCCAACTACACTTTGAAGGTGTAGTAAGGCATAGCAACACCTCGCCACATCATTCAAACTACATTTTGACGATGAAGTGAAGCATTGCAACACACCCCAGCACCATTCCAACTACACTTAGATGGTGTAGTGAGTCATTGCAACACCACGCTACATCAAGCCGACTACACTTTGAAGGTGTAGTAAGGCAACACCTCGCAACATCATTCAAACTACATTTTGACGATGTAGTGAAGCATTGAAACACACCCCAGCACCATTCCAACTACACTTAGATGGTGTAGTGAGTCATTGCAACACCACGCTACATCAAGCCGACTACACTTTGAAGGTGTAGTAAGGCATAGCAACGCCCCGCACCACCATTCAAACTACATTTTGACGATGTAGTGAAGCATTGGAACACTCCCCAGCACCATTCCAACTACACTTGGATGGTTTAGTGAGGCATCGCAACACCCCCCAGCACCATTCCAACTACACTTTCATGATGTAGTAAGGCATAGCAAAACCCCGCAACACCATTCAAACTACATTTTGACGATGTAGTGAAGCATTGCAACACACCCCAGCACCATTCCAACTACACTTCGATGGTGTAGTGAGGCATTGCAACACCACGCTACATCAAGCCGACTACACTTTGAAGGTGTAGTAAGGCATAGCAACGCCCCGCACCACCATTCAAACTACATTTTGACGATATAGTGAAGCATTGGAACACTCCCCAGCACCATTCCAACTGCACTTAGATGGTGTAGTGAGTCATTGCAACACCACGCTACATCAAGCCGACTACACTTTGAAGGTGTAGTAAGGCATAGCAACGCACCGCACCACCATTCAAACTACATTTTGAAGATGTAGTGGAGCATTGGAACACTCCCCAGCACCATTCCAACTACACTTAGATGGTTTAGTGAGGCATCGCAACACCCCCCAGCACCATTCCAACTACACTTTCATGATGTAGTAAGGCATAGCAAAACCCCGCAACACCATTCAAACTACATTTTGACGATGTAGTGAAGCATTGCAACACACCCCAGCACCATTCCAACTACACTTCGATGGTGTAGTGAGGCATTGCAACACCACGCTACATCAAGCCGACTACACTTTGAAGGTGTAGTAAGGCATAGCAACGCCCCGCACCACCATTCAAACTACATTTTGACGATGTAGTGAAGCATTGGAACACTCCCCAGCACCATTCCAACTACACTTAGATGGTGTAGTGAGTCATTGCAACACCACGCTACATCAAGCCGACTACACTTTAAAGGTGTAGTAAGGCATAGCAACGCACCGCACCACCATTCAAACTACATTTTGACGATGTAGTGGAGCATTGGAACACTCCCCAGCACCATTCCAACTACACTTAGATGGTTTGGTGAGGCATCGCAACACCCCAGCAACATTCCAACTACACTTCGATGGTGTAGTGAGGCATTGCAACACCACGCTACATCAAGCCGACTACACTTTGAAGGTGTAGTAAGGCATAGCAACGCCCCGCACCACCATTCAAACTACATTTTGACGATGTAGTGAAGCATTGGAACACTCCCCAGCACCATTTCAACTACACTTAGATGGTGTAGTGAGGCATTGCAACACCACGCTACATCAAGCCGACTACACTTTGAAGGTGTAGTAAGGCAACACCTCGCAACATCATTCAAACTACATTTTGACGATGTAGTGAAGCATTGCAACACACCCCAGCACCATTCCAACTACACTTAGATGGTGTAGTGAGTCATTGCAACACCACGCTACATCAAGCCGACTACACTTTGAAGGTGTAGTAAGGCAACACCTCGCAACATCATTCAAACTACATTTTGACGATGTAGTGAAGCATTGGAACACTCCCAGCACCATTCCAACTACACTTAGATGGTGTAGTGAGTCATTGCAACACCCCGCTACATCAAGCCAACTACACTTTGAAGGTGTAGTAAGGCATAGCAACACCTCGCCACATCATTCAAACTACATTTTGACGATGAAGTGAAGCATTGCAACACACCCCAGCACCATTCCAACTACACTTAGATGGTGTAGTGAGTCATTGCAACACCACGCTACATCAAGCCGACTACACTTTGAAGGTGTAGTAAGGCAACACCTCGCAACATCATTCAAACTACATTTTGACGATGTAGTGAAGCATTGAAACACACCCCAGCACCATTCCAACTACACTTAGATGGTGTAGTGAGTCATTGCAACACCACGCTACATCAAGCCGACTACACTTTGAAGGTGTAGTAAGGCATAGCAACGCCCCGCACCACCATTCAAACTACATTTTGACGATGTAGTGAAGCATTGGAACACTCCCCAGCACCATTCCAACTACACTTGGATGGTTTAGTGAGGCATCGCAACACCCCAGCACCATTCAACTACACTTTCATGATGTAGTAAGGCATAGCAAACCCTCGCAACACCATTCAACCTACATTTTGACGATTTATTGAAGCATTGCAACACACCCCAGCACCATTCCAACTACACTTCGATGGTGTAGTGAGGCATTGCAACACCACGCTACATCAAGCCGACTACACTTTGAAGGTGTAGTAAGGCATAGCAACGCCCCGCACCACCATTCAAACTACATTTTGACGATGTAGTGAAGCATTGGAACACTCCCCAGCACCATTCCAACTACACTTAGATGGTGTAGTGAGTCATTGCAACACCACGCTACATCAAGCCGACTACACTTTGAAGGTGTAGTAAGGCATAGCAACGCACCGCACCACCATTCAAACTACATTTTGAAGATGTAGTGGAGCATTGGAACACTCCCCAGCACCATTCCAACTACACTTAGATGGTTTAGTGAGGCATCGCAACACCCCCCAGCACCATTCCAACTACACTTTCATGATGTAGTAAGGCATAGCAAAACCCCGCAACACCATTCAAACTACATTTTGACGATGTAATGAAGCATTGGAACACTCCCCAGCAACATTCCAACTACACTTCGATGGTGTAGTGAGGCATCGCAACACCCCCCAGCACCATTCCAACTACACTTTCATGATGTAGTAAGGCATAGCAAAACCCCGCAACACCATTCAAACTACATTTTGACGATGTAATGAAGCATTGGAACACTCCCCAGCAACATTCCAACTACACTTCGATGGTGTAGTGAGGCATTGCAGCACCACGCTACATCAAGCCGACTACACTTTGAAGGTGTAGTAAGGCATAGCAACGCCCCGCACCACCATTCAAACTACATTTTGACGATGTAGTGAAGCATTGGAACACTCCCCAGCACCATTCCAACTACACTTGGATGGTTTAGTGAGGCATCGCAACACCCCCCAGCACCATTCCAACTACACTTTCATGATGTAGTAAGGCATAGCAAAACCCCGCAACACCATTCAAACTACATTTTGACGATTTAGTGAAGCATTGCAACACACCCCAGCACCATTCCAACTACACTTCGATGGTGTAGTGAGGCATTGCAACACCACGCTACATCAAGCCGACTACACTTTGAAGGTGTAGTAAGGCATAGCAACGCCCCGCACCACCATTCAAACTACATTTTGACGATGTAGTGAAGCATTGGAACACTCCCCAGCACCATTCCAACTACACTTAGATGGTGTAGTGAGTCATTGCAACACCACGCTACATCAAGCCGACTACACTTTGAAGGTGTAGTAAGGCATAGCAACGCACCGCACCACCATTCAAACTACATTTTGAAGATGTAGTGGAGCATTGGAACACTCCCCAGCACCATTCCAACTACACTTAGATGGTTTAGTGAGGCATCGCAACACCCCCCAGCACCATTCCAACTACACTTTCATGATGTAGTAAGGCATAGCAAAACCCCGCAACACCATTCAAACTACATTTTGACGATGTAATGAAGCATTGGAACACTCCCCAGCAACATTCCAACTACACTTAGATGGTTTAGTGAGGCATCGCAACACCCCCCAGCACCATTCCAACTACACTTTCATGATGTAGTAAGGCATAGCAAAACCCCGCAACACCATTCAAACTACATTTTGACGATGTAATGAAGCATTGGAACACTCCCCAGCAACATTCCAACTACACTTCGATGGTGTAGTGAGGCATCGCAACACCCCCCAGCACCATTCCAACTACACTTTCATGATGTAGTAAGGCATAGCAAAACCCCGCAACACCATTCAAACTACATTTTGACGATGTAATGAAGCATTGGAACACTCCCCAGCAACATTCCAACTACACTTCGATGGTGTAGTGAGGCATTGCAGCACCACGCTACATCAAGCCGACTACACTTTGAAGGTGTAGTAAGGCATAGCAACGCCCCGCACCACCATTCAAACTACATTTTGACGATGTAATGAAGCATTGGAACACTCCCCAGCAACATTCCAACTACACTTCGATGGTGTAGTGAGGCATTGCAACACCACGCTACATCAAACCGACTACACTTTGAAGGTGTAGTAAGGCATAGCAACGCCCCGCACCACCATTCAAACTACATTTTGACGATGTAGTGAAGCATTGGAACACTCCCCAGCACCATTTCAACTACACTTAGATGGTGTAGTGAGTCATTGCAACACCACGCTACATCAAGCCGACTACACTTTGAAGGTGTAGTAAGGCATAGCAACGCACCGCACCACCATTCAAACTACATTTTGACGATGTAGTGAAGCATTGCAACACACCCCAGCACCATTCCAACTACACTTCGATGGTGTAGTGAGGCATTGCAACACCACGCTACATCAAGCCGACTACACTTTGAAGGTGTAGTAAGGCATAGCAACGCCCCGCACCACCATTCAAACTACATTTTGACGATGTAGTGAAGCATTGGAACACTCCCCAGCACCATTCCAACTACACTTAGATGGTGTAGTGAGTCATGGCAACACCACGCTACATCAAGCCGACTACACTTTGAAGGTGTAGTAAGGCATAGCAACGCACCGCACCACCATTCAAACTATATTTTGACGATGTAGTGGAGCATTGGAACACTCCCCAGCACCATTCCAACTACACTTAGATGGTTTAGTGAGGCATCGCAACACCCCCCAGCACCATTCCAACTACACTTTCATGATGTAGTAAGGCATAGCAAAACCCCGCAACACCATTCAAACTACATTTTGACGATGTAATGAAGCATTGGAACACTCCCCAGCAACATTCCAACAACACTTCGATGGTGTAGTGAGGCATCGCAACACCCCCCAGCACCATTCCAACTACACTTTCATGATGTAGTAAGGCATAGCAAAACCCCGCAACACCATTCAAACTACATTTTGACGATGTAATGAAGCATTGGAACACTCCCCAGCAACATTCCAACTACACTTCGATGGTGTAGTGAGGCATTGCAACACCACGCTACATCAAGCCGACTACACTTTGAAGGTGTAGTAAGGCAACACCTCGCAACATCATTCAAACTACATTTTGACGATGTAGTGAAGCATTGAAACACACCCCAGCACCATTCCAACTACACTTAGATGGTGTAGTGAGTCATTGCAACACCACGCTACATCAAGCCGACTACACTTTGAAGGTGTAGTAAGGCATAGCAACGCCCCGCACCACCATTCAAACTACATTTTGACGATGTAGTGAAGCATTGGAACACTCCCCAGCACCATTCCAACTACACTTGGATGGTTTAGTGAGGCATCGCAACACCCCCCAGCACCATTCCAACTACACTTTCATGATGTAGTAAGGCATAGCAAAACCCGCAACACCATTCAAACTACATTTTGACGATGTAGTGAAGCATTGCAACACACCCCAGCACCATTCCAACTACACTTCGATGGTGTAGTGAGGCATTGCAACACCACGCTACATCAAGCCGACTACACTTTGAAGATGTAGTAAGGCATAGCAACGCCCCGCACCACCATTCAAACTACATTTTGACGATATAGTGAAGCATTGGAACACTCCCCAGCACCATTCCAACTGCACTTAGATGGTGTAGTGAGTCATTGCAACACCACGCTACATCAAGCCGACTACACTTTGAAGGTTAGTAAGGCATAGCAACGCACCGCACCACCATTCAAACTACATTTTGAAGATGTAGTGGAGCATTGGAACACTCCCAGCACCATTCCAACTACACTTAGATGGTTTAGTGAGGCATCGCAACACCCCCCAGCACCATTCCAACTACACTTTCATGATGTAGTAAGGCATAGCAAAACCCCGCAACACCATTCAAACTACATTTTGACGATGTAGTGAAGCATTGCAACACACCCCAGCACCATTCCAACTACACTTCGATGGTGTAGTGAGGCATTGCAACACCACGCTACATCAAGCCGACTACACTTTGAAGGTGTAGTAAGGCATAGCAACGCCCCGCACCACCATTCAAACTACATTTTGACGATGTAGTGAAGCATTGGAACACTCCCCAGCACCATTCCAACTACACTTAGATGGTGTAGTGAGTCATTGCAACACCACGCTACATCAAGCCGACTACACTTTAAAGGTGTAGTAAGGCATAGCAACGCACCGCACCACCATTCAAACTACATTTTGACGATGTAGTGGAGCATTGGAACACTCCCCAGCACCATTCCAACTACACTTAGATGGTTTGGTGAGGCATCGCAACACCCCCCAGCAACATTCCAACTACACTTCGATGGTGTAGTGAGGCATTGCAACACCACGCTACATCAAGCCGACTACACTTTGAAGGTGTAGTAAGGCATAGCAACGCCCCGCACCACCATTCAAACTACATTTTGACGATGTAGTGAAGCATTGGAACACTCCCCAGCACCATTTCAACTACACTTAGATGGTGTAGTGAGGCATTGCAACACCACGCTACATCAAGCCGACTACACTTTGAAGGTGTAGTAAGGCAACACCTCGCAACATCATTCAAACTACATTTTGACGATGTAGTGAAGCATTGCAACACACCCCAGCACCATTCCAACTACACTTAGATGGTGTAGTGAGTCATTGCAACACCACGCTACATCAAGCCGACTACACTTTGAAGGTGTAGTAAGGCAACACCTCGCAACATCATTCAAACTACATTTTGACGATGTAGTGAAGCATTGGAACACTCCCCAGCACCATTCCAACTACACTTAGATGGTGTAGTGAGTCATTGCAACACCCCGCTACATCAAGCCAACTACACTTTGAAGGTGTAGTAAGGCATAGCAACACCTCGCCACATCATTCAAACTACATTTTGACGATGAAGTGAAGCATTGCAACACACCCCAGCACCATTCCAACTACACTTAGATGGTGTAGTGAGTCATTGCAACACCACGCTACATCAAGCCGACTACACTTTGAAGGTGTAGTAAGGCAACACCTCGCAACATCATTCAAACTACATTTTGACGATGTAGTGAAGCATTGAAACACACCCCAGCACCATTCCAACTACACTTAGATGGTGTAGTGAGTCATTGCAACACCACGCTACATCAAGCCGACTACACTTTGAAGGTGTAGTAAGGCATAGCAACGCCCGCACCACCATTCAAACTACATTTTGACGATGTAGTGAAGCATTGGAACACTCCCCAGCACCATTCCAACTACACTTGGATGGTTTAGTGAGGCATCGCAACACCCCCCAGCACCATTCCAACTACACTTTCATGATGTAGTAAGGCATAGCAAAACCCCGCAACACCATTCAAACTACATTTTGACGATTTAGTGAAGCATTGCAACACACCCCAGCACCATTCCAACTACACTTCGATGGTGTAGTGAGGCATTGCAACACCACGCTACATCAAGCCGACTACACTTTGAAGGTGTAGTAAGGCATAGCAACGCCCCGCACCACCATTCAAACTACATTTTGACGATGTAGTGAAGCATTGGAACACTCCCAGCACCATTCCAACTACACTTAGATGGTGTAGTGAGTCATTGCAACACCACGCTACATCAAGCCGACTACACTTTGAAGGTGTAGTAAGGCATAGCAACGCACCGCACCACCATTCAAACTACATTTTGAAGATGTAGTGGAGCATTGGAACACTCCCCAGCACCATTCCAACTACACTTAGATGGTTTAGTGAGGCATCGCAACACCCCCAGCACCATTCCAACTACACTTTCATGATGTAGTAAGGCATAGCAAAACCCGCAACACCATTCAAACTACATTTTGACGATGTAATGAAGCATTGGAACACTCCCCAGCAACATTCCAACTACACTTCGATGGTGTAGTGAGGCATCGCAACACCCCCCAGCACCATTCCAACTACACTTTCATGATGTAGTAAGGCATAGCAAAACCCCGCAACACCATTCAAACTACATTTTGACGATGTAATGAAGCATTGGAACACTCCCCAGCAACATTCCAACTACACTTCGATGGTGTAGTGAGGCATTGCAGCACCACGCTACATCAAGCCGACTACACTTTGAAGGTGTAGTAAGGCATAACAACGCCCCGCACCACCATTCAAACTACATTTTGACGATGTAGTGAAGCATTGGAACACTCCCAGCACCATTCCAACTACACTTGGATGGTTTAGTGAGGCATCGCAACACCCCCAGCACCATTCCAACTACACTTTCATGATGTAGTAAGGCATAGCAAAACCCCGCAACACCATTCAAACTACATTTTGACGATTTAGTGAAGCATTGCAACACACCCCAGCACCATTCCAACTACACTTCGATGGTGTAGTGAGGCATTGCAACACCACGCTACATCAAGCCGACTACACTTTGAAGGTGTAGTAAGGCATAGCAACGCCCGCACCACCATTCAAACTACATTTTGACGATGTAGTGAAGCATTGGAACACTCCCCAGCACCATTCCAACTACACTTAGATGGTGTAGTGAGTCATTGCAACACCACGCTACATCAAGCCGACTACACTTTGAAGGTGTAGTAAGGCATAGCAACGCACCGCACCACCATTCAAACTACATTTTGAAGATGTAGTGGAGCATTGGAACACTCCCCAGCACCATTCCAACTACACTTAGATGGTTTAGTGAGGCATCGCAACACCCCCAGCACCATTCCAACTACACTTTCATGATGTAGTAAGGCATAGCAAAACCCCGCAACACCATTCAAACTACATTTTGACGATGTAATGAAGCATTGGAACACTCCCCAGCAACATTCCAACTACACTTAGATGGTTTAGTGAGGCATCGCAACACCCCCCAGCACCATTCCAACTACACTTTCATGATGTAGTAAGGCATAGCAAAACCCCGCAACACCATTCAAACTACATTTTGACGATGTAATGAAGCATTGGAACACTCCCCAGCAACATTCCAACTACACTTCGATGGTGTAGTGAGGCATCGCAACACCCCCCAGCACCATTCCAACTACACTTTCATGATGTAGTAAGGCATAGCAAAACCCCGCAACACCATTCAAACTACATTTTGACGATGTAATGAAGCATTGGAACACTCCCCAGCAACATTCCAACTACACTTCGATGGTGTAGTGAGGCATTGCAGCACCACGCTACATCAAGCCGACTACACTTTGAAGGTGTAGTAAGGCATAGCAACGCCCCGCACCACCATTCAAACTACATTTTGACGATGTAATGAAGCATTGGAACACTCCCCAGCAACATTCCAACTACACTTCGATGGTGTAGTGAGGCATTGCAACACCACGCTACATCAAACCGACTACACTTTGAAGGTGTAGTAAGGCATAACAACGCCCCGCACCACCATTCAAACTACATTTTGACGATGTAGTGAAGCATTGGAACACTCCCAGCACCATTTCAACTACACTTAGATGGTGTAGTGAGTCATTGCAACACCACGCTACATCAAGCCGACTACACTTTGAAGGTGTAGTAAGGCATAGCAACGCACCGCACCACCATTCAAACTACATTTTGACGATGTAGTGAAGCATTGCAACACACCCCAGCACCATTCCAACTACACTTCGATGGTGTAGTGAGGCATTGCAACACCACGCTACATCAAGCCGACTACACTTTGAAGGTGTAGTAAGGCATAGCAACGCCCCGCACCACCATTCAAACTACATTTTGACGATGTAGTGAAGCATTGGAACACTCCCCAGCACCATTCCAACTACACTTAGATGGTGTAGTGAGTCATGGCAACACCACGCTACATCAAGCCGACTACACTTTGAAGGTGTAGTAAGGCATAGCAACGCACCGCACCACCATTCAAACTATATTTTGACGATGTAGTGGAGCATTGGAACACTCCCCAGCCCAATTCCAACTACACTAAGATGGTTTAGTGAGGCATCGCAACACCCCAGCACCATTCCAACTACACTTTCATGATGTAGTAAGGCATAGCAAAACCCCGCAACACCATTCAAACTACATTTTGACGATGTAATGAAGCATTGGAACACTCCCCAGCAACATTCCAACAACACTTCGATGGTGTAGTGAGGCATCGCAACACCCCCCAGCACCATTCCAACTACACTTTCATGATGTAGTAAGGCATAGCAAAACCCCGCAACACCATTCAAACTACATTTTGACGATGTAATGAAGCATTGGAACACTCCCCAGCAACATTCCAACTACACTTCGATGGTGTAGTGAGGCATTGCAACACCACGCATCATCAAGCCGACTATACTTTGAAGGTGTAGTAAGGCATAGCAACGCCCCGCACCACCATTCAAACTACATTTTGACGATGTAATGAAGCATTGGAACACTCCCCAGCAACATTCCAACTACACTTCGATGGTGTAGTGAGGCATTGCAACACCACGCTACATCAAGCCGACTACACCTTGAAGGTGTAGTAAGGCATAGCAACGCCCCGCACCACCATTCAAACTACATTTTGACGATGTAGTGAAGCATTGGAACACTCCCCAGCACCATTTCAACTACACTTAGATGGTGTAGTGAGTCATTGCAACACCACGCTACATCAAGCCGACTACACTTTGAAGGTGTAGTAAGGCATAGCAACGCACCGCACCACCATTCAAACTACATTTTGACGATGTAGTGAAGCATTGCAACACACCCCAGCACCATTCCAACTACACTTCGATGGTGTAGTGAGGCATTGCAACACCACGCTACATCAAGCCGACTACACTTTGAAGGTGTAGTAAGGCATAGCAACGCCCCGCACCACCATTCAAACTACATTTTGACGATGTAGTGAAGCATTGCAACACACCCGAGCACAATTCCAACTACACTTAGATGGTGTAGTGAGTCATGGCAACACCACGCTACATCAAGCCGACTACACTTTGAAGGTGTAGTAAGGCATAACAACACCGCACCACCATTCAAACTATATTTTGACGATGTAGTGGAGCATTGGAACACTCCCCAGCACCATTCCAACTACACTTAGATGGTTTAGTGAGGCATCGCAACACCCCCCAGCACCATTCCAACTACACTTTCATGATGTAGTAAGGCATAGCAAAACCCCGCAACACCATTCAAACTACATTTTGACGATGTAATGAAGCATTGGAACACTCCCCAGCAACATTCCAACAACACTTCGATGGTGTAGTGAGGCATCGCAACACCCCCCCGCACCATTCCAACTACACTTTCATGATGTAGTAAGGCATAGCAAAACCCCGCAACACCATTCAAACTACATTTTGACGATGTAATGAAGCATTGGAACACTCCCCAGCAACATTCCAACTACACTTCGATGGTGTAGTGAGGCATTGCAACACCACGCATCATCAAGCCGACTATACTTTGAAGGTGTAGTAAGGCATAGCAACGCCCCGCACCACCATTCAAACTACATTTTGACGATGTAATGAAGCATTGGAACACTCCCCAGCAACATTCCAACTACACTTCGATGGTGTAGTGAGGCATTGCAACACCACGCTACATCAAGCCGACTACACCTTGAAGGTGTAGTAAGGCATAGCCACGCCCCGCACCACCATTCAAACTACATTTTGACGATGTAGTGAAGCATTGGAACACTCCCCAGCACCATTCCAACTACACTTAGATGGTGTAGTGAGTCATTGCAACACCACGCTACATCAAGCCGACTACACTTTGAAGGTGTAGTAAGGCATAGCAACACCTCGCCACATCATTCAAACTACATTTTGACGATGTAGTGAAGCATTGCAACACACCCCAGCACCATTCCAACTACACTTAGATGGTGTAGTGAGTCATTGCAACACCACGCTACATCAAGCCGACTACACTTTGAAGGTGTAGTAAGGCAACACCTCGCAACATCATTCAAACTCCATTTTGACAATGTAGTGAAGCATTGCAACACACCCCAGCACCATTCCAACTACACTTTCATGGTGTAGTAAGGCATAGCAAAACCCCGCAACACCATTCAAACTACATTTTGACGATGTAGTGAAGCATTGCAACACCCCTCAGCACCATTCCAACTACACTTGGATGGTTTAGTGAGGCATTGCAACACCCCCAGCACCATTCCAACTACACTTTCATGGTGTAGTAAGGCATAGCAACGCCCCGCACCACCATTCAAACTACATTTTGACGATGTAATGAAGCATTGGAACACTCCCCAGCATTATTCCAACTACACTTCGATGGTGTAGTCTTCTTCTTCTTCTTTGCAGCCACTGAGAGGGGTTTCGTCACAAGTTGAGAAACTGGGCGACCAGCACTGGATTCGTCCACAAGTCTATTGTAGTGAGCGTTGTTGGCTTCTTCGGACAGTCAAATAGGTGTTTAGTGTCGTGGCCTTGGTTTCCACAGTCCGGGCACACGTCCGGCTGACTATTGTCGATCCTGTGCAGGTAAGACATAAGCAATGGAGAATGTCCGCAGCGCAACGAAGCGAGGATACACCTGGCGCGCCTACCGAGCTCGGACTCGGTATCACATACCCTGGGCGGCACATCACCGAGAATAGGGTTGACGGCCGCTTTGGCGAGATGATCCTTCACAAACCGGGTGTGCTCCGCGCGTAAGAGACGAAGCCGTTCTTGATTCGAGTCGGTCCATCTCTGTACATTCACCTTGTTCGGAGCATCGGCAAACGGCACTCTGATCGATCTCTCTCTCACGGGATTTAATAGTCTTCTCGACGGATGATTAGGTTGCTTAAGGACATTAATAAACATCTGCTGAGCCTGGAGCTGACAATGCTCTTTCACTGGCAAGATACGGGCCTCGGCGTGAAGGTGCTCAATCGGTGAGCTTTTTGCACATCCAGTGGCTATTCGTAGTGCAGCATTCTGAATTCGCTGCATCTTAGTCCAGGAACTGTCCGACACGATGTGCTGCCAGACAGGTGCAGCATACTCCAATGCAGGCTGCAGAATAGCTCGATATGTCGTCAAGATTGTCTCTCTGCTGCCACCCCAGGACGTTCCTCCTAGAGCTCTCAACACATTAAGCTTTGCCTTGATAATTGCCTGCTTCTGTTCAGCATTTTTGTGAAACTTCAGCGATGGGTCCAAAACGAGGCCCAGCAGTTTAGGAAATTGCGCTGTAGGCAAGAGGTCACCATCCCACCTGACAACAGGTTGGGCGCTGTGTTCCTTTGGGTCAGATGTGAATACCGAAACAGAAGACTTCGCCGCGGAAACTGTGAGCATCATACTATCGAGAAAGTTTTTAAGCTCGACGAGATAGTCGCTGATCTTGTTTGCGGCTACCTGTATGTCACGATTACGGCACATGATGGTGATATCGTCGGCATACGCAACAATTTTATGTCTTCAGGAGGCTCGGGTAGGTCTTCAATATACAGGCTGAAGAGGGCAGGTGACAAAACTCCACCCTGCGGCACACCGGCTGCTACAGGTATACTATCGGAGACGTGATTCTGGAATAGCACTTTGGCCCGACGACCTTTCGTAAACGCTGCTATCCAACGCTTCTGCCACGGTTGCAGCGAGGACTTCAATAGTTTCTCGGACAAAAGTCCTAGGTTAACAGAATCAAATGCTTTGGTTAGATCGAGGGCAACGGCCACTGTTCTAAGAGGCTTTCTGAAATTGAACCCATCGACCGCATAGCTGACAATCTCCAGAAGGGCAGTGGTGGTGGAGTGAAGCTTTCTAAACCCATGTTGATGTTGCTGTGCCTCATTCTGCTCTGCCAGGTCCCTTACGATTAGCTTTTCGGCTACTTTCGCGATCGGTGATAACAGGCTAATAGGGCGATAGCCCTTCACCGTGCTTTGCGATTTGCCTGGCTTAGGCAGGGTATCACATTGGCGGTCTTCCATGCTTGTGGTAGAGTGCAGGTTCGGAAAGAAGTGTTTATGATATCTGCGATCATCGGTAGAAGTTCCGTGGGAAGCTTCTTCAAGATGGCTGCTGAGATACCATCAGGTCCGAGAGCCTTCGAGTTCCGCATTTCCTTGATAGCCTTCTCCACCTGAGCAGGAGTAAAGGCCTCAGTGGCGTTCATCAGCGGCAGACGGCTTAGTTCTCTTACCGTGACTCTGTTTTGTAAGCCACGCTTGGTACGTGTGATGAAGAAATTTTTGCCAAGAGCATATGCGGCAGCCTTTCCTGATTTGAAGACGCTGTTATCGAACTCTATGGTAGAGTTCGAGGAGGGGGCGCACTTGCCAGATATCTTCCTCAATACTTTCCACGCAATTGTTCCGTCGGTTTTAAAGTTCAACCTTTCAGTGAACTTCTCCCAACTGTCTTTCTTGTGCTTGTCCAGATCCTTTCTTATCTCTTCATCCAGCTTGGCCACCTCAGGGTCCAAATGATTCTCAGCTCTCTTTTCATCTCTTGTCCTGATCTTCTGTAGAATCTCCTGGTGACATTAGGGTAGAAACTTTTCACACGTCCTTCAGGTATGGCCGCTTTTGTAGCCTTCCGGATGGCGTCAGATATGTGATGCTCTTTCTGGTGCACATCGCCATTCCATGGATACTCAGCTGCCTGGCGGAGCGCAACCTCTCTGAACAGGACCCAGTCAGCAAGGCCTAAATTGAGATAAGAACGTTGACGAATACCAGTATAAGGGGCAAGAGAGTTTGAGAGATCAATATGGAGAAAGACAGGGAATGTGGTCGCTGGGAAGAGTTGTGGAAGTGGACCATGTGCAAGAATTAGAAAGATTGGATGAAACGAGGGAGATGTCCGGGCTAGAAAGGTCGGCCGTAGGAAGGGAGACGAGTAGGCTGATCATCGTTGAGGATAACCAGATCACACTCCTCAGCCCATTCCTCGACGTCTTCCCCTCTGGCGTCGGACTCAAGCGCAGAACAGAACGTGTGAGCATTGAAGTCACCTGCAAAGACAGCTGATGGGGAGAGAGAGCAGTCATGCAACTGCTTAAGAAGAGGTATGGGGTTGTAGGTTGGGGGACAAGAAGTGGTAGGAGGGATGTAAATATTAAATAGAGATAGTGGAGTTTTAAGAGGGAGGTGAACGGGAACGCACTCGAGAGTACCGTCCTTAGGAACATTTGGAATTAGATGAGAAGGTAAGTTAGAAAGCACAAACGTAGAAACTCCGCCTCCAAGAGCTGTCCTTGGGATGTGATAGGCAGTGTAGCCTGGAATGTTTGGTTGGGGATGAGTGGTAGAGGGAGAGAGTTTGGTTTCTTGAACCATAATAACATCCGGATGATGAGTACGTGCGAAGAGTGAGAGTTCAGACAATTTGGTGCGAAGGCCGTTAAGATTTATATGTACAATAGAGAGGGGGCGGTTGGTGAATGAGAAATCAGAGTTGCTGGGGGCGGAGCACAGAACACAACGGAAGGATGAGTTGTGATGCCTCACAGAACTAAGACCTGAACAGGAGAAGTGCACCCACCTTTGGCATCCAAAGCATTGGACGCTTGTTCCATTCCAGTTGACTTTCTTGCTGCAGGTGGCACATTGATACTTCTGCACAGGTCCAGGATTCCTCTCGACGCCAGCCCTTTGTAGTAGAATCTTCAGGAGAGCTGGGGCCAGCCAGCGACTCTCCCATGACGAAAACCCTCTCGGTGGAGGGAGTGATGTCGGTTTGCACGAAGGTGATGTTGTTTCCTCCACACTGCCACGGCACGAACGTACGACATCTCGGCAGCGATGGTGTAGTGAGGCATTGCAACACCACGCTACATCAAGCCGACTACACTTTGAAGGTGTAGTAAGGCATAGCAACGCCCCGCACCACCATTCAAACTACATTTTGACGATGTAGTGAAGCATTGGAACACTCCCCAGCACCATTCCAACTACACTTAGATGGTGTAGTGAGTCATTGCAACACCACGCTACATCAAGCCGACTACACTTTGAAGGTGTAGTAAGGCATAGCAACGCCCCGCACCACCATTCAAACTACATTTTGACGATGTAGTGAAGCATTGGAACACTCCCCAGCACCATTCCAACTACACTTAGATGGTGTAGTGAGTCATTGCAACACCACGCTACATCAAGCCGACTACACTTTGAAGGTGTAGTAAGGCATAGCAACACCTCGCCACATCATTCAAACTACATTTTGACGATGTAGTGAAGCATTGCAACACACCCCAGCACCATTCCAACTACACTTAGATGGTGTAGTGAGTCATTGCAACACCACGCTACACCAAGCCGACTACACTTTGAAGGTGTAAAAAGGCAACACCTCGCCACATCATTCAATCTACATTTTGACGATGTAGTGAAGCATTGGAACACTCCCCAGCGCCATTCCAACTACACTTCGATGGTGTAGTGAGTCATTGCAACACCACGCTACATCAAGCCGACTACACTTTCATGATGTAGTAAGGCATAGCAAAACCCCGCAACACCATTCAAACTACATTTTGACGATGTAGTGAAGCATTGCAACACACCCCAGCACCAGTCCAACTACACTTCGATGGTGTAGTGAGGCATTGCAACACCACGCTACATCAAGCCGACTACACTTTGAAGGTGTAGTAAGGCAACACCTCGTAACATCATTCAAACTACATTTTGACGATGTAGTGAAGCATTGCAACACACCCCAGCACCATCCCAACTACACTTAGATGGTGTAGTGAGTCATTGCATTACCACGCTGCATCAAGCCGACTACACTTTGAAGGTGTAAAAAGGCAACACCTCGCCACATCATTCAATCTACATTTTGACGATGTAGTGAAGCATTGGAACACTCCCCAGCACCATTCCAACTACACTTAGATGGTGTAGTGAGGCATTACAACACCACGCTACATCAAGCCGACTACACTTTGAAGGTGTAGTAAGGTAACACCTCGCAACATCATTCAAACTACATTTTGACGATGAAGTGAAGCATTGCAACACACCCCAGCACCATTGCAACTACACTTCGATGGTGTAGTGAGGCATTACAACACCACGCTACATCAAGCCGACTACACTTTGAAGGTGTAGTAAGGCAGCACCTCGCAACATCATTCAAACTACATTTTGACGATGTAGTGAAGCATTGCAACACCCCTCAGCACCATTCCAACTACACTTGGATGGTTTAGTGAGGCATTGCAACACCCCCAGCACCATTCCAACTACACTTTCATGGTGTAGTAAGGCATAGCGAAACCCCGCAACACCATTCAAACTACATTTTGACGATGTAGTGAAGCATTGGAACACTCCCCACCGCCATTCCAACTACACTTCGATGGTGTAGTGAGTCATTGCAACACCCCCCAGCACCATTCCAACTACACTTTCATGATGTAGTAGGGCATAGCAAAACCCCGCAACACCATTCAAACTACATTTTGACGATGTAGTGAAGCATTGCAACACACCCCAGCACCATCCCAACTACACTTAGATGGTGTAGTGAGTCATTGCATTACCACGCTGCATCAAGCCGACTACACTTTGAAGGTGTAAAAAGGCAACACCTCGCCACATCATTCAATCTACATTTTGACGATGTAGTGAAGCATTGGAACACTCCCCAGCACCATTCCAACTACACTTAGATGGTGTAGTGAGGCATTACAACACCACGCTACATCAAGCCGACTACACTTTGAAGGTGTAGTAAGGCAACACCTCGCAACATCATTCAAACTACATTTTGACGATGAAGTGAAGCATTGCAACACACCCCAGCACCATTGCAACTACACTTCGATGGTGTAGTGAGGCATTACAACACCACGCTACATCAAGCCGACTACACTTTGAAGGTGTAGTAAGGCAGCACCTCGCAACATCATTCAAACTACATTTTGACGATGTAGTGAAGCATTGGAACACTCCCCAGCACCATTCCAACTACACTTCGATGGTGTAGTGAGTCATTGCAACACCCCCCAGCACCATTCCAACTACACTTTCATGATGTAGTAAGGCATAGCAAAACCCAGCTATACCATTCAAAGTACATTTTGACGATGTAGTGAAGCATTGCAACACACCCCAGCACCATTCCAACTACACTTAGATGGTGTAGTGAGTCATTGCAACACCACGCTACACCAAGCCGACTACACTTTGAAGGTGTAAAAAGGCAACACCTCGCCACATCATTCAATCTACATTTTGACGATGTAGTGAAGCATTGGAACACTCCCCAGCGCCATTCTAACTACACTTCGATGGTGTAGTGAGTCATTGCAACACCACGCTACATCAAGCCGACTACACTTTGAAGGTGTAGTAAGGCAACACCTCGCAACATCATTCAAACTCCATTTTGACAATGTAGTGAAGCATTGCAACACACCCCAGCACCATTCCAACTACACTTTCATGGTGTAGTAAGGCATAACAAAACCCGCAACACCATTCAAACTACATTTTGACGATGTAGTGAAGCATTGCCAACACCCCTCAGCACCATTCCAACTACACTTGGATGGTTTAGTGAACATTGCAACACCCCAGCACCATTCCAACTACACTTTCATGGTGTAGTAAGGCATAACAAAACCCCGCAACACCATTCAAACTACATTTTGACGATGTAGTGAAGCATTGGAACACTCCCCACCACCATTCCAAACACAACACTCCCCACCACCATTTAGTAAGGCAACACCCCGCAACACCATTCAAACTACATTTTGACGATGTAGTGAAGCATTGCAACACCCTCAGCACCATTCCAACTACACTTGGATGGTTTAGTGAGGCATTGCAACACCCCAGCACCATTCCAACTACACTTTCATGGTGTAGTAAGGCATAACAAAACCCCGCAACACCATTCAAAGTACATTTTGACGATGTAGTGAAGCTTTGGAACACTCCTCACCGCCATTCCAACTACACTTCGATGGTGTAGTGAGTCATTGCAACACCCCCCAGCACCATTCCAAATACACTTTCATGATGTAGTAAGGCATAGCAAAACCCCGCAACACCATTCAAACTACATTTTGACGATGTAGTGAAGCATTGCAACACACCCCAGCACCAGTCCAACTACACTTCGATGGTGTAGTGAGGCATTGCAACACCACGCTACATCAAGCCGGCTACACTTTGAAGGTGTAGTAAGGCAACACCTCGTAACATCATTCAAACTACATTTTGACGATGCAGTGAAGCATTGCAACACACCCCAGCACCATCCCAACTACACTTAGATGGTGTAGTGAGTCATTGCATTACCATGCTGCATCAAGCCGACTACACTTTGAAGGTGTAAAAAGGCAACACCTCGCCACATCATTCAATCTACATTTTGACGATGTAGTGAAGCATTGGAACACTCCCCAGCACCATTCCAACTACACTTAGATGGTGTAGTGAGGCATTACAACACCACGCTACATCAAGCCGACTACACTTTGAAGGTGTAGTAAGGTAACACCTCGCAACATCATTCAAACTACATTTTGACGATGAAGTGAAGCATTGCAACACACCCCAGCACCATTGCAACTACACTTCGATGGTGTAGTGAGGCATTACAACACCACGCTACATCAAGCCGACTACACTTTGAAGGTGTAGTAAGGCAGCACCTCGCAACATCATTCGAACTACATTTTGACGATGTAGTGAAGCATTGCAACACCCCTCAGCACCATTCCAACTACACTTGGATGGTTTAGTGAACATTGCAACACCCAGCACCATTCAACTACACTTTCATGGTGTAGTAAGGCATAGCGAAACCCCGCAACACCATTCAAACTACATTTTGACGATGTAGTGAAGCATTGGAACACTCCCCACCGCCATTACAACTACACTTCGATGGTGTAGTGAGTCATTGCAACACCCCCCAGCACCATTCCAACTACACTTTCATGATGTAGTAGGGCATAGCAAAACCCCGCAACACCATTCAAACTACATTTTGACGATGTAGTGAAGCATTGCAACACACCCCAGCACCAGTCCAACTACACTTCGATGGTGTAGTGAGGCATTACAACACCACGCTACATCAAGCCGACTACACTTTGAAGGTGTAGTAAGGCAGCACCTCGTAACATCATTCAAACTACATTTTGACGATGTAGTGAAGCATTGCAACACACCCCAGCACCATCCCAACTACACTTATATGGTGTAGTGAGTCATTGCATTACCACGCTGCATCAAGCCGACTACCCTTTGAAGGTGTAAAAAGGCAACACCTCGCCACATCATTCAATCTACATTTTGACGATGTAGTGAAGCATTGGAACACTCCCCAGCACCATTCCAACTACACTTAGATGGTGTAGTGAGGCATTACAACACCACGCTACATCAAGCCGACTACACTTTGAAGGTGCAGTAAGGCAACACCTCGCAACATCATTCAAACTACATTTTGACGATGAAGTGAAGCATTGCAACACACCTCAGCACCATTGCAACTACACTTCGATGGTGTAGTGAGGCATTACAACACCACGCTACATCAAGCCGACTACACTTTGAAGGTGTAGTAAGGCAGCACCTCGCAACATCATTCAAACTACATTTTGACGATGTAGTGAAGCATTGGAACACTCCCCAGCACCATTCCAACTACACTTCGATGGTGTAGTGAGTCATTGCAACACCCCCCAGCACCATTCCAACTACACTTTCATGATGTAGTAAGGCATAGCAAAACCCCGCAACACCATTCAAACTACATTTTGACGATGTAGTGAAGCATTGCAACACACCCCAGCACCATTCCAACTACACTTAGATGGTGTAGTGAGTCATTGCAACACCACGCTACACCAAGCCGACTACACTTTGAAGGTGTAAAAAGGCAACACCTCGCCACATCATTCAATCTACATTTTGACGATGTAGTGAAGCATTGGAACACTCCCCAGCGTCATTCCAACTACACTTCGATGGTGTAGTGAGTCATTGCAACACCACGCTACATCAAGCCGACTACACTTTGAAGGTGTAGTAAGGCAACACCTCGCAACATCATTCAAACTCCATTTTGACAATGTAGTGAAGCATTGCAACACACCCCAGCACCATTCCAACTACACTTTCATGGTGTAGTAAGGCATAACAAAACCCGCAACACCATTCAAACTACATTTTGACGATGTAGTGAAGCATTGCAACACCCCTCAGCACCATTCCAACTACACTTGGATGGTTTAGTGAGGCATTGCTACACCCCAGCACCATTCCAACTACACTTTCATGGTGTAGTAAGGCATAGCAAAACCCCGCAACACCATTAAAACTACATTTTGACGATGTAGTGAAGCATTGGAACACTCCCCACCACCATTCCAAACACAACACTCCCCACCACCATTTAGTAAGGCAACACCCCGCAACACCATTCAAACTACATTTTGACGATATAGTGAAGCATTGCAACACACCTCAGCACCATTGCAACTACACTTCGATGGTGTAGTGAGGCATTACAACACCACGCTACATCAAGCCGACTACACTTTGAAGGTGTAGTAAGGCAGCACCTCGCAACATCATTCAAACTACATTTTGACGATGTAGTGAAGCATTGGAACACTCCCCAGCACCATTCCAACTACACTTCGATGGTGTAGTGAGTCATTGCAACACCCCCCAGCACCATTCCAACTACACTTTCATGATGTAGTAAGGCATAGCAAAACCCGCAACACCATTCAAACTACATTTTGACGATGTAGTGAAGCATTGCAACACACCCCAGCACCATTCAACTACACTTAGATGGTGTAGTGAGTCATTGCAACACCACGCTACACCAAGCCGACTACACTTTGAAGGTGTAAAAAGGCAACACCTCGCCACATCATTCAATCTACATTTTGACGATGTAGTGAAGCATTGGAACACTCCCCAGCGCCATTCCAACTACACTTCGATGGTGTAGTGAGTCATTGCAACACCACGCTACATCAAGCCGACTACACTTTGAAGGTGTAGTAAGGCAACACCTCGCAACATCATTCAAACTCCATTTTGACAATGTAGTGAAGCATTGCAACACACCCCAGCACCATTCCAACTACACTTTCATGGTGTAGTAAGGCATAGCAAAACCCCGCAACACCATTCAAACTACATTTTGACGATGTAGTGAAGCATTGCAACACCCCTCAGCACCATTCCAACTACACTTGGATGGTTTAGTGAGGCATTGCTACACCCCCAGCACCATTCCAACTACACTTTCATGGTGTAGTAAGGCATAGCAAAACCCCGCAACACCATTAAAACTACATTTTGACGATGTAGTGAAGCATTGGAACACTCCCCACCACCATTCCAAACACAACACTCCCCACCACCATTTAGTAAGGCAACACCCCGCAACACCATTCAAACTACATTTTGACGATATAGTGAAGCATTGCAACACCCCTCAGCACCATTGCAACTACACTTGGATGGTGTAGTGAGGCATTACAACACCACGCTACATCAAGCCGACTACACTTTGAAGGTGTAGTAAGGCAGCACCTCGCAACATCATTCAAACTACATTTTGACGATGTAGTGAAGCATTGGAACACTCCCCAGCACCATTCCAACTACACTTCGATGGTGTAGTGAGTCATTGCAACACCCCCCAGCACCATTCCAACTACACTTTCATGATGTAGTAAGGCATAGCAAAACCCCGCAACACCATTCAAACTACATTTTGACGATGTAGTGAAGCATTGCAACACACCCCAGCACCATTCCAACTACACTTAGATGGTGTAGTGAGTCATTGCAACACCACGCTACACCAAGCCGACTACACTTTGAAGGTGTAAAAAGGCAACACCTCGCCACATCATTCAATCTACATTTTGACGATGTAGTGAAGCATTGGAACACTCCCCAGCGCCATTCCAACTACACTTCGATGGTGTAGTGAGTCATTGCAACACCACGCTACATCAAGCCGACTACACTTTGAAGGTGTAGTAAGGCAACACCTCGCAACATCATTCAAACTCCATTTTGACAATGTAGTGAAGCATTGCAACACACCCCAGCACCATTCCAACTACACTTTCATGGTGTAGTAAGGCATAGCAAAACCCCGCAACACCATTCAAACTACATTTTGACGATGTAGTGAAGCATTGCAACACCCCTCAGCACCATTCCAACTACACTTGGATGGTTTAGTGAGGCATTGCTACACCCCCAGCACCATTCCAACTACACTTTCATGGTGTAGTAAGGCATAGCAAAACCCCGCAACACCATTAAAACTACATTTTGACGATGTAGTGAAGCATTGGAACACTCCCCACCACCATTCCAAACACAACACTCCCCACCACCATTTAGTAAGGCAACACCCCGCAACACCATTCAAACTACATTTTGACGATGTAGTGAAGCATTGCAACACCCCTCAGCACCATTCCAACTACACTTGGATGGTTTAGTGAGGCATTGCAACACCCCCAGCACCATTCCAACTACACTTTCATGGTGTAGTAAGGCATAGCAAAACCCCGCAACACCATTCAAACTACATTTTGACGATGTAGTGAAGCATTGGAACACTCCCCACCGCCATTCCAACTACACTTCGATGGTGTAGTGAGTCATTGCAACACCCCCCAGCACCATTCCAACTACACTTTCATGATGTAGTAAGGCATAGCAAAACCCCGCAACACCATTCAAACTACATTTTGACGATGTAGTGAAGCATTGCAACACACCCCAGCACCAGTCCAACTACACTTCGATGGTGTAGTGAGGCATTGCAACACCACGCTACATCAAGCCGGCTACACTTTGAAGGTGTAGTAAGGCAACACCTCGTAACATCATTCAAACTACATTTTGACGATGCAGTGAAGCATTGCAACACACCCCAGCACCATCCCAACTACACTTAGATGGTGTAGTGAGTCTTTGCATTACCACGCTGCATCAAGCCGACTACACTTTGAAGGTGTAAAAAGGCAACACCTCGCCACATCATTCAATCTACATTTTGACGATGTAGTGAAGCATTGGAACACTCCCCAGCACCATTCCAACTACACTTAGATTGTGTAGTGAGGCATTACAACACCACGCTACATCAAGCCGACTACACTTTGAAGGTGTAGTAAGGCAACACCTCGCAACATCATTCAAACTACATTTTGACGATGAAGTGAAGCATTGCAACACACCCCAGCACCATTGCAACTACACTTCGATGGTGTAGTGAGGCATTACAACACCACGCTACATCAAGCCGACTACACTTTGAAGGTGTAGTAAAGGGTGAACAAAACCCACCAACATCATTCAAACTACATTTTGACGATGTAGTGAAGCATTGCAACACCCCTCAGCACCATTCCAACTACACTTGGATGGTTTAGTGAGGCATTGCAACACCCCCAGCACCATTCCAACTACACTTTCATGGTGTAGTAAGGCATAGCAAAACCCCGCAACACCATTCAAACAACATTTTGACGATGTAGTGAAGCATTGGAACACTCCCCACCGCCATTCCAACTACACTTCGATGGTGTAGTGAGTCATTGCAACACCCCCCAGCACCATTCCAACTACACTTTCATGATGTAGTAAGGCATAGCAAAACCCCGCAACACCATTCAAACTACATTTTGACGATGTAGTGAAGCATTGCAACACACCCCAGCACCAGTCCAACTACACTTCGATGGTGTAGTTAGGCATTGCAACACCCCGATACATCAAGCCGACTACACTTTGAAGGTGTAGTAAGGCAACACCTCGTAACATCATTCAAACTACATTTTGACGATGTAGTGAAGCATTGCAACACACCCCAGCACCATCCCAACTACACTTAGATGGTGTAGTGAGTCATTGCATTACCACGCTGCATCAAGCCGACTACACTTTGAAGGTGTAAAAAGGCAACACCTCGCCACATCATTCAATCTACATTTTGACGATGTAGTGAAGCATTGGAACACTCCCCAGCACCATTCCAACTACACTTAGATTGTGTAGTGAGGCATTACAACACCACGCTACATCAAGCCGACTACACTTTGAAGGTGTAGTAAGGCAACACCTCGCAACATCATTCAAACTACATTTTGACGATGAAGTGAAGCATTGCAACACACCCCAGCACCATTGCAACTACACTTCGATGGTGTAGTGAGGCATTACAACACCACGCTACATCAAGCTGACTACACTTTGAAGGTGTAGTAAGGCAACACCTCGCAACATCATTCAAAGTCCATTTTGACGATGAAGTGAAGCATTGCAACACACCCCAGCACCATTGCAACTACACTTCGATGGTGTAGTGAGGCATTACAACACCACGCTACATCAAGCCGACTACACTTTGAAGGTGTAGTAAGGCAGCACCTCGCAACATCATTCAAACTACATTTTGACGATGTAGTGAAGCATTGCAACACACCCCAGCACCATTCCAACTACACTTTGATGGTGTAGTGAGTCATTACAACACCCCAGCACCATTCAACTACACTTTCATGGTGTAGTAAGGCATAGCAAAACCCGCAACACCATTCAAACTACATTTTGACGATGTAGTGAAGCATTGCAACACACCCAGCACCATCCCAACTACACTTAGATGGTGTAGTGAGGCATTGCAACACCACGCTACATCAAGCCGACTACACTTTGAAGGTGTAAAAAGGCAACACCTCGCCACATCATTCAAACTACATTTTGACGATGTAGTGGAGCATTGGAACACTCCCCAGCACCATTCCAACTACACTTAGATGGTTTAGTGAGGCATCGCAACACCCCCCAGCACCATTCCAACTACACTTTCATGATGTAGTAAGGCATAGCAAACCCCGCAACACCATTCAAACTACATTTTGACGATGTAGTGAAGCATTGCCAACACACCCCAGCACCATTCCAACTACACTTCGATGGTGTAGTGAGGCATTACAACACCACGCTACATCAAGCCGACTACACTTTGAAGGTGTAGTAAGGCAACACCTCGCAACATCATTCAAACTACATTTTGACGATGTAGTGAAGCATTGGAACACACCCCAGCACCATTCCAACTACACTTAGATGGTGTAGTGAGTCATTACAACACCACGCTACATCAAGCCGACTACACTTTGAAGGTGTAGTAAGGCAACAAAACCTCGCAACACCATTCAAACTACATTTTGACGATGTAGTGAAGCATTGGAACACTCCCCAGCACCATTCCAACTACACTTAGATGGTGTAGTGAGGCATTACAACACCACGCTACATCAAGCCGACTACACTTTGAAGGTGTAGTAAGGCAAGGCAACACCTCGCCACATCATTCAATCTACATTTTGACGATGTAGTGAAGCATTGGAACACTCCACAGCACCATTCCAACTACACTTAGATGATGTAGTGAGGCATTACAACACCACGCTACATCAAGCCGACTACACTTTAAAAGTGTAGGAAGGCAACACCTCGCAACATCATTCAAACTACATTATGACTATGATGTGAAGCATTGCAACACACCCCAGCACCATTCCAACTACACTTCGATGGTGTAGTGAGGCATTACAACACCACGCTACACCAAGCCGACTAGACTTTAAAGGTGTAGTAAGGCAGCACCTCGCAACATCATTCAAACTAGATTTTGACGATGTAGTGAAGCATTGGAACACTCCCCAGCACCATTGCAACTACACTTAGATGGTTTAGTGAGGCATTGCAACACCCCCAGCACCATTCCAACTACACTTTCATGGTGTAGTAAGGCATAGCAAAACCCCGCAACACCATTCAAACTACATTTTGACGATGTAATGAAGCATTGGAACACTCCCCAGCAACATTCCAACTACACTTCGATGGTGTAGTGAGGCATTACAACACCCCCAGCACCATTCCAACTACACTTTCATGATGTAGTAAGGCATAGCAAAACCCCGCAACACCATTCAAACTACATTTTGACGATGTAATGAAGCATTGGAACACTCCCCAGCAACATTCCAAGTACACTTCGATGGTGTAGTCAGGCATTGCAACACCACGCTACATCAAGCCCACTACACTTTGAAGGTGTAGTAAGGCATAGCAACGCCCCGCACCACCATTCAAACTACATTTTGACGATGTAGTGAAGCATTGGAACACTCCCCAGCAACATTCCAACTACACTTCGATGGTGTAGTGAGGCATTACAACACCACGCTACATCAAGCCGACTACACTTTGAAGGTGTAGTAAGGCATAGCAACGCCCGCAACACCATTCAAACTACATTTTGACGATGTAGTGAAGCATTGGAACACTCCCCAGCACCATTCCAACTACACTTAGATGGTGTAGTGAGTCATTGCAACACCACGCTACATCAAGCCGACTACACTTTGAAGGTGTAGTAAGGCATAGCAACGCACCGCACCACCATTCAAACTACATTTTGACGATGTAGTGGAGCATTGGAACACTCCCCAGCACCATTCCAACTACACTTAGATGGTGTAGTGAGTCATTGCAACACCACGCTACATCAAGCCGACTACACTTTGAAGGTGTAGTAAGGCATAGCAACACCTCGCCACATCATTCAAACTACATTTTGACGATGTAGTGAAGCATTGCAACACACCCCAGCACCATTCCAACTACACTTAGATGGTGTAGTGAGTCATTGCAACACCACGCTACACCAAGCCGACTACACTTTGAAGGTGTAGTAAGGCATAGCAACACCTCGCCACATCATTCAATCTACATTTTGACGATGTAGTGAAGCATTGGAACACTCCCCAGCGCCATTCCAACTACACTTCGATGGTGTAGTGAGTCATTGCAACACCACGCTACATCAAGCCGACTACACTTTGAAGGTGTAGTAAGGCAACACCTCGCAACATCATTCAAACTCCATTTTGACAATGTAGTGAAGCATTGCAACACACCCCAGCACCATTCCAACTACACTTTCATGGTGTAGTAAGGCATAGCAAAACCCCGCAACACCATTCAAACTAAATTTTGACGATGTAGTGAAGCATTGCAACACCCCTCAGCACCATTCCAACTACACTTCGATGGTGTAGTGAGGCATCGCAACACCCCCCAGCACCATTCCAACTACACTTTCATGATGTAGTAAGGCATAGCAGAACCCCGCAACACCATTCAAACTACATTTTGACGATGTAATGAAGCATTGGAACACTCCCCAGCAACATTCCAAGTACACTTCGATGGTGTAGTGAGGCATTGCAACACCACGCTACATCAAGCCGACTACACTTTGAAGGTGTAGTAAGGCATAGCAACGCCCCGCACCACCATTCAAACTACATTTTGACGATGTAATGAAGCATTGGAACACTCCCCAGCAACATTCCAACTACACTTCGATGGTGTAGTGAGGCATTGCAACACCACGCTACATCAAGCCGACTACACTTTGAAGGTGTAGTAAGGCATAGCAACGCCCCGCACCACCATTCAAACTACATTTTGACGATGTAATGAAGCATTGGAACACTCCCCAGCAACATTCCAACTACACTTAGATGGTGTAGTGAGTCATTGCAACACCACGCTACATCAAGCCGACTACACTTTGAAGGTGTAGTAAGGCATAGCAACACCTCGCCACATCATTCAAACTACATTTTGACGATGTAGTGAAGCATTGCAACACACCCCAGCACCATTCCAACTACACTTAGATGGTGTAGTGAGTCATTGCAACACCACGCTACACCAAGCCGACTACACTTTGAAGGTGTAGTAAGGCATAGCAACACCTCGCCACATCATTCAATCTACATTTTGACGATGTAGTGAAGCATTGGAACACTCCCAGCGCCATTCCAACTACACTTCGATGGTGTAGTGAGTCATTACAACACCACGCTACATCAAGCCGACTACACTTTGAAGGTGTAGTAAGGCAACACCTCGCAACATCATTCAAACTCCATTTTGACAATGTAGTGAAGCATTGCAACACACCCCAGCACCATTCCAACTACACTTTCATGGTGTAGTAAGGCATAGCAAAACCCCGCAACACCATTCAAACTAAATTTTGACGATGTAGTGAAGCATTGCAACACCCCTCAGCACCATTCCAACTACACTTCGATGGTGTAGTGAGGCATCGCAACACCCCCCAGCACCATTCCAACTACACTTTCATGATGTAGTAAGGCATAGCAGAACCCCGCAACACCATTCAAACTACATTTTGACGATGTAATGAAGCATTGGAACACTCCCCAGCAACATTCCAAGTACACTTCGATGGTGTAGTGAGGCATTGCAACACCACGCTACATCAAGCCGACTACACTTTGAAGGTGTAGTAAGGCATAGCAACGCCCCGCACCACCATTCAAACTACATTTTGACGATGTAATGAAGCATTGGAACACTCCCCAGCAACATTCCAACTACACTTCGATGGTGTAGTGAGGCATTGCAACACCACGCTACATCAAGCCGACTACACTTTGAAGGTGTAGTAAGGCATAGCAACGCCCCGCACCACCATTCAAACTACATTTTGACGATGTAGTGAAACATTGGAACACTCCCCAGCACCATTCCAACTACACTTAGATGGTGTAGTGAGTCATTGCAACACCACGCTACATCAAGCCGACTACACTTTGAAGGTGTAGTAAGGCATAGCAACGCACCGCACCACCATTCAAACTACATTTTGACGATGTAGTGGAGCATTGGAACACTCCCCAGCACCATTCCAACTACACTTAGATGGTGTAGTGAGTCATTGCAACACCACGCTACATCAAGCCGACTACACTTTGAAGGTGTAGTAAGGCATAGCAACACCTCGCCACATCATTCAAACTACATTTTGACGATGTAGTGAAGCATTGCAACACACCCCAGCACCATTCCAACTACACTTAGATGGTGTAGTGAGTCATTGCAACACCACGCTACACCAAGCCGACTACACTTTGAAGGTGTAGTAAGGCATAGCAAAACCTCGCCACATCATTCAAACTACATTTTGACGATGTAGTGAAGCATTGCAACACACCCCAGCGCCATTCCAACTACACTTCGATGGTGTAGTGAGTCATTGCAACACCACGCTACATCAAGCCGACTACACTTTGAAGGTGTAGTAAGGCAACACCTCGCAACATCATTCAAACTCCATTTTGACAATGTAGTGAAGCATTGCAACACACCCCAGCACCATTCCAACTACACTTTCATGGTGTAGTAAGGCATAGCAAAACCCCGCAACACCATTCAAACTACATTTTGACGATGTAGTGAAGCATTGCAACACCCCTCAGCACCATTCCAACTACACTTGAATGGTTTAGTGAGGCATTGCAACACCCCCAGCACCATTCCAACTACACTTTCATGGTGTAGTAAGGCATAGCAAAACCCCGCAACACCATTCAAACTACATTTTGACGATGTAGTGAAGCATTCGAACACTCCCCACCACCATTCCAACTACACTTCGATGGTGTAGTGAGTCATTGCAACACCCCCCAGCACCATTCCAACTACACTTTCATGATGTAGTAAGGCATAGCAAAACCCCGCAACACCATTCAAACTACATTTTGACGATGTAGTGAAGCATTGCAACACACCCCAGCACCAGTCCAACTACACTTCGATGGTGTAGTGAGGCATTGCAACACCCCCAGCACCATTCCAACTACACTTTCATGGTGTAGTAAGGCATAGCAAAACCCCGCAACACCATTCAAACTACATTTTGACGATGTAGTGAAGCATTGGAACACTCCCCACCGCCATTCCAACTACACTTCGATGGTGTAGTGAGTCATTCCAACACCCCCCAGCACCATTCCAACTACACTTTCATGATGTAGTAAGGCATAGCAAAACCCCGCAACACCATTCAAACTACATTTTGACGATGTAGTGAAGCATTGCAACACACCCCAGCACCAGTCCAACTACACTTCGATGGTGTAGTGAGGCATTGCAACACCACGCTACATCAAGCCGACTACACTTTGAAGGTGTAGTAAGGCAACACCTCGTAACATCATTCAAACTACATTTTGACGATGAAGTGAAGCATTGCAACACACCCCAGCACCATCCCAACTACACTTAGATGGTGTAGTGAGTCATTGCATTACCACGCTGCATCAAGCCGACTACACTTTGAAGGTGTAAAAAGGCAACACCTCGCCACATCATTCAATCTACATTTTGACGATGTAGTGAAGCATTGGAACACTCCCCAGCACCATTCCAACTACACTTAGATGGTGTAGTGAGGCATTACAACACCACGCTACATCAAGCCGACTACACTTTGAAGGTGTAGTAAGGCAACACCTCGCAACATCATTCAAACTACATTTTGACGATGAAGTGAAGCATTGCAACACACCCCAGCACCATTGCAACTACACTTCGATGGTGTAGTGAGGCATTACAACACCACGCTACATCAAGCCGACTACACTTTGAAGGTGTAGTAAGGCAGCACCTCGCAACATCATTCAAACTACATTTTGACGATGTAGTGAAGCATTGGAACACTCCCAGCACCATTCCGACTACACTTAGATGGTGTAGTGAGGCATTGCAACACCACGCTACATCAAGCCGACTACACTTTGAAGGTGTAAAGGCAACACCTCGCCACATCATTCAATCAACATTTTGGCGATGTAGTGAAGCATTGCAACACACCCCAGCACCATCCCAACTACACTTAGATGGTGTAGTGAGGCATTGCATTACCACGCTGCATCAAGCCGGCTACACTTTCAAGGTGTAAAGGCAACACCTCGCCACATCATTCAATCTACATTTTGACGATGTAGTGAAGCATTGCAACACACCCCAGCACCATTCCAACTACACTTTCATGGTGTAGTGAGGCATTGCAACACCACGCTACATCAAGCCGACTACACTTTGAAGGTGTAGTAAGGCAACACCTCGCAACATCATTCAAACTACATTTTGACGATGTAGTGAAGCATTGCAACACGCCCCAGCACCATTGCAACTACACTTCGATGGTGTAGTGAGGCATTGCAACACCACGCTACATCAAGCCGACTACACTTTGAAGGTGTAGTAAGGCAGCACCTCGCAACATCATTCAAACTACATTTTGACGATGTAGTGAAGCATTGGAACACTCCCCAGCACCATTCCAACTACACTTAGATGGTGTAGTGAGGCATTGCAACACCACGCTACATCAAGCCGACTACACTTTGAAGGTGTAGTATGGCAACACCTCGCAACATCATTCAAACTACATTTTGACGATGAAGTGAAGCATTGCAACACACCCCAGCACCATTGCAACTACACTTCGATGGTGTAGTGAGGCATTACAACACCACGCTACATTAAGCCGACTACACTTTGAAGGTGTAGTAAGGCAGCACCTCGCAACATCATTCAAACTACATTTTGACGATGTAGTGAAGCATTGGAACACTCCCCAGCACCATTCCAACTACACTTAGATGGTGTAGTGAGGCATTGCAACACCACGCTACATCAAGCCGACTACACTTTGAAGGTGTAAAAAGGCAACACCTCGCCACATCATTCAATCAACATTTTGGCGATGTAGTGAAGCATTGCAACACACCCCAGCACCATCCCAACTACACTTAGATGGTGTATTGAGTCATTGCATTACCACGCTGCATCAAGCCGACTACACTTTGAAGGTGTAAAAGGCAACACCTCGCCACATCATTCAATCTACATTTTGACGATGTAGTGAAGCATTACAACACACCCCAGCACCATTCCAACTACACTTTCATGGTGTAGTGAGGCATTGCAACACCACGCTACATCAAGCCGACTACACTTTGAAGGTGTAGTAAGGCAACACCTCGCAACATCATTCAAACTACATTTTGACGATGTAGTGAAGCATTGCAACACACCCCAGCACCATTGCAACTACACTTCGATGGTGTAGTGAGGCATTGCAACACCACGCTACATCAAGCCGACTACACTTTGAAGGTGTAGTAAGGCAGCACCTCGCAACATCATTCAAACTACATTTTGACGATGTAGTGAAGCATTGGAACACTCCCCAGCACCATTCCAACTACACTTAGATGGTGTAGTGAGGCATTGCAACACGACGCTACATCAAGTCGACTACACTTTGAAGGTGTAGTAAGGCAACACCTCGCAACATCATTCAAACTACATTTTGACGATGAAGTGAAGCATTGCAACACACCCCAGCACCATTGCAACTACACTTCGATGGTGTAGTGAGGCATTACAACACCACGCTACATCAAGCCGACTACACTTTAAAGGTGTAGTAAGGCAGCACCTCGCAACATCATTCAAACTACATTTTGACGATGTAGTGAAGCATTGGAACACTCCCCAGCACCATTCCAACTACACTTAGATGGTGTAGTGAGGCATTGCAACACCACGCTACATCAAGCCGACTACACTTTGAAGGTGTAAAAAGGCAACACCTCGCCACATCATTCAATCAACATTTTGACGATGTAGTGAAGCATTGCAACACACCCCAGCACCATCCCAACTACACTTAGATGGTGTAGTGAGTCGTGCATTACCACGCTGCATCAAGCCGACTACACTTTGAAGGTGTAAAGGCAACACCTCGCCACATCATTCAATCTACATTTTGACGATGTAGTGAAGCATTGCAACACACCCCAGCACCATTCCAACTACACTTCGATGGTGTAGTGAGGCATTGCAACACCACGCTACATCAAGCCGACTACACTTTGAAGGTGTAGTAAGGCAACACCTCGCAACATCATTCAAACTACATTTTGACGATGAAGTGAAGCATTGCAACACACCCCAGCACCATTGCAACTACACTTCGATGGTGTAGTGAGGCATTACAACACCACGCTACATCAAGCCGACTACACTTTGAAGGTGTAGTAAGGCAGCACCTCGCAACATCATTCAAACTACATTTTGACGATGTAGTGAAGCATTGGAACACTCCCCAGCACCATTCCGACTACACTTAGATGGTGTAGTGAGGCATTGCAACACCACGCTACATCAAGCCGACTACACTTTGAAGGTGTAAAAAGGCAACACCTCGCCACATCATTCAATCAACATTTTGGCGATGTAGTGAAGCATTGCAACACACCCCAGCACCATCCCAACTACACTTAGATGGTGTAGTGAGTCATTGCATTACCACGCTGCATCAAGCCGACTACACTTTGAAGGTGTAAAGGCAACACCTCGCCACATCATTCAATCTACATTTTGACGATGTAGTGAAGCATTGCAACACACCCCAGCACCATTCCAACTACACTTTCATGGTGTAGTGAGGCATTGCAACACCACGCTACATCAAGCCGACTACACTTTGAAGGTGTAGTAAGGCAACACCTCGCAACATCATTCAAACTACATTTTGACGATGTAGTGAAGCATTGCAACACACCCCAGCACCATTGCAACTACACTTCGATGGTGTAGTGAGGCATTGCAACACCACGCTACATCAAGCCGACTACACTTTGAAGGTGTAGTAAGGCAGCACCTCTCGCAACATCATTCAAACTACATTTTGACGATGTAGTGAAGCATTGGAACACTCCCCAGCACCATTCCAACTACACTTAGATGGTGTAGTGAGGCATTGCAACACCACGCTACATCAAGCCGACTACACTTTGAAGGTGTAGTATGGCAACACCTCGCAACATCATTCAAACTACATTTTGACGATGAAGTGAAGCATTGCAACACACCCCAGCACCATTGCAACTACACTTCGATGGTGTAGTGAGGCATTACAACACCACGCTACATTAAGCCGACTACACTTTGAAGGTGTAGTAAGGCAGCACCTCGCAACATCATTCAAACTACATTTTGACGATGTAGTGAAGCATTGGAACACTCCCCAGCACCATTCCAACTACACTTAGATGGTGTAGTGAGGCATTGCAACACCACGCTACATCAAGCCGACTACACTTTGAAGGTGTAAAAAGGCAACACCTCGCCACATCATTCAATCAACATTTTGGCGATGTAGTGAAGCATTGCAACACACCCCAGCACCATCCCAACTACACTTAGATGGTGTATTGAGTCATTGCATTACCACGCTGCATCAAGCCGACTACACTTTGAAGGTGTAAAAAGGCAACACCTCGCCACATCATTCAATCTACATTTTGACGATGTAGTGAAGCATTGCAACACACCCCAGCACCATTCCAACTACACTTTCATGGTGTAGTGAGGCATTGCAACACCACGCTACATCAAGCCGACTACACTTTGAAGGTGTAGTAAGGCAACACCTCGCAACATCATTCAAACTACATTTTGACGATGTAGTGAAGCATTGCAACACACCCCAGCACCATTGCAACTACACTTCGATGGTGTAGTGAGGCATTGCAACACCACGCTACATCAAGCCGACTACACTTTGAAGGTGTAGTAAGGCAGCACCTCGCAACATCATTCAAACTACATTTTGACGATGTAGTGAAGCATTGGAACACTCCCCAGCACCATTCAACTACACTTAGATGGTGTAGTGAGGCATTACAACACCACGCTACATCAAGCCGACTACACTTTGAAGGTGTAGTAAGGCAACACCTCGCAACATCATTCAAACTACATTTTGACGATGAAGTGAAGCATTGCAACACACCCCAGCACCATTGCAACTACACTTCGATGGTGTAGTGAGGCATTACAACACCACGCTACATTAAGCCGACTACACTTTGAAGGTGTAGTAAGGCAGCACCTCGCAACATCATTCAAACTACATTTTGACGATGTAGTGAAGCATTGGAACACTCCCCAGCACCATTCCAACTACACTTAGATGGTGTAGTGAGGCATTGCAACACCACGCTACATCAAGCCGACTACACTTTGAAGGTGTAAAAAGGCAACACCTCGCCACATCATTCAATCAACATTTTGACGATGTAGTGAAGCATTGCAACACACCCCAGCACCATCCCAACTACACTTAGATGGTGTAGTGAGTCATTGCATTACCACGCTGCATCAAGCCGACTACACTTTGAAGGTGTAAAAAGGCAACACCTCGCCACATCATTCAATCTACATTTTGACGATGTAGTGAAGCATTGCAACACACCCCAGCACCATTCCAACTACACTTCGATGGTGTAGTGAGGCATTGCAACACCACGCTACATCAAGCCGACTACACTTTGAAGGTGTAGTAAGGCAACACCTCGCAACATCATTCAAACTACATTTTGACGATGTAGTGAAGCATTGCAACACACCCCAGCACCATTGCAACTACACTTCGATGGTGTAGTGAGGCATTGCAACACCACGCTACATCAAGCCGACTACACTTTGAAGGTGTAGTAAGGCAGCACCTCGCAACATCATTCAAACTACATTTTGACTATGTAGTGAAGCATTGGAACACTCCCCAGCACCATTCCAACTACACTTAGATGGTGTAGTGAGGCATTGCAACACCACGCTACATCAAGCCGACTACACTTTGAAGGTGTAAAAAGGCAACACCTCGCCACATCATTCAATCAACATTTTGACGATGTAGTGAAGCATTGCAACACACCCCAGCACCATTCCAACTACACTTCGATGGTGTAGTGAGGCATTGCAACACCACGCTACGTCAAGCCGACTACACTTTGAAGGTGTAGTAAGGCAGCACCTCGCAACATCATTCAAACTACATTTTGACGATGTAGTGAAGCATTGGAACACTCCCCAGCACCATTCCAACTACACTTAGATGGTGTAGTGAGTCATTGCAACACCACGCTACATCAAGCCGACTACACTTTGAAGGTGTAGTAAAGGCAACACCTCGCAACATCATTCAAACTACATTTTGACGATGTAGTGAAGCATTGCAACACACCCCAGCACCATTCCAACTACACTTTGATGGTGTAGTGAGGCATTGCAACACCACGCTACATCAAGCCGACTACACTTTGAAGGTGTAGTAAGGCAACACCTCGCAACATCATTCAAACTACATTTTGACGATGTAGTGAAGCATTGCAACACACCCCAGCACCATTGCAACTACACTTCGATGGTGTAGTGAGGCATTGCAACACCACGCTACATCAAGCCGACTACACTTTGAAGGTGTAGTAAGGCAGCACCTCGCAACATCATTCAAACTACATTTTGACTATGTAGTGAAGCATTGGAACACTCCCCAGCACCATTCCAACTACACTTAGATGGTGTAGTGAGGCATTGCAACACCACGCTACATCAAGCCGACTACACTTTGAAGGTGTAAAAAGGCAACACCTCGCCACATCATTCAATCAACATTTTGACGATGTAGTGAAGCATTGCAACACACCCCAGCACCATTCCAACTACACTTCGATGGTGTAGTGAGGCATTGCAACACCACGCTACATCAAGCCGACTACACTTTGAAGGTGTAGTAAGGCAGCACCTCGCAACATCATTCAAACTACATTTTGACGATGTAGTGAAGCATTGGAACACTCCCCAGCACCATTCCAACTACACTTAGATGGTGTAGTGAGTCATTGCAACACCACGCTACATCAAGCCGACTACACTTTGAAGGTGTAGTAAGGCAACACCTCGCAACATCATTCAAACTACATTTTGACGATGTAGTGAAGCATTGCAACACACCCCAGCACCATTCCAACTACACTTTGATGGTGTAGTGAGGCATTGCAACACCACGCTACATCAAGCCGACTACACTTTGAAGGTGTAGTAAGGCAACACCTCGCAACATCATTCAAACTACATTTTGACGATGTAGTGAAGCATTGCAACACACCCCAGCACCATTGCAACTACACTTCGATGGTGTAGTGAGGCATTGCAACACCACGCTACATCAAGCCGACTACACTTTGAAGGTGTAGTAAGGCAACACCTCGCAACATCATTCAAACTACATTTTGACGATGTAGTGAAGCATTGGAACACTCCCCAGCACCATTCCAACTACACTTAGATGGTGAGTCATTGCAACACCATGCTACATCAAGCCGACTACACCTTGAAGGTGTAGTAAGGCATAGCAACGCCCCGCACCACCATTCAAACTACATTTTGACGATGTAGTGAAGCATTGCAACACCCCTCAGCACCATTCCAACTACACTTCGATGGTGTAGTGAGTCATTGCAACACCCCAGCACCATTCAACTACACTTTCATGGTGTAGTAAGGCATAACAAAACCCGCAACACCATTCAAACTACATTTTGACGATGTAGTGAAGCATTGCAACACACCCCAGCACCATTCCAACTACACTTCGATGGTGTAGTGAGGCATTGCAACACCACGCTACATCAAGCCGACTACACTTTGAAGGTGAAAAAGGCAGCACCTCGCAACATCATTCAAACTACATTTTGACGATGTAGTGAAGCATTGGAACACTCCCCAGCACCATTCCAACTACACTTAGATGGTGTAGTGAGGCATTGCAACACCACGCTACATCAAGCCGACTACACTTTGAAGGTGTAAAAAGGCAACACCTCGACACATCATTCAATCAACATTTTGACGATGTAGTGAAGCATTGCAACACACCCCAGCACCATCCCAACTACACTTAGATGGTGTAGTGAGTCATTGCATTACCACGCTGCATCAAGCCGACTACACTTTGAAGGTGTAAAAAGGCAACACCTCGCCACATCATTCAATCTACATTTTGACGATGTAGTGAAGCATTGCAACACACCCCAGCACCATTCCAACTACACTTCGATGGTGTAGTGAGGCATTGCAACACCACGCTACATCAAGCCGACTACACTTTGAAGGTGTAGTAAGGCAACACCTCGCAACATCATTCAAACTACATTTTGACGATGTAGTGAAGCATTGCAACACACCCCAGCACCATTGCAACTACACTTCGATGGTGTAGTGAGGCATTGCAACACCACGCTACATCAAGCCGACTACACTTTGAAGGTGTAGTAGGCGGCACCTCGCAACATCATTCAAACTACATTTTGACTATGTAGTGAAGCATTGGAACACTCCCCAGCACCATTCCAACTACACTTAGATGGTGTAGTGAGGCATTGCAACACCACGCTACATCAAGCCGACTACACTTTGAAGGTGTAAAAAGGCAACACCTCGCCACATCATTCAATCAACATTTTGACGATGTAGTGAAGCATTGCAACACACCCCAGCACCATTCCAACTACACTTCGATGGTGTAGTGAGGCATTGCAACACCACGCTACATCAAGCCGACTACACTTTGAAGGTGTAGTAAGGCAGCACCTCGCAACATCATTCAAACTACATTTTGACGATGTAGTGAAGCATTGGAACACTCCCCAGCACCATTCCAACTACACTTAGATGGTGTAGTGAGTCATTGCAACACCACGCTACATCAAGCCGACTACACTTTGAAGGTGTAGTAAGGCAACACCTCGCAACATCATTCAAACTACATTTTGACGATGTAGTGAAGCATTGAAACACACCCCAGCACCATTCCAACTACACTTTGATGGTGTAGTGAGGCATTGCAACACCACGTTTTGACGATGTAGTGAAGCATTGCAACACACCCCAGCACCATTGCAACTACACTTCGATGGTGTAGTGAGGCATTGCAACACCACGCTACATCAAGCCGACTACACTTTGAAGGTGTAGTAAGGCAACACCTCGCAACATCATTCAAACTACATTTTGACGATGTAGTGAAGCATTGGAACACTCCCCAGCACCATTCCAACTACACTTAGATGGTGAGTCATTGCAACACCACGCTACATCAAGCCGACTACACCTTGAAGGTGTAGTAAGGCATAGCAACGCCCCGCACCACCATTCAAACTACATTTTGACGATGTAGTGAAGCATTGCAACACCCCTCAGCACCATTCCAACTACACTTGGATGGTTTAGTGAGGCATTGCAACACCCCCCAGCACCATTCCAACTACACTTTCATGGTGTAGTAAGGCATAGCAAAACCCCGCAACACCATTCAAACTATATTTTGACGATGTAGTGAAGCATTGCAACACACCCCAGCACCATTCCAACTACACTTCGATGGTGTAGTGAGGCATTGCAACACCACGCTACATCAAGCCGACTACACTTTGAAGGTGAAAAAGGCAGCACCTCGCAACATCATTCAAACTACATTTTGACGATGTAGTGAAGCATTGGAACACTCCCCAGCACCATTCCAACTACACTTAGATGGTGTAGTGAGGCATTGCAACACCACGCTACATCAAGCCGACTACACTTTGAAGGTGTAAAAAGGCAACACCTCGCCACATCATTCAATCAACATTTTGACGATGTAGTGAAGCATTGCAACACACCCCAGCACCATCCCAACTACACTTAGATGGTGTAGTGAGTCATTGCATTACCACGCTGCATCAAGCCGACTACACTTTGAAGGTGTAAAAAGGCAACACCTCGCCACATCATTCAATCTACATTTTGACGATGTAGTGAAGCATTGCAACACACCCCAGCACCATTCCAACTACACTTCGATGGTGTAGTGAGGCATTGCAACACCACGCTACATCAAGCCGACTACACTTTGAAGGTGTAGTAAGGCAACACTTCGCAACATCATTCAAACTACATTTTGACGATGTAGTGAAGCATTGCAACACACCCCAGCACCATTGCAACTACACTTCGATGGTGTAGTGAGGCATTGCAAAACCACGCTACATCAAGCCGACTACACTTTGAAGGTGTAGTAAGGCAGCACCTCGCAACATCATTCAAACTACATTTTGACAATGTAGTGAAGCATTGGAACACTCCCCAGCACCATTCCAACTACACTTAGATGGTGTAGTGAGGCATTGCAACACCACGCTACATCAAGCCGACTACACTTTGAAGGTGTAAAAAGGCAACACCTCGCCACATCATTCAATCAACATTTTGACGATGTAGTGAAGCATTGCAACACACCCCAGCACCATCCCAACTACACTTAGATGGTGTAGTGAGTCATTGCATTACCACGCTGCATCAAGCCGACTACACTTTGAAGGTGTAGTAAGGCAACACCTCGCAACATCATTCAAACTACATTTTGACGATGTAGTGAAGCATTGCAACACACCCCAGCACCATTGCAACTACACTTCGATGGTGTAGTGAGGCATTACAACACCACGCTACATCAAGCCGACTACACTTTAAAGGTGTAGTAAGGCAGCACCTCGCAACATCATTCAAACTACATTTTGACGATGTAGTGAAGCATTGCAATACCCCTCAGCACCATTCCAACCACACTTGGATGGTTTACTGAGGCATTGCAGCACCACACAACACCATTTCAACTACACTTCGACAGTGCAGTGAGGCTTCGCTACACCTCGCAGCACCATTCCCACTACGCTGACAGTGTAGTGAGGCATTGAAGCACCACACAGCGCTAGCCCAACTGCACTTTTAATGGTTTACTGAGGCATTGCAACACCAGGACCATTTCATTTGCACTTTGATAGTGTAGGTAGGCATCGCAGCACAACTCAACACCATTCCAACTACACATTTTAATACCTTATGACATTGTATACTGTAGCTGTGGTGCTAGCGGATCAGTGAGTGAAGATAAACCCTATGAAATCAGGACTTTTGCAATTTAGAGGGATAGGGCCGGACCTAAGACGGGGCCAGTCACGCTCCGGTAGGTGATACTACGACGTTTTTCTCACCAATATGTCGCCGGTGAATTTTCTCGCAGAACTTGTAACGCCATCTAAGAACTCTCAGCAATATCTCTCACCAGGATGTGAAATTGACGTTCGCGAACACGTATGTTTCTAAATATAGTTGCTGCTGTCATATGAGGCAATCACAAGTCTAGCGTTATCGTGAATAACTCCTTCAGCCCCTCCTGACGCACACATACCCAATCGAAATCCTAATATTATAAGTACAAGTACACAGGAATCGTGTTTGAATGGCGTCAGTCACTTCTAAGCCTCTCCGACGAGAACAGATGAAGTAGGTTTTTCCGGTCGAAACCACTTCGCCCCCATGACGCAAGCGCACGCTCACGTCGGCTCGTCGACAACACTGCTTTGCGGATCAGATTTGACGGGAAAAGGGGCCTACAAGGGAGGCATCTAGTAAGGGGAATTAGTAGTTACATATTATATGTACTTACGAGGAGTCCAATCGGTTGGGCCTAGAGTGGTTAACCGGAAGCATATGCATTATTAGGTTGTGAGATTTATATTCTTCAAAATTCTACTGAGGTATTCCACTCACAGTTGAAGTTATTGAGTTGATAGAGGCGGTTGCCACGTACTAATTTGTGGAAGAAACGTGGTGTCGCATATGTATGCAGGGGAGACGTCAGTAACCAAATGTTGCCTGACGGCAGCGATCTGGCGAACGAAGGTAGGTAAGACAGATAGGAGAATTCATGAGCGTGAGTGCACTCCGAGTCGGCGAACAATAGTCAACAGACAGCCGTAGCAACAGCAGCAGCAGCAGCCTGAGCGCCAGCGCTAGCAGACGCGTTTCGAGATGGCGATGCGGACTACGGGAGGTGTCGTCTTCACGAGCGCTACCCGACGCAGTAAAGTGGCCCAAGAGACGTCAACCAACCAAAGAAACGACCTCACCACACCAGCATCACCGCTACACTCTGACTTGGCCGAGTCACCCACGTCATCTGGGGATAATCTGACCAGGCTAATCTGGACTCTGGTGGTGATTGAAAGCAGCATAAGAGCCGAAGGGCGACTTCATGCATGTAGCTCGATTCCAAAAACGTCCTAGGCAGAATTGGATCTCATCGACACATTAGGGCAAAGCAAAGCAATATGTTATGGGCATGGGCAAAAATATGGAGACACCATTGTTAGCGATAAAGAACAACAAGAGTTTGCGGATGTGATTAGCTTCATCTGCCCAATATTTCGCTTATAGTCGGACGAAATTGGGAACGCTCCTCGACGCTGGAGCATACAAATGATGTCTTCCTTGACTTCAAGCGACCTACGATTCCTAGACCCATACGAAGAAGAAGGCGGCCACAGAAAACTCAATCGACCCACAGTTTCAAATCTATCAAGGATACCACAATGAGGTGCATACCATGACTGGTTTGAGCATTTTCAAATGAAATGCTGCACTCATGTGACCGAAGACCGCAATCCTACTCACAGACTAACGTGTGCAGAAGCATGACCTCATGAGGGATACTATGGGCAGGCCGGATAGAAAGGGGTTGGTGAGGTTGAGGCTCATAGGCTCAAGAAGACTCAAAAGATTCACAAAATTCCATGCCAGAGAAAATAGTCTAACCTCGGGTAAACTGTGACTTATTCAAAATAAAATTAGTGGATAAAACTCTATTCGTATAGAATCTGATGTTTTTGGGTTGGTAAGTCAACTAGGAAGAGGTTAGTAGGGAAGAGTCCTCTTGTGTGTTTGTGTGTTTCGGGAGACTGCGTACAACGCATGGAACCTGACATCGGGGGAAAAGGTTTCAAAATTCTCAAGTAAGTGGCTTTGCTTTCTGTTTCCTGTACCAAAAACTCTTCAAAAATAAGACAGTCCATGTACTCGCTGAGATGTTAGAACATTCCGCAATGAAGAATATTCGAGAACCCGAAGGCGGTTCCTACATTAAAACGGTAGTATCCTATAACAGGACAACTGTAAAAGGACGTGGGCGGGATGACCCAATGGCTCGGCTGGCCCATGAGATTTTCACCCACTTCCCGACCGTTTTCGTCGCTTTTCCGTTCTTATTGATCTTAGAAAGACCCAAATCTCACGTTTCAGCCAAAAAAATGGGCAACTTTTTCATTGTGACCACTGCCTTCAAGCTCATGTCCGTTGACGCAAAAAGTTCTCTGAAGCGACATTTTCATTATTTTCTACCATAGAATGCACCTGCCCTGCTTTTGAGGTTCTGTCCTTTCTCTGGGAGAAAGGCCGGGTGGATGCGAACAAAAACATGCATTGTGGGGATCGTGGAGGTAACTGGTTACTCTGTCTACTTCGGGGTGGATTGTTGTAGTCGGCGAATGCACTCAACATTTGTCTGAGTCAGCGTCTAGTTTCAGTGACTTATGAGATTGATGACGGGAATTTTTCATTAAGAATGTAAAGATTCTATCATCATTACTCGACGGAATTTCAAAACTATCAACCTTACAAAAGAAATGAGAGGTTGGAGAAAGAGCGTGACCACCTAGCCGACAGCCGGCTACAGACGGCTATAATTGTGTTTTCACTTGGCTACAACTGGAGGCCTGTTGTCCCAAAAATTAAAAGCAATAAAGTTTGACAGCTCTACTTTGAAAAGCCATCCGAATGATCCTGGGATGGCTCTAGGATGTTCCACTACTTCTGACGGAACTGCAGATGAATCAGAATGCGATAATGATCTTTGATGGCGATGCGATCGTGACATCTCTAAATTGCGTCGCTCCAGCTCTCTTTCTTTGGGTGTGATCGGCCAAACATTGGAAGAATGTTCCGTTCTGATGGAGGCTATATGAGACTGAAAAGCGACCGACATTTTCATTTTCTGAGCTCCAAATTCAATTTAGATAAGACAGTCAAAGCTATATGTACCAACTCTTTGAGTAATGAACTGTCAGAGCAAAAGAAGTATTTCTTCAGAATCTTTGTGAATGCTGTTTCAACAGCGTCGGCACTCCAGAATTGCGCTATAATCCCACGACTGATAAGAGGGGAAAGGTCAAAGGTGTCGAAAGTGAGCTGACAGAGGGAGAGAAAGCACGTCGAATCGGCAGAAGCGACGAAACGTGGTGGTGGCGTCAACAGTATGTTTGCTCTGCGAGCTCTCGCTCCCCATCTGGATTGTCATTGAAGAGAACCACCATCCGACCACGCCGGGGAATACACACACAGAGACACAGGACGACGACGATGAGCACATCGATACAGCGGAAAACCTTGCGCATCCGTTCTTTTGACAGTTTCGAGAGGGATTTTCCCATTTAGCTTGCTTCAGCGCTTCATGAAAAAAATGCATTTTGATGTTCTTAGGAGTTTTTAATAAGATTTCTCCGTAAGGCGACAGTCTAAATGATATGTAACGTAGCTGTAGCATGGTCGAGTTTTTTGATGAGAACCTTGTTGGTGAAGTTGGGTGGGACACAGCGTATTTTGGAAACGCAAGAGGAAGTTTACAATGGGTTTACAGTCAAAATTGGCATATCGATTTTTTTTTCATCATAATTTGACCAAAATCTCTCATATTAGAAAAGAGGGAGGTTCTAAGGGAAGATAAGTTGCTAAATATTGGAGTCATAATAGGATCTAGATTCAGGTCTTCCATGGCTAGCCCACGATACAGTGTGGCAATGCAACACTTCGCAACACCATTCCCACTTCACTTCAAATAATGGGTTAGTATTGTACCGCGACGCAGCACCATCTCTATACCTGGAAGATTCAGTGTGGCACTGCTACACCACGCGCCACTATACTCACTACACTTCAAGCGATAGGTAGAGTATCGCAACGCGACACAACAGCATCTCCTTTACATCTGGACGGTACATTGTGGCACTGCAACACCCCGCAGCACTATTCCCACTACACTTAATGTGATGGGCGAATTATCGCAACGCGGCGCAACACCATCTCCTCTACATCTGGACGGTACAATATGGCACTGCAACACCCCGCAGCACTATTCCCACCACACTTCAAGTGATGGGTAGAGTATCGCAATGCGACGCAACGCCCTCTCCTCTACATCTGGACGGTACATTATGGCACTGCAACTCCCCGCAGCACTATTCCCACTAACACCCCGCAGCACTATTCCCACTACACTTCAAGTGATGGGTAGAGTATCGCAACGCGACGCAACACCATCTCCTCTACATCTTGACGGTACAATGTGGCACTGCAACTCCCCGCAGCACTATTCCCACTAACACCCCGCAGCACTATTCCCACTACACTTCAAGTGATGGGTAGAGTATCGCAACGCGACGCAACGCCCTTTCCTCTACATCTGGACGGTACATTATGGCACTGCAACACCCCGCAGCACTATTCCCACTCCCACCCCGCAGCACTATTCCCAGTACACTTCAAGTGATGGGCAGAGTATCGCAACGCGACGCAACGCCCTCTCCTCTACATCTTGACGGTACAATGTGGCACTGCAACTCTCCGCAGCACTATTCCCACTACCACCCCGCAGCACTATTCCCAGTACACTTCAAATGATGGGTAGAGTATCGCAACGCGACGCAACACCATCTCCTCTACATCTTGACGGTACAATGTGGCACTGCAACTCCCCGCAGCACTATTCCCACTACACTTCATGTGATGGGTAAAGTATCGCAACGCGACACAACACCATCTCCTCTACATCTGGACGGTACATTATGGCACTGCAACATCCCGCAGCACTATTCCCACTACCACCCCGCAGCACTATTCCCACTACACTTCAAGTGATGGGTAGAGTATCGCAACGCGACGCAACACCATCTCCTCTACATCTTGACGGTACAATGTGGCACTGCAACTCCCCGCAGCACTATTCCCACTACACTTCAAGTGATGGGTAGAGTATCGCAACGCGACGCAACACCATCTCCTCTACATCTTGACGGTACAATGTGGCACTGCAACTCTCCGCAGCACTATTCCCACTACCACCCCGCAGCACTATTCCCAGTACACTTCAAATGATGGGTAGAGTATCGCAACGCGACGCAACACCATCTCCTCTACATCTGGACGGTACATTGTGGCACTACAACACCCCGCAGCACTATTCCCACTACACTTCAAGTGATGGGTAGAGTATCGCAACGCAACGCAACGCCCTTTCCTCTACATCTGGACGGTACATTATGGCACTGCAACACCCCGCAGCACTATTCCCACTACCACCCCGCAGCACTATTCCCACTACACTTCAAGTGATGGGTAGAGTATCGCAACGCGACGCAACATCATCTCCTCTACATCTGGACGGTACATTGTGGCACTACAACACCCCGCAGCACTATTCCCACTACACTTCATGTGATGGGTAAAGTATCGCAACGCGACGCAACACCATCTCCTCTACATCTGGACGGTACAATATGGCACTGCAACACCCCGCAGCACTATTCCCACTACACTTCATGTGATGGGTAAAAACTCGCAACGCGACGCAACACCATCTCCTCTACATCTGGACGGTACATTGTGGCACTACAACACCCCGCAGCACTATTCCCACTACACTTCATGTGATGGGTAAAGTATCGCAACGCGACGCAACACCATCTCCTCTACATCTTGACGGTACAATGTGGCACTGCAACTCCCCGCAGCACTATTCCCACTAACACCCCGCAGCACTATTCCCACTACACTTCAAGTGATGGGTAGAGTATCGCAACGCGACGCAACACCATCTCCTCTACATCTTGACGGTACAATGTGGCACTGCGACACCCCGCAGCACTATTCCCACTACACTTCATGTGATGGGTAAAGTATCGCAACGCGACACAACACCGTCTCCTCTACATCTGGACGGTACATTGTGGCACTGCAACACCCCGCAGCACTATTCCCACTACATTTCTTGTGATGGGTAAAGTATCGCAACGCGAAGCAACACCATCTCCTCTACATCTGGACGGTACAATATGGCACTGCAACACCCCGCAGCACTATTCCCACTACACTTCAAGTGATGGGTAGAGTATCGCAACGCAACGCAACACCATCTCCTCTACATCTGGACGGTACAATATGGCACTGCAACACCCCGCAGCACTATTCCCACTACACTTCAAGTCATGGGTAGACTATCGCAACGCAACGCAACACCATCTCCTCTACATCTGGACGGTACATCATGGCACTGCAATGGGTAGAGTATCGCGACGCGACCCACCACCATCTCCTCTACATCTGGACGGTACAATGTGGCACTGCAACACCCCGCAGCACTATCCTCACTAAACTTCTTCCCCTTGGTGGACTATTCCAACACCACGCGACAACATCTCATCTACATTTCGACAGTACAGTGTGGCACTGCAACACCCCGCAGCACTATCATCACTACACTTCTAATGATTGCTGTAGCACTGCTACGCGACGCAGCACCTTACTCACACTTTGGATCATACTGAGTAATACAAGGCGACACTGCTCAGCACCACTCGGTGCCATGATGGATTCGTACTGACAATGAGTATCATGGGTCGCTACTGAAAAACTTCCCCAATTGAGCAAACAGGAGGCGATGACATATACGAGTTCTACTTTTGTCAAAGAAATCTACAGAAATGATAGAACATTTGTTTGTCATTGGCTGAGAAGCAGAAGGATTGACAGATTCTGTAAGGTGAACGCAGCTGTATAACCGTGCAGCCAGTCGAAGGTCATATTTGAAGAGCATAAAAACTCGAAGAAGTGGAACCGCTACGTGAGCTAGTCTGATTCCGCCTGTTCAGTAAACTTCTACCAGTCCATAAAAGTAGTAGTGATTCATCTTACAGAGCGACGCAGTGAAATTCTTAGTCGGGTAACTACTAACTCAAGTGACTTGAAAATTACTTTTGTTTGAAAACACAAGAAACTTCGCAATTTTTCGGATGGTTTTTCGATGCAATCAACAAAATAGGGTGAAGGATGCAGGGGATATAGAATGCTTACATTATACTTGCTTTCAAGGTCATATAGTACGACTTGAGCAGAGCGACTCAGAAGTCGAACAAACATCTTGCAACGAAGGAATAGTCTGGTATCCAGGTGACGTCAGGAATGAAGTCACCCTTCTGCTGAATAGGACGCTGAATGCCACGGCAATATGCCGCAGAAGCGATAAACGACGAGCAGAAGGAGAGACTCTCGTGATAATCAGATGCAGTTTCGCGATGAGTCCAAAGAGCATCACACTGCTGATGCCATTTCATCGACGAAGAACGCCAAAGATGAATGTGAGCTCGCTAATATTGTTGCAGGGGCTTGAATGGTGCTTAACGTCCGGAAGGCTGAGGGATTCTGAGGCACTTCCGAGTCTGAGGCTATCGATTCGTGCTTCAGGCGGCTTGCGGGGCCTCCAAACGGACAGACGAGAGCCGTCGTCAAGCCATCAGGGAGACGAAGGCGTCAGTTGACGTCACTCGACGACTGGCATCGCATTCGCTACTTTCCAAATGAAAACCGATCTGAGAACTAGCTAGGGACTCATCTCTGAATAAACTTGAGTTTTCAAAAGTGGTCGGTTGAATGTTGTGGAAAAGTTTTAAAATTTCCGTAAAACACCTGAGTAGACCAGAAAAGGCAAAAACGTATTTTTCTGAATTCCAGAAACTCTAACGTTTTCAGCTCAAACTTTGTCCAAGCGGTAGTTTGGGGCGTTGAACACGAATATGAGGTTATTTTCCGGTTTTCCAAAAGACCACTGTACTGTCCTTATCTGGGCCGAACTCCGGTCCGCAATTGCGTCTCGACACGCTTTGCGGCCGCACGCGCCGGAGTCAGTCGAGTTTCCAGCGCCAAAGCCGACTCGATATGGCTTTTTTATGCAGTTTTCTCCAGTTTTGTTTTTTTTCAGTTTCTAAAACTCATCTAGAGTCAACAGATCGGCGGCTGCGGGGCTGGAAACTCTTCCGACTCGAAAGCGCGCGGCCGCAAAGCGTGTCGAGACGCAATTCCGGACCGGGATTTGGCCCGGAGAAGCAGAGTAGGTTATGGTGGGAAAAGTATAATTTATCTATATACAGTAACCTACCGTAATACTCCGACAAAACTGAAAACGGACTTTATATTAGTGTTAAGAGCCCCAAGTGACCCCCTTGGACGAATTTTGGGCTGAAAATGTTCTAATTTCTGGAATCCAAATAAAATATTTTTGTCGTTTTCTGACCTACTCAGGCACATCATGGAAATTTAGCAATTACTATTTTGTTTATTTTTTAAATGTTCCCCGTGAGGCCAGGCTTCTACAGTCGGCACGGATCGTGCTGATACTGTGAGTTCCCTATTGAAAGTTGGCGCAAACATGGTGCCATATGTTATAACATGCCTGCACCGAGTTTGCGCCAACGCGTAGCAAAAAAAGCAAAGTTTCTGTGAGTTCGGTGCCAACTGCATTGCCATCGTAGTGCGACGCAACGGCGTGCTTTGAATACGCATGGACGTGCGATGCGACATCGATCGATAATCACCAATGTCATCTCATCTCGTCGCACGGCGATGGGGGTGTGAACCCTGTCCAGCACTCAAAAGACCATTTTTCAAAACTCCAGACGCTGGGAAAAATCCTCTTAAGGTTAGTATAGGTACTTATAAGACGGCGATTTTTTCGGAGTATTAGGGACAGGGGCTGTCTACACACCGAGTGAGGAGTTGTCCCGTTTTTACAGTTTGAAACGTCACGCCACTCAACGCGGGCGAAGTGGTCCCGAGTGGGACTACAGCCGCAAAAGACGGGACAACTTCTCCCTCGGTGTGTAGAGGGTCCGTGTCCCGTAATAATTTGAAAGAAAAATCGTCACTGCCGAATTTTTTCCTGCGTAGTGCGAATGTTTTCAACCAACCCAACCACTTATTAAAAGCCAAGAAAGCCACATTCTTTCGGAAATATCCTGGAAAGCGGGGCAGAACATTAGCCCGTGTAATTCCGCGCTCCACAGCCAATTCTCCCTCGTGGACGAGTTTCCGCACCCACGTTTGAAATGCGAGCGCCCTTTAAATCATTACGAAATTTTCGTGTTTTTTTTTGTTTCTTTCTCAGTTTCTTTTCTATTCTGATGTTTTATTTCCTCCGATCAGGCTTAATCCTAGATAAATTTGAAGTTTAGTTTACTACTTCACTCACGAAATGCTGATTTTCGTTCTACACTTCTTTAGAGGCAGTTTTTTAAGGCATTCACTGTAAATTATATTTTTCCGTGTTAAGGATGTGTGGAAAAATTTTTTTACTCTGGAGAGGGATAAATGATTAAGGTTGTGGATAACTGGAAACAGAAAAGTAGCAAAAACTTGAAATCTGAGCGCTAAGTTACGGTCATATTCGTTTTTCCTCTGCACCCCCCCCCCCGCCCTCCCTCCGAAACATTCGGAAAAGGGGCTTTCAGAATAGCGTCGCTGCGAAATTCGCTGTCGCAGGAATTGTACAAAAAGCGCGGAGTGCTACGCAGTGCTACGTAGCACTCCCAATCCTTTGTAGAATCCCTACCACAGCGAATTTCGCAGCGACGCCACTCTGAAAGCCCTTAAACAGATACTCAAAAGTGGCGGCTTAATCCTCACAGACGCCTCGGTCTGCGGGACTCACGCGTAAAATAAAATGCGTGTGGTGCAGGACAGCTGATTTTCAAGCATACAACACGCGCACCTTTACGCGCAAATTCTGAAAACGCGAAATGCCGGACGGCACCGATTGCCAACACAGGCGTCAAATGCAGTGTTTGGTGGTGTAACTGCACAACACACTGCAGATGTTACGCCTAAGTTATTGATTCCCTCCGACACTGGCAGCGGAGTCCTACGGGAGAAAACTGCGATCGCGGTCTCCCGGTATTCACCCACAGGAGCTGTTTTGTCCTGTGGGAGACCGAACTAGAGCGAAGCGGTCTCCTACAGGACATGCTGCCGCATCGCTTCCACTGGGTCTCCTACAGGACAAAACAGCTCCGGTAGTTGTCCTGGAACGCGCACGTTGAACCATTAATCCAACCCGCGCGGTGTACGATACGCGTGTGCATGGGGTGGAGAGCTGATTCGACCGTGCAGGTTCACAGTCGCCCCTCTCATTGATTGATTGGGGTGCTTAGGAGCTGAATTTCCTCCGTGATGAAAAGTGAGGGAGGAATGTAATGGGGCTTAATGCCCTACACTAATTTTTGCCGTTGACAAAATCGTCAACGAAGAAGTGTGAAAATCATGCTTCGATCTAAAAGAAATTCGAAAAGAAGGCGGTTTTGGCTTGATTCCAGCAAACGTTATTTGAAATTCCCTCCAAGCTACCGTACAAGTTCCGGTCTCCTACAGGAGAAGGATAGGACTCCTACAAGGGAAAATCAGGACTCCTGTTGCAGGGGAGACTAGGACTCCCAGCCGACTCCTGTAGGAGTCCGCTGCCAGTGTCGGAGCCAACACAAATCATGGGAGAGCCACGAATTCATGGCGGAAACGCTATTTGTGAGGCAGATGTGCATTTGATACGCTACTAAAGGAGGATGTGAGAGAATGATCAACATAAGAACTAAGAGAGAATTCTAAAATATATGAAACGTGAAAAAAAGGAAGTAGCAGAAACTGGTAATGAATGGCTTATGCCTTGTAACAGCTTTCGTAGTTTTGGCTTGAAGAATAGGCCGTCACCCAGGGATCTCCCTCCGTTGAAGAAAATAGAGTAGAACGGATTTTTACCCCCGGAATACCCGATATACGACAGATTACACCTCCACGGAGGGGATTTCCTCCCCTAAGCGACGGTGCAGCCGCAGGCTGCACCGTCCTAATAGGGTTCAAACTGATTTCCACCCACGAAATACCCGATACACGACAGATTTAGCCTCCACGCAGGGATTTCCTCCTCTAAGCGACGGTGCAGCCGCAATTGCACCGTCCAAATAGCAGAGTTCAAACTGATTTCCACCCCGAAATACCCGATACACGACAGATTTAGTCCCACGCAGGGGATTTCCTCTCCTAAGCACCAACCAAATAGGGTTAGAAATGATTTTTAGAGAGTTTCGACCTCAGAAATTCACAGATAACAGCCGAAATCCTCAGTGCTCTTCACATGGTCAAGCGGGGTTGCGAAACTTCGCAACGTGGTGGGGGGTTCGCAAAATTGTGGCCAAAACTGACGGTTAGGGGGGGGTCGCCAAAATTCAGGACCAATAATGAAAATTTGATGGAGATATCTCTGAAATTCTCGATGTTTATTGTTACCAAAGGGAAGAATCAGTCATTGCTCAGGTTTTAGACGCTTGAGCCCGAATACTGAACGATTTTTCGGCGTTTGACAGTTTTAGTAATCAAATATAAACTGCCCAGAAATCGCGTCTCGGGGAGGGGGTCGCAAACATCTCGAATTTTGGAAAAATTGATGGTGGAGGTCGCTCCGATGTCAAAAAATTACGCAACGCCCCGCTTGACCCTGGTGCTCTTAAAATTTTCATTCTCATTAATGAATTACGATCAGTTAGTCTTGAATTGAGTCAGGGGGTCGTGAGTTACAATATAGGCGTAGCTGGGAGCGGTGTGTGCAAGTGTATACCACGCACCACAACGCATTATTTGACGGCTATGCTGGCAATTGGTGCTGTCCGGCATTTCTCCTCCAGTCGCAAATTCTCTTATTTTCTTGCAGGACAGCTGATTTTCAAGTTCAAATTTATCGCACTTGCCTAGGCACACAAGATATGAATAAACAGTCAAAGACACAAAAAAACAACAAATTCAAAAACTATAAAGGTAATGCTAATAGAAATAGGACTAGAACACCATTTATTCCTGTTGAAGGTACCGGCTGACAACAGTTTTGAAACCGAACTACGTGAAAAAACTTGCAATTTTTTTATTCAAGCTTAGGTAATACAATCCCACACGAACCGGGAGGAAATTCTGCTAGCTTTGAAATGAGGCCTAGCGAAACTAGGTTTGTATCGTTGGCCCGTTGTAATAGAAAGTATGAGAGTAAAAAACTCTGGCGGTACAATCCCAACAAACCTCTCAGAAGGAAACCACTTTTATTCTGCCTGGCCATTCCGGATGAAATGTACTTTTCTGGAATCTTTTTTTTTGGCGTAGAATCCGACTATGGTCTTCGCAGCTGCCCAAAACCGCTCTGAAAAAGTTATAGGCGTTATTCGTCAGACTTTCGTACCTATTGTACATTCCAAAACGCGCCCTATTTTTCGGAAAACCCGGTAATGGTGTTCAACGCCCGAGACTACCCCACTGAGCAAAATTTGGGTGAAGACACATTTTCCAAACTGTCCGCAGACTGAAGGCGTACGGATTTTCGGGCCGGCGTTTATTTACTACACCTAGGGGGCTCTGAGATTGACCTAAAATCCTCACAGGTTATTTGGAACGCTGATCGCAAATCTGGGGTTTATTTGTCGATTTTCCGAAGTTCTCGACTTGATTCGTTCAACACTTCCTATCGTTGGAAAGTCTGATGGCAAATCGCGACTTCTGACGATATCCGCAGTGCTACGACAGATATGGCTCAATCTATTGGTTTGGGGGTTATTTAGAGCGTTGAGCACGAATCTGGAGTCCGTTTATCGATTTTTGACAGATTACCGTGGGTTTACGGTAGTTTGGTCAAAGTCTCGAATTTGACTCAAAACTAGTGTACGGGGGTTATTCGGGGTGGTGAATATGAATTCACCGCTCATTCGTCGATTTTCGAAATACTAAGGCAGGTTTCGCCTCTAAATGGCATGGTACCTACCGCAACCTACAGGAAACTTCAGAATTTCAACAAACGGACTGCGGATTTGTGTTCACCACCCTAGATTACCTCCAAATACAAGTTTTCAGCCAAATCCGAATTTTTTTCTCCAAAACACCCCAAAAATTACAGGGGGGAGTACCCTTACCTTGCCACCAGGCTTTGAAAAACGTTTAACTTTTTCCAGAGTGGTTTTAAGCAGCTGCGAAGGCCATAATCCGATTCTATACGCATCTGCAAACGCGACTAGTATGGTTAGTATCTCTTCTGGACGTAATTTCGAGAAAGACGTTAATTTTACATTTAAATTGGAATTGTACGTTTTTTTTTTTCGAGGACCCCGCGTTGTGTAGCGCTGGGCCCGACCATATGAGATTCTCAGCTTTGTAAAGGTTGAAGGCTATCTTTGCCAAGTTCGTTATTGTTAATTTTATAAGTTCTCTTATATAAAGAATACACGACATGTGAATTCAGTATCATATCACAGAGTTAGCCATTCCAGCCGTACCAATCGAAGGTATACACAAAATCACTGATTTTTGTAAGTACAACGATATTCTGCAGACAAACTGGCTGCGAAGCTGTTTCAGGTCCTATCTCGGACTATAAAGACCGTAGGTCCGAGCAGTGGCGAGTTGGGAGCATTTTAGCAATTTGCGCGTAGAGGCGCGTGTGTTGTGTGTGCGTACACGACACGCGTTTTATTTGACACGTGAGTCCCGATTACCGAGGCGTCTGCGAGGATTAGGCCAGAAGTGGCCAGGAGGGGAATGACGGACGTCCTCGTTTTCTGTTTAAAGGACGCCGTATGTTTGTCCCATGAGGCCTATTGTATACTTCCCGCGACGCGACACAGTGTCTATCATCCATATCGACCGAAGGTCAATATGGATGACATCCACTGTCGCGCGTCGCGGTAAGTACGCATTTGGCCTAAGTTGATGAACCATCGGGGTGCTATCGCAGCGAGGGGGGTATCGCGCTGGCCAAGCCCATTTTTTCGAATCGCAACGACTCCTGTTTTTGTCAAAGGAGGGAAACCACGGGTATGTGTTCAATTTCAATGCGGCACGGTAAAATGATGGCGCGGAAGTGCGTCGCGCCACGTCAACATTTGGTCCAGATCGCGAAGTTGCAGCCCCTTGGAGAAGTCTGGAAATTCTCCGGCACATGTTACTTGTAAAAAGTCTCAATAGTGGCGATAAAAGTCGCGCCGCATTGGAGAGTGCGAAGGCTGCGTAGCTGCCCCTATCTTTCCATCGCAGCGGCGTGACTTTTGCCGCTTGACTATGCAGAGGCCTTATTCTTGTTGAAGGTCAATATGTATGACATCCGCTGTCGCGCGTCGCGGTAAGTACGCATTTGGCCTAAGTTGATGAACCATCCAGGTGGAACCCCGTGAGGGTGAGAAATTTAGCTGGCCGAGAATTCGCCCATTTTATCGAATCCTCAGCAACGACTCTGTTTTTGTCAAAGGAGGGAAACCACGGGTATGTAGTTCAACTATTCAATGCGGCACGGTAAAATGGGAGTGGCGAAGTGCGTCGCGCCGCAGTGCCCCCCCCCCCAGATCCGATAGCACCTGCGATTGTGAGGTCAAATTCTCCGCTTTTACTCTGGAGGTTTCTGCATAGTCTGGCGATAAAAGTCGCGCCGCATTGGAGAGTGCGAAGCTGCGTAGCTGCCCCCTATCTTCCATCGCAGCGGCGTGACTTTTGCCGCTCGACTATGCAGAGGCCTTATTCTTGTTGAAGGTCAATATGTATGACATCCGCTGTCGCGCGTCGCGGTAAGTACGCATTTGGCCTAAGTTGATGAACCATCGGGGTGCTATCGCAGCGAGGGGGGTATCGCGCTGGCCAAGCCCATTTTATCGAATCGCAACGACTCCTGTTTTTGTCAAAGGAGGGAAACCACGGGTATGTGTTCAATTTCAATGCGGCACGGTAAAATGGGAGTGGCGAAGTGCGTCGCGCCGCAGTGCCCCCCCCCAGATCCGATAGCACCTGCGATTGTGAGGTCAAATTCTCCGCTTTTACTCTGGAGGTTTCTGCATAGTCTGGCGATAAAAGTCGCGCCGCATTGGAGAGTGCGAAGCTGCGTAGCTGCCCCCTATCTTCCATCGCGGCGGCGTGACTTTTGCCGCTCGACTATGCAGAGGCCTTATTCTTGTTGATGGGTTTTTTTTTTGAGGTGCTGATCGAAAACCTGTTGTCCATTGTGGCGCAAAACTTGTTTCTCCTTATCAAAAAAGCTTTTCACCAAATTCTTTGCTGTTTAGGATGTTTGGGATAAAAGCTACTACTACGGCCGCGGCAACGACGCCAGCAGCAACAGCAGCTCCTTCTCGTAGGTTTTCGTTTTTTATAAGAAATTTTTATCCATTTTATATATTTATTATTTTCAGTCTTTGGGACAGCCACAACAGCCACTGTAACAACAACTGCAGCCCAGCCTACCCTTTCATTTGCTGGTTAGTTCTGCTTTTTGAGTTGTTCATTCCATAAACTCAATCTTTTGTGGAATCTTGTGTTTCCTTATTGGTTCGAAAATATCACATTCAGAAAGTAGCATCTTTCAGCACCATCATTCTCTGCTAGTACTCCAACTCCTCGTCCTCTAGATGGCAGCAGCACGCCGTACGTTTCTGTCCTGTAGATCATTTTATTGGTTATTTCGTGTTAATTTCATCCGAATTTGGTTCTCCAGAGCCACTACTACCAATGGAGCGAGTTCAGAAACTACTGCTGGATCATCTTTGAAGCATTTGTTAGAGAAGGAAGGATCTGTCGGTTCTGCCTGCTCGCAGCTCCTCGCAAGTATGACCGCTGACACCGAAATCACCTTCGCTGATTTATCTGCTGTTAGTTTGAGTTCAGCCTAAATTTAGGATATATTTTTACAAAATCAATTTTTTTTCTCCCGAAAATCCCAACACAACACAAAATGTATAATTTTTTTCTTGAAAATTTCAATTTCCGAAATAGTCGAAACAAGTTCACCCAGAGTAGGGTGTAAAGATTTCCGACACTGTTCGAAAGTTTTCCTTACTAAGGGGGATGTACTGTGCTTCTCTGGGCCAAATTCCGGTCCGCAATTACGTCTCGAAACGCGTCGCTGCCGCACGCTCCCAAGTCGGAAGAGTTTCCAGCGCTACAACAGTCGATCTGTTGACTCTAGGTGGGTTTTGGAAACTGGAAACTAATAAAGTTTGAAGAAAACCGTATAAAAAAGCTCCATCGAGTCGGCTTTGGCGCTGGAAACTCGACCGACCCGAGCGCGTGGGGCCGCAAAGCGTGTCGAGACGCAATAGCGGACCGGAATTTAGCCCAGCGACATAAATTATGAAGACGGGCTAGGAAGTGAAATTTTTCAAAACAAAAAAAAAGAGTATTTGGCATTTCTTCGTTGTAAACACTGCAGTCCCCCCATATTCTTCTGGTAAGCCATTTTTCTTTTGGGTTTTCAAGTTTTTTTTAACGCCTCGTGCTGGGCTTTGATTTTTAAAAAAGTTGCCCCCCCCACAAGCCTCTCTAACACACCGGTCAACGCTTCGTGGTTACGGTAGCGTGGCGTGTTGAACCAGAGTGTACAAAGGTGAATGTGCAGCGCTGTTATTAGAGCACGTTTCCCGCATCTGTTATTTCATGCGTATTTCATGAGAAAAACGTACGATTACGTTAAAATAAACTACATTTGCTAGCATTTGCAATGTCTTTGTCGCTGTTGTGGTTCAGATGGGATAAAGCAAGGCTATTTATGTGATTACGTCAGCCCATTTTCGGCAACCTTCGTAGAAACAGTGCTTCCTGTTCTAGTCCCCGATTTGTGGCTTCAAACAGGGTTTTTTGCTGAAGGTAACGTAGCAACGTGATGAATATTATACGTAAAAGTTCTAAGCAGCCCTTGCTTATAGGAAAACCGTGATCATAACAACTGATAACCTTAGCCTCGAACGTTCATGCATACGGCACCGCTTTCAAGGCGGCAGCAACAATACATTAGGATTGAAAAAGTCGTCAGAAGTAAATACACTCTCGATACCAATTGTTTCATCACAGCTGAAAAGCATCATATGAAATTTTACCCCCGCCAATCATGGAGAATTGTTTGGAAATTCCCTCCGTTCTCCTCTCAACCGACTGATAACGAACTAGGCAGGTATATTCTTCGTGGGAACCTCTCCACCAATGCGTCAGGGAGTTGTAAACGGCCGGAACACTAAGGAATCCAATGATAGTCCCGCGCGACTAGCCGCAACGCCGCGCGCGACGTCCGTACACCTCTGTACACTCCGCTGCAACACGCCACGTTACCGTAACCACGTAGCGTTTACCGTTGTGTTTGAGAGACTTGTCCCCCCCCACCGTTAACCCTTGGGGCAGTAACCATTTGATACTGTTTAATGGGGTAGTGCTGCGTGGTGTTGCAATTCTCCACCGAACAGTTGAAGTGTAGTGAGGCTAGTGCTGCGTGGTGTTGCAATTCTCCACCAAGAAGTTGAAGTGCGGTGGGGATGGTGCTGCGTTGTGTTGCAGTTCTCCACCAAACAGTTGAAGTGTAGTGAGGCTAGTGCTGCGTGGTGTTGCAGAAGTGTAGTGGGGATAGTGTTGCGTGGTGTTGCAATTCCCCACCAAACAGTTGAAGTGTAGCGAGGATAGTGCTGCGTGGTATTGGGGGGTGTGTATACAAGTCTGTTGGTACCTGCTCGTTGGTGCCCCTGCTTCTACTGAACCCAGCAGACGTTTGAGTGTACACAGGGAACGTTCGAGCGATATAGCGTGCACAACTATATCGCGAAAGTATCCCGCACATTGCATAAAGGTGTCGCCGTCCGGCACACTAAGGCCTCTGGTCCATAACACCTTAGGATCCGTACCTAGGGAGTCATGGAGTCTTTGGCCACAAGCCACAATTTCGCCACCCTGAACTGTCGATCGCTGTCGAGTGATATCCAAAAACTGCGCTATCCAGACTTCTGAGCTATTTCCATGCACCGTTTGCTGCTTTGCAGGAAACCCGCCTCAAGGATAGACCCGTCATCAGCGTCGGAGAGTACACCATCTACTGCGGTAACGCTGACGATAGGAGAGTGGGAGGCTGTGCAATAGCTGTAAGGAAGGATTTCAATGGTATGGTCAAGGAGTTCGGCTCAACGTCGTGTCGGAATGCATTCGTACGACTGCGGGATCACAGAGGATTCAATCTGTGGATAGTGAGTGCTCATGCGCCCACTGAAACCGCCGAAGACAATTCGAAGGATGCGTTTTATGAGGAACTCAATACGTTGCTGGCCAGGATACCTTGTCAACATGCTGTTGTCGTGGGGATTGACGCAAATGCGAAGATGGGACTTGATCAGGAATCCGAAGTACTCGGTAAATGGTTCTACCCAGTGGAGCCAACATCGGACAATGGCTACCGCCTTGTCGACTTTTGTGAACGCAGTGGTCTGATTATTGCATCGACATTCAAGAGGAATCATCGCCGCCATCAGCTTACGTGGCAGGGACCAACCCTGCTATCTCCAGAAGAGCAGCGGAAGATGACAACTTTGAAACTACAGCTTGACTATGTCCTAACGAGGAATATTCCAGTATTGGACATTCGAAGATCTAGAGCTGTGTGGGATGTCGCATTCGATTCGGATCACCGTCCTGTTCTGTTGAACTTCACTGCGAGGATTCATAAGAGGAAGCGAGGGGCTCAGCCTCTCCAGAGGATTGACATGACAAGTCTCAGAGATGAAGAGTGCAGAAGGAATTTCCGACAACGCGTTTCTATTCACATCGGAGTACGGACTAAGAAGAAACTTTGCGACGCGGATTCTTCTGTCAAGTGCATCCAGGACGCTTCGAAAGAGGCACTCCCGGTTGTACAGCCTAAGAAGAAGTTCGCCTACGTCTCAGAAGAAACAACATCTACCTACAACAGAGTATGTGCTCTCCGAACTGCAGGAAACTTCGTGGAGGAGAAGCGTCTGAGGAGGAAGTTGCGTCGGCAGCTTCAAAGTGACCGCGAACGAGAGTGGACGTGTAGAGCTAAGGAGTTCGAGAAGGCTTGGGAGGAGAAGAATCCGAAGAAAGCCTACACGTTGCTGCGACAGTATAGCGGGAAGATGAAGAGATGTTCTCCTGTCTTGGAACACTACCAATGGAGTTGCAGTTGGTGATGCGACGCTGCCAATATGGAAGGATTACTTCAGTTCACTACTGAATCGTCCAGCGCCATCAGTACCTGAGCTCCCGCATGTTCAGAGAGCACATTACGATGTCAGTGAGGAATCGCCGACTGAGTCTGAAGTTTTGGATTGTGTCCGGAAAATGAAGAATGGAAAGGCAGGTGGAGATGACAACATCACTGCTGAAATGCTGAAAGCACTTCCTCCGTCTGGGATTCGTGAAATGACCAACACCATCCGTGCCATATGGATGAGCGAAAGGATACCCGATTCGTGGAGACATGCGATCATCGTACCTCTTCACAAGAAGCTATCCGTCACGGATCCTAAGAACTACAGAGGAATCTCTCTACTTCGTGTCATGTACAAGGTTTTAGAACGTATCATTCTCGAGCGACTTATCAAACATCGTGAAGGAACGACCAGAGATGAGCAAGCCGGTTTTCGACCTGGAAGATCGACCATCGACCAAGTGTTTGTCGTGAGAAGAGTAATTGAATCGTGGCAGCTGTTTTCGAAGCCATTACAGCTTGCTTTTTTGGACTTTGAAGCCGCGTTCGACTCTCCTCATCGTGATCGATTGCTCAATGCTTTGCGAGCAGATGGAGTCCCGGAAAAGTATGTTCGGTTAATCGAGGACATGAACAAAGGAACAACAGCAGCAGTTCGTACACCTGTCGGATTTACGTCAGCTTTCGAGGTGAAAACAGGAGTAAGGCAAGGAGCCGTTGCAGGACCTTTTCTTTTCAATTTCGCCGTTGATGACATCATGCGTAGAGTTGCAGAACAGTTTCCTGCGGATGTGATCCTAACACCATCAGGACGCTCCCTTGTCGACCTGGAGTACGCCGACGACATTGTGTTATTCGCTGAAAACAACGCAAAACTGCAAAGGATTGTGAACCTCGTTTCGAAGTATGCCGCAGCCTATGGACTTCGTCTTCGTCCCGACAAATGCAAGCAGATGTGGGTCTCTCAGAGGCCTTCAACTGGAGTTTGTGTGGACGGACAACGTATCGAACTGGTGGACGATTTCTGTTATTTGGGCTGTTTGCTGAAGAACGATGGTAGTTATGCAGCGGTTATTCGACAACGATGTGCGAAAGCTACGTCTGCATTCAATTCTCTAACCAAGTGTTTGTGGTCTACCACCATCGCGAAGGAAGTCAAGTTGCGCGTCTACCTATCCGCTATTCGCCCTATCATGATGTACGGATCGGAGACGTGGGCAGCACCGGAAAACGCAGATGGAAAGGTTGGATTGCATGGAGAGGAAGCTTTAGGCGTTTGCTTGGATATTTCTGGCCGCGTGTATGCCATAACGAAGACCTTTACAAGGAAATCGACGCAGTACATCAACGCTTGACACGAGGGAGGTGCCAGCATCTCCTAACGCCATCTCAAGCAGCAATGGAAAGTCGACTTCGACTGCTCGGGCATATACTAAGAAGAACGCCGGATCGTCTCGTACAACACGCTTTAAAAATGCTTCCAAATCCTGTCTGGAAACGGCCACCTGGGCGTAGGCGAAAGTTCTGGACGGATGTGGTTAAAGAGGATTTAAAGTCACTCGGCATCGAAAGACAGTTCAGGCGCGATGTTTCGTTTCGCAGGAAATGGAATAGTGACAGCTGGATGGAATGTGTTCAAATTGTGGCTGAAGACCGTGAAAAATGGACACGGCTGACTACTAGGACGGCACACCTCGGTGAAGATGCGGAATGACCGCGTCAGGCGAAAGCCAACCGATTAAGTCAGTAAGTCAAGGTATTGCAGTTCTCCACCAAACAGTTGAAGTGTAGTGAGGCTAGTGCTGCGTGGTGTTGCAGAAGTGTAGTGGGGATATTGCTGCGTGGTGTTGCACTTCCCTACCAAACAGTTGAAGTGTAGTGGGGATAGTGCTGCTTGGTGTTGCAGATGTGCAGTGAGGGTAGTGTTGCGTGGTGTTGCACTTCCCTACCAAACAGTTGAAGGGTAGTTGGGATAGTGCTGCTCTGTGTTGCAGAAGTGTAGTGGGGATAGTGTTGTTTGGTGTTGCGATTCCCCACCAAAAAGTTGAAGTGTAGTATGGATAGTGCTGCGTGGTGTTGCTGTGCTCCGCCAAACAGTTGAAATTTTAATTTCCCTTCAAGTGGTCTGAATTTTGTGCTTATTCAGATAACTCAAAAGATGACATTGGATCTGGCTACTGATGAACGTGCGTTTTTGAACTGCTTGCTGGAATTAAATGCTTACGACCGACAGCTTTGGGAGAATATGCAAAGGGTGAGCATCAAGTTGTTCCCCTGGCGCAAATCAAGATTTTTTTCGAAACCAATTATTATTAACAGATTAGTGATGTTGATGGAAAGCTTGTGGTGTTAGAGGACAAACAGAGTAAATTGATTTACAACATGGGATGTATCAACGAAGAGCAGAAAGGTTTGTAACATTTCGTATTCCTTCTTTTGTAGTGGTCGAAGTTCTTGGGTGGAGTAATGTTTCTTGTTCAGCTCTCGACTCAGCAGTCACAGAACTAGAGAAGGCTCTAGGACTTCCCGATTGGACCGATCAGAACAACGATCTTCCTCTGGATCAGTTCTCTGCTACTCCCGGTGATAACAAGAGGCAGCAACTGTTTGTTCTTAACTGATTCCTTCCTTCTATTAAATGGTTATATGGGAGATGTTGCTTTCACAGGATGCAATTGCTCGTCAGTGTTGACTCCCAAATTAAGGAAGCAGACTGCGACCTTCAGGAAATAATTGATCAGGTTGGTTTTCAGCGTTTCAACTGGCTTTTTACCGATTTTTTTTTCGGAGGTATTTTGATGTTCTTGTAGGTAGCTGCCCTGCAGAAATCGAAGGCTGCCATGTCTGGGGCAAACAAAGCCACGGAGGATCAGGTTGCTCAGGTCCTGAAAAACCAGATGGAGACGTTGCTATATATCGACCGCAAGTCAGGTACGGTAGCGACATGAATTCTTTCCGAGCGCTTCATAAATATTTTTATTGGATTTTTTTTCAGGGGAGCTGGAAACGAAAGTTGATGAATTCAAGGATGTGCTAGACGGTCGCAATCTAACAATGTTTTCGTGATCTCCGGTGTGTTATGACGTTGTGAATGTCGTTATTGATATTGTACACATATGAAACTTTAAATGAATTTTTTTATTGATGCTTGCTATCGGAGATTACCGTTGAATTTGTGTACGTGACACTATGATGTTTGTCGTTTTTCCCACTTTCTGTCTTCCGAGCATTTCGTTTTCGTTTATTGTGGTTTATAGTGTTGCATTATCACGTTATTGTATGTTTTAGTGGCGTTTTAGAATTTCTATCCACATTTTATTCTTGAAACGTGGATGTGAGAATGCGCGGACGAAGTGTATCATGCTTTTTAGGAATTCAACAGGGCTATGGCCCCTCCCTTTTGTGGCCAAAGTTCGGAAATTGCTAAGATTGCTTACTCAGGCTTTGGGCTTTGCGCTAAATTTTTCGTCACTTGTAATCATGATTTTGCAAGTGACTTCTATGCCATACAAGGTTTTCGGTGGATCTTTATTTGGCCTGACGTTTCGACCCAATCGTCGTCTTCAGAGGCCTAAACGTGGTGCAAGGTTACGAAAATGTACTTTACTCGGTCAAACGCGAAAATCTTCCCTCGGCATTTCAGACCTCCTCTGAGAACACCAGGAAAATCTCGCAAGAGGATCAAGTAAACTCACGCTAAGATCCACCGGTTGAGCAGAGCGGAATCACTACCACCCTGTATTGATGACCGGCAGGGCGAGTGAACCCACGTCCCCCCATGTTTGGTCTATAGCTCGCATTGCGATACAAACGGCAGAAAATCATTTGTAATAATGCGATACAAACGGCAGAAAATCATTTGGCAGAAAATCATTTGGACCAAAACACCCCACTTGGAAAACATCGGAGGGAACGGCATGATGACAACGATTTTGATGTCAAGTGTTGCATTCTGGCTCAAGAAACGGACATTTCATCCAGGAAAATGCTCGAGGCGTTCTGGATATTCTCCAGAAATCCTGGAATGAATAACAGGAATGAGTGTTTATCTATTACAAATGATTTTCTGCCGTTTGTATCGCAATGCGAGCTATAGACCAAACATGGGGGGACGTGGGTTCACTCGCCCTGCCGGTCATCAATACAGGGTGGTAGTGATTCCGCTCTGCTCAACCGGTGGATCTTAGCGTGAGTTTACTTGATCCTCTTGCGAGATTTTCCTGGTGTTCTCAGAGGAGGTCTGAAATGCCGAGGGAAGATTTTCGCGTTTGACCGAGTAAAGTACATTTTCGTAACCTTGCACCACGTTTAGGCCTCTGAAGACGACGATTGGGTCGAAACGTCAGGCCAAATAAAGATCCACCGAAAACCTTGTATGGCATAGAAGTCACTTGCAATATACTACTTAACGATGCCGAGGTTTCAAGAAGAGGGAAGTTGGAATTTAATCATGATTTTCATTTTTTTTTCGCCTGAAGTTCTCACAGACCCCTTAATTTCTGTTGAGAAATGTAACAAGGAAGTGGCAAAACATATCCATAGGTTTCGGAGGTGGACAGAGATCTTTAGGGATGTACCTTCATTTCGCTGCAGATTAGCATCGCTCTCTTTTTTTCGATCCGCCTTTGTGAATTTTTTTTTGTTTTGATTCCAGCGAACATTTGGTTTTCTATTGCGTTTGAGAAAATAAATTCGGTTGGAGCGTAAATGTGGACAAAAAATAAAAGTCAACACACGAGGCTCGTCAATAGGGTTAGAGTTGTTGGCTCAGTCCCAAAAAATATTCAAATTGGGAAAATTCTGAATCTCCAGTTCCGAAATTGTTGGAAAACAAAACCCGGTTAGCGGAGGGCGTGGAAGTTCTCGACATTTTTTGAAAATTTCAGTCACCAATGGGAGGACTTTATCAGTCAAGGTTCATGACAATGGTCTGCTTGACCCAGTTTTTTGCTTAACTCGAGGCTATTCAGACCTTTGACGTGAAAATTCAGACCAGTTTGTAGAATGTGTGATTTTACAAAAAAAAATCAAGGGTCTATCGGGATTGAACTCGCGTTCTGTATTTCGTCAAAATACTCCAAAGGAGGGACGAATCAAATTCTCCTTTTTGAAAATCGGTCCTGACAGTGAACGTTTATGATGGTTCAGTTGGTCTTCCCTCTGTTGCCCACAAGGAAAGAATTTTCACACAAAGTGATTATTTCAAATCAAATGTATCAAGAAATGAACTTTCGCAAAAGTACATTAGGTTGTAGTAGCTAAAATACAATATGTAACCTATAATAATCGACTTTAGGAGGGAAGACTACTGTTCGGTGTCCCGAATAACCCACCCCCATGCAGTGTATCCCATTCCGGGGGGGGGTCTATAGGTCGAAAATAATTTCGCTCCGACTCTGTCCAGGGGGTTGATTAGAATGTGGACGGGAATTCGAAGTCCGTCTCCGTTTTTTCGCACGGTTTCTTTAGGTCAGGGCAGGTATAATGCCAATCAGCTGTAGAAATCGATTGAAAAACGCTTATTACTCCCTTCTGGGAAATGTTCCACAGCTGTAAAGGAAAAAAAATAATTCTACGTCGAAAATGGGTCTTGGTCATGTATATTTCATCTGAGATGGCCACTTTGTGTAAGTATCATCCCCTTGTGAGATCTGTCCGTTTAGCCCTAGAGTGTTTGAGGGTGACTAAGGTCGGCTAATGTACAGTGAAGGGGTGGTGTGACGATGCTATCGCACTTTACAGCGCCACAAGTAGCAGAAGCTTACGTGCAGACGATTCTATCGGGTCTGTGTACTTCTTGTGGCTTTGGATTCCTTCAGTTTCTTCATATTAGGCTCGAATTTTCGGGGTATTTGTCCAGCCAAAAGGGTATAATCTTTTCTTATCTATGAATTAGGTTGTGATCTACACCACTCTTGCTTTCAAATCGCTTCAGATTCCTCTAAATTGTCTACGTATCGCATGACAGTGTAGTGATGACCTCCACCCGATGAGATATTTGATACCAGCTGGCCGTGTAAGTGGGGCCAGTTATGGCTCAATTGCTCTGGATGGATCTCCCATACACAGGGTTGAGCAGGGCGTTGTGGCGATTTTTGTCTTTGTTACGAGCCCCTAGCAAAATTTTTAAAGCTTTATTCAGTGTCTAATTGTCAATTTAGTTAAAAAAGTCAATTTTCTAAACAGCTTCTCTGTATATAATCTTCTTTTATATTGTTGAAAATGCATACACCTTGGACGCGACTGACTATTCCTACCTCATTTTACCTTACCAAGGGGTGAAAAATCCTATTTTTTTTCCAGAATTTCTACGACCCCTCCCCAAATTTTCCCTTTTTCCCGAAATTTCCAAAAAGAATACGACCCCCGTTGTGACCAGTCACAACGCTGCTCAACCCTGCCCATACAAGACAATAATTCTTCTTTTATTCTTGGGCTGCTTTCGAAGCCTAAAACTCAATTTAGTAAAGGTTTCTAACTTCAAAATGTTCGCTAAACCCTGCTACTAGCAAGATTGATCGGCAACTAGCGGGTATGGCCTTGACCGGGTTTTGCGAGTAAACGTTTGGTTTGAAGGTTATGAATCTCCAGTTTCGCCATGAAAGCGGACTTTCTTTCCGCTAAAGTGGTTCAGCTCCTTGTGCAATCCTATCCCGTGAGTGTTCTCCTGCGGCTGGAGCTGGCTCTAGCGCTCCTCAACAGGGGGCCACCCCACATGTGTGGTCCCGCCCACCCACTGAGTCATTTTCAATCGATTGCCTCGCCGGGTGTCCCCCTATCGGCTGCTGCTGCTGGCTTTCGTCTTTTACAGCGATGTGAAGTGGTGGCAGCGACGGATTCGGTTCTCTCCGTGCTTCTGAGTCTTGGAAATCCATCGCGTCGCTTTTGAGTTTGTAACATACTATGGATTTTTAGGAGCCGTGTTCATACCTGCTTTCAGTTTTCTCTCGTTTTCTGAGTGTTAGATTACAGCTAGGCACACCATTCCTCAATTTACGTAATACGGGTCCGCAACTGCGACCTGAATCTTTTTAGTTTTTTTTTTTCAACCCCTTTCAAGCAGGGTCCAGCGAGCTTGCGACTGGACGCAACAGGGTGGGTGAGGGGTCGTAAAATTTTAGACCCAAAAATGTAAAATTTGCAATTTCGATAAGTTGGGCGTCAAAATTCACGCTTGAGAAGGAGGTTTGTGGAGATTTCGGTTGTTTTCCCTGAAAATTTTGCAACATGTGGGGGTCGTATCTCCTTCGAAATAGGTCGCAACGCCCTACTGACCCAGCTTCAACCACTGCCTTTATGCCTTTCAAGACTGTCTTTATGCCCTTCAAGTAGGGTCCAGCTGGGTTGCGACCGGACGCAACGGGTTTTTCGAAGGGGTCGTAAAATTTTTGATCCAAAAAAGGAAAAATTGCAATTTTGGTATGGTGATCGTCAAAATTCTTTAGGAATTAAGTTCGTGGAAATTTCGGCTATTTTCTGAGAATTTGTCACCGAGGGGAGGGGGGGGGGATCGCATCTTTGTCGAGATCGGTCGGACCGCCCTGCTGAACCCAGCCTTCAAGACTGCCTTTCTGGCCAAAATCCGGTCTGCAATCGCGTCTCGACACTCTTTGCGGCCGCGCGCTTTCGAGTCGGTAAAGTTTCCACGCCGCAGCCGCCGACTTGCTGACTGTATGTGGGTTTTGGAAACTGGAAACTAAACAAAATTTGAGAAAACTGTATAAGAGAGCCACATCGAGTCGGCTTTTGCACTGGAAACTCGACTGACTTGAGCGCGTGCGGCCGCAAAGCGCGTCGAGACGTTTTTTCGGGCCGCAATTTGGACCAGAGAAGCACAGTACTATGTAGTTGGTTTCCATAGACTGGTAGATGTACGGATCTCACCTCTAATTTGTCGCCTTCACTAGGAATGGACGATTCAGGCAGCTCAATTCAATAATTTAGGTCAGCCAGTGTAATTGAATTTGACCGTATGTGCCTGTAAATTCCCTAAACTTGAAAATTGGAAAAAAGGTGGACCTTGAAAATTTGGATTCAAAATTAGAAAATAAGAATAAAGATTTCTGGAAGTGTTTATTGAAAACTTCGTTACTCCGTGGGAAATATGGGCCATCAAGGGGGGTCGTAGCTCCCCCTAAGTGGCGTTCAACGCCCATTTGGACCCATTTTGTTGGAAAATCTGGTGATGGAGCCGCCTCTTTCTTCAATGGCTCTTGAAACGACCCATGCAGTGTTGAAAACCTCGTTGAAATCCTCCAATTTCAAGTCCGTCTAGTTGTGGAGAGAGGTCGTTACCTCGCAAGGCTACAGCCTAGTTTTGACTGCATCACTGCTGCTTTTCATCGCAGCGATTTTGCATCCGCTGCTGCAGCGATGTAGCAGCGGCAGCGATTCTGTTCATAGTGAATAGGCCCGCGGGTGATAGAAGAAATTCAATCAGTGAAATTAATGGCTGGTATTCATCAATAACGCGTTTCGACTCGAAAACGCTGATCTTGTAATGTGAAAGGGTCAACCTTCACTAGACGAAACGTGTCATTCGCTGGCAATCGCTCCATCGCTGCCATTTTGGCCGCGATGGAGCGATGATCGGCGACCATTGAGAATCGCTCTTCAAGCAGCGATGCAGTAAAACATAGGATTTCGTCGTCGCGACCCAGCGATGTAGGACGTTTGCCACGAAGCGATCACAATTGGAGCGGCTTTCCATTACGCGCGATGAAAAAGGAGCAGTTGTCCCTCGCATGGCCGCAGCGACCACCTGCAGTCAAAACTAGGCTTAAGGGTGCTGGAAGGGTCGTAGGAATTGTCGACTAAATGCGAAATTTTGTGGAGAGATTAATCCCTGAAAACGAAACAGCCGGTTGGAGTCTGCTTGGTCGCAGCGTTGGCAAACGCAGGAGGGTTCTCACTTGCTGCGTTTGCCGCTGCGATGAAGTATGTTTACATGTTGAGACGTAAAGTTTTTTTTGTGTTCTTTCCTTTGTGGTTTTTTTGTTTGTGTACCTGGTCGCAGCGGTGGACGCAGCGTCCTGAAGACACATGTTCTGTTGTAATGCATTCATATGTTTATGTCATATGTATATTTTTGCTCGTTGCGTCTGTCGCTGCTACGACGTAAAACTTCTGCTTCTGTGTTGTTGACAGCTACCGCAATCCTTATCATTGATAACTCGCAGTGATATTGATTTTTTCTGTTAAACCTCTGAAGGCAGGTCTCATTTCATCTAGACTGTTCAAGTATGCTGGTGGTGTGTCGCTTTTCGTTGCGATTGTAGGCGACTGTGTGAATTTTACGCGATTTCGGAGCATTTTCGTTTCAGATGGCTGACGATAAAGTCAACATGGCTCTCGATGATATCATTAAACTCAATAAGAGAAAACGAGGTGATGGCGGGAGCACATCTAGAAGGAGCAATGATCGTGCCCGACAGGTTAGCGGTTTCGATTGGTGTCATGGCGGAGTGTATCTCAGAACCTGGTACCAGGCGACCCGTCGCTGCTCGTCCGGGTCGCCCGAAATGGTGAATCGGGTCGCGAGAAAATTCGTACATTGTAGATTAGTCGTCCGTAAGTACATTCACACGCAAATTCGCTGCACCGGGAAGGCAATTTTCGTCATCCGGGTGGCTGGTAACAATCTAGGGGTTAGCGGGTCGCCCGGAACGGGATCCCGCCCCGATTTTAAGTGTCCGGGTGGCCGGAAATGCAGGGAAGGCCGGAACGAAGTTCTGAAATACTAGGCCGCAGCGTAAATGCAGCAGGCGGAGCATATTTTCGGAAGAGTTTAAGCGTTGCGATTCCTTCCTTGCTGCGTTTGCTTAAGCACAACAGAGTTATGTCTGGACGCTGCGCCAATCGCAGCGCGTAAACTGGCTAGAATTTGCTTCTCGGTGTTCGCTACGTTTGTCGCTGCGGCTGGGTTTATCTTCAAAACCATTCGCTGTTTCTTTCAGGTTAGGGGCCGTACGTTTGTGGCCGCCCGCGGAAGAGGTGGAGTTGCGCAGCGTCGAGGTGCTCGCTCTAACTTTAGTCAGAGACGAGGTGCTCGCTCGGAGTTTGTGCCGCGTCGTGGCGGCGGTGGTGCCCAGGCACGCTCCGATGGCGCAGGTGTGTCAGCCGTGAACAATGCTGCTACGAGACGATTTGTGAAGAATCTTGTCAATGTAAGGTTTCACTTGATTATGTAGGGTTTTCACTTTGAGAAGGACACTTTTTTTTTGCTAAACTTGGCAGTTCCGGGAAGTTAAATTCGCGACGTATGAGAGAAATAGGGTTGTTCTCATGCCAAACTGCTGAACTGAACACTATTGTAGTCAAACTTTGTAGGCGAACAGATGAGAAATTCAACTTCTCGGGCCTAACTCGGACTGTTTGCTTTTGAAATGTAACTTTTCTGCGGGTAAAATTAGCAATGGTGTGGCAGATAAAGAAGTTTTTGTCCAAATTTGGCTTTAATTAGGACCACAGCATTTATCAAGTGAAAATGTATTTTTCGAGGGCTTTTTCTCTCTCAATGGGTAATATTCTGAGTAAACTTGGTGGGAAAGCAGAAGAGATCGGATTTTGGAACCTGCATTGGACCCCTTTTTTTGTGAAATTATAGGGTTGAAGCGAAAGTTCACCGATGCTTGACTTGAACAGTTTTTAAACCTTTCAGCGTTTCTCCTTCTGCCATGTGCGATATACCGATCGAACGCACAAAATGTTTTCTATCTAACGCTGCCTTCCAATGGAGTCAAAACCTGTTCATCTGCGAAATATAGGATATAATTCAGTGGCAATCATCTGTGCGGAGCATCTTTGAGTGCTTCTATTCATCTTGAGGTGAATCGCCAAACCTGCCAGGATGTTTGAACCACTATAGAACTAGATGATAGCGTTTGCTGAAAATTTCGACGGAGCTTAATTATTGATTTTCAGCGGATTTCGTGATTTTGCAACTTCGGTGTTTTCTGCCTTATCCGAGAGGTGGCCTTGAGGGTTCAAAGTTAAGTGTAGTGGCCAAGTCCCTACTCACAAGTATTTTTCGGCGTTTTTCGAAAATTCAATTTTCGCAAATTTTATCGATTTGCGACAATTGATGAGAAATGCTTTTGAGTGGGTACATCACCTTTTTACTCAACCTTGAAGCTCGGAGGCCGAAACTCTTATAATAGGCCAGAAAAGACAGAAGTTTCAATATCACAAAATCCGCTAAAAATCAATATTCAAGCTCGGTCGAGATTATTCGCTTACTCTATCATCTAGTTCTATAGTGGTTCAAATATCCTGTCAACTCTGGCAGGTTTGGTGATTCACCTCAAGATGAATAGAAGCACTCAATGATGCTCAGTACTGAAGATTACCACTAAATTATAGCACATATTTTGTAAATGAGCAGGCTTTGGCCCAAGTGGAAGGCAGCGTTAGATAGAAAAGAATTTCTGCTTTACATCGGTATATCGCACTTGACCGAAGGATCAATGCTGAAATGTTTGAAAATAGTCAAAGTGAAGAGGCGGGAAACTTTTGCTTCAACCTTATCTTTAGGCTGAAAAAGGCTTTGTTAAAGCGAAAAAGTGTCCTCATGAAAATGAATGTTGCATTTCACGTTTGCTGTTCTTTTTTAAACCTCGAGTTACGTATTAATGTTTCCAGAAGACGCTGATGAAGATGCGGGTCAAAGCAGCAACGGCAGCGGGCGTTCCCGTGAACCGTGGAGCAGTACGTTTTTAAATGCCCTGTGGCATTCTGATCGTGACAAGTGACACACATCGGTGTATTCGGACTGTCGACATCCTCGACGAGTTCCTGATGGCTACATGTTGTCCGTCTCAGTGACCGCCGCGTCGCATGGCGGACGAGTTGCGGTTTGCCATCGCCGCGTGCAGATAGACACATACACCTCTGAATATATGCAATTTATTCGCAAGAGAATCGGATTTTTCGCGTACGGATGTGTGATTACTGAGTGTTGTGACTTCTGGATCGTGCCGAACACCAGTCTGGTCTAGCCCGTCCAGTCATGTCGGCGATGTGCAAGAGATGGTTTCCTTTTTCCGGTTACCTGTAGAGACGTGGGTTGTCTTACTAGTTGCCGTAATAGCTGTTTATAGGTTCGAGCTGATGCGGGTCTGGCCAGAGTAAGTGCGCGTTCCCGTGGAATTCGTAAAACGGTTGTGGAGGTTCCCCGTGTGGTAAATTAGATCAATAAATTATTGTCGATATCTGATGGTATTTATACTTTTTTTCAGGTTGTGAAAAGAGAGAGATTCCGTGCACCTGTGCAGCCAGTTGTCAAACAAGAGTGGGTTTTTGATCTGACATATTGGATAGTGAAACATCCTCATATATAGTTAGTTCCGTGGCTCGCGTCCCCAAAAAGAAACATTTAAGTCTCACCCGTGGCTGGCGAGTTACACTTACACAACCACGAGTTGTTCAGACTTGTTTGTCAACCGCTGGTGACTTGAGTGCTTGTCAGAGCTGCAGTTGTCCAATTAGCGAAGAAATGGTTTTTGGAGGCCTTCCAGTGTCACATTCGTTGCACTTATGGGCCGTAACTCAGCGGTTTGGTGAATTAGACTCAGTGATGAAGTAGAAAAAACAAAGACTCTCATATAGTGTGAGAAATAGAAAAAACCGCTCGTTGGAAAAAGTGTTGTAAAGGGAATTTTTTGTTTTCAAATGGCCTTTACAGCCTTGGTTCTAATTTTTACAAGGCGGCAAGCGAGCAGAAGATGCACCTACTGAATAGTTATCGAAAACTACATTAGCTGGATTTTTTCTTAGAAAAATTCTCTTGAGGTTCTCACATTGATGTTTCCGCCTCACCACGGTGATGTGAAAACTTCAAAGAAAAATTCAGAAAAAAAATCCAGTTAATGTTGTTTTGGATAACCATCCAATAGATGCTTCTTTTATTCGACTGCCGCCTTCAAAAGTGAAAACCAAGGTTGAAATGACCATTTGGAAAAAACGGCCTTTTTACAGCTCTTTTTACAACGCACATTTGTTTCTATTTCTCACTCTATATGAGCGGCTCTGCTTTTTTCTACTTTATTACTGGGTTTGCTCTACCGAACCGCTGAGTTACGGCTCATAAGAGCAAACACTGTGTTTCTCTGGGCCAAATTCCGGTCCGAAATTGCATTTCGACACGCCTCGCGGCCGCGCGCTTTTCAGTAGGAAGAGTTTCCAGCGCCACAGCCGCCGATCTGTTGACTCTTGGTGGGTTCTAGAAACTGGAAACTAAACAAAATTGGAGAAAATTGTATAAAAAGCCATATCGAGTCGGCTTTGGCGTTGAAAATTCTACTGAGTCGAGCGCGTGCGGCCGCAAAGCGTGTGGAGACGCAATTGCAGACCTGAATTTGGCCCAGAGAAGCACAGTATATGATCCCGGAAGGCCCCAAAAATTCATTTTTTCGCTATCTTGACAATTGCAATTTTGATGAGCATTCAAATGTTCAGCAAAATGGGAGGGTCTACCTTGGAGAAGTCGGGGCCATTGTTAGGGAGGGGATCGCAAAGCTTTGCCACGAATGGTGGGTTGCAATAGTGAACGCATTCCGTTGCTTGACCCTGATTTGGGGGTGCGTCTGTATTTTTGAAGCGCACTGTAGTATATTGTATTTTCAAATGAGCTGTTGTCGTTTCATCGTCGGCTTCATATTTCCGAGATGGTAGAATCCTATTGAAAAACATGTCGGCAAAGAAATCTCTGGGAGAAGTATTGGGGGCTATTTCCAGGGTCAAGCGGGGTTTCGAAATTTCACAACGGGGAGCCTCAAATTCTTTGGCCCGAAAATGAAGGTTAGGGGTAGGGGGATCGCAAAAATTTGGACCAAAAATAAAAATTAGGTGAAGATATCCTGAAAATTCTCGATATTTTTGGTCGTCAAGGGAAAGGATCGTAGCATTACTCAGGTTTTAGACGCTTGAGCCCGACTACTGAACGAATTGTCGGCGTGTGACAGTTTTAGTAATCAAATATATTGATTATTTGAGCTTTTCGAACGACCCGAATATCCAAAAAACCGTAGACACCGATTTCATGGATAAATCGTGCCTCGGGGGGGGGAGGGTCGCGTAAACTCTGGATTTTCCAATACGAATTCCGATAATGGGGAGGGGTCGCTCCGATTTCGAAAAATTACGCAACACCCCGCTTGACCCTGGCTATTTCCGTCAAATACTGACAGTTTGAGGCTGGCATGACACCAGAAAGCTTGATGCGGGGGCAAAATCTTCAAATTTTCCACACAGTTTTAAAATCTCTTGTTCTGTGTTCTTACTCCTCAACTATTGCAGGCCGCAACCAGTGGTGTACCAGGCAGTTCGTGTTATCAAGCGTGAGCCTGAGCCAGTGGAAGAAGTTGTACGTACCCGTCCGGCAAGACCTGCATTCCGTCGAGGTGCTCAGCGTGGTAGAGCGCGTATGGTTCAGAGTGTCAGTCGCCAACAGATGCTGCCAGTTCGACGATTTGTCCAGCAGCGGCAGCAGTCCCCGCAGTTTGCTCGTCAACGTCAGCGCGTGTTCGTGCAGCAGCCGGTTCGCGCCGCTGGCGGATTTGTCAGGCGCAATGTGGCGCAGAACCCGCGTGCGAATGTTATCTATGTGAACGAGGAGATGACGTCAAGGGTGGGTTTTGGGTGTTGGATTGAAGTCGCAGATTCTAAATGCAGTTTAATTTGAGGGAACGAATTTTGGTCAGGAATCCTGTCATTTTAATATATTTTATTCAAACATATGGAACCCAGTCTGCCATTTTTAAGGTCAAATTGTGTCTTCAACGGCCAAATTTGGCCATTTTAAAGATGAGTTGGTAATTTTCAAAGTCAGCTAGTCCCCTTTTTTGGGACCGAATCGTCGACATCATATCAACTTTGGCTACTTGAAAGCAATATTTATTTCTTTGAAAATCGAATTATATGCTTTTGAGGCCCTATCAGACATTTTGATGACATTATCGTTCATCATCAGGTCGAGTTATTAGGTGTGAAAACAATTTTGACGTCCAAAAACCAAATCTCGGAATAAACAGTCCGAATTTTTGGTTCGGATCAAACAATTTCATAGCGAAATTTGACATTTTCGTGGCAGTCTAGGTGGTTTCCAAAGCAAATTTGACAGTTTGACAGCAACCTAAACTTTTCTGGGGTGAAAATGAGACGTTTTTGAAAAAAAATTGACGTTGGTAGTTTCTAGTTGGTCATTTTCAGAATAAATTTAGGGATTCAGGGCCGTTTTCATGGTTTTAAGACAAATTAGTTGGTTTTGGTTGGATCGGGACGTTTCTTAGACGAAATCGGGCGAAATTCAAGTCAAATCTGCTTTTCTAGCCTGTTTTGACAATTATAAAACAGGCAAAACGATTTCTGTGCCGGTTCCTATAATTTACGGCAAAGAAGACTTCTGAGACCAAATCTAAACACACTTCAACGGTTTGGGACCACGTTTGACAGTATCTTGTTAAATCGAGCATCATTCCACTTGAATGGACAGTTTCAAAAGCAAATTGAGAATTTTAAATCTAATTATGTTTCTTTCCCATACAAAATCAGTAAAAAAAAATCATACATTTCAAGCCGAATATTGGTGATCCTTCCATATAATTCAATAAGAAATCAAGCGCTTTCAAGTCCATGGTTTGAGCCAAATCTATTAATTCTGTGACAAACTGAAAGATTCATTATACTCTACAAATTTTCGCGTGCGTTTTCTGTGATAAGAATACTTCTCAAGAGAAGTTGAACATATTTACAGCAAATAGAATATTTTTGAAAAGTAAACTTGAAGTCAGTGTTCACGATAAAAAACCGTATTCTAGTTTTCTATGTTTTTGAGTTGGTAAGTCCACCAAGAAGAGGTTAGTAGGGAAAAGTCTCCACAGAACGGAGAAAAACTGTTGTTCAAGGAAACTTCTTAAATAGTGAATTACGCCTGTTTGGTGTGTTTCGAGAGGCTGCAGAAAAGGCAAAACTAACGTCGGAAATGGTTTTGCGCCACCAATTTTTTGGGCAAGAGACTTTTTTCTGTGCCTTATACCGAAAATTTTTCAAAATAAGATGGGCCAATTCACATGCTAGAATGTAAGAATCTTTCGCGATAAGGATTATTCAAAAAATCGGCAACTGTTCCTCTGGTGAAACGAACGCAGGACAGCTGTTATAAGACGTGGGCGGTTTGATCCGATGTTTGATGGTCTACGAGGTTTTCACTTACTTCATGGCCGTTTTTCGTCGTAGTTCCAATCTTTATCTTCTTAGAGGGACCCAAAGCCTGCTTCTTTGTCAAAAAACGGACAACTTTTTCATCGTGAACACGGCCTTCGACTCACCTTTGAGGTGAGCTTGGCATTTCTAAGGCGAATTGAGGGTTTTCCAGTGAAAGTTTGACCCACTTATAACCCTTGATTGTTCTCAGGTTTTAAGGAAAGAGTTCACAGTGAATAAGTTGCCGTTTTTTCTTTCAAAAACGTAAGCTTTGGGTCCCTCTAGGAAGAGTAAGGACGGAAGTGCCATAGAAATTGGCTAGGAAGTGAGTAAAAACTCGTGGATCAGCCGATCCGGTGAATCACCCGCCCACTTCAAATAACAGTTGTTCTGCGTTCGTTTTACGAGAGGAACAGTTGCCGATTTTTGAACAATCCCGAAAGATTTTAATATCCAAGCATATGCATTGATCCATCTTATTTTCAAAGAGTTTTCGGTACAAGGTACAGAAAAGAAAGTCACTTAGCTAGGAACTTCGAAGCGCAAAACCATTTCCGAGCTTAGGTTTGGCGTTTCATCTGCAGTCTCATGAAACACCGAACAAGCGTAATTAAATTATTCAGAGGTAGCGTAATTAAATTATCCTCTCAATCGTGGTCTTACCAATGCAAAAACATCAATACTAGAATATGGCTTCCATCGTGAACATTGCCTTTATTTCCAGATTACTTGGAAATCGGGAATTTTAAACATAGAATGGACTTTTCTGTTTGACACCTCAAACGATTTTTGTCAAGTTTATAGGTGCGACCTTCGTTCAAGAGTGGTGTTCGTTTCGTGAATAAGAGGCAGAATCGTCAGTTTGTGGAGTATGATGATGATGAAGATGATTTTGAGGAGGAGGAGGAGGAGCAGGCAAGGCTTATTTTGCTAATGTTCTATCAATCAATAGATGTGCATTTTTCATTTCAGTATGAGCGATTTCCATCGACTAGCTCGTTCCGAGGTAACCGCAGGAGGAAGCAGAAGGGACGTGGATTCAGAGTTGAGTATGAATATTAGCCGCCATTTGAGGATTTGAATGTTTCTCAATTATGTACAAAAAAGTGATTTTGTTCTTGACTCCCTTTATTTATCACCATCATAATTCCTACTTTGTGTTGTTCTTTTTTTCGTGGTCAACTCTGTGGATTAAAAATCCAATTTCCATGTTCTCCCTGAAGTGTTATGTGTACAAATAAACTATGCATATTGATTTTATAGTGTGTTATTGGAAGTAGTTGAATGTCTCGCTATTACTACTGTGCTATGAGCAGGATGGAGAGGTCAAGGTTATTATGTGAAAAAAAGGATATCTTTTTTTTATCAAAAAATTCAACAATTCTTCCGAGATTCTGTCCACGATAAATTTCGTCTTCAGTTTTCCGCCGGAAATCGAAAGGCTGGGGTCCTATTGGAGCAGTAGGGGGAAAGAACAAACAAAAACGAGCCCAAAAGAGCTTGAATCGCCTAGGAGATCCGCTCGCGCTCGAGTTTTCCGGGGAAGAGTTTGGTCTGCTTCTTCATTGGCATTGGAGCGCGAGCGCGGCTGAGTTTTAGCATTGGGTCGCATCTGCACACGCTGTCTACTACAGGCCCATGCACGCGCAACTTATCCACCGCTGATCTGTGGCTTTTCAGAAGAAGAACTTTCTTTCGCAGCTTTTTTCATGGTTCTTTTTACCGATGAAACAGACTGAGGTCATGCCAATAAATTCTGAGGAATATTGCCGCGACTATTCCTCTACTGCGCCACGATCCTGTACTGTCCCGCGACTTCTCCGTGGGTTGAGCTTCCGCGACTCTATGGCGACTCCCCCGGGACTCTGGTTAGTGAAGAATCGTCTGCGGTTCTGCCCCGCGACTCCTCCGGCTCGGCGCCGATATTTCTCAGAGACTGGATTCCCCGCCGCGCAAGGTCGTTCAGAATGGTAGGATAATTATTTGAAAGTTTTTTTTTATTTCAAAAAAAAGTGTCCAAGTTTCCGAATACTTTGAATGGTACTCTGAAACGATTCAGCAGTTCTTGATAGCATATTCGTACATTATTACCTGCAATTCAGACTTTGTAGAGGTCAACAATTATCTCAATTTTATTTGAAGAGAACAGTTTTTCGAATGACTTCTGAAAAAAACCGTTTCTGGATCTACCGTTCTGAAAGCCATGTCTATTGTCTCTATAAGAATGAAGTTCCGGTCTGCAGTTGCGGACGGTCGCTGTTGCAACGGGCGACATTGTGAAAATGGTGCCGGGACGAAGGCTAATCGTGCCGGGACCAGGTGGTCTCAACTGGATTATCATTGCGTGGCGTGCTGCAACTGCGGACTGAAATTTTGCTCCGGTACTGTTTTTATCTGGGCCAAATTCCGGTCCGCAATCGCGTCTCAACACGCTTTGCGGCCGCGCGCTTCCGATTCGGAAGAGTTTCCAGCGCCGCAGCCGCCGATTTGTTGACTCTAGGTGAGTTTCGGAAACTGGAAAGTAAGAAAAATTGGAGAAAATCGTATAAAAAGACCACATAGACTCGGCTTTGGCGCTGTAAACCCGACTGACTTGAGCGCGTGCGGCTGCAAAGCGTGTCGAGACGCAATTACGGACTGGAATTTAGCCCAGATAAGCACAGTAGACACAATAGTGTGTTTTATTTCACAAGGTAGCCGAGTTGAACTTACGTGGTGTTGATCGAGCATACGGCGCGAAAACGCTGAGGATGGCGATGCGAACGGGCGGATTGCTGCTCCTTGGCGGGTGGCTGGCTGGCAGATAGTGGGCGTTTGCTGGTTACTAGCGGGCCGATTTTTGGCAGGTGGCTTGCAGAGAAAAGAAAACCACAAAATCCGGATTCCGGCTTGTTGAAAATGTTAAGATCCGACTATCTTTTGTTGTCAAAGCGCATGATGGTCGGTTATTATATACATTGACAGTGAGGCGGGCGGATCCTTGGCTGTTGGCGGGCAGATAGCTTGAAGGCTAGCTATTCGCCCTTCACCTGTCAGCGATGGATATGCCACCGGCTGTCGGTGGTTTGACACAAGCCTCTCTAACACACCGGTCAACCCTTCGTGGCTACGGTATCGTGGCGTGTTGCCCCGGAGTGTACAGAGGTGTATGGGCGGCGCACGTGACGGCTGTTATTCGAGCAAGTTTCCGTATCGATTATTTCATGCGTATTTCAAGAGAAAAGCGTACTATTTCGTGAAAAGAAGCTACATTTCTTACATTCGCAATGTATTCGTAGCTGTTGTCGTTCAGATAGGATAAAGCAAGGCTGTTTTTGTGAGCACGTGAGCCTATTTCTGACAGCCTTCGTAATAACAGTGCTAACAGCTCTAGTCACAATTTTGTGGCTTCAAACAGGATTCTTTGCTGGAGGTAACGCAGAATATTGTACGCTTAAGTTTAAAACAGTACTTGCTTTTGGGAAAACCCTAATCTACGCCAACCTAACGTTGAGCTTTCATGCGCTGCCGAGATGTCGTACGTTCGTGCCGTGGCCGTGTGGAGGAAGCAACATCAACTCCGTGCAAACCGACATCAACCCTCCACGAAGAGGGTTTTTGCTATGGGAGAGATGCTGGCTGGCCTCAGCTCTCCTAAGGATTCTCCTACAAAGGGCCGGCGTGGAGAGGAATCCTGGACCCGCTCAGAAGTACCCATGCGCCGCGTGCGGCAAGGATGTCGCGTGGAGTAAAACAAGCGTCCAGTGCTTCGGATGCCAAAGGTGGGTGCATCTCTTCTGTTCGGGTCTCAGTTCTGTGAGGCATCATAACTCTGCTTTTCGCTGTGTTCTATGCTCCTCACCTTCCAACTCTGATTCCTCTACCTCAAATCGCCCACTTTCTATTGTACATATAAATCTCAACGGCCTTCGTGCCAAACTATCTGAGCTCTCTCTTGCTCGTACTCACCATCCAGATGTTATAATGGTCCAGGAAACCAAACTTTCCCCCTCTGCTACCTCTTCTCACCCAAATATCCCTGGCTATACTTCATACCATGCTCCGAGATCGTCTTTCGGTGGAGGAGTTTCAACTTTTGTACTATCCACTCTTCCTTCTCACCTAATTCCCAATGTCCCTACGGACGGTACTCTCGAGTACGTCCCCATCCATCTCCCACTCAAAACTCCCCTATCTCTCTTCAACATCTACATTCCCCCAACTACATCTTGTCCCGCAACCTATAATCCTATCCCTCTTCTAAAACAACTCAACGACTGCGCCCTCTCACCCTCAGTCGTCTTCGCGGGCGACTTCAATGCTCATACCTTTTGCTCTTCACTTGACTCTGATGTTAGAGGAGAGGACGTCGAGGAATGGGCGGAGGAGTGCGACCTGGTTATCCTAAACGATGATCAGCCCACTCGCCTCCCTTCCATCGGCCGATCTTCTAGCCCAGACATTTCGCTCGTTTCTCCAATCTTTCTAGTGCCTGCTCGTGGTCCACTTCTACAACTCTGTCTAGTGATCACATTCCCATTTTCGTCCATATTGATCTCTCAAATTCTCTAGCCCCTTATTCTGGTATTCGTCACCGTTCTTATCTCAATTTAGGCCTTGCAGACTGGAGCCTATTCAGAGAGGTTGCACTTCACCGAGCGGCTGAATATCCATGGAATGGCGATGTGCACCAGAAAGAGCGTCACATATCTGACGCTATCCGGAAGGCTATGAAAGCGGCCATACCAGAAGGACGTGTGAAAACTTTTACCCTAATGTCACCAGGAAATACTTCAGAAAATCAGGACAAGAGATGAAAAGAGATCTGCCAACCATCTGGACCCGGAGGTCATTGAACTTGACGACGAGATTAGAAAAAGACTTGGACAGGCACAAGAAAGACGAGTGGCAGAAGTTCACTGACAAATTGAACTTCAAGGCAGATGGTGCTGCTACATGGAAAATCCTGAGAAAACTCTCCGGAAAAACCACACCCGCCACCGTATCTACTATCGAGTTTGAGAACAATGTATTCAAGTCAGGACAAGATGCCGCTTACGCTCTGGGCAAGAGCTTCTTCATAACATGTGCGAAGCGTGGCCCGCAAAACCGAGTGACAGTAAGGGAGCTGTGCCGCCTTCCGCTTATGGGCACGGCTGATGCCTTCACTTCTGCGCAGGTGGAGAAGATTATAAAGGAAATGCGTAATTCCAAAGCCATTGACCTGACGGAATCAGTCCAGCAGTCCTAAAGAAGCTCCCCAGTGAATTTCTCTCGCTGCTCACTGATTTAATGAACACATCATTCCGAACCTGCACACTGCCACAAAACTGGAAAACAGCAAATGTCATTCCTCTGCCTAAGCCCGGTAAATCGCTGTCATCAGCGAAAGGATACAGGCCAATAAGCCTTTGTCACCTCTAGCCAAGGTTGCTGAAAAGCTTGTCGTCAATGATTTGGCTCAGCATAATGAGAAACAGCATCACCAGCACGGCTTTAGGAAGCTACATTCCACCACGACGGCGCTTTTGGAAATCGTTGGCTATGCCATCGACGGCTTCAACATGAGAAAGCCCCTCAGGACCGTTGCTGTAGCCCTGGACTTGACAAAGGCATTTGACAGTGTTAACCTGGGTATTCTATAGGATAACATACTGAAGTCCTCTATTCCACCGTGGCAGAAGCGTTGGATAACAGCATTCGTCAAGGGCCGTCGAGCAAAAGTTATGTTTCAAAATCATGTCTCTAAAAGTATCCCCATAGCTGCAGGTGTTCCGCAAGGCGGAGTCTTATCGCCCGCTCTGTTTAATCTGTACTTAGAGGACATTCCGGCACCTCCCCAGGACATTAAAGTTGTCGCCTACGCTGATGATATGACTACCATGTGCCAAAACCGTGACATACAAGTGGCCGCGAGCAAGATCAACGAGTACCTGATTGATTTGAAAAGCTATTTCGATAACAAGATGCTCATTGTCTCAGCTGCCAAGTCTTCAGTATCAGTTTTCACAACGGACCCCAAAGAGCACAGCGCCCATCCCGATGTCAGCTGGGGTGGAGATCGCCTGCCTGCTGCTCGCTTCGTCAAACTACTCGGCCTTATACTCGATCCGTCGCTGAAGTTTCACAAGAACACCGAGCAAAAGCAAGCAATTGTAAGAGCTAAACTCAATGTGCTAAGGGCACTGGGAGGTACATCATGGGGCAGCAGTAAGGAAACTATTCTGACCACGTATAAGGCTATACTGCAGCCCGCCCTAGAATATGCGGCACCGGTTTGGCAGCACTTTGTATCGGACTCATCCTGGACTAAGGTGCAGCGTGTACAAAACGCTGCTCTTCGGATCGCCACCGGCTGTGCTAGGAGTTCGCCAGTCGAGCATTTACACGCCGAGACACGGGTGCTACCAGTAAAGGAGCACTGTCAGCTCCAGGCCCAGCAGCTGTACATTAACATCGTCAAGCAGCCCAACCACCCATCTTGGAGAGTACTTGAGCCTGTAAGAGGGAGAGGCATCAGAAAACCTTTTGCCAATGCTCCAGATAAAGTCGATCTGCAAAGATGGCACGATTCATATCAAGAACGCCTCCGTCTGTTGCGCGATGAGCACACCCAGTTCGTTCGGGGGTATCTGGAAAGAGCGGCTGTTAATCCTATTCTGGGTACTGCGCCGCCTCGAGTTTCTGAGTCTGAGTCTCAGCTTAGTAGACGTGCCAGATGCACTCTAGCCTCGTTGCGCTGTGGGCACTCAACGTTCCTGAAGTCCTACGTGAACAGGATCGACAATAGCACTCCCGACGTTTGCCCGGACTGTGGTGGTCCTGGCCACAATACCCTACACTTATTCAACTGTCCAAAGAACCCTACAACATTAACTACAATAGACCTTTGGACGAATCCAACGCTGGTCGCCCAGTTTCTGAACCTATAGCAATTACACTCTTCGCGGCTGCAAAGAAGAAGAAGAAGCTTTCATGCATACGGCACTACTCCCAAGGCAGCAACAATACATCACGATTGAAAAAGTCGTCGAATGTTCATTGTTGACACCAACTTTTCTATAACAACCCAAAATCATTATCAGAACTTGTTTCCCAGCCAATCATGGAGAAATGTTTGAAAATCCCCCCGTTCCACTCTTCACCGACTGATAGCGAACTGAACAGGTCTATTCTCCACGGAAACTTTCCCACCAATGTGTGAGGGAGCTGAAAAGTGCCGGAACACTAACGAATCCAATGATAGCCGAGCGCGACTAGCCGCGAGGCCGCGCGCGGTGTCCATGCACCTCTGTACACTCCGCTGCAACACGCCACGTTACCGTAACCACGTAGCGTTGACCGGTGTGTTAGAGAGGCTTGTGTGGTTCGACAGCCAGCGTCCGCCGCTTCGCGCGCCAGTGACTAGCAATTCGCCCTCCAGTGGGCAGCGATACGCCTACCATTGGATAGCCATTCGCCCGCCATCTGTCTGAGACCCGATCTGTGTACCAGTAGCCAGAGATTCGTCCAGCTCAATAGTAGTTTTTGTCAGATTCAATTGGATATCCGAAATGTATTCGAAAACTATTTTTTGTTGCGAATTTTACGCCTAAAGGTCGTTTAGATGGAGAATGGGAACATGTTTCTGAAGCGTCCATCTCCTAAAGATTCTGAAGATGATATTCTTGCAATGCAGGCGCAATGGGATGCAAGGAAAGTAGCGCGTGAGCAGGTTTGTGTTGGCTTTTTAGTGAGTTTCTAAGTCTAGAAACTGAGGTAGATATAATGGGTTGGTTTAGGCCAGTGTGCAGGTTCATCGGATGAAGAAATCACAGGAGCCGGCTCAGAGAAGAAAACAGAAAGTTAAACCCAGCTCTCGAGCGTTTGAGGAGGGAGGTCTGATCGAATTTCGCACATAAACTACACACTTTTTTCGTCAAAATTCTTTTTTTTTGAGGTCGGTTTGTTATCGATTTGGAGAAGATCACAGAGGAGTGGTCAGCCAGCAGAGTTCTGTTTGACGTTGAGGTGATGAGCCATCTTTCTATTAGGTGTGTCATAGATAATATTATTTTGTCATAGGAACGAAATTCCGATTGGTTGGAGTCTGATCATAGCGATGAGGTCGTACGTAAGGGTTTTGAGAAGCTGCAGTATTCGGCTGACGATGGCTTTCCGGAAGTTCTCGACCTTAGCGCGTATTACAAGTAAGGGAGAGTTTGTACTTCTGTAGCTGAGGTAGACAAACCGCATTGCCACTCTCAGGAAAGGTGCAAAGGAAAAACGCCACGCTGGTGCGAAGAGCTTCTTCGCCGCGGAATTTGACCGATTACATGGCAAAATGGGTGAGTTTACTGCTGTGACGCTGGTTTAGGGAACCTACCATGAGTACACGAAAAAAGTCAATTCAGGGACGAGTTAGCTTTTCCACTCGGGACCATTCTCCGAGGCTGAAGTCCGCTATGTTGTTATCATCGTAGTCAAATTTTGCGTGCGCGATAAGGTCCCGAGCGGAATCAGCAGACACGATTAGCTAGTCCCAGACTCCATCCATTTTGTGTATTGGAACGCAGAGCGTCTAATATGACGCTGAGAAAAGCCTGAACGTCACCGCGATGTCTATGGTTATCTAAACCGGTGTCTTCATTTATTTGTGGCACTTGTCCAATTGGCCTAGCACGCATTCTGTGCTCTTTTTTACCGATTGGATGGAGTTGAGGACGAGTTAGCTGACAAAGTTTTCATTCGGGACCATTTTCGATGATGGAAATCCCCTACGTTAATGTCGTCATCGTCAACCGATGCGTGCGCCCGTGACCTCTGGGTCTTGAAGGAACTCGTCCCAGGCACCTTTCTTTTCGTGTATTCAAGCACGGAGCCTCTATTACGAAGCTGGTGCAACGCTTGCTGTCGTTGTAGGTGATCCAAACCAGTGCCTTGTCCACTTAATCCATAATATTCTGTAGATCAAATTGCTGGCCCATCAGAAGAGCCTTCACCTGACGAGGACGACAACTACGAGTTGGAGAATGACAGGTGACACGGCCAGTTTAAAGCGTTTTTTTAAACTCAAATTTTCATAAAAAACTTCTTTTCAATAACTAAGGTTTGTTCAAAAGAAACTGTCCGCCCACGCGGTCGGCGTGCCTGACCCAGCGGCCGTCGCGAATACATTTTTCGGACCAACCTTCTCACGGCTACAGGCAGTTGACTGGGATGTTATTCACCTTTTGTCCGATGTTCCTACTGATCGATCTACAGACTGGGAAAAGTCTTTGCGACCGCTGCTCGATACGCGCGCTGACCGCGTGGGCGGAAAGTCTCAATCGGACGGACTTTATGCTTTCTGTGATTAAGGTACTTGGCAGGGCTTGACAAGGAGAAGATAGATGAACTTAAACTGGAGATAGAAGAGAAAATAGGTACCAGTATCGTGATAAAGGCTACATTATTGATTTTTTCTCATTAAGGCGGTTCATTTAAGATAGCGCTACCATCGCCTTCCTGAAAAATCGGCGGCACAAAGGTAAACCAGAAACGGCTGACTCAAAGCCTCGAGGTATTTGTTCGGAAATTTACCCTGATTTAGCAAGTCCGCAGTGGACTGGTTTTCGCCAGGGGCGCGCGTCCGCGCCGCGTGTTTTAGGCATGTCGCTCCATGACTTCTATTCAGAAGAAGTAGGGGCTCCTGGCGGCCGACTATCGATAATACAAGAATGTAGGTGAAAATTCACGGGAGCGCAGAGTCCCAAGTACGCAGCGCGAATGCGCGCGTCTGAGAAAAGTATGAGCTACACTGGACTACGTATTTCTGAATGGAGGGTAGCTTGATTATCTATAGCCCTGGTTACTTGTGAGTTTATCGCTGTTGCAGTTTCGAAGTTCAAGGCGTCTCGTAGCAGCCAGCCAGCGAAAGCGCCAGCACCTGTGGAGACGGAGTCGCCGAAGCCGCAGCCACCGGCTGACCAACCTGTTATACAAGATATGTTGAACCAGTTGGAAGTACTGGATGAGTTTGCGAGTCGGGCTGATCAGGAGAAGTATAATCGACTTGCTACGGTGAGTTTTTGTAGGTCCTCAGGTGTACTCCAGGTGTCCCCCGATAGTGATCGGAATGAATTCTAGGATGCGGTCCAACTGGATTTCACTACGAAATGCCTGCGAAGTGTTGCCCCGAGGCAACAGAAGAGCGCCGTGAAACTGTTTGATAACTGCAAATTTGCACCATCGAGGTGAATTTAACGCGGACAACATAAAAAATGTACAAAAAACCATTCTCTAGTGGAAAAATACTGGAAAATTCAGTTTTCAGACATTTTTTTCGTTTTTCAGTAGTACAGACGCCATTCTGGATCTGGCACGATCTCGAATTGACGATATCAAGGAACTCTATCTGGAGGAAGTGTAAGTTGCTAGAGATCTCAAAAAAAATCTGTATTAATCTCAGTATGCAACATTTTAAAGGAAGTCCGGAGATCAGACGTTCTTCCAATTTGCGCGTGGGGTCAATCCATTGGTGGATGGCTCTTGGACGCTGATTCCTGTCCGCCGAGTGTTGGATGCAGTCCAGAAAAGGGAAGGGTAAGGGTGTGAGAATGTCTTCAATTTTAATCTATTAGTACACCCAGAAATGGATTTTTTCGGATTTTCGGCCTGTCGTGGGGGGGGGGCTGCGCTGTTTGCAGAAATATCTCAAATCTCTCGAAATCCTCTTTTAAACATTCAAAAGTCGCCCAAATTTGAGTTGCGAAAATTCGGTGGACGAGTCGTCCGGGAATATTTAAATCGAAAACCATCGCATATGAAGCCTCTGTTCCCGAGCCTCATAGTGTGTGGAAATATCAAGTTGAAACGAAAGTTCCCCGCGACTTAACCTAAAAGATTTTGAAACCTTCCAGCGTTGGTTCTTCGGCCAACTGCAACATACTCTGAGAGAGTTTGCCGCGTCAGTGCCGGGAAAGTACCACGACCCCCGATTATGTCGCGATAGTACCGCAACGGCTCCGCTTTAAAGCCGCGCCGGCTCCGCGGATATGCAGCAGCGAACCCGCTTGGAGTACGATGTACTGTCCTGTGTGGTCAAAAGTCAGTTCGAAAAGTTAGTAAAAAAAAGTTTGCCGCTTCAATTGCCCAAGTTTGAGGTACATACATTACGTATTTCCTCTGTCCTTATCAGACAGAGGACGTAACAACCGCAGGTGCGTCTTTTAGTTCTTAGGCCCTCCTATTTGTGCCCCATTTCTTAATTAAAATCGTCTGAAATACTCTCCCGGAGCCGCGGCGCCACTATCGCGGCTCCGCGGTGGTGTAGCCGAGGCTCCGTCGCGGCTCCGCGGTGGTGTAGCCGCGGCTCCGCGGTAGAGCCTCCGCGGCTCCAACATAGTACCGCTCCGATGCCTGTAGGCTCCGAAGCGGCACTATCGCTAAGCCGCAACCGCAGATCCTGTCAGAGTATCGATCGGATGCACAATATTTTTTCTATCTAACGCTGCCTTCCACTTGGGCCAAAGCCTGTTTATTTGCGAAATATATGTTGTAATTTAGTGGTAATCTTCAGTACTGAGCATCTTCGAGTGCTTCTATTTACTCTGAGGTATGCCATCAAAGCTGCCAGAGTAGACAGGATATTTGAGCCACCTTAGAACTAGATGATAGCGTTTGCGGAAAATCTCGACGGAGCGTGATTATTGGTTTTTAGCGAATTTCGTGATTTTACAGCGTCGGCCTTTTCTGGCTTATTCGAAAAGTTTCGGCCTCGAGGGCTCAAAGTCAAGTATAGTGGCCAAGTCCCCACTCATTAGTATTTTTTCGTCGATTGTCGTTCGTTTTTTGGAAAATCGATGAAAATGGCGAAAATCGAATTTTCAAAAAAGCGAACGATAATTGACGAAAGAAACACTATCAAGTGGGAATTCGGCCATTTTACTTGGCTTTGGAGCTTCGAGGCTGAAGAATCACGGATAGGCCAGAAAAGACCGAAGTGGAAAAATCCCAGTCTTCTAAAAATCAATAATTGCGCTCCGTCAAAATTTTCCGCAGAGACTATCATCTTGTTCTCATGGGGCTCAAATATACTGTTAACTCTGGCGGGTTTGGTGATTAACCTCAAAGTAAATAGGAGCTTTCAAAGATGCTCAGTACTAAGAATTGCCACTAAATCATAGCATATATGTCCTAAACGATTAGGCTTTGGCTCAATTGGAAAGCAGCGTTAGATAGAAGAGAATTTGTGTTTTTGATCGGTATATCGCAATTGGCCGAAGGACCAACGCTGAAGGGTTCAAAAATTGTTAAAGTCAAGCGCCTGAAGCTTTCGCTGCAACCTAACAGTTGGTTTCTCGACTTCCGCTTTTCAAACTGTTATTGGTTGTGGTGAAAATGTACAAGTTGGCGACCTAGGACGGCTCCTGTAGGCGCCGTACTGACTCTTCGTTGGTGCTTCCAACGTTGTTGGCGTTCTAGCAGGAGCTGTACGAATCCATTTACGTTGTTATGCTATCCATGTTTACAAGCGCGTATGTTGTCCCAAAGAATGGAAGAATTCGTTTTTTAGGGATGTCTGCGATGATGACATTGAAATAGTTCGTCTGGCTTTGTTGTGGACGCTATTGCTGCATGACGAGAGACCTACAGCGTTTCTGGCGTTTGCTGAACCGAATGACATTTATGTTCGTTTAGCAGAGGTTCTGCTCATAGGTGAGTATTAGGACTGGCTGGGATACGACTTGATGATAAGCTGATTATTTGGTTATTCAGGTCCAGAAATCTTGGCTGATGACGTCATTGCATCATGTTATTCGCGGATTCTTAACGGCTATGTGCTGAAGGTTCGTAATCCGTAATGATTTTCAGGATTTCCAAATGTTATGTTTTTTCTAGAGCGCGATGGAGGGACGGTTGTGTATCCGAATGGACAGCCGGGTGGCTGGTTTGGACGCATTCATGCCTTTGTGCGTATGTGGCCTTTATTTGGATATGCCGACTTTTTCATGTAATGTAGTTCTTATTTTTAGCTTTGAAGACCTTCTCTGTCACTTTGAACAGTATTCTTTGGGTGATGTGAGTTTTGCACGGACTGTGCTGATTGGATCGTATTTGAGTTCTGCAGTTGGGGATAGGTAAGTTTTTTGGGTTCCCTAAGGTCCGCCCGGAATGATTTGCACGCTCGCCACGCGCCGCATTGCTACAACATATGCCATTCGTATTGGGTCGTTTATACTTCCGCCGCCGAGTGGCGCGGCGAAGTGCAATCCTACGATATCGATCGTGCTGCGCCGCGTGATCAATATTGCAGAAATGCGCTGTGCCGCGCCGCTCGGCGGCGGGAGTATAAACGACCCCTATTGCAAGCATGACCTCTCGCGCCGCCCAGTGGCGCTGCACAGTGCGTTTCGATAATATTGATCGCGCGGCTCGGCACGATTAATGCCATGGGATTGCACTTTGCCGCGCGATTCAGCGGCGGAAGTATGAGCGACGCCTAAGCCCGTCCTCTTTTGCTCACAATTAGATTGTTGAACTACCCAACACATTCCAGTATTGAATACCGCTCTGCTATATGGAGTCCAAAGAGGAATACAGCGAGGCAAATGACGATCAAGATGGAGAATGTGGTTAGCCTGTTCATTCAAAACGTTTCCGTGTCTGCTGTGAATTCATTTTTTTGAAGGAGGATATTTTGCCTCAAATTCGTCGACTTCCAAGTGAACAAGCGTCTGCTATGGAGGAGCAGTACTATGTTCAGTACAGCACTCTACTTGGAGCCTACACGGCTGCCATACGGGACGAGAAGGTTAGTAAGGGGGCAGTATATTGTGAAGTCATGTAATGCTATATACAAAGTGTTACAGGTGACTCGCGACCGCAATCCAGTTATGTTCCAAGTTGCAGCAGAAGAGTTGGGACAGTTCGTGCGGAGGCACTCCACACAGGTAAATTAGACCCCTCGCTTGCCTCAGGAATAGAAGGCGGTTCACCGATGGCAACCAAGAATACTTACGTATTCTGGTTTCAAGGAGTGATAAGCTTGAGACAGTAGGAGACGGTTGCTAGATGTGGCAAGATTATCTTGACCACCGTAACCTACAGTCTCCAGCCTTAACTCTTTGGGACCAGTGGTTGTAACCGAGTTCGAATAGACCGTTTTCGTAGGTGGTACACCGTTTAGACACTCTTCTAGTTAAACATCGGCCGCAACCGCAGAATCCCTTGTTTCCCTGTGTGGTGGGCAGAAATTTAGAGAAAGTGAAGCTCTTAGGAGAGCAACTGAGTTGAGGCAGTTTATAAAAATTCTTCTTCCAGGTGGCAGATCAGAGCGCAGAAAGGGTGAAGGAGTTCGACGCTCTTGTTGATATCATACGCGGCAGCCTTCGCGGAAAGCTCGACGTTTGACGCTTGACGCCTCACTGAAGCTACCTCTCAGTCGACTTCAAAAACGGTTGCCGTTACGGACTTCCACACGCGCGTCTTAGGCGTCGTTTACACTCCCGTCGCCGAGCTGCGCGACGCGACGCAGTGCATTTCGCAAGGCCGAGATCATACTCCAGCGGTGCGACGCAATGTTTACCAGCAATATCGACCGATATGTACTGTTACCGTCGCTAGTCGCGGGAAGTATGATCACAGCCTTATATTGGTAACGCGGCGCCGCACGGTCTATATTAGGGCTATTTTATACTCCCCACGAACGAGTGCAATCTCATAATATTGATCGTGCCGCGACGCTTGAATAATGTTATAGGAGTGCACTTCGTCGCGCCCCTTGGCGGCGTGAGAATAAAGAAGCGTTTGGTGCTGTAATCGACTCATTTACTTGGCCGCTTAACATTACATTTGTGATGTTGTTTTTGTGTCATGTTGATCAGAACTGTTGTGAATTGGTTATTTCAAAATGAATAGTTTATCAAATTCGAGTTAAGTGTGCTAAATCACTACGTTTCCGGCCGTATACCTTTCTACCATTGTGAAAATTGAAAATTTCATACCTGTTCGAAATTCCTAGAATGCGCATGAGTAGGTTGAATTTGACGGGGGCAGAGAAAATCACGAAGATATTTAAAGTGGAATGGTATGAATGCAAATGCGATTTTTTATCTATCAGTTGTTTTTTTTTGATCCTCTAAAAGAGTTCATTCAATTTTCATCCATCCATAAATATTATTATTTTTTCTTTTATTTTCCTGGCTCTCGTTTTTTTTTGGGACAACCGACTGAAAATTTCTTGGTGGAAAAGCACCGATAAATTGGTAGAGAGAAAAATGGACAAAACCACTTGAATTATGGCGGGAAAAAGGTTTATATCCTTTTTTCAGACGGCGTTTACGATCTTGTTGGAACACTTGAAGTCGGGCTACAGAGCCCTATTCAAAGTGTTCGGATATTCAGAAAAGTCCAAAATCCGACCCTAGTCGAAAAGCCGGAGGATATACAGACGAAAAAAGTTCAATATCCGACTGAAGTCGAATTGTCGGATATTCGAAACAAGTGCGATATCCGACCATAGTCGAAAAGTCGGATATACGATATAAATTTCATTTGGAACAAATATATTATTTACTGAACTGGTCAGGAAAACCCAAAATCTGAAATCTCCGAATGAGTAGCATATTCGAATTATTCCAACATTCTTACTCGACTATGTATTCAATTCGGTTCTATTATTTTAATTAAATTATTCTGTTCCATCAACCGTTCAAAATCTTTAGTTTTTTTCCTTTCAGTCAAATGACTTGCATGGCTCGTTAGGGTGGTCAAAGCGGCTGTAGTAGGAGCAACACTATAAATGCGTTTGTCGCCCCTCCGTTTACGACCGACAACCTCAGCAGCTGGTGCCAGCCGGCTCCGCCCCCTCCCCGCCCACTCGGCCCGAACGCAGCACACCCCTTGTAATTGATGGCTAGCTCCTGTTCTCATGAGTTTTGTGGAATTTCCCTCGTGTGTTTCACAAATTCTTATATTATGTCACCCACACCTGCTCTTTTTTCTAGAATTCCCTGAGAATAAGCTCTTAAAGCTACGTCAGAGAAAGTCTCCGAAGAGAGGATCACCGCGTATAGAATAGTTGTCTCCCGACAGTGTGTGCTAAATTTCGGCTGATCTGCTTGTTTGTTAGACAAAAAGTGGATACGTTCTCCATATGCCTCCAATAGAGTCACGAAGTGGTTGAACGTGCGCTGAATCGTCAGGTCATTCTTTCTTTCTACGATCGTTGTGCCCGGAATTCAGCTGTCACCAAACCATTTGACGCAAGCCGGCTAACTACACGGACAATGCGACAACTGACCGCTGGCAATCAAGGCCTCTTCGGGCTGTACGCCAGCAAGTTGCGGGCGGATCGCAGGCTACTGGCGGGGGGATGTCGATCCGGCCGCCAATAGCCAGCGATCCGCCCGCACCTACTGTCTGAGTATCTTTTTCCAAACTGTACGGATTGGATAAGGCTGGCAGGTGTATTAGAGTTTGATTATGAGTTCGGTTATTTCACTCTAACTCCCTACTCTTCGATTATATTTACCGGCCGATTTTTTTGGGTTTTTTTCCCGCTTTCTGTTATGTCTCACTTTACGCATTCATTTGACCAACACCGAAACTCTTGGCATCTAAGGTGTCAAGTCTGCTCCCCTCATCTAAAAAATTGGTTCTCTTAAGCACAGTCCAGAGTCGGAATCGTCTTCCAGCTACCCTGCTTATCTGGAAGGGAATGTCACGCTGGTCACAATGCTGTCTCCAGAATCACTCAGCACCCACTACGAACGGAGTTATGGCCTCACAAAAATTGTAAATTTCGTGGGCGAGTTGTGTCGGGCCTGTTTTTCTCTTTATTCGCAGCCCTCGCACTGGAGCAGACTACAGTTACATCCATAGCAAACGGAAAGAAATAGATTTTTCTCAAAATCCATCGCCCGTCTTGCTCCCATGTATAAGTCGGTAGGCGTGGCCAACTTTTTCTTGTCTTGGGGCGTGGTCGACTTTTTCCTCGCTTATTTGAGCGAATTGATTTTGCGCTTGACGAAGTTGCTACACACGTCTGCCGGACCAGCGGTGTGCGTTAATGGAAGATTTTTTTTTCGTTAAGCGTTAATCGTTGATTTTCAGAAAAAACGCCTTAACCCCTTAATGCGTTGACACGCTAATTTTGCATTTCGTTAAAATTTAACGTACTACCTGACCGTAGCAAAAATCAACAAATCATCAAAGGTCACATATCAATCAGTGCCATAATTTCACTACAATAAGAGAAAATTAAATTAGCGTGATTTCAAGGCTTTTGCGTTAATCGCTATTCGTTAATTTAAAAAAAAAAAACGAGTTGACCCGTTGACGTTATAACGCACAGCTTTGGGCCGGACTATATTTGCAAAACATCATCCTTGATGTTGGATTCTGAGTTTCTGGCGCACAAGTTGGAGAAGCAGTGAAAATAAGTTTGAAAGGCTATAAAACCGCGGAATTCTTATGGTGCTGGTGCGGAGCGGAGGTTAGAGACAGTGAGAGAGCGCATGACAGACGGAGGGAGCAGAGTCGCTCGCGCCATTAGTCGTGAGAATTACGACGTTTTACAGAGGATACAGCCTAAGCAATTCATAACTGAATAATAGTGTAGCGTTCTTCTTTCCTTGTCTTTAGCATTTCAAAACCAACGATATAATCTAATTCACTTGCTAAGGAGTAATTTATAATGAGTGTCAAATTGAAAAAAAAATTAAAAAAGTAATAAAATGAATTTCCCTGAAAAATAAAATAATAATGAAAGATACGAGGTAGTATTATGAATAGTTCGGTCTTTAGCTTGCGTCCCCAAGAAAAAACATTCAAATCTCACCCGCGACTGGCGCCGCGGTGGCGTGCGCCGGTCCGCTAATCGATTCACGCCGAGAGAAGAGTGCAGCTGATCAGCTTACCATACCGCCAGCCGCCGGTGAGATTTAAATATTTTATCTTGAGGAAACAAACCACGGACATCATTCTACTTTTCAATAATGCTGATAAACTCGTGAACCTCCTAAACTACTACGCAAACAAGCATGCGGTTCTATTCACCTTCTTCCAATTGAAAAGCTGAAAATAAAGTAAATAAATGAATAATAAAGAAAGATATAAGGTAGAATTACATACGTTTCAATTAGGAATTTATAAATGAAAAATAAAGTAAAAAAATAGTAAATGAAATAATAACATAAAATAAGACAACTAATAAAATAAATGAATATTAATGAAAGATACAAGGTGGAATTAACAAGGTGGAATGACATACTTTTCATTGAGGAATAAATAAAAAATAAAGTAAAATAGTAATATAAAATAAGGTAACTAATAAAATAAATGAATAATAATGAAAAATACAAGGTGGATTCACATACTTTTCAATAATGTTCATAAACTCGTAAACATCCTTTAACTATTACCTAAACAAGCATATGGTTCTATTCACCCTCTTCCAGTTGTAAAGTTAAAAAGTGAATTAAGGTAAATAAATAAATAATAGTGAAAGATACAAGGTAGAATTACATGCTTTTCAATGGAAATGAAAAGAAGTAATGTTAATTCACTCGTAAACCTCCTAAACTAACTGAACAAACAAGCATACAGTTCTATTCACCCTAATTCAATTGAAAAGTTGAAAAAAAAGTAAATAAATGAGTAATAATGAAAATACAAGGTAGAATTACATACTTTCCAACGAGGAATAAACAAATAAAAAAATGAAAAAAATTAAATGAAATATAATGTAATAAAATAAATGAATATTAATGAAATATATAAGGTAGAATTACATAATTTCAATAATGTTCATAAGCTCGTAAATCTCCTAAACTATCACGCAAACAAGCACGGTTGTATTCTTCCTTTTCCAATTGAAAAGTTATGTTGGAACCCACCCTAAGACAAGTTGAATTTCACCTCTCGCCGTTAGTTCCGGGTAGAAGCGGTAAGTTGTTTCCAAAGTTGGAAACAACTTAAAATCAATTTTTGAGATGTTCTTCACGAAGATTCATTCAAAAATCAAAGCTGTACAACATCAACATCTGGCTTTGTCCCAGGGTACTGCCTAGCAATTTCGGCGATTAGGGCCATAAACATATGCTCGGGTGGAAATCTATGGCGAAAGACCAACTCAGCCAAAACGGAAGGCAGCATCGCCCGTGGAGTTCCATACATGGCTTGTCGCTTCTGCCAGAATTTGTGCCACAATGATTCCAGCCCCCCACCCAGAGGGTCAAAAGGACCATCTTCATCGTCTAGTATGCGATGAGTATACTTCGTGGACAGAAGGGTGATCGCGTCGTAGGCGGTGCGACCGTCAGAACAGATAATCGATCCGGCTCTGATATATCTCACGAATAATGGCAGTAATTTCTCAGTATCGAGACTGTCCACCAGAACTGCGAAGCACTTCCTTGGGTTGTTCCTTTCCATGCCTCCGAAAACCCATAGTCGGTTAGCGACGGCTTTAGCTAAAATGGTCTCTATTTATGAGACTAGATTTTACATCTGTACTGAAAATTTCGACTCAAACACATGTTTTTGGACGGTTTTACGACCTTTTTTTACATGTGGGCCCATCTATGGCCCACCTGACCTCTAGTCTCCGCCCCCTGGCCCCGCCTGCTCGTTTGGTCGCCGAAATCCCCGACAAAGCTGCTCATGTCAAAGCGGCATTCAATTCGTTTTTATGGACATTTGTGCGCTATGGGCACCCCTTTCAGGGCCGTAACTCACCGGGTAAGTAAAATAGACCTACATACTAAGATGCCCAAAAACGGAAATTTGCCCATTTAGAGTGAGAAATGGTTTAAAAAATTACTTTAAAAAATGTGTGTGGACCTTATTTCAGAATCGCTTTTTCAGCCTAACTTAAAGGCAATATTCACGTTATGAACGGTCTTCGAATTTTCACCAGCAATCGAAAGTGCAGGAAACAATTGCACAAATAATGTAAAAAAGCGGCCGAAAAAAGCCATAAGTAGCCCTTTACGGCCTCAGAACTTGAATTTGCTATGCCCGCCCCGCCTCTTTTATTGTAAAAAAAAGGGCGGGGCGGGCATAAAACGCTAACGTTATGGGACCGGTAAGGCCTATTTATGGCTTGTTTTCAGCAGTTTTTTCCTACGTTATTGTTGAGACAGAACTTAGAACTTCCGATTTCATGTGAAATTTTGAAGACTATTTTTATTTTGGACACTAACTCCAAAGCTTAACGCTTAGTGCATGCTTCCGGCGACGAGCGACGCGAGATAGTGGTTGTGAAGGATATCGGCGGAAAATCAATATGACCTACATGCACTGCCGCGGTTTCGGGTTTCGGCAGGTATGCACTAGACCTAAAGCCGGGATCATATGTACTTCCAGCGATGAGCGACGCGACGCAATGTTCACCATCAATATCGACCGAAAATCGATATACCTGACTTGAAGTGTCGCTGTCGCTGGTCGCGTAAAGTATGATCCCGGCCTAAGTCTGGGGCTTACCGCTATCAGCGATAGCGACAGTGCACATCAGGCATATTGATTTTTGGCCGATATGGATGGTAAACATTGCGTCGCGTCGCTCGTCGCTGGAAGTATGATCCCGGTCTAATGCTTACATTTTCCCGTGACAGTTGACGCGATGTAGTGTTTGTCAGATGAATCGATCGAAAATCGATATGACTGATAGGTACTATCGCGCGTCACAAACAGTATGTTCTCGGCCTTAGTTTTCATTTTTGAAAGTTGGCAGTAGAGCAAAAGGTGCACCTGCTGGTGAGCAAATCTAGAGACCATTTCATTAGAATTTTTCGAGAAAAAAAACTGACCCATTTTTTCTCTTAGCCGCTTGTCGTGCCATAGGGAAGAAATCTAGGGGAAAAAATTTTAAAAAAATGGTTGGAAAACAGGAGAAAAGGTTTTCTTGGCATTATCGATGGAACACTCGAGCTAACCCCAGATTAGCATTTTCAGAATTTTCAAAAAAATTATGCGTTTCATAAGCCCTCAAAACGCATTTTTTTAAAGGATTTTATTGCATAGATCTTTACGAAAACGAATTTTCCGCCATTTAAAATTAGTACTGGTTAACAGCTGCGAGGAATCGATTGGCGTTATCAGATTAGAGAACTCTCCGCTCTATCGCGTGCTTTACGGACTACGGCCACGGAAAAAGGCGGTTGTGAGGTTGCGTATTTCCACTAAGCATACTGTACTGTGCTTATCTGGGGCAAATTCCGGTTCGCAATTGCGTCTCGTAACGCTTTGCGGCCGCACGCGCTGGAGTCATTCGAGTTTCCAGCGCCAAAGCCGACTCGATATGGCTTTTTAATGCAGTTTTCTCCAATTTTGTTCACTTTCTAGTTTCTAAAACCCACCTAGAGTCAACAGATCGGCGGCTGCGGCGCTGGGAACTCTTCCGACTGGAATGCGCGCGGCCGCGAAGCGTGTCGAGACGCATTTTCGAACTGGAATTTGGCCCAGAGAAGCACAGTATGTCACGCCATAATCGACGGTAAAGTGGTATTTTCTTTTCATGCATTTCTAAGAAAAACACCGAAAAAGTTGAGAAAGTGTGAGTTCTTCCCCCCCCCCAACATTATCAATACATCTGAAGTCTTTATCATAGATACATGCAGGAATAACAACAAAATAATTAAAAATCACAAAAAAAATGGAATTAACAGAGAAAATTTCTTTTTCTGGCCCGCAGGAATAAGAAGAAAAATGCAAACATTATAAAAAAATGGAAATGTCACAGAGAAAATCATTTTCTATTGCTGTCCCTGCTCATATCCATGGTAAAGACTTTAGGTAGTTTGATGATGTTTGCGTGGGGGGGGGGGCGTGGGAGGGTTCACCGTTTTTCAACGTTCCCGATGTTTTTTCTTGAAAATTTCGAAGAAAATACAACTCTGCCGTCGATTATGGCGCAACCTACTGTATGCTTAGTGGAAATACGCAACCGCACAATTGCTTGTTTCCGTTGCCGAAGGCTGTATATGGTTCAGCTTTGTGGATGATCACTCCTGCAGATTAGAACCCCGCTAAAAAGCTGTGCAATGGTAGTTTAAGTCTGGAACAAAATTGAAAATAAAAAAAATCAGGACCAATCAATCTGATTTTCCATATCAGAGACGGTGTACGGTTAAAAAAAAAGATTGTGCAAAGAGCAGCTCATTTATTTGGTTATTCACAAAACAATTACGGAAGTCTTTTTTTTATTTTTTTTTCAACATTTTTCTGTGCTGTCAAACGGATTGGAGATCGATATCTGCAGGATTGACACTCTACCAAGATTAAAAAATATCATAAAATTTTGATGGGGTGAAAATTTTCCAAATCTGATTACGCTAATCGATTTTTCATAGCCGATAACCTATAACAACCCTTTACAAGAAGAATACCCGTTTTCGTAGGAGATCTATGCGAAAAATGCTTATCTTTAGAGTGAGGATAAGCGATTTTTTTTTCAAATTTCAGAACTCGGAATACGGAATGATCATTTTATTTCCGGGAAGCGGAACTCGGAAGGCGAAAGCTACCGGAAAGTGGCGAATCGGGAACTCGCTAATACCAGATTCTGTACCATTCTAGTCCTCCACATTTTGAGTTTTTCGAAAATCGAAAAACCGAAATCGGAAGGCCAAGAGTCGTTAGAAGTCGGTAACTTCTAATCCCAATATAGAGATCCCTTTGGAGGCGCATTATGCAAAATTCAAAAATTTAAAGAACCATAACCAATTTCCCGTTTTGTTTCTAAACACTTTAAAGAAACTAGGTAAAGTCTGTCCGCCCACGCGGTCGGCGTGCGTGTGGAGCTGCCGTCGCGAAGACATTATTTCGCATGAGACTCCCCATTCCTGCACACTGCTAATTGGATATTATTTATCGTCGGCATGGATCCTGAAGAGACTTCGTGTTCATCGTTGAAGGTTGGCGCAAACTCGGTGCCATATGCTATAACATAGGTGCACCTAGTTTGCGTCAACTTCAAATGGGGAGCGCAAAGTCTCTTCAGGATACACTCCGAAGTTATTTACCATCCGTCAAGTGTTGCAACTAGTCGATTTCCAAATTCGAAATACGCCTTCGCGACAGCCGTTCGACACGCACGCCGATCGCGTGGGTGGACAGTCTCTTTTGGATGGACTTTGATTACACCTATTTGCAATTTTTTCACGAAATTTCTAAAAATTGGAACATGGGTAATTTTGCATGCTCTATCGACCTATGAAAACCGCATTTTTTTTGATAAGTTTTGATCTACATCTCGGTTCTAAGGCGTTTGTAAGTTTGGAGTATACCTTTCTTGCCCTTATGTTTTGTTGCTGCAGTGGTACTAATGTCGACCTCTATTCTAGGCCCTCCGATGGGCTCCTGGTCCTCATTAGCTGCCACACAGATCTTCCGAAAACTACTGAAAACTATAATTTGAAATGAAAACTTATATTTGAATTTTTTAATGATTTTTTTAAAATTAAATTTTATAAATAGAATATTTTTTTTTCAAAAGTTACCTCATGAAGTCTGTAATGGTAATACTGGATGGAAGTGTGCCGTCAGGTCTTCTGAACTCGTGTTTGATCTCCTTATCCTCGTAGGTGCCTCTTGAGAAGTAGTAGAGCAGTTTGAGGATTTCGCGCGGCTGCAGTCTGAGTTGGTAGAAATACGTGCCCCGTGTGGAGCAGATTTTCGCACCGCAATAGTCCTTGTGACACTCGAAACGAAATCCGGTGAAATTCCGTTTGCATCTGATTTGGCCCATTTTGAATCCGCATTTGGGGCATTGCATTGTGGTGGGAATTAGACCCCATTCCTGTACGGTTCTGATGAAATCCGCATCGGGCAAGGTCAATATTTTGGACAGTTTGTCGTATGTTAATCCACGGAGTTCTTCGAGAGCGGCGGGGTAAGGAGGCAGGTTTAGTTCGTCATCGATATGAATACAAGTGGTAGGCTCCTGCTGCATAGAGAATAATTGTATGGGCTCTTCTTTAGGCGATGTGGAGGGGAGAGGCGAGGCGGAGTCACGTCTGCTATTGATCGGCCAGCAGCCGGCCGGTCTTGTTGACGTAGGGAACGGTCGCGTGCTAGGGAATGAGTGAAAGGGGATCGTATGTTAATGGACGCCCTAGTGGTGGCCAATTACTGGTCTTCTTGTAAAACAAGTATTTGTAAGAAACACGATATGCAGTTTGGTGTTTAAACTACAAAATTACCTTCCGCACACTGCAATTTTATTTAATTTTACTGATTTTTCTGATATTCAACCCGTAATATAGGGGGGACCGAATATTTGAGTTCAAATAAATTTTTGAACTTTTCGAATGAACTTGAAGTCGAACATTCGGAAAAGGTGAATATTCGAACTCATTTGAATTGGACTATTTGAAAAAGGTGAATTTCCGAACATTATCCAAAGTCGAATGCTCGTCATTCGAATTTCAATTATGCGTTCGTTCGCTTCGAAAAATCAAATTCACTCGAAATTCATTCGGTCGAAATGAAAAATGAATGAATTTATGCGAAATTCGTTCGTTTGAAATAAAAAATTGATGAATTTATTCGAAATTAGTTCGTTTGAAATGAAAAAAGAACTAATTAATCCGTTCGTTCTTCTTTTGAAAAGTCCTCTCTGTGCTCCATAAGATAAAAACACGGCATATTAGGTAGGCATGGGCACATTCTAGACATGAATAATAAATTTGAAAAAGACCTCTCAAAATTTTTCGAATTGCTGAGTAGTTTCTTCAGTCGTTCCTCTATCCGATTTGAATGATATTTCGAAAAATTTATGCAAGTTTAAGAAAGGAGATCGGAGAGCTCTGACTAATCTTGACAAAGCAAATCTACTTGCAGACGAATTTCAGTCAGTTTACTCCTGCGATGACGGAAGGCTACCTGCCTTTGAGGTTCATGTGAAAAATCCTATGATTTCGTGTCCCTGGTTTAATGAGAAGGATGTTTTCGATTTCATTAACAATTGGAAAGCTTCTTATGCAGTAACTCCTGACCACATTCCCTTGATTTTCCTAAGAAATGTTGCTCATGTGATTGCCAAGCCATTTACTTATATCTGTAACCAGTCATTGATGTTTTCCAGAGTTCCTGCAAGATGGAAGCATTCTTACGTCACACCTCTCCTGAAAAAGGAACCAGCAAGTGACCCAAATAATTATAGACCTGTCAGCGTGACGTCATTCTTTTGCAGAGTTTTTGAGAAAATGATGAAGAAAATCATAATCGAGCATTTCGAAGCAAACTGCATCATTCCTATTGCACAACATGGTTTCATGGCGGGGAAATCAGTGGAGACAAACTTAATTGAAAGCTTAAATGACTGGACAGAGTTACTAGATGAGCAGAAAAGTTGCGATGTCATCTGCTTCGATTTTTCGAAAGCATTCGATAGGGTAAGTCATCAGAACTTCTTATACAAGATTAGCAAAATCGGTCTTCATTCACTTCTGCAAAGTTGTTTGATCGACTATCTTTCGAACAGAACGTTCCAGGTGAAGGTGAATAATGAGCTGTCTACTGTTAGGTCAGTTACGAGTGCTCAGGCAAACCATCGCTCCGAGCGGGACCGGCTCCTCCCAATTATGACGTCATCGCCCGGACAGCGGCCGAGGGGCCAACTGGCACCGCGGTCCCTGTCCGGTGCCAGTTCGCCCCTCGGTCGCTCTCCGGTCGCTCTCGGGGCCACAGCGGTGCCATCGCCAGAGATAGAGAGACGCGGGATTGGTTGTTAACGTGCGAGCCACGTTATCACTCAAAGAACAACCAATCCTGCAGGTATAAAAGGCGGCTCGCCTCGTGTAGACGGGTAGTTGGCCTTTCGAGGCCACTCTTGAGAGGTGACCTCGGATCACTCTCAGGATGACAATTTTTGGCGGCCGAGGGGGTCCCCCATGACCCGCGGTGGGGAAGGCTTCCTCATTGCGGACTATGCTGGGATGGTATCCTTTTTGCGGTCTGTGGCAGGATTAACCTCCTGACCCACAGGCTGTAACAGGTACCTTATCCTCTTAACAGGCTTAATCCTCTCCAGAAGAGGCGGAAATAAAGAAAAAATAGCAGTTAGGAAATTTTTGAAAATCGCCCGAACAGAGACCGCAGTGCCAGTTGGGACCGAAGATCGCTCCGAGCGATTTTGCTGTGGCCCGGAGAGCGGCTGCTGTGGCCCGAGTAGATGGCTAATTTTCGCTCGGAGCGGAGAGGCAGCGCCGCTCGAGTAGCGCTCCGGTACCGCTCGGAGCGATGGTCTGCCTGAGTGGTGTTCCTCAGGGAGGTGTACTTTCTCCGTTGCTTTTTAATCTCTATACAGCTGATCTTCCGACCATTTTCGATAATTCACCAGTGGTAACTATGTAAGCAGTTTGCTGATGATCTCAAGATCTGTTGCGAACTCAGCGATGAAAATCGACCTAGAATTCAACAGGGTATCAATTTCGTTCACGATTGGTCCATTACGTGGCAACTACCCTTAGGTCCAGAAAAGACTAAATTTATGAGGATCGGAAAATCGAGTATCTCTTCTGATTATACGTTGAACGGGATTCCAATTGAGAAAGTGAGTAAGGTCACAGATTTAGGCTTTAGCTATGATAGGAAATTGGACTTTACGGATCACTATAGACAAATATGCAGAAAGAGGATTACGAAAACGTACCAGATATTCAAAGGACTTTCTACCAAGAATAAGGAAGTGCTACTCAGGGCTTACAAAACCTATAAATTATACTAATACGTATATAGAGTTCATAGGTATAGGAATATACATACATCAAGTATGGACAGTTACATGATCGCCAACTATACAATTACATTAGACCCTATCTTCAGAAAATTCATGGTAGGTTAATCAAAAGAGGTAAGGTAAGAAAGAGAAGTTGACAAAGCTCGTTTCGCCCCTGGCCTCAGACGAACTTCATCAAACAGCTCTGCCGGGGCTCCTCAGTGAGGAACAGAACTGTCGATGAAAAAGAAGGATGAATACGAAAGCATGAGCCTAGCAGAGTGAAGCAGTGTTAAAAACGCTAGAAAGAGGTATTAGAGCAAGAAGCTATAGTATACTATCAATATCAGAATGAAGTTGATATGATCACAAGTCCTTATCTTGTACAGTATCGAACACCGACCTATCAATAGTGAAGACTTAGCATGTTATGCTTTTTACCAATTGTGTTATACTTTTCTTATCATCTCAGGTTGAACTTATATGCTATCATTTTTTGTTTATATATGCATTTTATTATATTTACTTCTACGAATTCAGATGTATATTGGTTTCCAATTAAAACTGTTTTCATTTCTTTGAGTTTTTCCGTGAAGGAATCTAAATTTCAACAGATATTAGCTAATCTCAAGGTCTCCGTGTAAATTGTGGATGCTTTGACATTTATAGAGATATCAGAATGAGCATGAGGAAATCTTTTAACTCTGAAATTAAAATCATCTGTCTTATTATACAATTTTGTGTGTATTCTATTATTAATTATTTCTATACTAATGTCTAAGTAACTGCTTTTATAGGGATTATTGTGCGTCTTTTTGAGCTCCAATACATTCTTGTATATTAGTGAAATTTGACTGTCCACAAATGTTTCATCTTTATTATGGATTATAAGCAAGTCATCCATATATCTAAAAGGTTTGAAAAGTACGTTATTTTCAATTTTTGCGCTAATAGAGTACCTATACTCCAACATGGAAACTGTTATATCAGCTAACAATGGGCTGAAGTTACCACCCTGAGGAACTCCTTTCATCTGTTGCAGCACAAGTTCTCCGAAACGACAGTAACTGTTGCGTAAAAGAGAGTCAACGTGATATATCAAGTCTGTGATGGTATAATATCTGTAACCGCCTTTATCTAGCTCAGAATCTCGATAAAATACTCTGTATCCATTGGTAACTATCCATTTTTTATTAGCATTTTTGAAGCAAATTTTCAAAAATTCTTTCATGTTATACAGAATAAAGCTGTGTGGAAGGTTAGTGAACATATCAGTAAAATCAGCAGAATAAACTTGAACCCCATTGGTACTCAATCTACATAATTCAGCTGCTATGTTAATGTTGGAGATAGACCAATAGGTCTTGAGTCCTCCCTTCCTTTGGCAACTCACATTGGTATAATTAATAAAATGTGTCTTGAGAAACGAGAAAATTCTTTGCAATTCTACTGCTAATGGTTTCATGCTGCTGTTTCTTGCTCCCGTAATGAATCTGAATTTTATGGGATCCTTATGTAATTTCGGTAAAGCGTAGATGATGGGTAACTCACAATCTATGTCAACTTTAAGTCCTGCTTTGATATTGAAAAACTTATGCTTTAAAATGGTTGTTTGCCTGTTGGCATTTTGAATCAGCTTATATGTGTCATTATGGTTTTGTTCTCTTTCAAAATTACCGTTTATGATATTCATTCCTAGTTCTTTCATGAGAGTTATGGTGTAGTATTTCTTACAAATAATCCCATAATTATTGCTAGCTTTATCTAAAGGGCAGAAAATGAAGAGTTTCTGGTATTCTTTTATACTCTTATAAGGTATCAGGCAATTAGACTGCCTACGGAAGGAAGTCCCTTGTAGTATTGGTTTGAGTCTTTTTCTGTACTGTTTTTTGAAATGCAACTGCAAGTTATTCATTTTCATAACATCTAGCTTGTACTTATTTCTCATGTAGTTGATGAATTTCGCTGTAGCGTCGAAATAAGTTTGTGATATTTCACTCCTGTTATTCATCTTTTCTGTTCTGTATTTAGTTCCTTTATTCAAAATTTCTTTGAGAATGGGATTTTTTATTATATCAGTATTCCCTGTTATGATATGTTATGTTAGGCCAATAGTAGAAAGTGGCACAGCAGTATTTTCCCCTCACAAGAAAAAAAGATATACTGATGATTGAAAGAGTGCAGAATAATTATACTAGGAAGCTAATTTTGCGGTACAATGGCTTTTTTTACACCGGCGTGCCAGGGTCTAAAATCAGGAACAGATTTCTTGGTTTGAGTTCTCTGTCTTCACGTAGGGCGGTAACGGATGTTTGTTCTGTTTTCAAAATGTTGTCTAGTAAAATCAAAATCAACACTTCAAAGTTCTATAAGCTCGTACCCTCAAGAACAAGAGGAATCCAGTTCAAAATATGGTATCCTAGACCGAAATCCAATACGAGTGCTCATTCTTTCACTGTCAGGGCTGGTTCGAAATATGTAGCATTGAAAAGTTCTATCATTCCTTCTCTCATCAATTTTGGATCATTCAAGAGGTTTGCTAGGAACGTTTTGTTGGATTAAGTGTTGTTGCTTGATTTAGTGTGTAATCGCGTTGTGTTTTTTTGGTTTTCTTTTTTCTCACGACTGTCTCCTATGGTCGTAATGAATTATTATTATTATTATAAGTATTCAATTAATATTTCGAAATTTCCAAATATTCAGTAATTATATCCGAACATTCTTTTGAGTGGCTGAAATTCAAATGTCGCTACCAGAGGCTTTACGGAAATGTTTTTAAAATGATTTCCGGAAACGGAAAAGTGGCTGTAACCCGCCAAAAAGGAGGGGAATTGAAAATGATATATGTACATCAGAAAATAAAACTCAAGAGTAGGGATGATTCGAGAATAGACAAATATAGTCTACAGCAATGTTAGTAGGACTTGGTGAGGTTGCGGACTCCTCCTAACACACGGTAGTTTGTTAGTGGTATGACTCATTTTTCCGGAACAGCTTTGATAGATCGGTGAATCTTGTGTTCATCGATACGACTACATCTGTGGAAGCAATGAAAACAGGTGAAAATGTGAGAGCAGAAGCCGAAACTCACCGACCAATTTTAGTTATGTCGAAAAAATGAGTGATATGTAACACTATCAGGCTACAGTATGTTACGAAGAATCCGCAACCTCACCAGGTCCTACTTCCTTTGCTGTAGACTATATATATATAGTAAAATAATTATGTCTTCTCAATAAAAAAAATACCTGCCGTTTCTGCCGATTCAGAAATATTCAGAAAATGATAGTCGGACAAAAATTTACTTTTTTTCGGTATTCAAAAAAATTTTTTTTTATACCTTCTCCACTTTACTGCTTGTTTATATTTTGGTCCACTTGATCATCGTACCACCAGATTATAATATCAATATTTCAATTTCCTGTGAAATTTAAGGTTAGCCGTCACATGGCATGAGAGTATAAATGTCATGGCGCCACGCCCTCGCGTCCTGCAACCATGATAATGAACGCGTGCACAGATTTTGTCTGCTCGGCAAAGTTAAAGTCCACTTCAGTTCGCTCCGCCATAGCGTCGCCGCTAGAGTATTCATAGTCTCCGCAAGCGCGTGATGCGCGTAGAAAGTATGGTTAGGTCCGTGGCTTGTTCCCTCAACAAAAAGCATTTGAATTTAAACCGCGACTGGCGCGGCGGTTTAAATCTCACCAGCGGCCGGCTAGTAATTACCAGCCAGCCGCTGGTGAGATTTAAACCGCCGCGCCCCATTTAAATGTTTTTTTTCTTGAGGAAACAAGCCACGGACCTAACTATATATAGTTAGGTCCGTGGCCTGTGTCCTCAAGAAAAACCGTTTAAATTCAAATCGCTGCTGGCGCGGCGGTTTAATTCCCAGAGATTGAGATTTAAACCGCCACGCCAGCCGCGGTTTGAATTTACACGTTTTTTCTTGAGGAAACAGGCCGCGGATCTAACTATATATGGTTAGATCCGCGGCCTGTGTCCTCAAGAAAAAACGTGTAAATTCAAATCGCGGCTGACGTGGCGGTTTAAATCTCAATCTCTGAGAATTAGACCGCCGCGCCAGCCGCGGTTTGAATTTAAACGTTTTTTCTTGAGGACACAGGCCACGGACCTAACTATACACACTCCGGCGCCGCGCTCGGGCATGACGCGCTGGCGTTGTGGAGTATGAATAGCGCCTAATTACAGGCTAGAAATATATAATGCAAATAGTTTGCAAGGTCCACATTGCTCCGAAATCTATGTAGTACACAGATTATGGGAAAAAATGGCTAAAATCTCTCCGTGAGTGACTGATGTCACATGAGCCCACGTTTCAAATGAATATTCATTTGAACAAAAACATCAACAACGAATTTTCAACAACAAAAAAAAACAGAAATCACAGTTATGTCACGGGGTACTGCTTGGCAATGTGAGCGATGAGGATCATAAACATATGCTCGGGTGGATATCTTTGGCGGAAAATTAGCTCAGCCAGAATACCGGGTAGAGCCGCGCGGAGACTCCCGTACATGATCTTCTGCTTCATCCAAAATGTCTCCCAGAAAGCTTCAATCCCCGGGGTTCGTGAACCACCTTGGTGGTGGACGGTTTTTTCCCCGTAAACATAGTTGTTAGTAGAAAGGGCGGTCAAGGCGTAAGCGTCAGAACAGTTCGAATAAATAATAGATTCAGCTCGAATATGCTGCTCGATTAGAGGCAGCAGAATTTCAGGACTGCGATCGTCCACAAGAACTGCAAAACACTTCCTGGGGTTGCTCCTTTCCATGCCTCCAATGAGCCACTGTTGTTTTGCATCAGCTGCGCCTGAAAAATGCCTCAAACTCGGAAAAATGAAAACAAGTTACATGTAACATAAAGGGCGGACAACAAGTTACTTGCAACATATCTAAATTGATGTGAGTTACTCGCGACTTATCTGAGGCCATTTAAGTTACATGCAACATATTGACGGGATACTGCGTGCAGTGCGCCTTCGATATGTTACATGTGACCTGAATGGTGCAAGATAAGTTGCAAGTAACCCAAATTGGCCATTGAGGAATTTTCAAAGGGAGTACTCACGAAAATGAAAACAAGTTACTTGTAATATAAATATAAGTAACTTGAATGTCTCAACTAACTAACATTTATATCACATGGAACAAATTTATATCACATGTAAATTACACTTATGTTACATGTAACTTACAGTCATATATTCAACATGCGTGGCCATTACGTCACGTGTACTTCACGCGGCGCAGGCAACGCGTCCGCACGCGGTCACACAAAGTGGAAAACGCTCTGCGGGGCCATCTGTGAAATTGGGGGGTTCAGTACCTTAAACTTGGGCAACTGAACCGACAGAAACGCTTGTTCTCAGAAAAATGAGAACAAGTTAACTTTAACATGAAAGGCCGAAAACAAGTACATATCGAAGCCTATGTAGGTTACTTACGACCTGTATCAGGCCACTTAAGTTTCATGCAACATATCGACGGTAGACAAAACTGAACTTATAAGGCAGACCTCAAGAGTGCGTCGTATACTCCCCTAGGAAATGCTTTCTTGGCCGATTTAGGTTATTTGCGAATTATCTTGGCCAGGTGAGTTACAAGCAACATGTCGGAGGCGCTCTACCGTCGATATGTTACATGTAACTTGAATGGCCTGAGATAGGTCGCAAGTAACTCACACAGATCTAGACATGTTACAGGTAACTTGTTTTCGGCCTTTTTGTTGTTACACGTAGACTCTGTTCCGATACAAGTGAGCTCTTGTTTTCGATTATCACAGCGCGGAGCGCTGGCTTTTTCGTCGAAAACTCCTTATCACTAATTACATTTCATCGAGGCCCACCACTCCGCTGTTGACAAGTCATTAGGGATGTACCAGAGCTTAACTTGTTTTCATTTTTCTGAGGACCACACGCTAAGCGGGTTACGCTCTACGGGGCTCCCCCTATAACTGTTCGGTTAAGTACCTCAAACTTGGGTAATTGAACCGTCAGCAACGCGTGTTCTAAGGCTGATCTCAGGAGTGCGACGTATACTCCCCTGATAAATGCCTTCTTGGCCAATTCAAGTTACTTGCGACTTTTCTTGTACCATTCAAGTTACATGTAACATATCGGAGGCGCACTGCACGCAGTATCCCGTCAATATGTTGCATGTAACTTAAATGGCCTCAGACAAGTCGCGAGTAACTTACATCGGCCTAGATATATCATATTTAACTTGTTTTTGGCCTGTTATGTTACATGGAACCTGCTTTCATTTTTCTGGACTAAGTCTTTTGTTCAGAAAGCTCTGTCTCGAAAGTGTTCCGAAATTCTGGCGAAAAAAACATTAACAATTTGAAAGTCGGAAAAGTAACCTAAAGTTCGAAACTCGGAAAGACTTACAATCTTTGGGAGTCGCAATTCGATTAGGATCTCCGGAAACCGGAATAGTATTTGAAATTTAGAAAATCGTAGCACCTCGAGTTCAAAAAACTTCAACTTTTCTCCTACTGGCGCGATTTTTAATTGGTTTCCATAATTTAGGTAGGTTTCCGATTTCTGAAATTATTTTTTTCTCAACTTTCGAAATTTTGAGTATTTTTTTCTGACTTCGAAACTAAGAACGATTTCAAAAATCGCGAAAAATCAAGGTCGCCGAACTCGAAAAAAAGGTTCGAATCTTCGGAAATCTATAATGAGTTCAATTTTTCGAACTGAAAAGTATCTAAAATTTTGGAAATTGGAACGCACAATATATGCGACTCGACTCGCATCAATAATGAAGGTTCCACAGTTTTCTTCCTGCGAAATATCGGGAAATAAGATTCATTTGCGTGACTAGCGCAGCAAGTTGCATAAAGCCTGCATACAACTTGCGTTGAACTTGCAGGTAACTTGTTCAACAGTGAAACCCGAAACGTACTTCTACTATACTTCTTCTTCGTTGCTGTCGTTGCATCAAGTTCGACCTCTATTCCCGAACCTCCTATGGGCTCTTCTTCTCGATTGGCTGCTTCACAAACCTTTCGGAAGACACTGAAATGTACGAATTCAGATGAAAACCTGATCAGAAAACAAAGAAGTTGCTACTCACCTGATGAAATCTGCGATGGTCATGTTCGAGAAGGTGGTGCCATCAGGTCTCCTTAGCTCATGCTGCAGCTCCTTCGTTTCGTATGACTCCCTCGAGAAGTAGTAGAGCAGTTTCAGGACTTCATGAGGATGAAGTCTGACTCTGAAGAAAATCGTTCCCTTCAGGGGAGTGATCTTCGTGGAGCAGCATTTTCTATGACATTCGAAACGAAATCCCGTAAAATTTCGTTTACATTTGACTCTGCCGGCGTTAGAGGAGCACCTTGTACATTGCATTTTCGTGTTGACAAGACCCCATTCCTGCAGTTTCTTCGTGAACTCTGTGTCTGGAAGGCGCAAAATCCCCGTCAATCTGTCATATGTCAATCCACGGAGTTCGTTGATAGCCTCGGGGTATCGGGGCAGGTTCAGTTCTGGATCAATATATAGAGAAGTAGAAGGTTCCTCTTTCATATCACAGCAGGTGACGTTCTTGTGAGACGGAGCTCGTCCAGATAAGAGTGGAGAGGGAGGCCGACTGCGGCCGGCCACATATTGATTCGTCGACGGGGGACACGTTTCTGTTACCAGTTCACCGGGGTATACTAGTGATTAGCGGTTTTCGCATGGAAATGCTTGACGGACTTGGCACTCATCCAGGTGAGACGATATCAGTCTGCAGTCCGAGTCGATCCGGTTTTGCCTTTTTGTCACACAAAAACTGACGTCTAGGCGAAGGACATGTTGTCTTTTACCAATAGCGGTGCCTTTTATCATTGGCTAAGCGACACTTCACAGAGTTGTTTTTAGTCCTAAACCCCGGGGGTTGCGATAAAACGATTGTTGAGTTACCCTTCGGGAGATCTGATTTTCCTTATTGAGTCTGAAAGAAAATGACGCCAAAACCAGGTAAAATGGGCTATTACTCAGAAAAATGAAAACAAGTGACTTGAAACATAAAAGACCGAAATCTAGTTTTTTGTAACATATCTGAGCCTATGTAAGTTACGTGCAACTTATCTCAGGTCATTTTAGTTACATGTAACATATCGGCGGGATACCGCGCGCGCTGCGCCTCCGATATGTTACATGTAATTTAAAGGACTTGAGATAAGTCGCAAGTAACTTACATCGGCTCAGTTATGTTGCAAGTAACTTGTTTTCAACTTCTGAGAGGATCCTGCGTGCAGTGCGTCTCCGATATGTTACATATAACTTAAATGGCACAATATAAGTCGCAAGTAACTTCAATTGGTCAAGAAGATATTTCCAAGGTTGGTGTACGACGCACTCGCAGGGTCAGGCTTGCGACTGGCGTTGCTGTTGGTTCAATTACCCAAGTTTAAGGTATTTGACGCCACACCAGCAGGGAAGGCCCAGCACAGCGTTTTTTGGCGTAATTTGTGGTCTGGGACACGCTCTCTGCGTAGCGTGTCGTCTGCGTCACGTGATGGCCACCCATAGTGGAAATTCAAATGTAAGTTACATGTAACATAAGTTTAACTTACATGCAATATAAATTTAGGTTACATGTAATATAAATGTATGTTACATGTAATATAAATGTAAGTTACTTGAGACATTCAAGTAACTTACATTTATATTACAAGTAACTTGTTTTGATTTTTCCAAGTTGTGGGCCAGTCCTTTGGTATTCTTTACTGTCTGTTGTTCTGTTCTTTCCTTCGGACCCCAACTAATACTGTTTTGCCGAAAATATTCGTTCTTTTTTGATTTGCCCCATTTCCAGCGGTGACAACAACCGTGAACATCTCAGAAAAATCAAAACAAGTTACTTGTAATATAAATGTAACTTACTTGAATGTCTCAAGTAACTTACATTTATATTTCATGTAACATACATTTATATTACATGTAACTTAAATTTATATTACAAGTAAGTTACACTTATAGTACATGTAACTTACATTCGAATTTTCACTATGGGTGGTCGTACATCAACCTTGGAAATACCTTCTTAGCCAGTTTACGTTACTTGCGACTCATATTGTGCCATTTAAGTTACATGTAACATATCGGACGCACACTGCACGCAGGATTCTCTCAGAAACCAAAAACAAGTTACTTGTAACATATCTAAGCCGATATAAGTTACTTGCGACTTATCTCAAGTCGTTTAAGTTACATGTAACATATCGGAGGCGCAAGCAGTACCCCACCGATATGTTACATGTAACTTAAATGACCTGAGATAAGTCGCAAGTAACTTACATCGGCTCAGATATGTCACAAGTAAATTGTTTTTATTGTTTTTTATTGTTTTTATTCCCGCTCATCGTGTGCGTCTGCGCGTGTACACTGCCTGCGTCCCCTTCTCTCCACACTTTCTCGCTGTCTCTACCCTCGCTCCGCACAAGCGCGCGAGGGAACAGAGTAAGTTAGGCTTGGAACTAGAGGATTACTAGTTTGAATATGGTGACCGGGGGGGTCTATAATTATTAAAATCAAGTTCCAAAATATTCCATAAAAAAATAGTGATTTTTTTCCTCAATTTTTCAATAGAAAAAATGTTAAATTTGAAAAAAATCGTGAGAACAACACAAGTACAAGCTGTAAAACCGGGAGATTCTCATGGTTTATATGCGTGCTGGTACGAAGCGGAGGTTAGAGACAGTGAGAGAGCGCATGACTGACGGCGCGCTGTTCACGCCATGGGACGTGAGAATTACGACTTTTACTGAGGATGCGTCTCTGAGAGAAATTGCCGCGCCGGCACTATCGCGGAGCCGTAGCGGTGATGCGGCAGTGCCGCAGCGGCTCCGAGAGAGTATCTGATATGAAGTTATTTGAGAGTGACAATACAACTAAGGGGACCTAAGAACAAGAATACGCACCTGCGGTCATTACGTTCTATGTCCGATAGGGACAGAGGTTACCGCAGCTTCTCCGCCCAAGGAAATACGAAATGTACCTCAAACTTGGGTAATGGAACCGGTGACAATTTCGTTTTACCACACAGGTTAGTACATCGTGCTCCACGCGGGTTCACTGCTGTATTCTAGCGGAGCCGGCGCGGTTTCAGCGCGGTTATAACGCGGAGCCGCTGCGGTACTATCGCGGCGATGTCGAGGCTCACGACACGGCAACAAAATCGCCTGATCACGAAGCCGCTGCGGTACTATCGCGCAACTACCGCGGCGCAGTCGAGGGTCGCGGTACTTTCCCGGCTCTGACGCGGCAAATTTTCTCAGAGGTCTGGTAATAGACCGAAAGGGTGAGGTCGGAAAAAGGTACAGTTAGGTCCATGGCATGCTACCTTAAAAAAACATTCGAATCTCATCCGCGACTGGCCCGGGCAGTTTAAATCTCACCGGCGGCTGGCGGTATGGCAAGCTGATCAGCTGAGCTCTTCTCCCGGCCTGAATCGATTAGCGGACCTGCGCACGCGACCGCAACGCCAGCCGCGAGTGAGATTTTAATGTTTTTTTTTGAGGAAGCAAGCCACGGACTTAACTATACGTCCTGAGGTGGTGAAGGTGAAAAAAGTCGTTTTCTCTACTATACGGAAATGATTTCTGGAACATTTGCAACATTTTGGGGCCTACTTTTTTGGTACCAAAAATTTTTTTTCAATTTTTCCCTATTAAAAATTTTGTGATTTTTCTTGTAATTGAGATTTACTAGTGAAGCCGCGATCGGGTCCTGGTATGTGAGGGAATTTCCGGTTTTCGTTTTTCGTCTTCCGGCCATTTTGGAAAAAAAACGGTGAGAAAAACCAGAAAAAAAACTGGCTGATGACCGAGTTTCTGAGCGTATTTTTCCGGTTTCCGTTTTCCACCTCCAGGTTCATATTGGCCTATTCGTTCTCCATTCCGGTGTGGATTTTTTTCTGTTTTCCGAGTGAAAATCTTTGTCCGCTTATTTCTGAATGGCACAACGAACCCTAATGGCGAGATTTTTTCCCATGAATTCAGAAGCATTCTGAGCAAAATGATTGATATTCTGTCCGATTTGAAGTGTCCGCCCACGCGGCCGGCGTGCGTGTCGAGCGTTTTTCACGGAGGCCTTGTTTCCGAATGAGCTTTTTTCACGGCTTCAAATTGCTGACTGGGATATCATGCAGTATTCATCTAATAATTCTGCTTATCGATTCACAAATGAAAATTGCCTCTGCGGCGCCCGCTTGACACGCGCGCCAACCGCATGGGCGGACTGTCTCATTTGGACCGACATTACGCATCCGTTCCTAGTTGTGGTTCACCCGGAACTGTAATTCTTATCTATCAGAGACTGCTAGAAAATTATAACCTTAATAAAAAAAAAGTTTGCAAGGATATTAATATTCCTCTCCTTTTTTACTTTTTTTATAATAAAGGTGTTGCGCATCGCTCCGAAATCTATGTAAAGTGTGTCCGAATGAGACTGTCCATCCACGCGGTCCGCGAGTGTGTTGATCGGCCTTCGCGAAGACATTTTTGGGACCTGTGAATCGATTAACAGGAATACGAAACGAAGAGTGAGTAAAATCCCAGTCATTTGTATCCGAGTCGTGGAAAGGTTCGTCCAGAAATTGCCTTCGTGACGCCCGCTTGACACGCACGCCGACCGCGTGGGTGGGAGGTCTCATCCGGAGAGACGTTAGTATACTTGGGCCGAATCGAATGATCGAATCGTCATCCGGTTAAAAAAGTCAACTTCGAATAAATTGATCTAGTCGAATATTCGAAAATCGGAAGATCCGGCTAAATCGAAAAGTCGATCATTCGAAAAAAAATCAACTTGCCCAAGTACATTACGTAATATGCCTTGACCGAATCGAATGATTCGAAAAATCATTCTACTAAAAAAGTCGACTTCGAAATATTCGAATAGTCGAATATTCGAAAAAGTGCGATTTTTGAATAAATCGAAAAATCGAATATTCGAAAAGTCCCAAATTCCGAAAAATTCGAGAAGTCGAATATCCGAAAAGTTCAAAATCCCGAATTATTTGAAAAACCGAATATTCGAAAAAAAATCTGAAAAAGTAAAAGTATACTATGTATTTCACAGATTATGGAAAAATGGCTAAAATCTTTTCGCGAGTGATTGATGTCACATGAACCCACGTTTCAAATGAATATTCATTTGAACAAAAACATCAACAATGAAATTCCAACAGAAAAAAAGAACAGAATTCACGGCTTCTTATGTCACAGGGTATTGCTTGGCAATGTGGGCGATGAGGATCATGAACATATGCTCGGGTGGATATCTTTGGCGAAAAATTAGCTCAGACAGAATACCAGGCAGAGCCGCTGGAAGACTTCTGAACATGATCTGCTGCTTCATCCAAAATGTCTCCCAAAATGCGTCAATCCCAGGCGTTTGTGAGCCGGTCCGAGGTCCGTCGACTTTCTCCGCGTAAAGATAGTTGTTAGTAGATAAGGCGGTCAACGCGTAAGCGTCAGAACAGTCCGAATAAATGATAGATTCAGCTCGAATATGCTGCTCGATCAAGGGTAGCAGAGTTTCAGGACTGCGATTGTTCACTAGAACTGCGAAACACTTCTTAGTGTTGTTCCTTTCCATGCCTCCAATGAGCCATTGTTGCTTTGCAGGGTTTGCGCCTGAAAAGTACTCATTTATAGACCGTAAACTCTGGAGCAACCCTAGTGGGCTAGGAGAGGCGCACGCTGCCGGTCGCACGCGTCCGCGCCGCGTGCTAAGGTGTGTTAAGTGGTACAGCTGTTTTCTTGGGTATTTCTTCGAAAATTGCAATTCTCTATTATATTCTCAGATTTTTTAGGGCTAGAACACTGGTTTTCCCTTTAATTTCTCATAAAAACAGTAAAATTCGATTTTTTTTTGAATGTTTTATGGATTTTCGGCTGACGCGACCGATTTGAATCTCATCGGCGGCTGGGGGTATGGTAGGCTGATCAGCTGCGCTCTTCTCTCGGCCTGAATCGATTAGCGGGTCGGTGTACGCGACCGCCGCGCCAGCCTCAGGTGAGATTTAAATGCTTCTCCTCGAGGAAACAAGCCACGGACGTAACGATACAAAGGGTTTTTTTTTCGCAAATTGGAAAACCGCCATTTTTTCATTTCCAGCTCAACGAAAGGAATCAAATAGGTCAGTGCTTAGTATTTTCAATATAGGTTTTATTGTACATGAAAATAAAAGAAGATCTTAGAAAAAGTTTCTCATGCGCGAAGAAACAATAAAAGTGGAAAAATTAGTGGCCTCTAGTTGCGGAAAAGAAACTTTACATAGAAGGACGAAAATTAACAAAACATTTCAAAAAAAAATTCGCTGACTCTTGAACAGGAATTCAAGAGAAAAACCAATTTTCTAGCTCCAAATTATCGGGGAATATAATACCTCAGAAATCAGCTGTATCAGCTAGCACCACTCAGCACGCGGCGCGGACGGATGCGACCGACGGCAGGCGTCTCCACTAGCCCACAAGGGCAGCCCCAGAGCTTATACGTAATGAACTTTAATTGATGTGTGTAACTTGCAATTAGTCACAGGATTGAGGGGATTGAAAACTCAGATTTTCGTAAATCTGGATTTCTTCTAAATTTTCAGAATAGCAGCATCATTCGAAAATTTGGTGGGAAAAAATATTCAGAAAAAGGAAAAAATCAGAGTTCTAAAGACGAAACAAGGCTCAAATTTTCGAAAATCGGAACTCGAGGCGAAATGTCGGAAGTAGCAAAAAGATCAGGGTTGAGCAGCGTTGTGACCGGTCACAACGAGGGGTCGTAAAATTTTTGGAAATTTGAAAAAAAAAGAAAATTGGGGGGGGGGGAGATTCGTTAAATTTTGGAGAAAAATAGGCGTCCTAAGTCAGCCGCGACCGAACTTGAAGAAATATCACCACGAGTTTTGCGGCACTATCCTAGACGGGGGGAGGGGGCACTCAGGATTGAAGTCAGAACTGAAGCGATCCACCAATCGGTAACTCTACCAAGCAAAGTATTTCTATAGAATTTCAATAGCAACAATGCTTTGCAGCAATATCAAGCATTCTTCATAAGGTTTTTCGTTCATGCCTATGAGTAAATCTTGGGTGCCCCCCCCCCATCCCCATCTAGGATAGAGCCAGTTTCGCTTCTCTTCAAAATTTGACACCAAATAAAGCTAGCATTTTTTTTCCCAGGGGGTCGTGAAAATTTGGGTAAAAAAAGGAAATTGGGGGGGGGATCGTAGCCGCGTCGAAAATCGCCACAACGGCTTGCTCAACCCTGAAAAAGATTTGAGAAAGCGAAACGCGCACACAGTATCCGAATTTTTGGGAAGATCGGAAATTTCGGAAGTCGGAATACGAGCGGAATTCGGCGTGTCGGAAATCGGAACATAATTTCAAAATTCCGGTGAACTTTTAAATTTTGAAATTTGTGAGCAGAACCAAAAGTTGTAAAAATTTGAGTATCATTTGTAGCTTCGACAATTAAGAGTTGATTTGAGATATTGAAAACGAAAAAAAATTGAGTTTTTGGAGGTCATAAGCTTTTAAAAAGATTGCATAGTATTAAATTTTTGGAGGCCTGAACCTGTTTTAGAATTGTGCGTTTTAGAAGAGAATAAAAATTGAATCGGAACCTGATTCGAAATTTGTAAGAAGGGAAAATTCGAAATCTCAGAATTTGCTAAAAAAAAGATTCAAATTATCGGTGATCGGATTAAGATTCCAACATTTGGAACATTTGGAGTTTAAAAATTTATCGACAACTACGGAACCCGGACAGGATGAAAATTTCGCAAAGACGAAAAAGATTCGAAACTTCGGGAATTAGGAACAATATTCGAAATTTCTGAAATAGGAAGAGGACCCCAGATTCAGGGACTTGGAAGGGGATTTGAAATCAGGAAATTGGAGCATGATTCACAATTTTGGATTCCGGAAGCACACGAAAATTCGGAAGTTGGAACGAGATTCAAAATTAGAGACTGAAAACATTCGAAATTTCTTGAATAGGAAGGGCATCCAAAGTTTCGAAACTTGATGAGGCTCTTAAGAATTCGAGGACCCAAAAAAGGCTACGAAGGTTCGAAAGTCAGAAAAAATCGGAGTTCCTTAAATCGGCACCTTTCTTGCTTCAAAAGCTTCGAAACTCAAAAACAGTGGAAATTTCGCAAATAGGATGAAAATTAAAATTCAGAAACTCCTCGGAAAAAATTCCGAAATTAGGAAGTGAGAACAATATTCAAAATTAGGGATTTGATAAAAGTGTTTGGAATTCGAAACCTGATTGAACATTACGAAACTCTCGGTAAGAATTCAAAATTTCGAAAATCGAAAAAATCGAAATTCCAGAACTATGATCATTTATGAAACTTCCACAATGTTCACATGAAATAAAGTCCATCCGCACTGAACTGTCCTCCCAAGCGCTCGGCGTGCGTGCCGGGTGGTCGTCGCAAAGGAAATCGATATTCCGATCCCGTATATCGATTAGTAGGAATATTAGACTAACAGAAAAATAATATCCCAGCCAGCTGTTTGCAGCCAAGAGGAGGCTGGTGCCAAAAATATCCTCGTGACAGCCGCTCCGCACGCACGCCGACCGTGTAGGCGGACAATCTCGTTTGGACAGACTTGGGCAATCGAGTTATTTGCGAGAACTCGCCTAAAGCTTGCAGGAAATTTGCGTTAAAGTTGCAGATAACTTGTCCAGAAATTTTTACTTTGAAACGTACTTCTACTATACTTCTTCTTCGTTGCTGTCGTTGCATCAAGTTCGACCTCTATTCCCGGACCTCCTATGAGCTCCTCTTCTTTATTGGCTGCTTCACAAATCTTTCGGAAGACACTGAAATGTACGAATTCAGATGAAAAATGTGATCAGAAAACAAAGAAGTTGCTACTCACCTGATGAAATCTGCGATGGTCATGTTTGAGAAGGTGGTGCCATCAGGCCTTCTGAGTTCGTGCTGCAGCTCCTTCGCTTCGTATGACTCCCTCGAGAAGTAGTAGAGCAGTTTCAGGACTTCACGAGGATGAAGTCTGACTTTGAAGAAAATCGTCCCTTTCAGAGGAGTGATCTTCGTGGAGCAGCATTTCCTATGACATTCGAAACGAAATCCCGTGAAATTTCGTGTACATTTGACTCTGCCCGCGTTAGATGAGCATCTGGTGCATTGCATTTTCGTGTTGACAAGACCCCAATCCTGCAGTTTCTTCGTGAAATCTGAGTCTGGGAGGCTCAAAATCTCCATCAACCTGTCATATGTCAATCCACGCAGTTCGTTGATAGCCTCGGGGTATGGGGGCAGGTTCAGTTCTGGATCAACATATAGAGAAGTAGAAGGTTCCTCCTTCATATCACAGCAGGTGACGTCCTTGTGAGACGGAGCTCGTCCAGATAAGAGTGGAGAGGGAGGCCGACTGCGGCCGGCCACATATTGATTCGTCGACGGGGGACACGTTTCTATTACCAGTTCACCGGGGTAGACCGGTAATTAGCGGTTATTGCATGGCAATGCTCGAAGGACTTGGCACTCATCCAAGTGAGTGCCAAGTCTCAGTCTGCGGTCCGAGTCGATCCGGTTTTGCCTTTTTTTGCCACACAAAAACCGACTGCCGTCTCTGCAAAGGGCATATCGTCTTGTACTAGCGATGCCTCTTATCAATTGCTCAGCGAAGTTTCCCAATGTTGTTTTTCGTCATACAAGAAAATTGCTATTAGTCAGCATAGCAAATCGAAATGAAAAGACCCGTTTTTTGGACCTAGAGTCCGAGAATGCCCTTCTCAGCTGTCACTGAAAAAAAGTTGTAAACGTTTTTCCTCGGATATTATAATTCTAAAGCACCTTCCAAAACCCGCAGTAATCGTTCGGAAATCTGGAAATGGACCTCGTAATCGCCTTCAGCTTCCTAAATAACCCCCTGGGCGAAATTCAGTGAACGGTCATTTTTTGGACTTACAAGGTAACCACAATAAGTCATAGTGACCATTCCAAATGAAATGTACTTTTCTAGAACCATTTTCGGACGAAAACTCAGAATATGCCCATCGCAGCTGCCTAGACCCACTCTGAAAAAAGTTATGAGCATTTTTAAGGTATTTTTTAGGGTGTTTTTAGATTTTTCTCCTGATTTTGCTAAAAACATGCATGTAGGGGTAGTCTGGGGTGCTGAATACGAATCAGAGGTTTGCTTGCCCAAATTTCAAGGTTTACTGTAGGTTACGGTAGGTAACATGCCATTCAGGAGGCAAAACCTACCTCAATATTCCGATAATCGACATATGGACATCAAATTCGTATTCAGCACCCCAAATAACCCCCACATATGTAGAAACTTTGAGACAAATCTGAGACTTTGACCAAACTACCGTACACCCACCGTAATCTACCGTAAGCTGTCAAAATTCGATAAACTGACATCAGGTTCGTGTAGAGCACTGAAAATAACCCTCAGAGAAATAATTTGAGCATAACCTATAATAGCACTCCGGGAATCATCAAAAGTTGCGATTTGCCATCAAATTCTCCCCCGATGGGAATCTGTGAACGAATACAGTCGAAAACATGGGAAAATCGATAAATGAACCTCAGATTCGTGATCAGCCTCCTAAACAAACCCCCCCAAAGCCAATTTTTAGTCAAATCTGGAATATTTTTCTAAAACGCTTCGAGAGTCTTCTAATTGGTACAAATAAACGCCAAACCCAACCGAAAATCCGTACAAGTCCGAAACGCTCTTAGTCTGCGCAAAGTTTGGAAAATGTCCCTTCACCCAAACTTTGCTTAGTGGAGTAGTTTTGGGCGCTGAACACGATTATGAGGTCCGTTTCCGGATTTTCGTAAAAATAATGCGCTTTTTGGAGGGTACAATAGGTACAAAAATCAGAGAAAAAATGCCTATAACTTTTTTCAGAGTGGGTCTAGGCAGCTGCGATGGGCATATTCGGACTTTTCGTCCGAAAATGGTTCTAGAAAAGTACATTTCGTTTGGAATGGTCACTATGACTTATTGTGGTTCCCTTGTTAGCATAGATAAATAGCGTTTTGGACTTGTACGGATAGGATAGTTGGTTGAGCGTGTAGGGACTGAAAGGACTTAGGAAAAATGTTTCAGTTTTGACTTGAAAACTCCCCGTGGAAGGTTCTTCGAGTTGCTGATCACGAATCTCAGGTTTATTTGTCCGTTTTTCAGCACTTTGGATTCATTTCTTTCAAAACTTCCAATTGTGGGAATTTTTCTTGGCCAAAACGCGACTTTCAACGATTTCCAGACTGCTGATGAAGATGTGGTTCGGAATCTCTCTCTGGGGGTTATCTGGAGTGCGCAACACGAATCAGAGGTCCGTTTATCGATTTTCGACATATTACGGTGGGTATACGCTATACTTTTACATTTTTCAGATTTTTTTCCGAATATACGGCTCTTCGAATAATTCGGAATTTTCGAGTTTTCGAATATATGACTTTTCGAATAATTCGGGAATTCGCTTTTTTCGAATATTTGGTTGTTGGTTGAGCGTCTACATTATTCCATTGGGGGGGGGGGTGTTCTCAAAGCGTTCTGGAAAAATGTTTCAGTTTTGACTTAAAACTTCCTCATCTGTGTTTGCTGATCACGAATTTGAGGTTAATTTGTCGGTTTTTCAAAGTCTTAGACTCATTTGGTTCAAAGATTCCCATCGGGGGTAATTTTTAGACCAAAATGCGGTTTTCGACGATTTCCGGCATGCTGCGGTAGATGTGGTTCAAAATTTTGTCTGGGGGTTATTTGGAGAGCTCAACACGGGTCTGAGGTCCGTTTATCGAATTCGAGAATTTGCTTTTTTCCAATATTCGACATTTCGAGTAATTAAAAGTCGACTTTTTCAGTCGAATGAGTTTTCGAATCATTCGATTCGGTCAAAGTATAGTATACGGTAGTGTGGTCAAAGTTTCAGATTGGACTCAAAATTTCTATGCGGGGATTATTCGGGGTGCTAAATACGAATTTGATGTTCATTTGTCGATTTTCAGCATACTAAGTTAGGTTTCGCCCCCTAAATGGCAGGGTACCTACCCTAACCTACAGTTAACCTCACAATTTCGACAAGCGGACCCAGATTCGTGTTCAGCATCCTAGATCATCCCTACACAGCGGTTTTGAGCGAAACTCGAAAAAATTCAAAAGACCCTAAAAATCCCTTATCTTGCCGCTGGGCTTTGAATAACGCCTATAACTTCTTTCAGAGTCGTTTTAGGCAGGTGAGAAGAGCATACTCGAATTCTACGTCCGAAATCGTTCTAGAAAAGTACATTTCAGCCGGAATGGCCGGGCTAACGACTCGCCTCCACGACAAAATTTTAGCATTTTGTGGAACGCTAATATTTTAGCTTGAGATCAAATCGTGACTCTTATTTGTAAGTGCATCTACGCACTCGCAATCAGTCCGCAACGTGCACGCTGATTGCGCGAGCGTGTTGCGGCGCGGTTTCGTGGATCTGCTTACATCGCAGGCGAGGAGAGGCTGGCTATTTGCCAACCGGCGCACCCCGCTTCTGATCGATACCCTGACACGCCCCTTCGCTTCCGCCGTCCTATCCAGAGCCGCCGATCAGCAGATTAGGTGGGTTTTTAAATCTATTCTTTGTTTTTCGTTAATTCAATGGTTTTGTTGATGCTTTCATGCGTGCTAGGATTAGAAAAACTTTTTTTGTTTCCAGAATGGCCGGCGAAGCTGCGAAATGCGACAAACGCCTGCAAATTTGGGCAGAAGGTTCCTGAAACAACAAATTAATTTTTCTGATCCTAGCACGCATGAAAACATCAAAAAACCTCAACAAAACCACTAAATTCGCGAAAAACAAAAAAATAAATTTAGAAAACCCACCTAATCAGCTGATCGTTGGCGCTAGATAGGATGGCGGCAGCGAAGGGGGGTGTCCGCGCATCGACCAGGGGCGGGGCGGCGCCGATTGGCAAATTGCCAGCCTCTCATCGCCTGCAATGTAAATAGATCCGCGAAACCGCGCCACAACACGCTCGCGCAATCAGGGTGCACGTTGCGGGCGGAGCGTAGATGCACTGTACGTTCTGCAGCGCAGTATATCCGTATTATTGGGAGCAACGATCAAAACACGGAGCTAGGATTATACTCCCAGCGACGAGGGACGCGACGCAATGCTTATTGTCGGGGTAACCATAGATGGCTGCGGAGACATCAGCAGCCTGCGTTGCGTGGTGCGCGCCCACGAGAAATGATGTGATCTATCGCAGCACGCGACAGGCGCGCGGGCTGCTGAGTGGTCCGCAGCTACCCCCTTCGCGGCTACACCCACTAAACCATCAATATCGGCCGAAATCGATATGCCTGAGATGCACTATCGCTCTCGCTGGTTGCGGGAAGTATGATCCCGGCCTTAAAGTGTATCCCCCCGGCAGGGATGTGTCTTGCAGACCAACCGGTACCGCAATGTAGTGTAAATACATGGATGGATTACTACATGACGATTGGTAGACATCTGTGGCTAAGGATAGTCCACACGAAAAGCTTCTCGCAATCAGCAATGTCCAACAATCGATCGAAAATCGATGTGCTCGACCTGTTGCAGCCGCAGCCTAGCGAAATATAGCCCTGGCCCTTAATCGCGCATGTTCGTCTTTACCTCTCAAACCCCGGGAATTTGTTCAGAAAATCAAAAACGGACCTCCTTTTCGTGTTTTCAACCCCCATGAGCAGAGTTTTTACCATTTTTTAACCTCCGGAGCACCAGGGAGGCAACTTTGGGCGCTGAACACGGGTATGAGATCCGTTTTCGAGTCTGCGGGCTTTTGCTGTAGCTTATGGCTAGTACTCTCCTTATTCGAGTTGAATTCACACTCGCAGTTGCAGACGGCCGCTGTTGCGACAACTAGACAAGCAAATCGTGTTGAGACCACGGAGTCCTGGTGTTCTGTTTTTTAATCAGTCAGCTGGAGATCACAGTTTCTTGTACACCATAACAAATTTATTTCAACACTAATATTTACAACATATCAAAAGATACCAGTAACTATGACACGGGATATTGCTTCGTAATGTGGGCGATGAGGATCATAAACATATGTTCAGGTGGATATTTGTGGCGAAAGACGAACTCAGCCACGATGCCAAGTAGAACTGTGGATGGAGTTCCAAATCTGACTTGGTGTTTTGGATAGAATTTCTCCCAAAACGATTCTATCACTTTCGTTTGTGGAGGATCAAGGTAAAGCTTTGAGGGGTCTGCTTTATGATGAACGTAGTTATTGGAAGAAAAGACGATCAAATCGAATGCTTCGCTGTTGTCCGAATATATGGTCGAGCCGGCTCTAATGTGCTGTTCGATCAAGGGTAGAAGGGTCTCGCGACTGCGGTTCTCTACCATAAATGTGAAACACTTCTTGGGGTTGCTCCTTTCGACGCCTCCGAAGAACCACTGTTTATGACCAAATACTGCCTCTGAAAATACTATGTTACGCGCCATGTGCGTCAATATTGAGATGTAAGTAACATTATCATGCACTGAGCAGAAGGGGGTCCAATTCGGCCAAATATGCTTCCATCTGAAAAACAAGGCGGCCAGCGGCGTATCCGCGGACAATGACGTGAAGGACTCAAAGACAATCTCAACGGTTGCCGAAGTTGCACAGTGGTATGGTTTGAAGACTAACAAGCCTAGGCCGAGAGCCAAAGATGAATCACAGGCCATCGTTCAACTTGAGCGGAAGCGCATCAAGCCGGTGGAGCTCGAGCACTTGGGCTACAAGGAGAGTGGCATCCAGGCCAGAAATCCATAGCAGGTTGGTGCAGCCATCATCAGCGTTCCCTCGCTTTGATGGTGTGTCCGGAGAAGGCGAAGTATCATACTGGTAACAAAAATCCATGCTTTCGAACGCTGGTGCTTCCAGTCTTTATATACGGCTGCGAAACATGGACATTACCGACTAGAAAGTCAGCAAATGTGGTGTTCCAGATAAGGTGTCTACGACAAGTTTTGGGGGTCTCAATTGGCGATCGCCTCCGTAACTATGCTAAAGGGCTATTCATACTCCTCAACGGCAGCGCGTCACGCTTTGGAGTGGCTATCAGAGTATAAATGGTCTGACGCCACGCCCGCCCGGCACGCGCGTGGCGCCTGCTCCGTCATGGCGGCAACGGTCGTAACAACTTTTTCTTCATTTTCATTATTAATGGTAGCATACACGTTCGTAAACGTGGTTGAGACCACAACGTGACTTGAACCGTATGCCAAGAACACACGGCCTTGGAGCGTCGAAAACGACCCACAATGCCGCTACAGGAGTAGAAACTTTGGACTCGCCCGTATTTCCACGCCCCTTAAAATGGTCCTCCCCCTCTAAACAAGGGTGCTGTGCCATCCTCATCGTCAGTGTCGTGTGCGGGTTACTTGTTGAGCAATCCGCAAACAGTACCGATGGCAGGCATCGCCCATCACCTTTGCTTTGGAGGGTGAGGGTTAATACAGTGGCGGGAAAATTCGGGCGGGGCCAAACCTGCTACTCCTGTAGTGGCACTGTGGATCGTTTTCGACTCTTCAAAATGCGTAGGCATTGTATTGTAAGCAGTACGGTTCGATTCACATTGTTGTCTAAACCACACTTACGGGCGCGTAAGCTGCCTTTAATAACGAGAATGAAGAGAAAGTTGTTACGACCGTTGCCGCCATGGCTGAACGGGCGTCACGCGCATGAGACGCCTGTGTGACGTCAGGTCATTCATACTGACGCTGACGTTGAGGAGTATGATTAGCGCCTAATCAAGAGGTGCGAAAGCCAGCCAGCGATCCAGGAGCTCATACAATCTCGTATAGCCGTAACCGTTCTTTGGATATATCGAGTGGCCAAGAGGAGGATCGAGAGAAGAGCTTCAAAGAAAACTTGGTTAAAGCAGGTCGATCCATGCGATGTAGTATGGTCAAGATGATTTGCGCAGATCGCCAAGAACGGAAGCGTATTACGTAGGCTGTCCAAACTCCAGTGGCACCGACAGCAGTGTATTGGTTAAGAGATCGACCCGCTTCGCTGGACGCCAAATAGGGGATAAGTAAGAGAGAACAAGACGGACTGGAGGACGAGCAAGCAACGATGCTCCTCATCAGACACTCATCAGACACCACTACAGACATATTGCTCTACAATGAATCTGGTGCCTGTCAGGCGCACAGCACGTATATGAGATGCCATTCCCAAAGAAAGCGCAGCTGGCCTTTCGGGGACGGTTCTTGAAGTAGACCTCGAGTCACTGCTATTCGAACTCTGACGGCTGATGTTGCTCTCCATGACCCACAGCGAGAAAAGCTTTTGCGTTGTGGACCGTAACGAAGATGATCTCCTGTTGCGGACTGCATCAGGGTTGGCATCCTTGTTGCGCATCGTAACACGGACCGTATCCTTGTCGTGGGGTACCCACCACAACCTATCAAGTGCTGTGGCTCGTAACGCCTCTACCTTATTGGGGGTTGCGCAGGAGCGCGCACCCAAAAAAGGCAGAGACGTTATGAGCCACCATTCTTGATGGGTAGTGGTGGGCACCCGACGACAGCGATATGGTCCTTGTTACGATGCGCAGCGAAGATGCAAGCCCTGCTGCATCCCACAACACGACATCGTCCTGGCAACGGTCCACAACGGAGAAGCTTTTCTTGCTGTGGGTTACGGGTAGTTCCATCAGCATGTCAGAATTCGAAGAGCGAATGACTCGAGGTATGCATCCGGATCCAGCCCCTGGAGGCGAGCCGCGCTTTCTATAAGGCGGGGCGCCTCATATATCTGTTGTGCGCCTGACAGGCACCTTATTGATGGTAGAGCGATTAGTTGTGTCTTACGAGGAGTATGGTGGCTCGATCGTCCACCAGTCCGCCTTGTTATACTCTTACTTGTCTCCTAGCTCGGAGCTCGTGCTCCCACGATGCAGACGTGAGTGCGTCGAAAGTTTTGTCTATAATGAGCACGCGGTCGCTTTCAATCGGTCAAGCGTGCTCCCAATAGACAGAACTGTTGCTAGGTAGTCTTTCAGCTCGACGGGGTATAACCGATTGAGAGTAGCCTTTTCTAAACTGGCCACGTCTGGACAATACGACTAAGAATGATAAGAGGGTACAACGCGTACTGCAGTAACAAAAAATACCAGTGCGATCCTTGCCGACTGCATTTTTAAAAGTTTAAATCTATCCTTACTGTACTCAGCGAGTTCGACATCTACTCCAGGGCCTCCTATGGGCTCTTCCATCGCATTAGCGGCTACACAGATCCTTCGAAACAGACTGAAATGTATAGTTCGTTGGCAATCCACGACCGTAGAACATCTATCTCCCCTTTATAACAGTCTTGATTCGCTAATACAGAAGTGGTAGTTACTCATTCAGAGACCATCTTCATCGCTGTCGTCCTTTCGTAGGACCATACCTTACCTGTCCTCAATGGGATCACAGCCCCAGAAAGACAGTCCTGCGCATCGGAAGAATCGATCACATCTTCGGCGGGACGCTCTAACAAAGCAGTACAGAATCAGACTAGCCAAGACGTTCGCCACACCAGTGACTGCCGGTAGTACGACATCATGGTAGTAAGGCGTGTTACTCAACTCGTAAGGTCCTGTCGTACATTCTCATAACTGGGACGTAAGTAGACGATTTTTTACTTGATTGTCCCACGCAGTCTCACGAAGTTGGTCATGGCGTCATTGGTGGGCTCGATATCATGGCTACTAAATGAAAAAAAAACGTTTTGTGGCTGAAGGGGCGATTACGTAGGAGTAAGTTAGGCAGTAAAGGAAAACTCTGTAGTGGTTTTGATAGTCTTGAGAGCACTGGCCACAAAAGAAAAGGTTAGAACAGGCATTAGTAAGACCGCCAACATCCTCTTATTTGTTCAAATGTTCAAGTTTGGAGATGGTGCTCCTCTTACTATTGCCTATTCTAACCCTTACTCTAGTGTCCAGAGCTCACCCAGCTATCACTACTACTACAGAGTATCCCACTACTGCTTTATCTGCTATAGCGGTACCGCCTCCCCAACCAGAAGACGTTGTTTTTGTGAAAAGCATTGGTATCGAGCGCACAAATGACATCGAGAATACCTTGAGGGACTGCTTGAGGGAATTCAGAAAGAAGTCGTCTGCCTACGTTATAGCTATGAGAATTTACGACAGGACTTGAACGAGTGGATGAACCAACCTTACCCACGTGGTGTGGTAATCCCAGTAGCCATTGGTATAGTGAGCGCCGCGATTAGACTGGTTGTGTTCTGCTTTGTGAGGACGTCCTGCCGTAAACATATTCGATCCTTCGGGCGCTGTGACCTGCGGCCAAACTTTTGAAACTATGAAAGCCTCCCGGGTAGGTCTAAAGCAGGGTACGGCACGAGGTGTAGACACAGCCAATTTTACTCAGACCCCCATTACTGAGCGAATTTATGACAATTTTCTTTGACCTCCTCCCCCCCCCCCCCCGGAGCGTTATTTGGTCAGTTCATGATGTAAAACTTAAAGAAGTGTAGTATAATCAGATTCTTTGCTAAAAACTGAATGTAAGCGGTGTATACCCCCATTCACAATGATCAATTCGGTGTTCCGGAGGAGGTCAGACTCCCTGAGCTAACACCCCCCTGTGGATATCCACACCTTCCGCCGTACCCTGGTCCAAAGGTCGCCCGCCGCATACATTGGCTGGTTTTAAAAACCTTCCCGGGGAGTTTCATGAATACGGCCACTGACGATAAACGTGTACTTCCACGAGAGGACGACAACGATGATGATGATCTGTGAACGAGTACTTAGCACATACTGAGACAAAAAAGGCTCAACAACCAGCAAGAAAGCCGGCCTCGTCAGCTGGATAGTGACCGAAATTCGAAGTTTTGTCGTCCGTGCTAGTTTCTATCGCGGGTGCGCAGCTGTTTAGCACCCGGGAGACAAGCCGCTCAATCTGAAAGGCCAGGGCGACGGGCCCCTTCAAACTTCATGGGCTGGGCGTGAAGCCCAAGGACCGACGTGCGACAGTCGGCAGACCGACACGCGGTGCGGCCAGCGCGCTGAGCGTCAACTGGATTCACCACCGGTTGTACGAGACCTCCAGAGGCTTGGCGGGCTAAGCACCGCAAACTTGGGTTGTTGAATCGACGAAAATGTCGACATGTGAGTCCTAGCTCAAGAGTCCGTCGCTCAGACAAAAAGGAACTCGACGCCCTCGCTCATTCGCCCACTTTCCCCAACGCCTGCGAAAAGCATTTCCTTGTTTTCCCCACCCAAGAGCGTGTCTGTCGCTGTGAGGTGCCTTTCACGGGCGAAGCGCGCACCCAAGAAGAGGCTATACGCTCAGGACGCGATTTTCCAAGACAAGCATACGACGCACTCTCGCGCCAGGACTCAGATGTCGGCAATCCAGTCGGTTCATTTACCCAGGTTTGCAGTACTTGGTTCCGTCCAGCCGCTGAATTCGTGCGACAGCTGGCGATCCCAGTTCGTGTTCGGCGCACTGGCAGCGTCGCGTGCCGGTGTGTCGGTGCGCCACGTGTATATTCTTGGGCATCACGCCCAGCCCATAAGGGCCGTGGGGCTTGTCGCCCAAGCCTTTCAGATTCAGCGGCTTGCCTTAACAGCGGCTTGGAACAGCTACTCGTCCGCGATAGTCACTACCGCGGCCGCGATAGCCACTATCGCGAGCGACAAAACTTCGACTTTAGAGCTCCACGGCCACTATCTCGCTGACGACACCAGCTTTCTAGCTCAGCGTTGACCGGCTTTTCGTCTGAGGGTATGCCTCCCATAATAAAGGGCGTCGTGGGCATCGAGCCTCTTTCTTGTGTGCACGCTTCTCCCGTGATGGGCAGAATGACGCCCTACTCCCCGCGATAGGCACGCTATCGTGTCAGGAGGGCGAGCACGTCCTTAGGCCAGTGGTACACTTTTGCGACACACGGTCGCGTCGCTCTGCACATCGACAGCGACCGCCTCCCTCCCTTTAGGTCAATGGTATATATTGTCGCTGTCATGAGCGACAGTCATTACATTTAGCACAAATCATGGCGGGACCAGCATCGGAGCAATGGCACTGGTCGTCGTAGGAACGGTTTTCACGTGTCCGTCGCAGCGACGTGTCGCTCACGACAGCGACAGTATATACCATTGACCTTATCGCGTGTCTGTGGGAAAGTGGGCGAATCGGCGTGGGCCTCGAGCTCCTTTTTGCCTGTGTACTGTCCACATCGGGGTGAAATTGCGGTCCGCAGTTGCAGACAACTGCTTTTGCAGCACGCAGCTCCGAAGCAATCTTCCAGTGACCACGAGGTCCTGGCACGACTACTGCCACTGCCGTTATCCGGGCGAAATCTACTTATTAGAAATTACTCACGCGATGAAATCTGGAATGGTCTGGTTTGACAAGGTTGTGCCATCAGGTCTCCTGAATTCGTGCTGCAGCTCCTTGGTGTCATACATGTCCCTTGAGAAGAAATAGAGCAGTTTCAGGACTTCACGAGGTTGCAGTCTCATATTATAGAAAATCGTGCCGCTTAGAGAGGCAACTTTCGCAGAGCACCTGTACTTGTGACAGTGATAACGAAATCCGGTGAAGTTCTTGCCAATTTTGACTTTTCTCATATTGCGTGAACACTTCGGGCATTGCATCTTCTTGTGAATCAGACGCCAATCCTTTAGTTTCTTGATGAAATCCGGGTCGCGGAGCCGCAGAATTCGGGTCAGCTGACTGTAGGTCAATCCGCGGAGGTCATCATCGAGAACTTTCGGATATGAGGGCAGATCCAGTCTTTCATCTTTATGATTATAGTTGTTCTTGCCTTTCACCTTTTCATTTCGAAGGGAAATCCTAAGTGGACCTACGATGGAGCAGGTCCAGGTCATGAGGTAGCTGGAGGGCGGCTGCGGCCCGACCTGAGAATGAGGCTTTAATCAGAATAAGAAAATTAGGGTGAATTTTCGTATACTTACCGCAGTATGGTATATAAAGCTCAATAGAAAATAGATGAAGCACAGAGAAATAAATTGCCGGCATTTTAAAACTCGACGTCAAATGGATTGTATTGGTATATTGTTGGCTACGTACGCAATACATCATACTTGACGCCAAGATTCAAAAATAATCAAAAGCTGTAAAATTACGATTTTCTAGTTGGAGTATAACGATTTTAAAATTTCAGATGCTTTTTTCTCTCAAGAAATGCGTGAGAAAACTGAAAATCCTGTGTTTTTCCTTCAACATTGAGAAATTCAGGAATTCGGCGTCAAATATAGTGTTTCGCGTACGTAATCGACTGCACCTGCAATGCGACTGACGCCTAAAAATTTTTATTCTCACGACATTTGCGAAAAGATTTCTTATTTTTGTGATTCCCTTTCTCTCTCTTTTTCTTGACCAAAATGTTTCTCTGAAGAAAAATTGCTTGTGGGTTCTATTCTTTAAGTAGTTTATGGTATGGGAAATAAATTACTTTTTTTTGTAAAAACTTTTTTCTTTGTCCTGCAATTTTCTCTTTGTTTCCAGTTTTCGCGACACTTGTGAAAACCTTCCTCATTTTTTCGATTCCCTTTTTCCTTTTTTTGTTGACTACAATGTTTCTGGGAGGAAAAATTGCTTGTGGGCTCTACTTTATATGAAATAAATTGCTTTTTCTTGTAATTTGTTTCTTTGTCCTGTAATATTATTTTTTCAACTGTGTTATACTATTGTAAGATGTATTTTCCCTCTGTTTGATACCTTTCATTTTTTGCTACTCGGAACCCTGTAGCTTTTTGCTGATCTCATTTGTATTTTTGCTGAATTTTTTTTGGACTGAGAAAACATTTCTTGGCAATGAGGTGATTTTTTTTTCAATTTGTGTTTTGTCATTTATCCACATTACAGTATGAATAAAGCGGCGGAAAGGTTAATGGCGTATCGTAAAGAAGTGAAGAAAAAGGTCGATATGGACGAAAGCGTTGATAAACCGTCAGGAAATCAGAAATTTGTGAGTTTCTTGGTTACTTGTTCCATATTGATTGATCCTACTTTGATTCTTATGTTTTTCCCGTTGTTCTTTGTGGTATCAACTTTCTTGAGTTTCTTTTCTCTCTTGTAGTTCTGGAATAACCGCTCTCTTCCAAAAAAATACGAGTATTATAGCATTCGTTTTCAAACCTAAAATGTACCAAAACAGTTCGGTGTGGGGTGAAATCGGCCGTTTCGTTACGAATTTGTCGGACCACGACCCTGTTCCCGTGGGTAGCAAGATTTCTGCAAATTTTGTAAACATTTTTCCCGAGGTGTCCAATTTTCGTGTTCTAGTCAAAAATTCTGACGACCCACATAAGTTTTTTGTTTACTGGTCCAAAGGGCTTAGCATCACTAAATCCTGTTGCGGGCGCGTGTGGGGACAATGGTAAGAGGCGCCATTGTTACGCAGACGGTCGAGTTATCGATCCTCGCCGGAGGTTAACCAAGCCTTCTATCCCTCCGCGATTGGTAGATTTATACCAGGGTTGTCTGGTAGGATAAGAACACCAACTTGAACGTCGGCTTGCCCCCGCAAGTCACTATATAGGCCCTAAACACATAAGAAAAGTCTCTTATGATAATGATTTTAAGTCGAATGTGTGGCGCATCGCTAAAGGGATTGATATACACCGAGAACTTCAACTTTGAAGGCAGTGTTCACAATGAAAAAGTTGCTCGTTCTTTGACAGAAACGTATGCCTTAAGCACGTTCAAGAAGTGTAAGGACGGAAATACGACGAAAAACGACCAGGCAATGGGTGAAAATCTTGTGGACCAGCCGACTCATCGGATGACCCCGCCCACTCCATATAACACTTGTCCTGTGTTCGTTTCACCAGAGTAACAGTTGTCGAATTTTGGCATAGGCTTTATCGCGGAAGATGCTAACATCCCAGCATGTGCATTGGTCCATCTTATTTTTCAAGAGGTTTATTTTTTTTTCGGCACAAGAAACAAAGCAAAGTCACTTACACAAGATTTTCGAAGCGCAAGACCATTTTCGACGTTAGTTTTGATGCTTTGTCTGCAATCTTCCGAAACAGAGCAAACAGGTATAATTAAATTTTTTCAGAGATTCCTTTGAATAGTTTCCCCCCCATTTGAGTGTTTTTTGGGGACTTTTCCCTATAAACCAAAAAAACTGTGCATAGTGGACTTACCTTTTCAAAGAACACAGAAAACTAGAATACAAAAAAAAACTTCACTGTATGCTGTTTCGATGAGCCGATAGGGATTCCGAGGTCGTTTCTGGCTATTTGGAAAAATATAATAGTGTTGATCAAATGATAATATGCCTACCATGGCTTTCCAGAAACTGTTTTTGAGTAAATGGTGTTATCATAGCGGGGGGGGGCACTGCTGTATCGCACTTAGCCACGCCCATTTTCCCGTGCCGCAATAACTCTCCTTATTTTGGCAGGGAAGGGAAACCTTGGGTAGGGGCTCAAATTTAGTGCGGCACAGTTAAATGGGCGTGGCCAAGTGCATCGCGCCATCGTGCCCCCCCCCCGCTGTGATAGCACCTGGGTCGCATACGTGATTGGCGTACGCGACGTCTTACCGTAATCTAAAAACGTTGGAGACGCAGAGGGAGCGCTGCTTTTTTGGACTCTTCGTTTTCCATCTGGTTTGGGACAGAGTATATGAGCCACGTTGCGTAAGGCTAACTTTCTCTTCTGTTAGTTATTTTTTGTACGTATTTTCAAAGCGGACGGAAAACCTGTTTTAGTTCACAATTATGCATTCAGTGATGTAATTTGCGAAATTCGGACATATTTCTATTTTAATGATAGTTGTCAGGTTTACACAAGGTGCTGAGTTGACCGCAAAACGCTTGGCTCCGGGCGAGATTGAACCAGCATGTTCCCTTTCCGGGGGAGCGCCTTATCGCAGTGCACCACCGAAGCCTCATCGCCGCTCTCACTCAACTGCTCGGCAAATCTTTACCGAAGCATTCATCTTTTCACCCGCCTAACGGGATGAAACAGGAATACTGTCATAGACTATATAACAGTCGTAGACCTGTCATGATGATGCCCTAGTTAAGTCTTACACGTTTTTTGGATGTTTTTTTTTGCCGTAACTGCAGTTTGACGTCGCAGTGCACGTCGCAGTGCAAAAAAAAACATCCAAAATCGTGTAATACTTAACTATGGCATCATCCTGACAGGTCTACGATTGTTATATGGTCTATGACGGTATTCCTGTTTCATCCCGAAATGCGGCTGAAAAGATGATTGTTTCGGTGAAGATTTATCGAGCAGTTGAGTGAGAGCGGCGGTGGGGCTTCGGTGGCGCAGTGAGATAAGGCGCTCTCCCGGGAAGGGAATATGCTGGTTCACTCTCGCCCGGAACCTAGCGTTTCGCGATCAACTCAACACCTTGTGTAAACATACCATAATGTGCACTGCGACGTTAAACTGCAGTTACGGCAAGTAACATCCAAAAATCGTGTAAGTTGTCAGGTTGACTGAAAATTCTGTTTAATGGTTTTCTTTGTCTGAAAATAAATAACGATCACATTCTCATATGTGTCATGCACTGGTTTATGAACAGGGTCCAGCGAGGTCGTGACCGGACCGGACCAGACACAACAGGGTCATGGGGGGGGTCGTAAAATTTTTGGCTAAAAGAACACGTTTCTAATTTAGAAAAGGGGTCGTTAAAATTTTGGGGAAAATTTTCAACCAGGAAGGAGGTTTGTAAAAATTTCGGAGATTTTTTGAAAATTTTTGTTATCAAAGTGCCTCCGCGGAGCTCTGAACATGCTTTTAACTCTGTGCAGAGCTACTTAGCACGTCTTTGGAGGTGAAATTCAAATTCTACGTCGAAATTGATTTCACAAGCGTATATTTCATTTATTTAGAATGGCCACATTTCCAAAAGTTGTTCTTTGTGAGTTATTGAATCAGGGCCAAGAGGGGTTGCGAAATTTCGCAACATCAGGGGGGGTCGCAAAAATTTTGGCTCGAAAATGAAAATTTGGTTAAGATTTCCCGAAAATTCTTGATATTTTTGATCAGAAAGTGGAAGTATCGTAGCATATCCCTGTTTTTAGACGCTTGAGCCGACTACTGAACGAGTTTTCTCCGTCGGACTGTTTTAGTAATCAATTGCAAACTGCCCAGAAATCCACTCGGGAGGGGGTCGCTTCGATTTTGAAAAATTACGCAACGCCCCGCTTGACCCAGTATCGAATGCTATCGAAAACTGAAGATTCAGGGAAAAAAATCCAAGTTCGGGATGATTGGAATACTCGAATATTCGAATAACTATTCTGTTTGTTTCAATAGCTCCCTCACTGGTGTGACTCCTCTCTCTGGCCCCATAAAAGGCCCGTTTCCCAGGTGTTTTTGTTTTTGTGGTCTCCTTTTAGACTGACGTCGAAGTGTTTTTTGATGACGAGGGCGGTTATTCTTCCGGCGCCCTCTCTCTCCCCCCTTATTCGAAGTCTATTCATGTGAGCGCCCCCGCGTGCGTTCTCTCCTTCAACTTCGCATGTGAATGTATCCTCGATTAGGCTCAGAGACTCGCCCCGGGCGTATCTACGAATTCGTCAGGAGAACAATCGCCACAGCCGCGAAAGGCGGTCGCCTGGGATTTGGCAGCGACTGAATATCGACATTCTTGATGCGCCACCGTTTTCCACTTGGCGACGGTGTTATGAGACGTATCCGTGGTCAACTCTGGTTCTGACAGGGCTGAGCTATCTGACGGGACAGATTTACTTCATATGGTGAGGGTTTGTTGACTGTTTTCAAGCCTTTTCTGATTCTCATTCATGAAGAAACGCGGCTAGGGCAATGTTGACAGTTTTGTTCACCGTATACCTACCGTAATCTTACGAAAAACCCGAAATGAACTTCAGATCTAAGTTTGATGCCACGAATAAGCCTGCTTGGGCGAAGTTCTGATCCACCGTCTAAGATCAAAATGTGGAATTCTGCTACTCATAAAACTTCTTTTTGTCTTTACCATTCGGTATTATAAAATGGGGTGATGCTTTTTCTTTCTTCCTATAGGGCTCCGTTTCTCCATAATCGAGTCCGCAACATTTGCGAAGGATTTCGATGTCATGATGTCCGTGGCGGACCATAATTAGGTTACATTCGGTTTGGAGCCTTCGGCGGAATTCGCAATCTATCAGAGTTTTGGATTTCAAGGATAGTCAATGTCATACTCTGAATGGGCTTGGTCAAGGGAAGCTCCCTAGTTAAAGGCCGAATCTATCTTTCGTGATAAGGTGGGGGGGGGGTCGTAAAAATTGCGTAAAATTGAAATTCGGGGGAGGGCGTAAAATTATTGGGTAAAAAAAAAGGCAAATGTTTTCAATGGTACTTGAACTGACCCCTGCTTTCATTAGGATAAGAAGTAAAGCGTTGATTTCAAAAAATATTCATTAAAGGCTGCAAAATCTTTTTTTAAACTTCAGCTCCAATTTTTTTTCGCTTAGGGGAAGGGCTGAGCATGCCGTTGCGTTAATTTTGGCGCAATTACGACCCCCTGTTGACCAAAATTTCGGAAATTGTGGAGTAATTTCAACGATCTCTCTTGACAGATAGGCATCAAATTTGCATTCAGCATACCGAATAACCCTTGAATCGGAATTTTGACTGAAATCTGATACTTTGTCATAACTACCGTATACCCACCGTAGGGTAGAATTTTATGACGGCTTCTGCAGAAGCTGTGCTCGCGTGGCAATCTTACTACAGGAGGGCGTCTATTAGTACCTTCTCTAAGCTTTCCAAGTGGTAGGGAGAAAATTCTTCCTTCAAAAAATTCTGCCACCACCCCCCCCTTAAATTTACATTTTTCTCCAAAGGTTTCCAAGACTCTACGATCCCGTTGCACCGAGTTTCATCCCTGCTCAGAGGATGGACGTAAAAAAAGATGCTTTTTAGTGAGTAGTCCACTACTGTGGAAAAGTAAAAAATAGAAAAAATGAAAGAAATTTTTTTGGGGAGGGGGGCTCACGGATGCTTTTTAGTAAGGAGCGTTGTTCCATCTACAAAAAAAAATAAAATTTCAAAAATTTTTGCTAAGAATCGGACCGCCCACAACTATAAAAAAAAAATTCACTAGAAAAAAATCAAGAAAATTTTCGACATTTTTGAAAGTTTCGATTATTTATGAGGCGTACGTAGCTCATTTGTTTCTCGGGACAATGGTCTGCTTGTCCTTGAATAGGCAACGTAGCTCCGTTGAGGTCTGTTCGACCCTATAGCTGGAACTTTGGGAATTTTCTCGACTCAGGCGATTATCGACCCTGAGCCGCACGGAACAGGAATCGGAGCTCATTCTCCCAATCTCTGGGCCACTGCTGTTGCTGTTCGAGAAATTTTGAGGAGCGCTGACAACAACAGCAGTGGACCGGAAAGCAACAGAAGCCGACAAATTCAGATTGGGAGAACGATCGGAACTGTCAGGCGGCTTTGGGCCGAGATTCGCCTAAGTATGGCTTTGAGTGAATCTAATACCTATTTTAAAGGCTAATGAATCGATTTTCCAAATGTTTTCAAATTCCGAAAAAAGAATAAGTCAAATTCGCAGTTTAACAATCCAAAAGGAAAGAGTAAGTATAATTCACGTCAACAAAAAATTACGGACTCTTCCTGAAATACTGTAGTCTGTTTGTTGTATGGTTAGGTTCGTGGCTTGTTTCCTCAAGAAAAAACATGTGAATCTCACCCGTGGCTGGCGCTGCGGTCGCGTGCGGCGGCCTGCTAGTTGCTTTAGGCTGAGAGAAGAGCGCAGCTGATTAGTTCACCATACCGCCAGCCGCCGGTGAGATTTAAACCTCCCGTGCCAGCCGTGGGTGAGAGTTTAATGTTTCTTCTTGAGTGAGATTTTGCCAGCGAATAATCACAGCTGTTTCTAGAAATTGATAGATACAACAAATCGACAACAGCATATTGGGGATAGTCCGCAACCGCACCAATGCGTTTTTCAGTTTCTGACTGAAAGTGAGGTTCCTGCATAATTAGAGTATCTTGGTATTTGGTTGATTCACATACCCGATTGAATTGAATTTCTGAAAAAAAAACAAGTGATATAGATTTTTTGAAGGCAGTATTTAATTATTCGAATAGCTCAATTTCGATTGAATCCGAAATGCATAAAATTGCGGAATTAATCAAGTATCAAGTAAGCGAATGGTTTTAATATCCGATATACATGTAGTTGAAATTTAAACTCCTGCATGGATTGAAATTCTTAAAATAAACAAGCTCGTATTAATTGAATTTTTCGAAAAACAAACGAGTAAAGGTTTTTTTGGGTTAATAAGAGTTGTTTTTTTTTATCAATTCAAATTTTCGATGGAAATTTTAAAACTTAAGTGTCCGTCTGGAACAAGATTACATTGTGTTCCTGATTTAATTCTACGTCAGTACAAAACGTATTATTGATTTTTTGATGAAGTTGGATGGTTGCAAAAAACTTTCAATTTACATTCCTGATTGAATGTAATATACGAAAAATTTGACTGGAAATAAGTTTGAATTCCTGAATGGATCGATTATTCGAGAAGTCAATAAATGAAACAAGCAAAGTATTTGATTATTTTGGATGACCTCAAAAAAAATCGAATATTTTGGAAGACCTGGAAAAAAATCCTGGAAAAACTGAAGAATTGATAAACGGGTTCATTACAACCGAATAGAATCGATTCCATGTTTGGGAAAGAAATTAACTGAATTTGTAACTTTTTCCAATATTCGGTTTGTAACGAATATTGGAAAAAGCGAATAATCTAAATTTCTGTTGTATTGATTATTCAGTTAAAACAATCCTCTTATTTTCGGTATGAATACAAGTTTTTTTGGAGTTTGCGAATGAATAAAAAAATTTAGTTCAAGATGAAATTGATATTTCCAGCGGATCGTATATTCAAAAATTGGGTCATTGGGTAGATTTGATTTGAGAGAGTAAAACATAGAATTACTGATTGAATCAAACTTTTCTCGGAGTTTTTTTTTGTGTTTTTCAATGTGATAATTTGGAAAAAATCAATCTATATTTCCGTCGGAATATAAATCTGATAGTAATTGATCAGTATTCCTTATTGAACTTGATGTTTGAAAAATTTCAAAAAAATAAACGAGGAATTGAATGACAGAATGGGATGTCCGAAAAGTAGATTACCTAATCCATATACGTGAATGAATTTGAGTGTCGGAAAAAATGGATAATTCAAATTTCCAGCATGAATTGATCTTTTAAATTTGTTTACACAAGGTGCTGAGTTGGTCGCAAAACGCTTGGCTCCGGGCGAGATTGTACCAGCTTGTTCCCTTTCCGGAAGAGCGCATTATCGCACTGCGCCATCGAAGTTCCATGGCGGTATATGTACCTGTTTCATCCCCTTATGCGGGTGAAAAGATGATTGCTTCGGTGAAGATTTACCGAGCAATTGAGTGAGAGCGGCGCTGGGGCTTTGGTGGTGCAGTGCGATCAGCCCCCCCCCTCCCCCCGGAAAGGGAATATGCTAGTTCGATCTCGATCGGAAAACGCCAAGCGTTTTGTGATCAACTCTTAATCTTGTGTAAACCAACCATAACGTGCACTGCGACGTTAAGCTGCAGTTACGGCAAACAAAAAACATCCAAAAGTCGTGTAAGACTTTTGAATTTGTGTATTATTCATTGATTCGAATCGCTTCTAAGCTTAGAACTGTGCGCTTTAGCTCTTTTCGACCTTTTGGCATGTTTGGAAATCGTTTTGGATCTTTTTAGAGGGGTCATTAAGGTCAGTGGGACCGGGAACAGGCTCCAGTGGGCCAACTTTTCATTTTCGCGCCAAAATGAGTTCGACCCAACATTAAATTATCCATTTTGAGCAAAAATTGTATGGTCCTCCTCACCATCCGTGCTTGGTAGTTGCCGGGAAAGCCTTTCCCCCCGTCTGAGGTTTCCTCAAGAATGGGAGTTCAAGAATTGGAGCTGTTTTCGGGTCCAGCGTGCAGATATTTGTTTGAAGCGGGGCGCAATGCATTTGAAATATGTGTTTTCCGCAGTGGCATCATCCGTTGTTTGTCAATGTCATGTCATTGTAGGGCTGAATTTGGCTTGGTGTTCTTCACCGTCTCCATACTTCTAGCCATATGTCTAAGTCTTGGGAATCGAAAGGAAGGAGAGGTTTGTGACGTTTAAACTGGATATTATTCAACTTCTCGGCTTCAGCAAGCAATAAACGCCTGTCAGTCTAGTCAAGTGGCTGTCCAGACGTTTTTCGGCCGCACCGCTGTCCGGCTAGGTGTAATCTTACATGGGTTTTGAGTAGCTTTTGAAATTGCCTCGAAGAAGATGTTCTGTGTACTGAAACCTCTTGTCGCCTACTTACAGATGTCGGCCTACTCCGTCTTTAATCCTAACTGTGAGAGACTGCTGGGACAGATGACAGCTGAACATTTCGAGCGCGATGTGCTGCGGAGAAGGGTTGATTGACGGCTTTTTTGGATATATTTCTTGAGATTAGCGGTGCTTATTGAACCAACGATGCTTATTTGCGACAGAGGTACGTTTTGGGAAGACTAGATTTCTTTTGCTTGGGTTTTTTGGTTGTTTAAATCTGTTACTGCTACATATGATGAGGTTTCTGTCTGGAACGTTCCAGCTAGCCCGGTTTCTCGTCCCATGAAGTTTACTCCCTTCATTTTGTACCAATTGTTGGTATTCTAGGGACCACCCGCGAGTTTCTCTTTTTCCTGACGGGTCCATAGTTGATCTTCTGTGGACTACCCATAAAGTTTGCTCCTATCGGATCCTCCTCATATATACATAGTAGAAGTCCTACAGACCACCCATAAAATTCGGGCGTTGTCGGCTTGTTCCGCAGGTAGTGTTTTTTCGGTACCCCCGCAGAACTTACTGTTACCCGATTTGTTTTCACGGTGGGAAAAGGCTATAGACCACTTATGACTTTCAGCTTCGGACCACCCAGTAAATCTAAAAGCCACCGGCAGAACACCCATAAAGTTTGGTCTTGTTCGCCCCCCCCCCCCCCATAGTAGAAATCCTACGGACCACATATGAAGTTCAGGCCCTGTCGAGCTAATCCGTAGGTAATATCTTGGCGTCATGGAATTTACTGTTAACCATGTTAACATGGTTGAAATGATATGGACCATCCATGACGTTCGGCTGCGGACCACCCATGAAATTTAGTTTCCCCACGCATGAGTAATTTTGGAATTCTGGGCACCTCCCACAGTTTTCGGTACTTCCCAATTCACCCCTGTAGTTAGAATCCGACAGACCACCCACGAAGTTCAGTTCTCTCCCACTCATTTCCATAGATGGCGTTCTAGAAACCGCCCATGAAGCTTACTCCACCCGAGCTCAATCCCGCTACCATTTACCGAGCTGCGGGCCACCTTTAGATTCTGGGCCTTGTTAAGCCTTTTTCGTAATAGGTATCTCCGAGATTGGCCACCCTTAAAGTTCGAATCCTGCAGTTCATTCCTTTATGTGAAAAAGGCCACCCATAAAATTCGGGCGTTGTCGGCTTGTTCCGCAGGTAGTGTTTTTTCGGTACCCCCGAAGAACTTACTGTTACCCGATTCGTTTTCACGGTGGGAAAAGGCTATGGACCACTTATGACTTTCAGCTTCGGACCACCCAGTAAATCTAAAAGCCACCGGCAGAACACCCATAAAGTTTGGTCTTGTTCGACCCCCCCCCATAGTAGAAATCCTACGGACCACACATGAAGTTCAGGCCCTGTCGAGCTAATCCGTAGGTAATATCTTGGCGTCATGGAATTTACTGTTACCCATGTTAACATGGTTGAAATGATATGGACCAACCATGACGTTCGGCTGCGGACCACCCATGAAATTTAGTTTCTCCACGCATGAGTAATTTTGGAATTCTGGGCACCTCCCACAGTTTTCGGTACTTCCCAATTCACCCCTGTAGTTAGAATCCGACAGACCACCCACGAAGTTCGGTTCTCTCCCACTCATTTCCATAGATGACGTTCTAGAGACCTCCCATGAAGCTTACTCCATCCGAGCTCGTTCCCGCTCCTATTGACCGGGATGCGGACCACCCATCAATTCTGGGCCTTGTTAAAGGCAGTGTTCACGATAAATCTCGTTCTCGAGGTCTCGGTGTGAAACACTAAGTTGGCAGGTGCTGTAGAGGATAGGGTCGAAGCAAACAACGAAAACTGGCCAGAAACAAATATATACGGCTTTGGAAGCTCTCCCGGTGCGCCTACCTATCCCGGTCCGCCCCAAATCGGAAGAGCTTGTGGCGCCGCACACATTTCGATGGCAAATTGCCAAGCAACTCTGCCGCAATTAGGTAATATCGATTACCAGGCGTCATGGAATTTACTGTTACCCATGTTAACGCATGCTTTGAAATGATTTGACCAACCATGACGTTCGGCTGGACCACGCCATGAAATTTAGTTCCTCCACCGCTATAAATTTGGACTTATTCTGGGCACCACCCACAGTTTTCGGTCTTCCTTGATTCTTCACTATTAGTTACCTTTCGACCAAATAATCCCATTTTTGGGTCGAACTCGAGTGCTATACTCATAGTGAACACTGCCTTTAGGCCTTTTAAGGAATAGGTATCTCCGAAATCGAACCAACCCTTAAAGTTCGAATCCTGCAGTTCATTCCTTCAGTTGAAAAAGGCCACCCATGAAGTTGAGTTCCAATCCTCTCCCATAGTAGGAATCGTACGGACCACTTAAGAAGTTTGGGCCCTGTCAAGCGGTTCCGTAGGTAATATTTCAGGGCCCAACATGGAATTTAGTGTTAGACAATTTCTTAGCTCGGTCGGAAATGATATGGACCACCCATTAAGTTCAGTTCCGGACCGCCGCCCATGAACTTAGGCTTCAAAGATGACATTCTGGGCACCACCCACAATGTTATGAGCTTCCCAATTCACCCCAATAGTTGGAATCTTACGGACCCCTGTCGAGCTATTTCGTAGGTTATATTTTGCCGTCATGGAATTTACTGTTACCCAAGTTGGAATGATATGGACCACATGGTTGAAATGATATGGACCACCCATGACGTTCGGCTGCGGACCACCCATGAAATTTAGTCCTCCACCCATGAGTAAATTTGGAATTCTGGGCACCACCCACAGTTTTCGGTACTTCCCAATTCACCCCTGTAGTTAGAATCCGACAGACCACCCACGAAGTTCGGTTCTCTCCCATTCATTTCCATAGATGGCGTTCTAGAGACCGCCCATGAAGCTTACTCCACCCGAGCTCAATCCCGCTACCATTGACCGGAATGCGGACCACCCTTTAATTTTTGTCCTTATGAAGCCTTCTCCGTAGTAGGTATCTCAGAGATAGATCACTCACAAAGTTCGAATCCTGCATTTGATACTTTGAGTTGAAAAAGGCCACCCATGAAGTTGAGCTGTCTTCGACTCGTTTCCGGGTATGATATTCAAGGCACCGTTCATGAAGTTAACTGTTCCCCTAATCCTCATATTCGAAAATCTATAGGCCACCCATGAAATTCGAGTTCAAAAATCTAAAAACCACCTGAGGAACACCCATAATGTTTGGGACGTGCCAGCCTGTTCCGCAGCTAATATTATAGGTTCCGCCGTGAAGTTTACTCTTGCTCAGTTTACCAACTTGGTTGGAAATGATATGGACCACCCATGAAGTCCAACTCTGGACCGCCCATGAAGTTCGGTTTCTCCTACCCGTTAGCAAAGTCGACATTCTCGGGACCACCCGTAATGTTTGGCCTTTAAATCCATTTCCTTAGTTAATTTCTGTTGTTGAAACCTCAATGACCACCTATGAAGCTCATTATGGTACTACCCAATCTGTGATTGATATTCTAAAGAACGCTCTTTTCTATAGTTGCGATCTAACGGACCACCCGTGAAGTGCAGTTATCGCGTAACCATTTCCAAGGTTTGCTTCTCAGGGGACCACCCACGGATTCTGAAAGTTTCCCTTCAGTTCGTATGCTTCGGTCACTACGCATCACCCGTCAATTTTTGATCCCGATCCCTCCGACTCAATAATGAAGATGATATTCTTGGGGACCACCCATAAAGTTCTTTCTATCCTAATTTGTCCCATGATCGGGAATGCTACGGACCACCTATGAAGTTCCGTTATGTGCAACCTATTTTCGTTGCTGGTAGCCAGCGACCACCCACGAACAATGGTTCTCTTTTATCTGTTCCGCTAGTCGAAGTCTCACAGACCACCCATGAAGTTTAATTAACTCCGTTGGACCTCTCGAACACAGTTCCATTGTTGATAAACTACTGACTACTCGTTGCGTTTGGACCTCGCCACCACGTTTTTGTAGACATTATTCTTAATTCCGCCCATGAAGTTCACTGTTCTTCAGCCCTTCGAAATTATATGGACCATTCATGAAGTCTGGTTCTCTCCAAGCCATTTTTGATGCTATATATGGTGGTCTTGGCCCCGCGTAATCCAATTTTGGATGTGAGAATGTTGAATTTTGTCGACGCAGTAACATTGTTAGAAAGTATCGATTCAGTGCTATGTGCCTCTAAATAGTTCTCGGATGTTTTCGGGCAGCATTGATACTCCATCAATGTCAACAAGTTGGGTAGGCTGATTTGATGCGGTGCATTTGTGTACGTGTTGCTCTGCTCCGTCACCTCTGCCTAGAGAGAGCTTTTGTTATACTAGTTTTTTTGAGAAACTAATGAATTTTCGGATTTTTTTCATCGAAATTTGTTGAAAACTGTGTTTTTTTTTGGACTTTGGGTCATGTCGGTTTGGCCAATAGACCCGATTAGGCTCTCTAAGCCAGTGCTGAGATTTTATATATGTACGTGTTGCGTGGAAAAGGGATGTTATAGTTACCGAAGTGGGTTATCCGGTGGGTAAGAATGCTGGCAGAGAAGTCCCCATTGTGCGGTTTGTTTTTGAAATTTCAGCCGACGCCTGTCTCTGGTGACGCATTTGCTTGCACTATCAGTGCGCATGCGATCGGTTTACGAGCTCGGAAAGAAAACTTCAGAAGGGGATTGCTTTGGCGGGGGTTATAAGAACATTGACTTGGTGTTGGGTTCGCTTTCAGTTTTTTTCAGGTTTTAAGGGACATAGATGTTGGAAAATGTTACATATTTTAGTAGATTTTAGCCAAAGTGTCGCGCGATCTCAATTTTTAAATTTAGAAAAAATAAGCGTCGATCTGGCCTCTGGAAAAAATGTAAAAATATTTGACTAAGTGTGATATATCATTATAAACGATATTTGTTTTGGAAAAAATGTAAAAATATTTGACTAAGTGTGATATATCATTATAAACGCAATTTGTTTTTTTTTGTCTCTAATGCTTTTTCTCATTTTTCAATCATCCTCCGGGTGGCAGGATTGAGAAGGCTGTTGCCTCAATTTTCGGCTGTGCTACGACCACCCTATTGAAATTTTTACGATCACCCCTCTCGAGATGAAATATTTCTTTAGCTTTTTTTCCGAGTGAGAAATTGGGAAAAACTTCAAACCTGTAATTTCAACTAATAAAAGACAATTTTTGATTTTTTCTCCTAGACTTCCTAATTTTTTTCATCAGAATCTTCTATGTTTCTTCAAAAACTTCACGACCTTCCCAAATTATCATTTTTTTCCCAAAAATTTTCGAAGGTTTCTACAACTCCTCGTTGCGCCGAGTCGCAACCGTATTCAACCCTGTCGGTTGTTGCTTGAGTTATACGCTGAACATCAGTGGAAATTTTCAATATTTAGCTCCCTTTAACGCTTATAATTACTCTGAAGCAAATCCCCGCCGTCGTTGGAGCTGCTGAAGTAGATTGATCATTTGAACTCTTTGAGCGCTATTAAATAGCGTTCGCAAAAAAAATTGGCAGAGCGTGATTATTGATCTTTTTCTTTATGAATTTCTTTCTTTTCAGTTTGGTGTTATCTCCCCTATCGAACCACTTTCAGCTGCGAAATTTTGCGAAAATTCAGGCTTTTAAAATATCACCTTTTTCGAATAGCCGGAATTTCAAATAATGAGTTTGGGCGTTGGAGCATCCTTCTGGTGTAAACTAATTAGTCGCTTGGAATTGGGCAATTTCTCGAAAAAAAAAAGAAAATTCTCGCCGTTCCGAAGAGTCGAATAATTCGAATTTACAAAAATGAGCGAAAAAAGAGTGACTCGAAATCAGGAATTAGGATAATATTCAAATTCAATACTCAGACAGCAGGTGCGGGCGGATCGGTGGCTTTTGGCGGGCGGAGCGACATCCGCCCACCAGTGGCCAGCAATCCGCCCGCCAGTAGCCAACTATCCGCCCGCCACTATCTAGTTTTCGCCCGCCAGTAGCCAGCCGTCCTCCCGCCCGTAGCCAGCGATCCGCCCTCGATGCTACATGTGGGTTATTCCGATGGTTCCCACCACGGTCTCCGTGTGTGGGACCACACCCCCCCCCCTAGCCCTGGGACCATCCCCTCAACTGCCAAAAATTACTCTCCGGCTTCTTTGTGATCCTTCAAAGGTGACTGGAAGTCACCTTCCAGGTTCGGCATCGAAATGCCGAATGAGCATTCAGTGCGATGGAGCGCCTTTTATACCCTTCGGTCTGCTTACTCTGCGCATGATACTGATACCAGAAAAGAACTCGTCGACGATTGACAAGTTTCAACGTGTAAAATTTAAGCGGGCGGATCGCTGGCTATCAAAGCCCTGGCGGGCGGATTTCTGGCAGGTTGCGGGCGGATCGCTGCATCTCATAGCTCAGCGGGCGGATCGCTGGCTATCAAAGCCCTTGCGGGCGGATCGCCGCTTAAGAGCTTGCCGGCGATCCGCCCACTAGCGCGATCAACTTTCCCAGGTGCCGCTAACCACCCGCCAAAACGTAGCGATCCGCCCGCGGAGACAACGAGAGGCAGCGATCCGCCCGGCGAGGTCACGATGGGCAGCGACCCGCCCGCAACTTGCTGGCGTACCGCCCGCAGAGGTCTTGATTGCCAGCGGTCAGTCCGCACCTATTGTCTGAGTAGATAAAAGTCAATTTTCGAAATGAATAAAATACTCGAATATTTGAATTCAATCCGTTCGGCCTAAGGTCATTCTCGAATGTCACTTTACGTTTATACCAAAAAAGGTATATGGTGGACAAGAAATAAATTCTTCTATGACATCAAGGCGTAGGGTTATTTTTGTGAGCATTGAAAACAAGCCTTCCGTGCAAGGAGGCGTTGGTTGTCACATGTGGATTGATGAAACAGGGTCCAAGTAGTGTTCTTCTAGTGAAATATGCATCCCGTGGGAGAGGAATAGAGCTCCTGACGGCTTTCCCCTCAGAGTACAAGGCAATCGCGCTTCATGCGTCATGGGAAGCTCTGGCTTTATTCAGCTGTACTAGGGGCTGCATATTGAACTTTTGGGCTCATGGGTGGGGTTTTTTTTCCGATCTGGATTTGTCTCGTTTGCTCGGATTCTTGGAGCCTGACATAATGCTGCTGACGCAAGTTTGCATAGAGGATCCAGAAAAAGTCGGATGTGAGATGAGGGCGAGTGAGGATGAACTCCAATGCTTCGGCTCCGTCAGTGCTCGCTGCGGACACTAATCTAACTAGGAAACTGCTTTCAGTTAGCTTGGCCGTTTCGATTGAAATTAACTTTTGTAGAGCCATTTTTGGACGTAGAGTCCGAATATGCTCTTCTTCGGTGCCTAAAACCAGTTTGAAAAAAGCAATTGACGTTTTCCCCTGATTTTCGCGTTCAATGCACCTTTCAAAACGAGCAGTAATCATTTGAAATTTTGAAACGGACCTCGTAAACATGTTCAGCTCCCAAATCAACCCCCTTGACGAAGTTTGGGTGGTCGGTCATCATTCGAACTTAGTACAGAGTAAAAGCGTTTTGGACTTGAACGGACTGTCATTGCGAGTTTACTTACAAGGGAAGTTTACAAACCGTAGGTCGGATCTGCCAAAACGACTAGTATCGTTAGTATCTTATGTGGCTCAGTAGTAAAACTGCGCAGTATCCCGCCCGAGCCGCAGGTTCCAAGAAGTTACAAGCTTTAAAAGGTCGTTTTTTTGTGTTTTTTGTATCTTCCAAATAGCGCATTGTTCTTCGGAAAATCCGGAAACGGACCTCATAAATGTGTTCAGCGCCCAAAACTACCATCCTGAGCAAAGTTTGGGTGAAGGCACATTTTCCACACCTTGTCCAGACTGTTGGGCGTTTATTTCTACCGAATACAGGGCTTTGGAAGCGTTTTAGAAAAAACGTTTCAGATTTGACTTTAAATCTCCCCAGGGGGTTTTTTTGGGGCGCTGATCACGAATCTGTGGTTTATTAGTCGATTTTCCAAAGTTTTCGGCTAATTTCGTTGGAAGCTTTCCAACCGGGGAAAATGTCGAGGGAAAAATGTCACATTCGAGATTTTCCGAGACTCAAAGTCATCTGCTGAGGGTCATTTGGAGTGCTAAACACGAATCTGGAGTCCTTTTATCGATTTTCTGCAGATTACGATAGATTATGGTGGGTATACGGTAATTTGGTCAAGATCTCAGATTTTACTCAAAAATTGTATACGGGGGTTACCCGGGGTGGAGAATGCGAATTTAACGTCCGTTTGTCGATTTTCAAAATACTAAGGTGGGCGCATTTTTACTATTGAGCCAGAAGAGATACTAGCGATACTAGTCGTTTTGACAGATCCGGCCTATGCTTTGTATACTTCCCTTGTTAGATCAGTCGGGAGTTTCTGAATGCTTTTAGGGAAAATGTTTCAGTTTTGACGTAAGACTTTCCCAAGAGGGGTTCTTTGGGTTGCTGATCACTAATCTGACGTTTATTTGTTAGTTTTTCAAAGTTTTAGGCTCACTCCGTTCAAAGCTCCCCTATGGGGGGGGATTTTAGGCCAAAACGCGGCTTGCGACACCATTCCCGGAATGCTGCGGTATATGTGGTTAAAAATCCATATCTGGGGGTTATTTGGAGTGCTCTACGCGAATCTGAGGCCCGTTTATCGATTTTCGACAGATTACGGTAGATTACGGTGGGTATACGGTAGTTTCGTCAGGGTCTCAGATCTGACTCAAAATCTCTATGCGGGGTTATTCGTGGTGCTGAATACGAATTTGAGGTTCATTCGTCGATTTCCGAATGATTAGGGCACCTTTTGTTCTTTAGGTGGCTTGGCACCTAGCGTAACTTACAGTAAACCTCAAAATTTTGACAAGCAGGCCCCCTGATTCGTGTTCAGCATCCTACATTACCCCTACATACAAGTTTTGAGCAGAATCCGGAGAAATATTCAAAACACCTTAAAAATTCCCTTACTCTGCCGCAAGGCTTTGTGGAACGCCTATAACATTTTTTTCATGGTGGTTTTCGGCAGGTTCGAAGAGTATATTTGGACTCGACGTCTAAAATGGTTCTTGCGAAAGTTTCACGCCACCTGAATTTTAAGATTTTTAAACTTTTCGGCGTTGGTACTTCGGCCGAGTGCGAATACCGATCGAAAGCACAAGTTCTTCTCTGTCTAACGCTCTTTCCCACTTGAGTCAAAGCCTGCTCGTTTGCGAAATATGTGCTGCAATTCAGTGGTAGTCTTTAGTATTGAGCCTCATTCAGTGCTTTTATTTACTTTTAGGTAAACCGCTAAACCTGCCAGAGTTGACAGAATATTTGAGCAACCTTAGAACTAGATGATAGTTTTCCTAAAAATTTCGACGTAGCGTAATTATAGATTTTTCGCGGATTTTGTGATTTTGCAACATCGGTCTTCTCTGTTTTATTCTAGAAGTTTCGGCCTTAGAGTTGCAAAGGTAAGTATAATGGACAAGTTCCCCTTTTAATAGTAGTTTTCGTCAATTATCTGTTGTTTTTTGAAAATTCTATTTTCGCTAATTTTATCGATTTCAGAAAAATCACGATTGATAATTGATAATTGACTAAAAAAATACTATTGAGTGGGAACTCGGCCATTATACTAAACTTGGAAGCTTCTAGACAGAAACGTCTCGGATAAGCCAGAAAAGACCCGCAGTAGCAAAATCACGAAACCTGCAAAAAATCAATAATTACGCTCCGTCGAAATTTTCCGTAAACGCTATTATCTAGTTCTAAGTTGCTTCAAATATCCTTCCTGTCAAGTCTGACATCTTTGGTGGTTTACCTTAAAGTAAATAAAGGCACTGAAAGATGCTCAGTATTGAAGATTACCACTGAATTATAGCATAAATTTCGCAATTGAGCAGGATTGGGGACAAGTGAAAGGCAGCGTTAGACAGGAAAAAATTGTGCTTTCGTTAGGTTTATCGTACTTGGCCGGAGAACCAACGCTGAAAGGTTCAAAATCGTCGAATTAGGTTGCGATTCGTCAAAAAATGAAGGCGGAGATAAAGAGATAACTAGTATGCCGTAAGCTTTACCCTTGAGACATCCCCCGTAATCAAGTCTTGCCAGTTCCGTGACTCTTGAGTAGCAGCGGCCGGGCTGACGCGCCCACACGATGACATGTGTGTAGTGTTTGATCGCGATTTATCCACTCCAGTGCTGGATTTCTCTAGTATTTTCGCCCTCAATAGTGCTTTTTTGTTGTGTGGAACGACACATTCAGTCCACTTTTTGGCTATCGATTACCTCCAAAAGTTGAAAGTTGAAGATGCTTTCCATGTCTAGTCAGTTATCTGGATGATACATATAGAGGTTTTGCGCAGGGTAACAGACCTATTTAGCTCCGATTTGGGATTTCAGAAACGAAGAACATGTTCAAATTGGAGATATGAAGATGCAGGTTTTTGAAATTCGTCTTTTCTTAAATAAACCTATTATATTTTCTTGGAATTCGCGTTTTCTGAAGTCTTTTTTAAACTTTCCCTAATATTTCCCTCCCTAATAAAATAATTTCCCTAATATTATATTCATTAATATTATAATAAATTTCCCTAATATTATATTCATTGAGGATTTGAATTTTTTTATTTCTCTCTCTACTATTTCATACTTTATTTTTATTGAATATTCAATGTATTATTTTTTGTACGGTTGTCTTGCAACCTAGACTGCTTAAATATTTGATTTAGTCGAATATTTCCGGGATTTAGATGCTAGTTATTGAATTTTTCAAACTACTCCATCCATTCGGAAATTTGAATTTTAGTTGTTTCTCAAATATTCAATTCATTGCAAACTCGAAGTTTTGGACTTTTTTCAAATAATCGATTCATCTACGGATTTCAGTTTTTCTTCTCTTTGTTCTTTCGAGTTTTTGATTTATTTGTCAGTGGGAAATTTCCAGCTTTTCGAATTTTCGCTTTATTCGAAAATCTAAATTTTGTGTTTCGACTACACAATCTTATTCGAAAATTTAATTTTTTTTACGCGTCCATTAGTGATTTTCGGTCATTTTCAGAATATTCTATTTGTTTCCTATTTGAAATTTATTTGTTTTCGGATAGTCAATTCATTTCGGAAATTCAACTTTTAGCTTCCTCGGAAAAGTGGATTTATTAATTAATTCGAATTTGTTTTGTCCTAAAATGAGCGATTCATTCTGAAATTAGGATTTTCTGATCTTTGTGAGCGTTTGATTCGGAAATTCGTATTTTCCAAAAATTACATGCATTCGGGATTTGCTTTTCAAAATTTCCCTCGATTCCCTCGAATATCCATTTATTTTTCGGTTTTATGGTTATTCGTTTTTCAAGTGTTCGATTATTCTTTCAGCTTCAAATAATAGTTTTTTTTAAATTATTCGGGTTTGTCTAGGATTTGATTTTGATTTTGTTTTCGAATATTTGATCCATTTGCGAATTTCGCTTTTCGAAAGCTGGCCTTACTAAGAATCAGAATTTCCATTTTTTTCCCGAAAATATTTCATCCGAGCATTCGATTTTCGAGGCTAGTCCTCGATTGTGAAGTTCTCATTAGGTCACAGCGGGGAAGGTGTCACCTAGTTAAAATTTTTTTTCAAAAAATGCTAATAATTCCGTTTGGGGAAATATTCCGCAGCTGTTAATTAAAAATTCGAATTCTGTGTTGAAAACTGGTTCAGAAAATTTATATTTCATTTGAAGTTGCCGCGTTGTATAAGTATCCATTCCTTGTGAGAGCTTCAATCCTAAATGATCTAACTCGTTTTCAACACTTTCTGTTCGCTGAACTTAGACGCTCGAAAACTTTTCGATGAACCTAAAGCCCGTCTGAAAGAGACTGCCCGCCCACGCGGTCGGCATGCGTGCCGAGCGGCTATCGAGGAGGCTCTTTTGAAATTATTGATCGATCAGGAGGAATAATAGACGAATATAAGAGTAACTTCTCAGCCAGCTGTTTGCAGTGGTGGGAAGGCTCCTCAGAAAAAACCCCTCCGCAACGCCAGCCCGATACGCACGCCGGCCGCGTGAGCGGACAGTCTCATTCACACACTCTTTATGTGTCATTCATGAGTGAGTGATATAACGACTTCCTATAGTGCTTCGCTGTCCTTGTTCGCGGTTAAAGACAAATTGCACGTTTTTTTTGGCTAAAACGTGGGCTTTGGGTCCTTCTAAGAAGATTAAGAACGGAAGTGCGTCGAAAAACGGCCGGTAAGTGGGTGGAAATCTCTTGGGCCAGCCAACCCATCGGACCACTCCGCCCACGTCCTATAACAGTTTCCCTGAATTCGTGGTTAGATGAGCGATGGTTTCCGATCAAAAACCCCGTTCTTCCCTTCATTCTCAACGTCTCTCTTTACTCAGGTCAGCTCGCACACATCGGCTGCAAAAAACGGGAGGTACAAGCCTCGGACAACTCGTCCACAATCCTTCCCTAGCTGGATTTTGAGGGGCCATAACTCCGTTTCCAGGGGGTCTTGTACGATTCCTGGGACATCATTGAAATCAGCATGGGACCGTTTTCAAGACAGGTCGAAAAATAGAAAAACGACTTTTATCGTGAACACTGCCTTTAAGGGAAGTTTTTTTTTCTTCGCCGTGGATGTAACGTTCGGACTTATGCTAGCTTCGTTGTTTTGGTGGAATAGTGATTTCGTTTGCGATTACGCTCTAATTGTCCAACACTTTTGTTTACCCTAGCCGACGAGCCTGCAGCTTTGTCCACTCGTTGCGGCTGATTCCATACTCTCTAGCTGTTCTGTTTCTGTGGCAGAGTATGTTTTGAAGCCTAGCTGAAAGTCAACATTTTTCTCTCAGAGCAGCAGCTCATTAGCTTCTATAGATGTCAAACTTGTGACTTATGGTTCTATGGAAAACTGCAGTTTTTGTTTTGCGGACTCCGGGGGTGTTGGTGATGTCATGGACTTCTAGAAGACGCGTATTAGTTGTTGAAAATGGACTTTTGTTTTTGAACTACTGTGATTCCGGATTTGTTGTGATTTTGGGGTGGCACCAGGCCGTCCAATAATTCCTGTCCGAAAATTTTCAAATTTCTATAATTTTCCTTAGAAGTGTCATAATATCAGGCAAGTGTAACAACCTTCTAGAAGGTTCTCCAAAGCTCTACGCTAGGGGTATATAAGGCGCAGTCGCCGCGTCTAGCTACCAGTACAAGCTAAAATGGACCAAGGTCGAATTCGTACGTTAGTGTACTACGAGTGGCTGCTGGGCAACGACACGGGCACCGCGGTCGCCAACATCTGCAGAGCGTGCAAGGAGGATGCAGTGTCCCAATGCACAATCAGCCGCTTGTTCAATCGTTTCGAGAGCGGCGAAACGAGCCTCGAGGACAGGGAGCACAGCGGGAGGCCTTCTACGGTGGATGATGACGAAGTCCGTCGCTGTATCAAGGAGAAGCCGGAAGCCGCCACCCGTGAACCGGCGACGACGCTCGGCTGCAGCAAGTCCACCATCTACAATCGACTCAACTTACTCGGCTACCACAAAGTTCTGGCCCGTTGGATCCCCCACCGTCTGACGGACGCCAACAAGCAGAGCCGCGTGGCCGTCTGCCAGTCCCTCCTCCTTAGTCCGCATCGCAAGGAGTTTCTCGAGGACCTGGTCAGTGGGGGTGAGAGCTGGGTCCTCAACGACAACGTCGCCCGCCGTGCCGTCTGGATCCCGCGCGGAGAAGAGCCGCCGACGACGCCGAAAGCCGACCTGCACCCGCTGAAGATCATGCTGCTGGTGGGACACCAAGGGCATGCTGTACTTCGAGCTGCTCCCGCAGGGCAGGACGGTCACCGCCTCCATCTACACCGATCAGCTCGAGAAACTAGCCGCCGCCATCCAAGAAAAGCGTCCCCGACGGGCATCGGTCCACCTGCTGCACGACAACGCGCGCCCCCACGTGGCGAAGGAGACCCAGCAGAAGTTGGCGACGCTCGGCTGGGAGACGATAGCCCATCCGCCGTATTCCCCGGACCTCGCCCCCTCCGACTACCACTTGTTCCGCCCGCTGAAGCACCATTTGGCCGGAGGAAAATTCACCAACTACGACAACCTCAAATCCGACATCGCGGACTTCTTCGAGTCGCAGCCTCCGGAGTTCTGAGCGAAGGGAATCGGCGACCTGCCCAATCGATGGGCCACTGTTGTGGATAACTGTGGTGATTATATTGTCGATTAGACTTGTTTTTCAATAAAGTTGAAAAAAATTAAAAATGGTGAAATTTTCGGACAAGAATCGTTGGACAACCTGGTAGTTTTAGTATGTATCGAAGCCTAGTTGAAAGTCAACTTTTTTCTCTCAGAGCAGCAGCTCATTAGCTTATATAGATGTCAAACTTGTGACTTATGGTTCTATGGAAAACTGCAGTTTTTGTTTTGCAGACTCCGAGGGTGTTGGTGATGTCATGGACTTCTAGAAGTCGCGTAACAATTGTTGAAAATGGACTTTTGTTTTTGGAATGCTGTGGTCCCGGATTTGTTATGTTTTTGGGATGGTAGTTTTGCCATTGTGGTTTGAGCGGCTGACATCAGTTTGTGGCGGCCGGTTTCCTTCGTCGTCGCTGAGACATGCGTAATGCGTTTGTGGTGGTTTTCAAGGCGAATTCCGTCGGTGGACGTTTTGTGTTGGTGGTGGGTGGAATTCAGGATCTTGTCGTTCTCCTTCACTAATGTGCTAGTCAGCCAGTAGGGTGTTCTCCTTATGTCTCTTCGAAATTGAGATATAGCCTTTATCAAAAATTGAGGACATCTTTTTCTTTTTTAGATTTTTTTTGGGTTTCTTCATGTGAAGAATTTTAACTTCTTCTGCCTTTGGTCCTTTTTTAGTCTATTTTTTGGGGAATACTAAGGAAAAAATTCGAAAAAAAAATGTTTTCGATAGTTAATTTGCCGCATTCGTCTGTTATTGAGACAAGGGTTTCGCATATTAAAAAATTATAACAAATTCAAAAAAAAATTGTCGCTCAAAATTTCCCCAGGGCGGTTATTTGAGGCGCTGAACACGAATATGAGATAAGTTTTCGAAAATTCGAACGATAAATGAAGTTTACGACTGATCAATTCTATTTTACCTACAGAGGTCTCAACTTCTACGCTCATAACTTTTTATTTAATTATATTACTCGAGCAGCCAAGATAGGGCTTTCATGATTACCCGGGAGGTAGTCTATCAGAAAAACCTGGTTTCATGGATAGTTCTTGCGACCAGGTCTGGTCATTCCCTTGCAAATCACTTTTCGAAAATCGAAGACAAGTAACCTCTTCAATGAGCTTCAAATTTCCAATTTTTTGTGCGAGATTTTGAAAAATTCTAGCGGACAGTTTCTTTCCGTATCTCCATCTTCATTTTTCCGAATTTATACGATAAATTTGGAAAAGAATCTGTTTTCAATGCTTTAAAGGGTAATTATTAGAGCAAGAATTGAGTTTCCAGAAAGAAATTTCGAATAAATTTTGAGTGAGAATAAAAAAAACCCTGGATCGAAAATGCAGACAAGAGAAAAAACTGTTCTATTCTACAAGGTTATCGCTCACAATCAGTATACAGTCTAAGCTGTCAGTTTTCTCGAATATTCTATATTTTTTGATATTTTGGATTTATTTTTCAAATAATCTGACTATACAGAAAATCAATATTTCATATTTTTCTGAAGTACTGGACCGGACTAAATGCCAGAAAAATAAAATCAAAATTATTACTTGAATAAATATTAAAATACTAATTATTTTTTTCTCGATTTTTTTCTCGAATATTGAGTCTCCAAAAGGAAAGTTGGGTGGTTTTGAATAGTTTTCTAGTGAGAATAGAAAAGGGCAAACAAATTCTTGTGATCGAAAATTCAATCAGGAGAAAAAAGTGTTTTATATTCCGAAGGTATCAGTCAGTATAGGAATACAGTTGAATTTTTTCATTTTCTCGAATATTCTATTCTTTTGATGGTTGAGATTTATTTTTCCAGTGTTCTGCCCGCATAGAAAGTCAATATGTTCAATTTTCCTCAAACGTTCAACCGGGTTAAATACTAAAATAGCGAAATCAAAAATACTAAATAAATCATTATTGAAATGCGAAACATAATACTAAATACTAAATTTTATTACTTCATTGATTTTTCGAAAAACCGAATGCTCGAGCACCGAGTAATTGAAGCCCTCGGTAAATGTTAGCTTCGAAGGGGCAAATAAGCTAAGATAACGATTGAGTCGAATATTCGAATCAAATATGTTAGACCTTGAATTTTAGTATGCATCGAATAGTTGTCTGATTCATTCAAGTATTATTGGCATAATTATTCTGTTCGACCCGAGGTCTGGCATATACTTCAGCCTTGGTGTATTCCCAGAAGTTACCATTGTTTCTTTTTGCTTTAGGGCAATTTAGCATTCTGATCTTCACTCTGGAAGAAGTTGCATGGAATCTACTTCGTAGTTGACGCGATCTACTGTGAGCAGCGAAAATGACACGAATTCTGCCGCGATTTTCTTTAAAAAATACCGCGAGTTTGCCGCGAAAATAGTGGTGAAATATCGCGAATTCGCCGCGGAACTACCGGGCAATTTACGCAGAATTGATGCAAATTCACCGAAAAATCTGCCGCGAATCCACCGCGGAAATACCGCGGAAACATAGCCATCATATCAATAAGAGCAACAGCAGCAGAAATGGCTCAGTGGGTAGCTCAGCGGTTTACCAAGCGATGGGTTCGTTTGGGTTGACGGTTCGAGTCTTGTGTTGTAGTGGCGAAAATCACGGTATATTCGAGACAGAATCTCGGCAGGCATTGCCTCATTTTCGCCTGGTCGAGGCAGTGGGATCCCGGCGAAATCCAGGAAATGCCTTGATTCTGCCGCGAATGTGCCGGGAATCTGTTGCTTCGTCTCTGGTCCGGCCCGGAGCCGGTAGGCTCTCGGCAAATTCGCGGTAGAATCCGGGCAATTCCTCCCACAGCACACACAGTGGTTAACTCTCGTTTCATATGACGTGCTATATGATTAACATTTTGATGCATTTTTTTTGAATTCTCTTCGCAAGAGGTTTTCGTTTATTTGATAGTTATTGTCGTCATTGAGGAGTAGCGGACATTTGCAAAGGACATTTTTAATGAAGACCGAATCCATCTGAGCTAAGAGGAAAATTTCAGTGGCTGTCAATTGCGTTCCTAGAGAGGTCATTTCTTTTCATTAATGAAATTTGAAAAAAAAAACACTGGAGTAGCGTTCTTTTTCGTTAAAGTCCCTATACTGCGTTTATAGGGGTGTTATTTGAAACACACGATGAAATAAAAATTCAGATAAAAAAAGAACGCGTCCTTATGTTTTCGTAATCTGAGGGGTACGCTTCGTCCAAGGAAAACCAGTTTGTGTTTTTCTGAAAGGGAAAAATATCTATCATGTCTGAATAATGGAAGGCTTCGCGGAGAGATGTGAAGAAAGGAGAATGCATTTCACGGCTGAGTTTCCTTGAAGGGCTTTCTGAAGCTCAGCTTTTCTTGAAGACGCTGTCCTCGGTGCTAGCAGTGCTAGCGAAAGTTGCTCGGAGGCTTAATGCAGCTTTTTTCATCTTGCTAGTTACTTGTTTTTATTCATAGTTTTAGGTTAAATGCGGACATTGAACCTGTATGTAGTATAAAATAATGGCATAATTGAGTTAATCGCGAGGTAAATGTAGTAAGTTGGGTGGAAATCTCAACAAAAAAACAACCTCATTCGTTGAAAAACTATTTCAAAAACAAACAAGGCTCACATCAACAGCATAATTCCCATTACATTCAAGGATCCTTCGCCACCGATGGGCAGATCATGAATTCCCGACGCGTGGAACTCTGGCTGTATTGACTCGAAGCATTCTTCTAACAGGAGAAGTGTTTAGAGTGGTAAACGCAGCTGTCAAAACGACTAGTATCGTTAGTATCTCTAGTGGCTCAATAGTAAAACTGCGCAGTATCCAGCCCCGAGCTGCAGGTTCCAAGAAGGTATAAGCCTAAAAAGGTCGTTTTTCGTGCTTTTTGCACCCTCCAAAGGCCAGATTCACCATTGCATCAACCGCAGATTTGTGGATATGGGTTGGGTTTCGCGCCAGCATTAGCGCGCGTGTGCACGAGCTAAACCCAACCCAAATCGACAAAGCCATGCCTAACGCAATGATGAATCCGGCCTCAAAAAAGGCATTAATCTTTTGAAAATTCAGAAACGGACCACATAAATGTTTTCAGCGCCCAAAACTACCCTCAGAGCAAAATTTGGGTGAAGGCACATTTTCCGTACTTTGTCCAGATTGGCAGCGTTTTGGACTTGGTACGGATTTTCGGTTGGGCGAATATTTATACCGATTAGAGGGCTCTGGAAGCGTTTAGAAAAATGTTCCAGATTTGACTTGAGGTTCTCCCAGGGAGGTTTTTTGGGGCGCTGATCACGGATCTGTAGTTTATTAGTCGATTTTCCAGAGTTTTCGGCTAATTTCGTTCGAAGCTTCCCAACTGGGGAAAATTTCGAGGGAAAAACGCCACTTTCGAGATTCTCGGAGTGCTACGGTAGATATTGCTCATATTGTTCCTCTGAGGGTTATTTGGAGTGCTGAACACGAATCTGGAGTCTGTTTATCGATTTTTTGCGAATTACGGTAGATTACGGTGTGCATACGATAGTTTGGTTAAAATCTCAGATTTTACTCAAAATTTGTATGCGGGGGTTTATCGGGGTGGAGAATACGAATTCGACGTCCGTTTGCCGATTCGCAAAATACTAAGGTGGGTTTTGACCCCTAAATGACATGTTATCTACCGTAACCTACAGTAAAACTCAAAATTTCGACAAATGGACTCCAGATTCGTGTTCACCACCCTAGATAACCTCTACATACAAGTTTTGGGCTAAATCCGAGAAAGGTTTCTGAAACTCCAAAAAAAAGCCTGATGGGTACCTTTTTGCGAGGCTTAAAAAATGCTCATAACTTGTTCGAACCTGCAGCTCGGGGCGGGATACTGCGCATTTTTACTATTGAGCCAGAAGAGATACAAACGATACTGGCCGTTTTCGCAGATGCGTTTACCACGCTAAACATCTCCCTGGTAAGGCCATTTTGACTTTGTTATGGTTAGTGAACTGTTTTTCATCCAGGAAGAGCTGCATCGAGCTGAACAGAGGGTAGTTGGAAGGGGCAAGATCTGGGCTATATGGAGGGTGAGGAAGAACTTCCCAGCCCAGGTCCAGCTCCCTGGGAGGAACACTGTTCGCCCTCTTCGCGACAATGTTCGGCCTGACGTACCTCGGATAACCCGACAGAAACTGCTGGAGCTAGTCTGGGAAATTCTTTCTCAGCCTCCATATAGCCCAGATCTTGTACCTTCCGACTACCATCTGTTCCGCTCAATGCAGCACTTCCTGGGTGGAAAACAGTTCACTAACGTGACTCGAAACAGTCAGAGTTCTACGCGTCGGGAATTCATGATCTGCCCAATCGGTGGCGAAGGATTCTTGAATGTGATGGAAATCATTTTGTTGGGTGAGCCTTGTTTGTTTTTGAAATAATTGTTTTTTATTCAGAGTCGTGAAAAGTCCGGAAACTCTTGCATCAACATAGTCTTTTAGCGGCTAGCCTTCGTTTCACTCGTGCCTCTGAAATTCTCTTAAAATTCATATTTTGAAATTTTGAAAACTGAAATTCAAGTTTGGTAATGGATCCGGAATGATTCGTGTTTTCCTGAAACGCCGTAGTTCTACCCAGGGTCAAGCAGGCCGTTGTCCTGAAGCTTGACGTGACGACCCCCCCCCCATCCCTGAGTACTGAAATTTCTGAATATTGTTGCAACCCTTGCTCAGATGAGAATTTCCTCGACATTTTTGAATCTTGAATTTTTTTCTAGAAATGCAGTATTTCAGTTTCGAAAAGGGAAGTAGTTTTTTTCAATTTTTTTTGTATCTTCACACTCTCTGCCTTACTGATGGGCGTAGCTAAATTTTTCTTCAATTTCCCGCCTCATAGTTGATAAAAAGTGATGGTTTTGTAGGGTTTCATAAGAGTTGGTTTGCTCGCTGACTTCTCTTTGTTGGTTTTCTGGCTGGCCACAGGTGTGAATTGTGTGAAACTAGACGCGATCAATAGTGAAATTCCGAGGCTAGTGAGTGTTTGTCCGTTCAGTTTCTCTGACTCGCGTCTTATCAGATCTCGTGCTTACTTTCTTTTCTCAAAGAATATTGCTTTGTTGCTATGTGATTTTTAGCTTATTTTCTAAAAAAATACTTTAAAAATGCCTTTGATGCATGGCATGGTATATCGATCGCATTGCTTAATCATGTATTTCTTTGTTTTTCCTTCATATATTGAGGACTCCATTAAGCAACACAATTTTCTCGATCTTCTGCTCATCTTGAAGACGGTGACGTGCTGGTCACTACGATACCACTGGAAGCGCACAAAATTCCCGACGAACGGAGTTATGGCCCCTCAAAATTTGGCCTTAATTGAAGTCCACTGCGCATCTAGCCATTGTTTAGCTCTAAAGGTCGTCAAAGGGGCGTGTCAGAGTGGTTTCTTGCAGTGGGCGTGCCAGAGGGGCTCTTCCTATATCTCGCTCAGTCGGACGAGTTGTAAGCTAGCTTTTGGTTGGTGTTGTATTGTGAGGGTCTATGAAAATTTCGGGTTTTGTTCCTTAGGTTGGACTGTGTCTTTTAAGGCACACTTTTCTATTCAATTTGTTGTGCATCGCGCTGATCGCATTGATGCCTCCAGAATCGCACAAAACTCCTTAGAAATTCTGGCGATTCTCGGTCCCGATCCGTCTGACAGGTTCTCCCAATCTGCTGGTCGGCTTCTGTTGCTTTCCGGGCCATTGATGTTGCTTTCTAGAGGCCGGATTCGACAATCATTATACCCCGAGTATAAGGCCGAGTCAGGGTATGTTCCGCCTTGCCTAGGAAAGTGCGGATGACTATACCTTGCTGTGCCCTTGTACCTTGGCTATGATCGTTGCAGAATCCTGGCCATGGCCTCCGGGCTCCTCCAGTTCGCAGTGGCCTGAAGATTTGGAGAATGAGCCGAACTGTCAGGCTGCTCCAATTCAAGAATTCTGCCTCAAAACGAAATTTTGTCAATTTTAGGGCTGGGGTGAGTTTGTATAGTTTTGGGTCTATAAAAATAGGAAAAATAAGAATTTCACCTGATTTGGGGGTTCGTAAAAATTCGCGTTTTACAAAAGTTTTGGTCACCAAGAAAATAAAGGGGGTGAGTCGTAGCTCAGCCGTGGTCAGGGTCAAGCAGTTATCGTCTCAAGAAACAAGCAGGGGCGTAAAAACATGAAAATAAAATTTTTTTAGGGGTATAAAAAATTTGGGGAGAAATAAAAAAAACTTCCCCCGAGAAACGCCTATAGGGTAAGGATTGTAGTGTAGTCACAGAAAAATAAACTACAAAAGTACAAAGATTCCGACTATTTTTCATAAGTATTAGTCAAAAGTTGTTGAAAAAATTGTCACCTATAGAAAAGGGCGCTGAAATTGTCGGCGTTTTCAAGAATTTTGGCCATCAAAGTCTGGTGCAGCGATACATGGGGATCATGAAATTCGTCTTAAGAGGGGGTTTGTGGTGCCTTTGATTGAAGTTTTTATTTTTAGGTTTTCTATGCTGCCATAGAAACCTCTGATTTTCTTGATATTTGACTAGGTCGCATCTGTTTGTCATTTCGTAGGTGTCTTGTGGAGTGTCGAGGCGATTACATAGACTCTCGTCCACGGGACCACCCGTATAGTGTTTACATATATCCACTGATAATTTTTAGAGAGGCCAAGCAAAGTTCAACCTGGGGCGGGGGGGGGGGAGGTTATTGTGTGGGTTGGGCTGTGCCTTTCGAATCTTCTACATTATGAGAAACTGAAGAAAAGTCACGGACTTTTCCTCAGAGCCAAAAAATCGAAACAGGAAGCTCCGCCCATAGACGAGTTAGTAGCGAGTATCGCCGCAGGCGCCAATACATCCGTGGGAGTAGCTCGTGCTCATTTGCCCGGAACTGATCTGGCGGTTTCCTTTTCTTGATCGTTGTGGGCGGAGCAATTGGTTTCCCTCTTTTGAATGGACTGTGCTTTTGAGCTCGCTCAAAGACCGACATTGATGCTATGCTGATGTCTGTCTCTTGAAGAACATGCTCTCTTTGAGATGGTGGTGGCATTCCGTAGTACTCTTCTACTATTGTTTTGATTCCCCCCCCCCCTTCTCCAATGTGGGATGGAGGATTGTACTTTTCCAGTCCACTGATAGTGCAGTGGCCAGTTTGCGTGTGTTTACCATCGTCCACGAGCCTTGAAATTCCATACCAGAGCTGCTATTCTAGAAGATAGTGTGTGGGAGAAAGCTGACTTTCTAGTTTTTCTGGACCTGCATTGCTTCAATGTTGTTAATATACTCGATACAAAAAGTCGGTCCATTGGTGATTCCCTCCTCCCTGTTCATAAAAATATTTTTTTTTCTGTTGGGTGCAAATCAGAAATGTGCACAATTGCGATTGAAAATTTCAACGTATAGTGGTCTTTTCAGGTTTTTTTTTTGACGGGATTCGAGAAAAAAAGAACACAAAGATTTGAACCGAAAACCATTGTAAATTGGAAACAATACCGCGCTCCAATACAAAAAAAAACGACTAAAATTTGTAGAAAGTGTGGCTTGAGGATTAATTGAGTTTTAGCTCTATTATGCGTCAAAATTCATCGCTAAAAAGTTTTAAGAATAAAAATTGAATGTGTGGCGACAAAGGTAAACTACATTTAAAAGTTACAATCTGTGCTGTTTTAGTGAATTTACCGCGACGTCGCGTGTGCGGCATCGCGCGACATGGACCACGCTGCGCAACCGAAACTACATAGTAATATTGAAAAGACGGTGTGATGAATCGTGAAGTCGCGAAGGCCCCAGCTCGGTTTTAATGCCACGTCGCAGGCGACGTCGCGCGTCGTAGACGCGACATTGTGGTAGATGCGGGGGCCTGTGTAACGCGATTCATTCAAATATCAGAGTTCTAGAACTTAGCGGTTTATCGAATATTTTCCATAACTTTTCCACGTCACGCCTTTTTGAAAATTCCAAATTAATGATTTTTCGGAATTTTTGAAATGATGATTTTTTTCCGAATGAGGCTTTTAAAAAATTGGAATGAATGATTTTTAAAAATTTTGTGGACTTAATTTTTCTGAATGATTGGCTTTTTTTCTAATACGAACAATTGTTCTCCATGCGATTCGAATGAATATTCGAGTTATTATTCGGATATGCTTCCGATTCCTCAAGAGAGTTATTTGGGTTTTCAAACAGTTTCGGAATAATTGTTGAAAACGATTGAGCAATTTTTTTTTAAAATTTTGTAATTCAGTTTTCGGCTATCGCAACCTGGGATTATTCGAAAAAGTAGATTTTGGTTTTCCCAAGTGAACCTAATATTTGAAAAAATCCAAATCTTCGAAAAAAAAACTGAAAAAACTTCCATCATTGCCTTCAAAGGCATGTTCTTGCGTCATGTCAAAAACCCAGGGTTGCAGCCCCATTCCACAGAAATGGAGGAGTTGTCCCCGTCTTCCGCGGGAAGAATTCACTCGAGACGACTTTGCTCGAATGGGAAATCCTGATGCTTCTTAACGCAAAAGACGGGTCAACTCCATTTTTGTGAACTGAGATCACATTCCAAAAACTGGGAAAGTGTTAGGTTTATTCGCCAAGCTTAGGGCCCTGAAATTGGGTTTAAGAAAAGTTATGAGCCCCGAAAACGGTTGTGAAGTCCGAAAGGGCGAAGCTTTGGACCGATCATCTAGCATTGAGGATGAGGAAGAGAAAATCGTGCGACAATTGAAAAAAAAAACCTCGAAAACAGTTTTGGGATGATTTTCGGACGATTTTTTTTCATGTAGTCTACGGCACCGGGAAAAGGCGGTTGTGCGGTCGCGCATTTTTACTAAGCATACTGGAGGTTGCGCCGTAATCGACGGCGAAGCTGTTTTTTAAAGAAAGAAAAAGCAATTTTGAAGAAAAAAAAACAGGAACGGTAAGCTTTTCCCCCTCACCACACATCAATACACCTAAAGTCTTTATCATAGATACTCGCAGGACTAACAAGAAAAGTGAAAAATGGACTAAAAAACTGAAAATAACGTTGTAGAATTTCGGTTTTTCTTGTTGTCCTTGTCCCTGCGTGTATACATGGAGAAGACCTTAAATATATTGATGGTGTTCATGTGTGGGGGCGTTTTTCTACGTTCCCGATGTTTTTTTTCAAATTCGGTCGTCGGATATGGGGCAACCTGCAGTATGCTCAGCGGAAATACGCAATCGCATAATCGCTTTTTTTCGTCGCCTTGAATTGTACTGTGCTTGTCTGGGCCGAATTCCGGTTCGCAATCGCGTCTCGACACGCTTTACGGCCGCACGCGCTCGAGTCAGTCGGGTTTCCAGCGCCAAAGCCGACTCGATGTGGCTTTTTTATACAATTTTCTCCAATTTTTCTTAGTTTCCAGTTTCTAAAACCCACCTAGAGTCAGCAGATCGGCGGCTGCGGCGCTGGAAGCTCTTCTGACTGGGGAGCGTGCGGCCGCAAAGCGTGCCGAGACGCGATTGCGGATCGGAATTTGGCCCAGATAAGCACAGTATGTTGAAGCCTCATGCTTTAAAAGTGAGGTTTTTCATGGGGTTTTCTGCTATTTTCATGCATTAGACGATCGTAGCTATAGAAAAACGAATGAAAATAGTGTATTGTTTCCTGCGTGCAAGATTTTTTAATGTATCCTTATGATATTTTCGTCCATATTCATCGACGTTTTTTCTGCGGTGACAATGATTCTGATCATTGCGTGAAATTCTTCGACCGAAGATTTAGGAGGGTTTTGTCTAATTGAATTGCAGTTTTTTTAGAAGGTCTCTGCATCAAAACCCGTTTCTATTCGATACTGAGAAAGGACCAATTCTAATAGAAATTTTTATGCTGCCGTCCGTCTGCCTTTGTGACACATGAGACAGAAAAAAGAAGAATTAATCAAAAGGAGGAGTGCGGCGCTCCTGAAGGCCACATTCAATTGCATTCGTGGGGCGGAAACTGGCCGCTATTCTTGTATCAATTCTATTGATAAGGGATTTGATGAGAATCCTGTGTAGGGAATTGAGAGAGGTCAGCATGGCTTAATCCTCTAAGCTCTTCGCCTCAGGGTGAACTCAATAACGAATTTTCCCGATATCCCGTTAGCATCCTTTTTAGCTGAAAGACGTGGCCGTTAGAAGGGGCTATGCATTTGATTAATGCCAAATGATGTCATTCCAGCTGGAAAGCGTTATTATCGGTTTTACATTTAGATGCTTTCCTATCCCCTAATGGTAATGTGCTCTGGGTGTGCATACACTGCTGTATGTGCAGATTTCCCCTGGAAAAAAATTGTCTTTGGGCCCAATCGATTATCTCCTCGAAAGGGAGTTTTGTGGCAAGAAAGGCGTAGTTGCTGGGTTGTTTCGGATGAGGCAGGCTTAATGATGTCTGAGTGCATACGTGTGTGTCTGTTAAATGTGTTTGCCCTTCATAAGGGCGTGTCCAATTGAAATTGTGCTCCGTTCGCTGCCTCCAGGCATGCTTGAGGTCCTTTAGATTAGCGTTGTTTTGGAGGAGAATGTCCTTTTCTTGTTTCCTTCGTTTCCGGTTAGCTAGTGGTTCTGCTTCATTTACTTACGGAACTGCTCTAAAAGGTCCGAACTCTTTAGTGACTATAGTCTCTTCAGAAAAATGAAAACAAGTTACTTGTAACATAAAAGGCCGTATACAAGGTACTTGTAACATATCTAACCCGATGTAAGTTACTTGCGACTTATCTCAGGTCATTTAAGTTACATGCAGCATATCGACTGGAGACCGCGGGCAGTGTTACATGCAACATATCGACGGGAGACCTCCGATATGTTACATGTAACTTAAATGACACGGAATAAGTCGCAAGTAACTCGAATCGGACAAGAGGCATTTCCAAGGGAGTATACGACGCACTCTCGGGGCCAGGATTAGGACTGGCGTTGCTGTCGGTTCAATTACCCAAGTTTGAGGTACTTGACCCCCCCCCCACACTAATAGGGAAGGCCTCGCACAGCGTCTTTCGCGTAGCGTGTGGTCTGGGACTTGTAACATAAAAGGCCGTATACAAGGTACTTGTAACATATTTAACCCGATGTAAGTTACTTGCGACTTATCTCACGTCATTTAAGTTACATGCAGCATATCGACGGGAGACCGCGGGCAGTGTTACATGCAACATATCGACGGGAGACCTCCGATATGTTACATGTAACTTAAATGACACGGAATAAGTCGCAAGTAACTCGAATCGGACAAGAGGCATTTCCAAGGGGAGTATACGACGCACTCTTGGGGCCAGGATTAGGACTGGCGTTGCTGTCGGTTCAATTACCCAAGTTTGAGGTACTTGACCCCCCCACACTAATAGGGAAGGCCTCGCACAGCGTCTTTCGCGTAGCGTGTGGTCTGGGACTTGTAACATAAAAGGCCGTATACAAGGTACTTGTAACATATTTAACCCGATGTAAGTTACTCGCGACTTATCTCAGGTCATTTAAGTTACATGCAGCATATCGACGGGAGACCGCGGGCAGTGTTACATGCAACATATCGACGGGAGACCTCCGATATGTTACATGTAACTTAAATGACACGGAATAAGTCGCAAGTAACTCGAATCGGACAAGAGGCATTTCAAGGGGAGTATACGACGCACTCCTGGGCTCAGGCTTGGGGCAGGCCTCGCTGTCGGTTCAATTACCCAAGTTTGAGGTACTTGACCCCCACACTAATAGGGAAGGCCTCGCACAGCGTCTCGCGTAGCGTGTGGTCTGGGACTTGTAACATAAAAGGCCGTATACAAGGTACTTGTAACTTATTCAACCCTATGTAAGTTACTTGCGACTTATCTCAGGTCATTCAAGTTACATGCAACATATCGACGGGATACCGTGTACAGTGAGCCTCCGATACGTTGCATGTAACTTAAATGACACAGGATAAGTCGCAAGTAACTTGAATCGGACAAGATGCATTTCCAAGGGGAGTATACGACGCAATCTCCGTTCCAGGCTTAGGTTTGGCGTTACTGATGGTTCAATTACCTAAGTTTTAGGTACTTGATACCACACTAACAGGGAAGGCCTCGCACAGCGTCTTTCGCGTAGCGTGTGGTCTGGGACTTGTAACATAAAAGGCCGTATACAAGGTACTTGTAACATATTTAACCCGATGTAAGTTACTCGCGACTTATCTCAGGTCATTTAAGTTACATGCAGCATATCGACGGGAGACCGCGGGCAGTGTTACATGCAACATATCGACGGGAGACCTCCGATATGTTACATGTAACTTAAATGACACGGAATAAGTCGCAAGTAACTCGAATCGGACAAGAGGCATTTCCAAGGGGAGTATACGACGCACTCTTGGGGCCAGGATTAGGACTGGCGTTGCTGTCGGTTCAATTACCCAAGTTTGAGGTACTTGACCCCCCCCACACTAATAGGGAAGGCCTCGCACAGCGTCTTTCGCGTAGCGTGTGGTCTGGGACTTGAAACATAAAAGGCCGTATACAAGGTACTTGTAACATATTTAACCCGATGTAAGTTACTTGCGACTTATCTCAGGTCATTTAAGTTACATGCAGCATATCGACGGGAGACCGCGGGCAGTGTTACATGCAACATATCGACGGGAGACCTTCGATATGTTACATGTAACTCAAATGACACGGAATAAGTCGCAAGTAACTTGAATCGGACAAGAGGCATTTCCAAGGGGAGTATACGACGCACTCTTGGGGCCAGGATTAGGACTGGCGTTGCTGTCGGTTCAATTACCCAAGTTTGAGGTACTTGACCCCCCACACTAATAGGGAAGGCCTCGCACAGCGTCTTTCGCGTAGCGTGTGGTCTGGGACGCGTCCTCTGCGTCGTGTGTCGTCTGCGTCGCGTGATGGCCACCTATGGTGAAAATATAATTGTAAGTTACATGTAACATAAGTGTAACTAAAATGTAAAATAAATGCAAGTTACTTGAGGCATTCATTTAAGTTACATTTATATTACAAGTAACTTGTTTTCATTTTTCCGAGTTCTCGCTGTCTTCACCTTCGCTCCATATAAGCGCGCGAGGGAACAGAGTAAATTTGGCTCGGAACCAGAAGATAAGTGATTTACCCCCCCCCCCCCCAAGCACGTTTTCAAGTTACAGAGAAAAAGACGAAAAACTAAAAACTACGAGATATATACCAAACAAAGCAATAAACGATCACGCAATGCTCACCTTATCCATGTCGAGTTAGATTAATAGTGAGCACCCTACGTTGCAGTAGCAGTAGGTGGTCTGATGTCGTGCGTCCTCAACATGAAGACGTTGATAGCACAGTCTACAGAGGTGAAGGAACGGGGCAAGCTCAACTGTTATGGCTAGCCACTCATCTTCACTCTTCATTGAAGGATTTTTAGCGGTTATCCAGAACGCCTTCAAAGTTTTGCGTGCCACAGTTTGAGTCCCCGTGCAAGAATCCTAAAGGTCGCCACAAACTCCATGTCCTCATGATATAGTTGAAGGTGGGCCCCCTGAGGTGTAGCCGGGTTGGATTTCTTCAAGTCAGTGATATGTACCTATGCGCGCGTGCTCAAAGTATGGCCAGTTTCCCCGATATATTCATCTACAAGAGTTCAGGGTCTCTTCAAACTCTGCCAAGATGAATATATATCGGGAAACTGGCCGTAATTTGACGCGTGCAAAGGAAGGTATTGCTGTCTCGAGGAGATTCAACCTGGCTTAACCTCTTGGAGCCCACCGAAGACTCTGTCTTGCGAACAAGGAGTTTGAGTGGACTTTTAGGATTCTCGAACAGGAGCCACAAACTACGGCACG